>BSBK01001050.1:82500-727232 GCA_027943335.1 Chamaecyparis obtusa | reverse complement strand
ATATATATGCATATATATATCTATATGTATATATATGTATATATATATATATGTGTATATATATCTATATATATATACATATATATATATATGTATATATATATATATAAATACATCTATATATACATAAAAAAAATTAAAAATAAAAATAAAAAATATATATATATATATACATATATACATATATATACATATATACATATATATACATATATATATATATACATATATATATATATACATATATATACATATACATATATATATATATATATATATATATATATATATATATATATATATCTATATCTATGTATATATCTATATATATGTATGTATGTATGTATGTATATATATATATATGTATATATATATATATATATATATATATAGATGTATGAGAGCGAAAATATATAGTCAAAGTAAAAAGAGAACGAAAATGAAAAAAGAGTGGGAAAAGTGTGTCGTAAATACATATATATATATATATATATATATATATATATATATATATATATATATGAGAGTGAAAATATATAGTCAAAGTAAAAGGAGAACGAAAATGAAAAAAGAGCGGGCAAAGTGTGTGTGGACCTCCACACACGAACTCACAAAAAGAAGCGGGGGGAATAACATTCTAAGGTGGTTATTGGTGCTCAATAAAGAGGTGGATCAATATTCACAGGGGGACAATTCCATCAATACAGATTGTAGCTCCAAAGTTTAGGGTTTTCCTAGACAGTTGATTTTATTTGTAATATTTGAGCCCATGTGGATGTAGCATGTAATTTTTCAAATGTTTTAGTTATTGTCTCATTGGGATAATAGAAAATAAGTGTTTCTTCTTTGTATTTTCTATTTATTATTCTATTGTTGTTTTGTGTTTGGGTTTGTAAGGGGAGTACCCTTCATAAAAAAAATACCATTTACTAACAAAAAATGCAAGTACCCAACCATATACTAGAGATTAAAAGTTAAAGATACATAATTAGACACAAAAATAATAAAAAACATGTGAAACTAAGAAATTCATGTCCCTTAAAAATTGGAAGTTAGGTATCACACACCTCGTCATAGGAGGGTGGGAAAAAATTGTAGAGATCTTTCAAAAAAAGAAGGCTTGGGCTATGTAATCACAGGAAGAATGACCAACTACATGAGAATTAAATAGAATATTAGAGGAGGGACATGGAATAGTATGGTGTGGCAGATGAGAAGTTTGGAACATCTTATAAACATCCACTCGTGCATACAATGGTTTGATATAAATTGGTGAGAAGTTTCTCATGAGTATTAATGACAATCAAAACATAGAGGATAGAGGAATTTTATGAGATGGGCAGTTGTTGTTGTTCTTTGAGGCATGGTATGGGTCATTTATTTATAGAATGAGTTTTTTTTGTGTGAAAAACTTGATAAGTGTATATATTGATATTAATGTAAATATAAGATTACATATATATGACACTATCTTATGAAAAAGGGGAGCCAAAATCTACCTAGATGTATTAGACCCTATACCAAGATCTTTACCAAAACTCTAAAAGTGACCAAATCAAAGTGGGAGTGACTCTCAACTGAACACTAGACTAGCTCTCTAGAAGAGAGCTCAAATATAAACTATGAAGACCAAGAACAAAAGAGACCTAAGCGCTAGAGTGGGACAAAAAGGGGGAGAGTAGAACTTGACCACCAATATGTTTATGTAAGTCATTTCAAAATTATGAAGTAAATTGGTGAAATGCTTCCATAAATTTAAGGGAGCTTAGATGAATTAGAATCAAGGAAATCTACTCTTGGTATGAATGGTTTTCTCAAATGATGCTTGGAATTATAATTATTTCGAAGTAAGTATTTATACCACTGCTTTCAAAGTGTATAATTATCAATTCCCCCCACATTCTTATTCCTACCTAGGATGCACTTAAGGACTTATGTGTTAATTAACTAAGTTAAGGTGGAAATGCTCATAATAAGGTTACAATCACTTCTATTTTGTCAGTTGATCTCCATGTGAACATGTGATGGGGTACATGAACTAGTCATTCTATGTTTATGTGATTCATGCACAAATTATTATATTGTGTATAAGTGATGTATACTTAACCTTCTCAATAATTGTACCTATGATTAATGTATTAAAGCTAGTCACACTACATATAGGTGACATAAGCTAGAGATAACCCCCACATGTACCTATGAGGTGCATACGAGCTAATCACTCATGTATGTGCAACACAAGAAAGAGCTAGCCATGTTGTGTATAGATAATGTTTTCTTAACTCAATCATTGTGAAAATATGTGATGTTAGAAAATATAATTCTTGTGTGGTTTAATGTATGTAGAAAATCAATAGTCTAATATCATCTATTGTAATTGGATTAAATTGAAAACATGCAGTCAATGAATTGTTGTAGTTTAAAAGCAACATTAAAGATCTCATCCCTAATGTGATGATGCAATTTCTTATCATTGGTTGGAAAACTATGACATCTCTAATTTCCAAAGGGTACATTGATACAAAGACTAAAAATTCAAACCCTTGAGGTTTAGATTTAGATCTAAGGATGATCCTGGCATTGGAAACTTACCACATTCTAGTGTAAGTATATGACTATTTTTGTGGAGTTCTCACCATGACCTATGGTTGGAAAAGCTATAGTTTGGAACATGCTTGATCATTTGAGTACATGTAAAAAAAATTGTAGTAAGTGAAGGATGGTTATTAAATTAGTGCACTAGATATTTGAAATGAAAACACCAAAAGCTCAAGAAAATATTAGACATTAGATAAACATGAGCTAAAAATGTCAAATCGAACATCAAATAGGATAATCTAATGTAACCCAAATTACTAGTTAAAGTGTTAAACATTAAAATGCGTCAACATCAATCTCATCCTGTTGCTATTGATGGTTCAAAGAAACCAATGCCCATGCTCTAGGAATAGATAGGCATTATAGATAGATGCTACATGTTGTTCAAGCATATTAGTATCAAGTGATTTTGTAACAAGTCATTGTCATTCATGATATTTTACAATAGTATCCATGAACAAATATGTTGAATGTAATGAGGGTTAAGCTAGTTAGTAAGTGTTATTTCCACGAGCGAATTTTCTTGGCATGTGTATTTGTTAGATAATTTTCCCCCAGTCTTATTTTCTACTAGGGTTCTAAAAAGAATATTGAGTAGTTTGTAGGGTAGAGGCATTTGAGAAGATTTTGCATCATAAAAATTAAGAAAGAGCTGGTGTATTGTTGCCTCATTTCCATCTTGACAATGTAAGAAACACTTCATTGTGTTTTGTTCATTATGAATAATTATATATCTCCAATTTGATTGCAAGCATTGTTAGAATAAATCATAACAAAACTTGTGCATGTGGAAAAATAAATTGAAGATTTATCTTTTATTTTTCAGTTTGTTATCATTAGGACTAAATATATTTTTAAACCACTTAAATTCCTTGTCCATTAGTTTCAAAGTGTTGTGCAGAATTATATGAATTTGTTGAGTTATATTGCAACTATAAATATGTATTATTTGTTCATGAATAAGATCAACAAAATCTCCTATTCTTAGTGTTTATTTATTTATGCAATTAAATTCTTTTCTTTCTTTCTTGCTGTTTTATATCAATGTATCTGCTAGTACATAAATAGGTTTGTATGAAATTACAAACACAAATATGTTAAGGAATATATATCAGAAGTAACATTAATTTTTATTTCTTATCTGTATATATTGACTCTTTGTGTGTGTGTGTGTGTGAAGACATGTCTCTACATGAGACATGCCCTACCATTTCATAACACAATGATTATTATTCATATTAACATTGACCAAGTAATGATCATGCACTATGTAATGATCATGCATCATGTTATGTAATACGTATGAGGTTTTAAACACTTGCGATACATATTATGTACAGCGGCACACAGTAACTATGTGTGTCGATACATAATATGTATCAAGCCACACAGTGATTGTGTTCCATGATCCACATATGTATTGTTCTCAATATTATAGTGTCGTCACCACTATGAATGTTCTTTGACATTATTGTGGGTTGTGATAATATGCATTGGTCATTATATTAATTAATTATTATTATATTCAATACTTAAGATGAGTATAATATAATCAAATTTGCACACACACACACACACACACACACACACACACATATATATATATATATATATGTATATATGTATATATATATGTATATATGTATATATGTATATATGTATATATATATGTATATATGTATATATGTATATATGTATATATATATATATATGTATATATATGTATATATATCAAAATTAATGTTTTATTTGATTATCATAAAACAAATTGATCTCTAATCTGACCGACCCTATAACATTAACACTCCTTCTTAGCTAGGGAGCATTAGAGTATATTTAACACACAATACTCTTGAATTATCATCTTAGTATGATAACATGAAGGATAGAAACATCTATCCATCGTATAGATGATATCTTACGATATCATCATGAGTATGACCTATCAGAATATCAAGAGATATTTATCATACTCATATATTCCTTGGTATGTGCACTAACATTAGGTCTCATGATGCCTGCCAAATAAAATATCTGCACATGGTGTCTTCAATGATACTAAGTCCTATAGTATCCACCATGTCATATCTTAGTAACTAATAACCTAGTTACCTTTAGAGATATGGACTATCATGACCTCCAAGGATATGCTACATTCATCATGATAGCAGGTCAAACCATTAGTAAGATCGTCATCTTACAATAGTAACCAAAGTAGGCAAAATGAGAGATCGTCACCTTTCAAAATGTCTCTACAAGATCATGTAATAACTCACATGATAAAAGAATATATACACATGTCTTTTAAATATAACAACTGATATTGAGACTCAATCTCAAAAAAATATAATTACATTTTTACCATACCAAGTTTTTCTTTGAAGTGATCCACCTTTACTCTGGAGAGAGGCTTGGTCAAGATGTCTATTGTTTTCTCATCTATGATAATGTAACTTAGTTGTATAAAATTTCTTTCCACCATATCCCTTATGTAGTGATAAGGAATCTCAATGTGCTTAGATATGTTGTGAAAGACTGGATTCGTAGAGAGCTTAATACAACTTTGATTGTCACAGTGTATAATAGTGGGTTCCATAGGTTGTCCAAACAACCCTACCAATAATTTTCTCAACCAAATTGCTTCTCATGCTCCCATTGATATTGCAATATACTCTACTTCTGTAGAGCTCTGTGCAATTGAAGATTGTTTTCTATTGAACCAGAATATCTTGGCAGATTCTAAGCTGAAACAACATCTTGTAGTACTTTTTCAATCCGCAACACTGCCAGCCCAATCAGAATCAGAGAATCCATGTATACTTATCTTCACTTTATCATATTATAGACCTATCCCAATGGTTCCATGTAGGTATCTCATGATGTGTTTTGCTACTACAAGATGTATCTTCTTGGGCTCACACATGAGCTAACTAAGAGCATTTGTAGCATAACAAATGTTTGGCTTGGTATTTACCAAATACATCAAAGATCCAATTATCTGTCGATAAAGAGTAGGATTGAAAAATTCTGACTCGAAGGCTTTATTTTTGGAGAAACCTAACTTGAGGATGTAACTATCTATTCTTTCATACCAAGCTCTAGGAGTTTGTTGAAGCCCATAGAGAGCTTTCTTTAATCTACAAACATGCGAAGCACTATCATGAATGATGAAACCTTCAAGCTGTTCCAAGTATACTTATTCTTCTATTGTATCATTCAAAAATGCAGTCTTCACATCCATTTGGTTTACTTTCCATCCTTTTGAAGAAGTAATGGAAAGTATGGTCCTTATTGAAGAATAGCGAGCAACTGGAGAAAAGGTTTCACCATAATCAATTCTAGCCTTACAAGAGAAGCCTCTTGCAACAAATCTAGCCTTGTGTTTTTCAATACTTCCATCCACAACATGTCTGATTTTAAATAACCATCTGGATGACACAACTGATTTTCCTTTAGGTCTAGGCACAACATCCCAGACATCATTCTTAATTATGGATTGGTACTCCTCAATCATGGCATCCTTCCAAACTTGATGTTTTAGAGCTTCTTTTGCATTAGGAGGTGCATACTTAATAAGCTCCCTCATAAGAGCCACATAGTTTGAATAGCCTCTTGGTCTCTTGCTTTCTCTAAATGTGCCTTTGGTTGCAACATAGTTCTTTTGCTTCCTCAATCACTTTCCTTTCCCAGAGTGGCCTCTTCCTATTGGTAGTAGGCTCAGGAAGTTCAAGAGCAGAATTCTCATGTTCATTATTGTCTACAGGGTTCTCCCTCTGAATGTCATTATCAGGATGCTCTATTAAATCTTGAGAGGATTCATCATCGATATCATTAATATCTTTAGATATTTTGAATGTGGTGTCTTCTTCAAAAGTTACATCTCTACTTAGCTCAATAGTATTATGTCTTGAAATGTATATCCTGCAGGCCTTAGAAGTTTCACTATAACCAACAAAAATTCCTTTCTTTCCTAATGGTTCTAGTTTGGACCTTTTCTCTTTGGGAATATGAATGTAAATTGGGCAACCAAATATTCTCAAATGACTCAAATCATACTTGATTCCTATTAAAGTTTTTTCAAGAGTTATATTATCAAGAGTGCAATGAGGACATCTGTTATAAATGTAAACAACAGTGTTGGAGGCTTCAACCCAAAATGAAGTATGAAGATTTTGATCATGCATCATGCCTTTGGAAGCTTCTTTGATGGTTCTATTTTTCCTTTCTGCTACCCCATTTTGTTGAGGATTATATGGCACACTAAAATCCCTCTTAATCCCAGTGATTTTGCAAATTTTTTTAAAGTTATCAGAGATATATTCTCCCCCATTATCAGACCTCAGGGTTTTAATTTTATTCCCAGTCATGTTTTCAATTAATACTTTAAATTATTAGAATTTTGATAGTACCTCATTTGATTCTTTGAGTTTAGGGAAGTAAATCCAAGTTTTCTAGAGTAATCATCAACAAAAATGACATAATACAAAAATCCCCTTGTTGAGGTTACTGTCATTGGTCCACATATATCAATGTGAATGAGTTCTAGTACATTTTTGGATTTGTGTTCACTACAATGAAAAGTCCCTTTGGAGTTTTTACCTAATGCACAACCTTTACAGATTACATTATGTTTTGGTCTCAACTTAGGTAACCCCGTAACAAGTTTTTTTTTCTATGGAAGGTAGTGCACAATAGTGAATGTGTCCTAACCTTCTATGCTATTTCATTTGAGGTGGACACATCATGAGTTAGGGCTTCATTTTGAACATTATAAAGTTTATACAAACATCCATCACGAATTCCTATAGTATATGCATTTTTTATATTAGAGTTCTTAGGCCAAATAAGAACTTTCCCATCTAGATATGTGATTCTATAACCTTTGTCTTAAAGAGATGAGACATATACTAGATTTCTTTTGATTCTAGGTACATATAGTACTCCAATCAGTTGTAGAGACACTCCAAATTGTAGTTGAATTGTGTAGGTCCCAATTCCTTTCATAAGGTAGGTGGAGTTATCTCTGATTGTGACATCTTCACTGGAGTTTTCTTCAAGACTATCTAGTTGTTCTCTAAATCTGGTTATATGTCTGGATGCTCCACTGTCAATGACCCAAGTACTTCCATTTGACATTAATTCACTGGATAAGGCTGAATAGAAGACTAATATTTCTATATCTTTCACTTTGGCTAGTGAAGCTTGATAATTTAGAACTTGGCTTTTGAGTCTTTCCAGGCATTTAGCAACGACATGTCCATATTTTTCACATCTATAACATTGTACTTTGGACACGTATCTCTTCTTTTTGAATAAGTTTTTATTTTTGTCCTTCCCTCTCTTCTTCTTGAAATTTCCTTTCTTCCCTTTCTTGTGTGAATTGACATTTAGTACTTGCATTTCTTTGCTGGAGTTATTTATCCTGATTCCTCTAGTGATTAGCCTGGTTTCTTCTTGAATGCAATCAGTATTGAGTCAATCAAACTTAGGAAATTTGTTTTGAGCACTTATCCCTTGTATGAATGATTCCTAGGATAAGGGGAGTCATTGAGGGCCAACATTGTTAATTCTTTATCGTTAATTTCATGTCCAATTGTGGACAATTGATCCCTGATCTCAGTTATTCTCATAAAATAAAATGTAATAGTTTCTCCTTTGTTCATTTTCACATGATACAATTACTTCTTGAGTGTGAGAGCTCGACTGGTATTGTTTATTTCATACATGTTTTCTAGGAAGACAAACATAGCATGTGCAGTGTCTAGTTTTGATATAATAGGAACTATACGATCTTTTACAACATCAATGATCATTTTCATGGCTTTATTGTTTTTTCTTTTCCATTGAGCTTTTCCATCTTCATCATCCGGCATAGGTACAACTTTCTCAACAAAAGAGTCTAACTCTAGATCTCTTAAAGCCATCATTAACCTAAGCTTCCATGAGACGAAGTTGTTTGCTCCATCAAGTCTATCTTCTAGTCTGATTCCACTCACCGTGATTGTTTTAATCTCTACTTACGAATATTCTTGAATTTTTATAAGAAAAAATATAATTATATTTTCTCTTGGTATTACTTCACTAATATTCTAATACCATGTTAAGGAATATGGATCAGAAGTAACATTAATTTTTATTTCTTATCTTTATGTATTGACTCTTTGTAGACTAGTCTAGTTTTTTAAAATTCAATAGATATATTGAGAGACATGCCCTACCATTTCACAACAGTACCATTTCATAACACAATGATTATTATTCATATTAACACCGACCAAGTAATGATCATGCATCGTGTTATGTAATACATATGAGGTTTTAAACACTTACGATACATATTATGTATCGCGACACACAATAACTATATGTGCTGATACATAATATGTATCGGGCCACATAGTAATTGTGTGCCACAATACACATATGTATCATTCTCAATATTATAGTGTCGTCAACACTATGAATGTCCTTCGACATTATCATGGGCTGTGATAATATGCATCAATCATTATATTAATCAATAATAATTATATTCAATACTTAAGATAAGTATTATATAATCATATTATATCACAATTAATGTTTTATTTGATTCTCATAAAACAAATTGATCTCTAATCTGACCGACGCAATAACATTAAGAAAATAGAATTCTAATTTTAAAGAGCAAATTACTTTAAAAAATTGGTAGCAAATGGAAGTATTAGTGATTATTTATCTAGAGTTAAGAAATTAAGGGATAAATTAGCTGGCATAGGTTGGTTGGTTTTAAGTAGTCATTTAGTGACTATTACTTTGAATGGAATCATGGGTGATTATCGAGTGATCATTACTAATCTGGCTACAAGAGAAAACACGCCTTCTTTTGAAAATTTTGCAAGTATCCTTCTACAAGAAGAGGACAGGAAGAAGCGTGTGGATAACATACGTTAGAATGTAGATTCAACTACAATGGCCAAGGAAATGAAGCCATCAAAAGGAAAGCAATGAGAAAATAACAAAAGAATGAGTCAAAAAATAATAAATACGAAGGTAACTATACGAATGGTGAGGGTGAGATAATAGATAACCATCATAATCTAAAGTTATTTATTTTTTATGCCACTCTTTCAGTTCAAATAGATCGATGCAATAATTGGTTTATAGATTCATAAACATCAATCCATATGTCATGTCATAGAGGTTGGTTTGAATTTTTTAAAAAGAAAAATGATGGTAATAAGATTTATTTAGGGGATGATAGACAAAGGTTATAATGATGTAAGTGTAATGTGCTTGTTGAAGGCAAGTTGCCAGATAAAGGATATAAAAGATCACTCTAATGTGCTTGTTGAAGGCAAGTTGCCAGATAAAGGATATAAAAGATCACTCTAATGTGCTTGTTGAAGGAATAAAAAAATGTCAAAGTAGAAAGTCATCAAGCAATGACTTTTACATGTGTATCAATTGAAGAACTATGACACAAAATGTATGGGCATTGAAATCTTAGGGATTTTATTTCTCGACAAAGAAGAGAAATGGTTGAAGCTCTTCCAATATTTAAGAACGAGCACATTATTTGAGATGGTTTTTCATTAGATAAAATTAGAGGTATTAAAGAAACATTCTTGAGTTAGTACAAATAGATGTGTGTGCTCCCATGCAAACTAAGTCATTTGGAGGTTCTTCTTACTTTCTTATATTTGTTGATGATTGCATTAGATATATTTAGGTTTATTTATTAAGAAATAAGAGTCAAGTGTTTCAATGTTTCAAAGAATTTAAAATTATGACGAAAAACCAAACAACTCACAATGTTAAGTTTTTTAGATCAGATTAAGAGGGGAAATAATTTTTTTTTAAAAAGTGAAATATTGTTAAGATTATGAGATTATCAAGCAAGACACAACTCCTTATAGTCTAGAACAACATGTTGTTGCTGAAAGGAAAAATAGAACAATTCTTGAATGTGCTAGAAGCATGCTCAAAGGAAAGAATCTCCCCTATAAATTGTAGGTTGAATGAGTTAATACAACTGTTTATTTGTTGAATAAATAGGTATCTAAAAATTAAAACTCCTTGTCAAAATTTCATCGATACTAAACCTATTGTTAGTCATTTGAGAATTTTTGGAAGTAAAGTATTTTGTCACAATCCAAAGGAAAATAGGAGAAAACTTGATGCAAAGTCAATCAAATGTATTTCCATTTGGTATTGTGTTGATCATAAGGCCTAAAAATGTATAATACTGCTACTCATAAAGTGTATGCTAGTAGAAATGTCATATTTCATGAATTTGCAGATGATGTTC
This sequence comes from Chamaecyparis obtusa, assembly GCA_027943335.1. Taxonomy (NCBI): domain Eukaryota; kingdom Viridiplantae; phylum Streptophyta; class Pinopsida; order Cupressales; family Cupressaceae; genus Chamaecyparis; species Chamaecyparis obtusa. The sequence goes on along the minus strand of BSBK01001050.1, from coordinate 716,344 downwards.
AAGAGGAAGAAAAGGAAGACACCACTATTTCATGGAAACTACTTAAAAGAAAACAATAAAAATTCAGATAGTGTAGATCAACAAATTCATGATCAGATTGGGCATGAAACAAGACAAAGTGAAGCTACTCCATACTGTGAGTGTTTGTGGCTTAGGAAGATATTTTCTCTTTAAGTTAAAATAATAAATGATAATTAAGGCAAGTCGACTTATTACAAAATCATATTTTTTATTTGCTATTTATCAAAAAGGCCAACCTAGATGAAGGGTCACCTAGGCTGGTATATATACAAAGTGATGTTATTTCATTTAGACATAGATTTGATTTCACTACAATTCACATCTTCTAGCAAATTGAATATTCAAGTTTCTCAGGGGAGACAATCAGATATTGTCTATGGTTGGGAGGGCAATCATTGTCCATGGTTAAATGAGCACATCAATAACTTTTATCACTTGGTATCGAGCAGATACATTCCTGAGCCTATGCATGTATGTTGAGAAGTATGTATTGGTGGTGAAGGGTGCTCCCCTTAATACCACAAACACATAATAGAAATAGAGAAACAACAACAATATGCAAGAACAAAAAATTGGCTTCTTATTATCTCCACAAATGTGGAATTACAAACTTTCAGAATTACAATATGCAAAGCCACATGGGCATTCCCTTACAATATTCTGTAGGACAAAGCCTCGAACTATTACCCAGATCTACTACCCAGAACTATTCTGAACTGCCTAAGACAATAATACAGCCTTCCTTATATAGGCAATTTTCCACCGCCTAGGAAGGTTCCAGAATTTTAGCCAATAAGGCCGACCAAACTTAGAATTATTTTATTTTACATTTTATTACATCATAGTCGGCTCAAGATAACCTTTGAAACCCGAACATAAATTTTGAAAAAAATTATTTTCTGCCATTTCAGGTGGCCCAACTTCCGAAGACCATAAGTCATCACCAGTTGACCCGATCGGCTATGATAACCCCATTTCGAAAATGCCACGAAGTGCTGTACAGGCTTGACCGGCGCAAGCGCCTGTCACCCAAATTTTTGACTTCATCCGGGGCCTCTAAAGCCTTCAAAACTGTGTTCAAAATTTCTGTACCCTGCTACCAATTCTGAAAATCTTCAATATCTTCCAATATACACTTGATTTGGCAATGAAACTTTACTGGCAGACTTATATGACCAAAATGAACCTCCAAGAAAGAAATCAGATCATTTTGAGCACATACGAAAATTACTAAAAATAGTAACTTTCCATAAATAGCAGCTCTGCACAAAATAGCCCTTATTGGATATAAAAATAGAAATTTTTTTTTTTTGGGTGATGCAAGATTGCTCTTACACCCAGGATGCTCCTGCATCAGACACCCAGGGTAATTTGAGAAGTGACCCTGTCACGACTCAGGTGTGCAGAGGAAAACCAAGACGGCTAACCTCCTCCTTTGTCAGCCATGATGAATCTTCAACAGGTCATTCTTTCCACTTGACCAGATATTCTTCATATGTCCTGTTCCTTGTGCTTCTGCCAACATAACTGTCCAGTATATCTTCGATCTCCTTAGTGTCTGAACTAGTTGCTGGAATACTCCACTGTGCTGCTGTGATCTCATCTTCAACACCTCCTTCATGATACTCTGTCAGATCTGAAATGTTAAACACTGGTGAAATATTTAGCTCAGTAGGCAATTCTACCTCATATGCATTTCCTGAATCATGTTTCTTCAGTATCCTACATGGTCCAAACTTCTTCATTTTCAGCTTGTTATATGTACCAACTGGAAACCACTCCTTCCGCAAATGAACCATGACTTCATCACCAACCTGAAATTCCTTATACCTCCTTTTCTCATCTGCCTTAGCCTTATACTGTGTGTTCATCTTAGTAATATGCTTCCTCACCTCCCCATGGATGTTCTTCAAGTGTTCTGCAAAATCCTCAGCTTCAGCACTACTTATTTCTCCTTTATCTATCTTCCTCAATTCAGATGCATTTCTTGGACTACTTCCATATACAATCTGGAATGGTGATTTACCAGTGCTCCTGTTGACAGAATTATTGTATGCAAATTCTGCCTGTGGTAAAATCAAATCCCATCCTGTTAGCTTATCTCCAACCAAACATCTCAGCAAATTTTCCAAACTCCTATTCACCACCTTTGTCTGTCCATCAGTCTGTGGATGATGTGATGAACTGAACTTCAAATCTGTCTTCACCTTCTTCCACAATGTACGCTAGAAATATCCAACAAACTTAGTGTCCCGATCTGAAACTATGGTCTTTGGCAAACCATGAAGTCTCACTACTTCTCTGAAAAACAATTCTGCTACATGAACAACATCATTAGTCTTCTTGTAGGGAATGAAATGTGCCATCTTTGAAAATCTGTCAACCACCACAAAAATTGAATCATGTCCCCGCTGAGTCCTCGGTAAACCAAGAACAAAATCCATGCTGATATCCTCCCAAGGCTTCTTTGGTACGGGTAATGGCTGATACAACCCTGTATTCTGCTTCACTCCGTTCGCCATCTGACATACTCTGCAACTCTGTACAAACTTCTTCACATCTTGCTGCAACTGTGGCCAATAATAATTCTCACTAACCAAACCAAGGGTTTTATCACGACCAAAATGTCCAGCCAATCCTCTGCTATGCTTCTCCTTGATGAGATTCTCCCTCATAGAACTTCGTGGAATGCACAACTGACTCCCTCTGAATAGCATATCATCCTGGATGATGAAATCCAACTATTTCATCCTGTCTAGAGTAACAGGTTCTGTACAAGCTTTCCAAACTTCGCCAAAATCAGGATCCTCTGGATACAAATTCTTGAGTTTCTTGAACCCAACCACTTCAATCTGCATTTCTGTTAGCAATAGTTGCCTTCTGCTAAGAGCATCTGCAACCCTATTAGACTTTCCACTCCTATGTTTCAAAACAAATGTATAACTCTGCAAAAACTCAACCCATTTCAAATGCCTTTGATTCAATTTTTCTTGACTATTCAAATATTGCAAAGCTTGATGATCAGTATACAAAACAAACTCCTTAGGAAGTAGATAATGTCTCCACTTCTTTAATGCCTGAACTATAGCATAAAATTCTTGATCATAAACAGAATATTTCCTCTTGGCATCATTTAACTTCTCACTGAAATAAGCAACAAGTTTACCTTCTTGGCTCATAACAGCTCCTATTGTAGTACCACTAGCATCACAATCTACTTGAAACACCTTATTAAAATCTAGAAGTGTTAAAATAGGTTGTTCTGTAACTTTTTGTTTCAACAATTAAAAACTCTTTTCTGCCCCATTAGTCCACTTAAACTCTTTTCTATCCCCTCTTATTGTTTCAGTCAAGGGTCCACAAATGCTGCTAAAATTTCTGATAAACTTTCTGTAAAAGCTAGCTAGACCATGAAAAAATCTTACCTCAGTAGCACTCCTTGGAGTAGGCCATTCAAGGATAGCCTGTACCTTCTTTGGGTCTATTTTTAGACCTTCTCGTGAAACTACAAACCCCAAATACACCAACTCTTTCTTCACAAAACTGCACTTCTTCAAATTAATCAACAATTTCTCTTCTCTCAACTTCTCAAATACCATACGAATATGCATCATATGCTCATCCAATGTCTTACTAAAGATCAAAATATCATCTAGGTAAACAATGACAAACTTACCCAGAAATTCTTTCAGAACCTCATTCATGAGCCGCATGAAAGTGCTCAGTGCATTGGTTAGCCCAAAAGGCATGACTAACCACTCATATAGTCCTTCCTTTGTCTTGAAGGCAGTCTTCCATTCATCTCCTTCTCTGATCTGAATTTGATGATATCCACTCTTTAGATCTATCTTTGAGAAATACACAGATCCACTCAAACAGTCCATAATATCATCCATTCGTGGCAATGGAAACTTGTACTTGATTGTGATCTTGTTTATTGCCCTAGAATCTGTACACATCCTCCATTATCCATTCTTCTTTGGTGCTAATACTGCTGGTACAACACAGAGACTCAGACTCTCACGGATCAATCCTTTCTGTAACAGTTCATGTACTTGTCTGTTCAACTCCTCACTTTCTGCAGGTGTCATTCTGTGTGCTACCTTATTCGGCAAACTCACTCCTGAGATCAAGTCCATCTGATGATTGATCTTCCTGACTGGTGGTAATTCATCAGGCACGTTATCAGATACAATATCCTGAAATTCATTCAAAAAATCTGCAACTTCTACAGGAACATCTTCTACTTCCTCTTTACCAGCTTTTGGAATTAAAGCAAAACATACATGCTCATGCCTCATACCATCTAGGAAATTTCTTCCATCAACAAAAGTTATCCTTGCATTACCACATACCTTTTCTTCAGTCTCCTTCAATGGTTTTAGCTTATGTCGCACTCCATCCTTTGTCAGGGAATAGGTATTCGCACGACCATCATGTATAGCACATCTGTCAAACTGCCATGGTCTACCCAATAACATATGACATGCATCCATAGATATGATATCACACAATACCTCATCTTAGTATCTGCCAATCTTGAACTTCACCAGGCATTGTTCATTGACCATGACCTTGTGGTCATCCTGTACCCAGGCAATCCAATATGGATGTGGGTGTTTCTGTCTCTTGAGCTTCAACTTTGTCACCATCTCTTCTAACACCAAATTGTCAGTGCTTCCACTATCAATAATCACATCACAACATTTACCTTCACACTTGCACCTGGTGCGAAACAGGCTCCTCCTTTGCTCAGGTTCATTCTCACCACTCAACAGGACTCTTCTGTTAATCAACGTTTCTCCTCTTTCAGCATCTTCAGAATTTGATGATCTGACATCTTCATCTACATGTGCAACTCTGGCCTGGCCTTCATTTCTCCTGTCTATTTTGCCTTAGCGCTGAGGACATTCAAATGCCCTATGACCTTCTTCTCCACAGTGAAAACATGTTCCACGGAAGCCTCCTCTTCCAGATCCTTGTCCTCTTCCTCTTCCTCTCTGATCTCTATTATTCTGATCCTGGAAGCGATTGAAATTATTTCCTCGCTGATTCTAACTGCTACTGGCCTCATCCTTCTTTTTTGGATCTTCATTTCGGCCACCATATGACCATCCACCAAATCGTCCACCGCGACCTCTTCCGTTTTGTCTGCTCTCAAACTTCTTGTTCAGCTTTTCCTCTACTTTTAGGGCAAACTGGTATGCCTCTTCAATACTGTTCATTCGAACCAGATTCAGCTCCTCCTGAATGCTTGGCCTTAACCCATTAAGGTATCAAGCAACTTTCTCCTTATCAGCTTCTGCATGGCCTGTTCTGATGAGAAGTCGATAGAACTCCTCTATATACTCCTGAACAGATCTTCCTGCTTGGTTCAAACTCTGCATTTTCTTCAGTAGGTCAAGCTCATAATCAACAGGAATGAACTATCACTTCAATTTATCCACCATTCGATCCCATCTCGTGATTTTCTCCTTTCCCCTTCTATTTCGCTCCAACTGAATCTCTTGCCACCATATCTTCGCATGACCTTTCAGTCTGGCCTTCGCAAATTTGACCCTATTAGGATCCTCAACATCTTCATACTCAAAATATTCCTCACATTCATTGATCCAGTCGATCAATTCTTCTGGGTTAAGATTTCCAGAAAATGTAGGAACCTCAATCTTAGGTCTTTTCCCAATCTTAGAAATGGCCTGAAAAAGTCTTTCTTCCTCCTGGTTCACAATTTTGACTTCTCCTTCTTGATATCCTTCTTCAGCTTCATCCTCGCTTTCATCTCTGACATTAAGATTCATTCCTCTATGAATCTCTTCTTGCAATGCTCGCACTTGTCTCTGCAGTGCCCTAACCTCAGGTGTTACAACACCAGCTCTTCCGCCACGTTCCCTTCGTGGAGGCATTTTTGCGATGTGCGCTGAAACCCTAACCACGGTCCTAGTGCAAACTGCCTCACAGTCGGTGATCTGTTTACACACTCAGGAACTCCTGCTCTGATACCACTTGGTGAAGGGTGCTCCCCTTAATACCACAAACACATAACAGAAATAGAGAAACAACAACAATATGCAAGAACAAAAAATTGGCTTCTTATTATCTCCACAAATGTGAAATTACAAACTTTCAGAATTACAATATGCAAAGCCACATGGGCATTCCCTTACAATATTATGTAGGACAAAGCCTCGAACTATTACCCAGATCTACTACCCAGAACTATTCTGAATTGCTTAAGACAATAATACAACCTTCCTTATATAGGCAATTTTCCACCACCTAGGAAGGTTCCAGAATTTTAGCCAATAAGGCCGACCAAACTTAGAATTATTTTATTTTACATTTTATTACATCATAGTCGGCTCAAGATAACCTTTGAAACCCGAACATAAATTTTGAAGAAAGTTATTTTCTGCCATTTCAGGTGGCCCAACTTTCGAAGACCATAAGTCATCACCAGTTGACCCGATCGGCTATTATAACCCCATTTCAGAAATGCCACGAAGTGCTGTACAGGCTTGACCGGTGCAAGCACTTGTCACCCAAATTTTTGACCTCATCCGGGGCCTCTAAAGCCTTCAAAACTGAGTTCAAAGTTTCTGTACCCTGCTCCCAATTCTGAAAATCTTCAATATCTTCCAATATACACTTGATCTGGCAATGAAACTTTACTGGCAGACTTATATGACCAAAATGAACCTCTAAGAAAGAAATCAGATCATTTTGAGTACATACAAAAATTACCAAAAATAGTAACTTTCCATAAATAGCAGCTCTGCACAAAATAGCCCTTATTGGATATAAAAATAGAAATATTTTTTTTTTGGGTGATGCAAGATTGCTCTTACACCCAGGATGCTCCTGCATCAATTGGAGCAAATGAATAAAGATAATCTTTTATTAAATTATGGAGCGGTCTTGGTTTTAAGCATTCCAAATTTATTATTGCAAACCGAACTAGTTTTTATGATTGTTGTAATTGTTGGAGGCATTACAACATGAAGGGCTGATATATCTTGTCGATGGCATGACTAATATTGAAGTTTTTATTCTAATATGGAATTCAAATTGGAACTCAAGATTATCGAACCTTTCTATCAATTGCAATATCCATTGGTGGAAGTTTTCAGTTGCTGTAAGGATTTTACTATCGTGGCACATATTGTAAGTCACTATGCATATTGACTGAAGTCTTAATCTTCTTATGCAATATCTTGAGTGATAGAAATTGAATCCCATATCATCGTCAAAGCCTCAATTTCATGTCATTGTCATGAGACAAACACAAAATTAGTAATCCTGAGGACTACTATGAAAGCTCCATAGGGAGTTGTCTTCTTGTTTTGTGCACATGTAGAATTGTGATATATATATAATAATATGCAAAGTTCATTAGTCATATAATATGTTGCTTTGATATTAGTATTGTGATAGTAGTAATATTTTGGCTCATTTATTGTATTTGTAAAGAATATAGAGTAAAACTATATTCTGGAAATACATAGGAATGATGTTCTATTCTAGAAATGAATAAATTCAAAATCCCCAAAATAGGGCAAACACAAAAGATGGAGAAATATTCAAGAAACTTCTTGCTTCTATTCAAACTAAAACACTTCTACAATAAGAAATAAACTTGCAACTATATGGGGCTGCATACAAACTTCTACGAGCTTCTCAAAGCTCTTACAAGATTATTTGAAGCAATCACTACTTAATAGAATAATCATTCACTTCTCTGATAAAAATAGTGTATTACAAAAAAAACTTAACTCTTGATGCTGCATACAAAAGAGAGATTAAATTTCTTATCTCTATTCTCTATGGAAGAATAAAGACATTCTTCCCTTTATAAAAAATTTCTGTCCAAAAGAAGAAATTGGAAGTCCAAGGAAGAAATCAGATTTCTCCAAAATTTGATTTGAACTTATCTTTCAAAGTCCACACAAAGTATCAGACTTAAAAATTTATCAATTAAAAGTCAAATTAAGAGGCTTCTAGACAATCAAATTTTATGCTAAAAATCCAACACTCCCCCATTGTCTTAATCTGACAAACAAGATCATGCTTGATCCAAACTAACTATGCCTAGATGTCTCCTTAGGTGCTCAAAACTTGCAATGCCCAATGGCTTGGTGAAAATATCTGCTAGCTGATGCTCTGACCTGTAAAACTCCATTTTTATTTCACCATTCTCAACTAATTCTCTAATAAAATGATATATGATTTCAATGTTATTGCTTCTTCCATGAAACACTGGATTCTTTGACAAAGCTATTGAGGAAATATTATCACAAAAAAATGTAGTTCCATCCTCTTGTTCTTCCTTTAAATCTGCCAAGATTCTTCTCAGCCAAATAGCTTGACATGTTGCTGCTATATATTCAGCCTCTGTTGTAGATTGAAAAACTATGGGTTGCTTCTTAGAATCCCATGAGATTACACCTGAACCCATGTGAAAGACATATCTGGAAGTGCTCTTCCTATCATCCAAACTCCCTGCCCAATCACTATTTGTGTAGCCAATAAGACCAAAAACATTTTCTGTAGTATACAAAATACCATATTCCTTGGTTCCATTCACATACCTTAGGATTCTCTTTCCCGCTTTCCAATGGGATTCCTTTAGAGTTTCCATAAATTTAGAAATCAAACTTACTGCATGCATAACGTCTGGCCTTGTAGCTATTAAATACATCAAACTTCCAACTAAACTTTTATATAAAGTTGGATTCACATTGCTATGGCAATCTTGCTTGCTTAACTTTAAACCTACAGAAGTTGGTGTCGGAGTAGGCTTGCTACTTTGCATTTTAAATCTCTCCAAGATCTGATTTGCATATATCTCTTGAGAGATAAAAATACCATCATGCATTTGTTTTACTTTTATGCCTAGAAAATATCTCAAGAAACCTAAGTCTGACATTTCAAACTCACTTTTCATGGCCTCTTTAAAATCAACAATGAGGAAATTATTATCCCCAGTAAAGATTAAATCATCAAAATATAAGACAATAATTAAAATATTACCATTAGCTGCCTTGATGTAAAGAGTGGGCTCACCATCGCTTTTGCAAAAGCCATTGCTCATCAAATATGAGTCAATTCTGTTATACCATGCCTGTGGAGCTTGCTTAAGCCCATAAAAAGCCTTCTTCAGCCTATACACTTTACTTTCATGACCTGAAACTTCATAACCAGGTGGCTGCTCCACATAAACCTCTTCTTTCAATACTCCATTCAAGAAGGTGGACTTCACATCCATTTGATAAACCTTCCATTTTTGCTAGGCTGTAATTGCTATGACAACACACACGGTCTCCATTCTAGCAACAGGGACATAGGTCTCATCATAATCTCTACCAAACTATTGTTTGTACCCCTTGACCACCAATCGAACCTTATGCCTATCTATTTTTCCTTTAGCATTGCTCTTGGTCTTGTAAACCCATTTAACTCCAATGATTTTCTTGTTTGGAAGTAAATTAGTGAGCTCCCAAGTTTCATTTCTTTTTATTGCATCCATTTCCTCATCCATGGCCTTACACCATTTTTCTTCTTTTTTAGCATCCTCAAAATAAATTGGATCACTATGAGAAAATAATGCAAAATTGATATTTTCATCAAATTCATTTTCATACATTTCATCTTGGTATATCTCCCTTAGACTCTTGGTCTTTTTTGGCATTAGGGAGGCAAGAGTGGGATCATAGCTCTCAATATTGTTGTTGCTACTCTTTGTGGGGCCAATTTGCAGCTTTCTGGAGCCTTCTATATTTGTTGTTATATCTTTTTTCTGATTAGTAGACTCATCATCTTCAACAATAATAGGTACTTTACTTGAAGTGCTTGAAGACATGTCCACCAAGCCATCTCATGACTCATTCTCAATGAACTCCACGTCTCTTGAAGTGATCATCTTTTTACCAACTGGATCATACAATTTGTATGCCTTGGATTCTAGACTATAACTAGTAAAGACACACTTCACACCCTTGTCATCCAACTTTTTTCTTTTCTCCTTTGGCACGTGTGCATATACTACACACCCAAACACTCTCAAGTGTTCAACCATCCATCTATGTTTTGCCCATGCTTCCAATGGAATCTTGTCACAAACTTCTTTTGTAGGACTTCTATTTATTTAAAAATAGACAGTTGTTGCTACAGCTTCTCCCCAATATTCAATTGGGAGTCCTTTTTCTTTCATCATACTCCTTGTCATCTCAACGATGGTTCTATTTTTTCTTTCAGCCACTCCATTTTGTTGCGGAGTATAACTAGTTGTTAGCTCCTTCTTTATGCCATTCTGCCTACAAAACTTTACAAAAATATTGGAGGTATATTTCCCCCCTCTATCTGACCTTAGGACTTTAAGATTTTGTCCACTTTCATTTTCAGCCTGGGCTTTAAATTCTAAAAACTTATCAAAAGCTTCAGATTTATTTTTCATAAAATAAACCCATCTTCTACGACTGAAATAATCTATGAAGGTCATAAAATAAGTACTCCCCCCAATGGAATTAATTTACATAGGGCCAACTAAATCAGTATGCACTAGCTCTAATGGTGCTCTTGCCCTTCTAGAGTTTCAAGAATTAAAGGGCAACCTATGTTACTTACCCAAAATACAAGTCTCACACTTGCTACTGAATTCTTTAACACATGGAAAATCATCTACCATTCTTTTCTTGGACAATACATTTAAACTAGCATAGCCAAGATGTCCATACCTTAAATGTCATAGCTTGGAGGGGTCTTCAATCACACTCTTGAAAGCTGATTGTTGTACTGATGTACATTTTTTCTTGGGAGGTGCAACTACTGATTGTAAAGAGAAACACATCTCTACCTTCAAAGGAAACATTCGATTCTTTGTCATTTGGACTACTACAACAATTTTCTTACTCCCATCCTTCTCATAAATGACACATTGGTCATTCTCCATCAGCATTTTATAACCATTTTGAGTGAGTTGTTCAACACTCATCAAATTGTGCTTTATACCTGGGGCAAAGTAAACATTCTAAATTTCTTGTTTCTCACCTTGCTTGGTACAGATCATAATAGATCCTTTTCCCACTACTGGAACAACTCCATTGTTCCCCATTCTAATTTTAGACTTTATATTTTTATCAATGAAAGAAAAAAGACTTTCATTACCACTCATGTGGTTACTACAACTGCTGTCTAAATACCAGACTTCAGGGTTGCCTTCTTCACCAACATTGCACATGATGAAGGCTGTGAGATTATTTCCATCACCCACTTTCATATCAGCCACATTTGTACTTGTCTTTGATTGATTACTTTGATTTTTCTAGCATTCACTAGCATAATGCCCAAATTTATGACAATAATAACATTCGATATTACTCTTGTCTGACCTATTTTTCTTCTTACCTCCTCTGGAATTATTTTGAGAGTTGCTAGCTCTCTCATTTGTGGTTTCTCATTCTGAGCTTTGTCCTCCAACATTTTGTTGTTTGGAGTTACCATGACCTCTGCCTCTTGAACCTCTTCCAGAGTTATTTCTGCCTCTTCCCCTGTCTCTTGCATTGGCTTGAGCTCTGAAAGCTTGTTCTTGAGAAGAATTTGCAGACCTATTAATGTTATGCTCATGGGTTTGGAAAGAACCCATTAACTCATCAATAGTCATCAATGAGAGATCCTTTGCCTCTTTAATGACAATTACTAGAATATCAAATTTTGAGGGCAGACTTCTCAAAACTTTCTCTACGATTCTTTGCTCCTCCATGGTTTCTCCATTGGTTCTCAACTGGTTTATCAAACCAGAGAGTCTTGAGCTAAAATCTAAAATGGACTCATTTTCCTTCATAAGAAGAGTCTCAAACTCTCTTCGAAGCATTTGGAGCTTCACTAACTGAACTTTTTCAGCCCCTTTAAAACTTGTGTGAAGAATATCCCAAGCTTCTTTAGAATAATCAGCTGTTGTTATTCTGGGAAATATTTCCTCTGTCAAGGTAGTTTCTATCAAGCTCAAAGATTTTGCATCTTTCCTCCTTGACTCCTTCAATTGAGTCTTTTGATTATTTGTGAGGGCAACAAACAGAGATGGGTTAGTCACATCTGTAAATCCATTGATGAAAAGCTCCCACAAGTCATTTTCTGTCATAACAGTCCTCATCTTCTTTTCCTAAACATCATAATTTTGTCCATTGAAGGATGGTGGCTGCTACCAACTCTTTCCTACATCTCCAGCCATGTCTCCTGTGCAAGATAAACAAATACCCCCCCCCAAAAAAAATAAAAAAAATAAAATGCCCAAACTCACAAAGATTGAGGGCCAATCAACTCTGATACCATGTAAAGAATATAGAATAAAACTATATTCTGGAAACACACAGGAATGATGCTCTGTTTTAGAAATGAATAAATTTGAAATCCCCAAAATAGGACAGACACAAAAGATGGAGAAATATGCAAGAAACTTCTTGCTTCTATTCAAACTAAAAACACTTCTACAATAAGAAATAAACTTGTAGCTATATGAGGCTTCATACAAACTTCTATGAGCTTCTCAAAGCTCTTACAAGATTATCTAAAGCAATCACTACTTAACAGAATAATCATTCACTTCTCTAATAAAAATAGAGTATTACAAAAAAAACTTAACTCTTGTTGTTGCATACAAAAGAGAGATTACATTCCTTATCTCTATTCTCTATGGAAGAATAAAGACATTCTTCCCTTTATATAAAATTGTTGTCCAAAAGAAGAAATTGGAAGTCCAAGGAAGAAATCAGATTTCTCCAAAATCTGATTTGAACTTATCTTTCAAAGTCCACACAAAATATCAGACTTAAAACTTTATCAATTAAAAGTCAAATTAAGAGGGCTTCTAGACAATCAAATTTTATTCTGAAAATCCAACAGTATTGAGCACCCTAGCTTTGAGTAAAAAATGATATATCGGCCCACGTCATTGATTCCTTTGACCTCCACTGGAGACTGTTGGCAAGCCAACAATAGAATCTCATTTGATTAGCTTAGATGGAAGAGTCTTGGCAGAACAAGCATCAAAAGTTTAACAGAATCTCCTTGCTAGTTATGGAGTTTATATTGTTGAGTTATCTCCTTGCTAGTTATCGAAGGCAATAAAGATGTAATATTGTGAATGACACATCTAATGTGAGAAATGTCCAATGATAATAGTTAGACACATAATAACCATTTCTTCAAATACAACATATTGGAGTATTGCAGTTGAGGCGACGACTATGATCGGTGGCATAAAGAAACAATTACCATCAAACAAGTATAGAAAATTATTTACTACACAAGAGATCTTATCAATAGAGATCATCTTTCTATTGCATTAGATACGATTGAAATTTGTGAATTTCATAATTAAGATATGCAGTTCATTAGCTGTTGTCATCACAAATAAAGGATGTAGCCAAGGATAAATACGTAGGAGTAAAAATTATGTTTGGTCTACCTTTTAATTGCAAGGGTTTGTAGATTTTCCCAACTTGTGCGTTACTATCTATCAGTTTATATGGTTGGTCACATTAGGTTTGGAACAATGTATGCTACCTTGACAATAGAGTGACTCGCATCATCGCATGACTGTAACCTATACTTGGTGAGTTAGATTATTATAACTTTCCCTACTGATGCAAATAAAACCGAAGGTAATCTATGACGAAACTGTGGTCTCCATAATTCTAACTACGAGTAATGGAGTATAGCCATAAGAAGAGTCCATAGTTGATCACGCATATAATTCTTCTATTAACATTTGCGACAGTTGAAACTAGTATGAGTGTGAAATTTGTAATTGATCTCTCATCTATCATTATCATGTATGAAAGATGAATTTGGAGTTGTGTAGGATTTTGGTTTTTTCTAAGAATTACCAACAGTGTGGGTACTTTGTTGAGCTAAGGAGGCTTTGATGTAGTCAAAGGATAAATCCATAATTTATTACATTCAATCATGTTACTATGGAATTAGACAAGTACATTTGTGTATGGGAAACTACTCCTATGAGCAATTTTGTGATCATTGAACAAATAATCATGTCCTTGTGATGAGGAGACCTATAACAACATATTCAATTCTAATGCATCCCATAGTAGAATTGATCATCCAAACTGAAGAGTTTTTGTAGAAGGAATCAAGAAAGGATGCTTAGTTCTAGACACAATTTGGAACATGATGGAATAGACCTTAGTCCATTACTTTGACTAAGAATCTATAGGATGAATCGAATAGCTTTGCTTCAAATCTTAAATAAGCAGTTGAAAGTGATGGAAGGATTGAGTGTGCAATAAGAAATAGCTATCCTTTGATGAGTATTCTCGACTACAAACCTATTAAGAATAAAGTGATCTAGAATAAGGCCAAGAAGGACAATCCTAAACTCTCAGCAGTAGAAGAGGAGCAAGCTGATTAGCCCAGCATTGAAGTCATTGGAGACAATTCAGATCTGATTACATCCTTGGAGTAAATTTCCATTGTGTTTTCAAGAAAAATAAAATGGTTGCAATAGAATCAATAAAGAGCTAAGTATTTCATAATATTCATGAATTCTATATGTAGTCATTAATTCATGCAATTTTACATTGGATTGGAGAATCATGCATGCTTCTAGCATTGTCATTTCTCTACAGAACAGTCTAGTTCTATAAACTACTAGTAATCTCTCTAAATACTTCCAAGCTAAATAAAGAAGCATAAGGATGATGAGAGATTGCATAGCTTGATGGATCCAATTAGGAAGTCACACTAGCTGAAGAATAGAGACATAGATTTCTGCCATAGGACCAAGTTGGTTGCACATAACTAAAGACATCTCTTGAAGAGGAAGAGTCTATATGTTTCTTCAAAGAGGAGGAATAAACATTTAGAGGGAGTGTGAAAAACCATTTAAGGTAACCTTGGACAAGGAGGTCAAAAGTTTGAAGCAAGTACTTGAAGCTTCAGAGGGGGACACATTATCATGAGGATTTGTTAATGCATTCTTCTCTATGATAGAAGAGAAGTTTGAGGTGCAAGCCCTTGTCAATGTATGCTTCTCAGTGAGAGAGAAGTTTGAGGTGCGAGTCCTTATTAATGCATTCTTTTATGTGAGAGAAGTTTGAGGTGCAAGCCCTTGTTAATGCATTCTTCTCTATGAGAGAGAAGTTTGAGGTGAAAGCCCTCATTCCACCCTTTAGGAGTAGCCAAGATTGATGTCATGTTGACAAACTTCATGACAACATCACTTGTGTTTATTCACCCTCTGGGAGTAGCTATAGTGAATGTCATGATGAGATGACAAAATCACATTGAGTGACTTTATGATGGACACTTGTGTACATATCCATATCCATACATACATGATGGATGTCATCACATTGAGCAACTTCGTGATGAATTCCTTGTACTTATGTTTTTTCCACACATGGGAGTAGCCATGGTGGACATTATGTTGAGAGATTCCATGATGACATCACATCGAGTGACTTCGTGATGGAAACTTGTGCATGTTGGATGAGTGAGAGGGGAATGAATTAGTAATAAGTGATTCTTATACCTTAAAAATTTCTCTAATTCAACTTGGTAACAACTCATTCAGACAAACTTCAATATTAACCAATAACAGTAAAATAACTTTATCAATAAACAATAACATTCACAATAAATATTCAACACAAATAACACTAGTATTTAACGTGGAAATCTAATTTGGGAAAAACCACTGTGAGAATTTTCACCCACTAAATAAATACTCTTTTGAAGTATGCTTGATTAAAAGCCAATCTTGTTAAAGATTAAAATGCACATTGTTAAATGTGACCCTGTTAGGGGATTTACCTTAGATCTCTTAGGATCTTCACCCTGTTAGTAGTGGCCTGATTAAAGGTCTTTAAACACTTTTCTAGAATGTCACCTTGCTAAAGGTTTTATAATAAGATTGTTAAGTCCACTCGGTTTAGAGATTTTTCTGCTATAAATGTTAATAAACAATAATATAAAAATTGATCAGTAAATATGCAACTACCTCTTGCTTAATTAGATCCCTTATGCACTCTTTGTCTTGACTTCTTCCCTTCACTTTCCACTGGACTCAACACTTCATCAAATTCCACTTGCAGACTCAAATTTCAACCTTCATCTTCTTCACTACATCACTTAGTTACACATCCACCTGTCAAATTTTCCATCCATCTTTCCATACAATGTCATCCTTTATATAGAATTCATTTTGCCTCTTAATCTCCTTTACTACATTTTCCTCTATTTAATCTCAACCGTCAGATCATCCTCATAAACTGATTCAATAAATTTGGAACTCAGTAAAACATTTTCTCATCACCTTGGAATTTTATTTTTTTGAACTTATACCTTCACTTTTTGCCACTTAGACCTTACCATAGATCACCACCTTAAATTTTTTTGATCATAGATATCTTCAATTAACTCTTCCTCATCCTTAGAATATCCTAGATCATTGTGGCTCATCATTACATGTCATTCTGATCCTTGTATTTAATTTATGTTCCTTTCTCGATGGCTAACTTCTTTTCCTTCAATCAAAATTCTATTTTCTTCGCTCGATAACTAAATTCGTGTACTTGGTATCTTGAATTTCTTTCACTTTACCAAATAACTTTTTTTTCTTGGTAACCAAATTATTTTTTTTACCGACTTGACCAATATATTTTACTCACTTGTCCAATCTCTTTATTGACTTGATATAATCAAAAGTAGAGTAGAAAACAACTAAATCAATATAACCTTATCATTGTCTGATCTGTATTAGCTACCCAATTAATTTCTTCAACTTCACACTTTTTCAATTCTTCTCTTTCCTTAACTTAATCAACTTATATCATGCTTAAAAAGCAATGGCAACTCAATATAAACCATAAATCAATTGCTTGATATCAATGAAAAAATCATAACTGATCTAATCTTTCTACAATCTTGTATACCTCTGATCTTCGTTGGTCTTCATCATCAATGGATTAGTTATAGTAACAATCTCCCTCTTTGACATTGATGCCAACACTCACTATCAATTGATGGTGGAAACACTTATCAATTATAGCTCTCTGATTTTTAGTCTTCTTGGTTACTAAGTTTTTTCCTTTTCTCCCTCTGAACTTTATCTTCTATATTTTCTTCTGATTCAATTCTCCATCTTCTATTATTCTCCCTTTATCTCTTTAGTCATCAATATAATATTATCCCTCTATAATCAATTACTTACTCTCCCTCTTTGAAAATAATGCCAAAGATACATGCTCCTGAAAAATTTATTCAGATAGTGGATCATACCTAGCATGTACTGATATCTCTTTGCATAACTATTCTTCACAACTTCAGGCATTACCTAAAGAGTGAACACTAGCATCAACTCATAAAATAGATATTCTAATGAATCCTTGAATTTATGCAACATGCATCATACTCTAGTGAATATTAGATAGGGGAAGAACCCCTAATTTACCTCTGAGATGCTCAAAAACATCCTTCGGTAGTGGCATGGTAAATATATTTTCTATCTTCTCCTTTAAATTCACATACTCCAATATGACATACTTGTCTTGAACTTATTCTCTCAATTAATGATACTTGAAAGAAATGTGTTTGGTCTTGGAATGCATTACTAGATTCTTTGATATGTTGATAGTACTTGTATTATCATAGTAAATAGTAACTAGATCGGCAATCTCCTCTTGCATACCTTCAAGTAGTTATTTGATCCATACAATGTTTGCACAATTCACAGCTATTGCTACATACTCTACCTCGACAGTAGATTGTGATATACAACTTTGTTTCTTACTCAATGATGTCACTAATCTTTCTCCCAAAAAGAAAGCTCCTCCACTTGTGCTTTTCCTATCATCAATGTTTCCATCCCAATCAACATCAGTGTAAACTTTCAAATCAAAATCTCCTCCTTTCTCGTATAGTAAACCAAAATCTTCAATCCCTTTCAGATATCTAAAAATTATTTTGACTGCAGACATGTGTGGTTCCTTTGGATCGACAAAAAATCTTGCAACAATACCTACTGCATGAGAAATATCAAGTCTATTATGTACAACATACTGTAGCTTAGCAATCATTGATCAGTAGACTATTTCATTCACTTCCTTTGTCAATTTGCAACTAGTAGCCATCGGTGTTCCAACTGGTTTTGAATCTTCCATACCAAATGTCTTTAATATCTCATTGATATACTTTGATAGTGTGATGTAGATTTGATCTTTGACTTGTTGAATTTGTAGTCTAATACAATTATTTATCTCTCCAATCATGGACATCTCAAATTCCTTTTTGATCTCCTCAGAAAAAGATTTGCATAATGTGTTATTTCCTCCAAAAATAATGTCATCAAAAGATATTTCAGCAATCAAAATCTTATCATTATTGTCATATTTTAGATACAAATTATTATTGTCACTAGTTCTTTCAAATCCAATATTGATAAAATATGAATGTAACCTTTCATACCATACTCAGGGTGGTTGTTTCAAACTATATAATGCCTTGTGAAGTTTGCAAACCATTTCCTTGTTAGTGTTCTCACCAAATCCTTCAAGATGTTCAATATAAACTTCTTCAAGAATACCATTAAGAAATAAAGACTTAACATCCATTTGATAAACTTTAAATCCCTTATAAGTTGTATATTCTAGTATAATATTAACTCTTAATCTAGCAACAGGTGCAAAAGTCTCACCATAGTCAATACCTTCTTCTTGTGCATACCCCTTTCAAGATAATCTAGATTTTTTTTATTACATTTCCATGTTCATTCAGTTTGTTCCTAAAAATCCACTTAGTACCAATAACATTCTTATCTTTAGGTCTCGATACCAAAGCCCATGTATTGTTCTTTTCAATTTAGTATATCTTTTCTTTCATAGCCTTAACCCAATCTTAATTATCTAATGCACCATTTACTTTTCTTGGCTCAAATTCAGAAATCAAACATGTGTTATCTCTCAACTTACTTCTTGTCATAACTCCAACATTATTGTCTCCAATAATTTTTCAAGGTGAGTGGTGTCTTCTCACATACTTTGCTAAAATAAGCTCGGTAGACTGTGACAATTCTTCATTTTTAGCAGTCAATGGTGACTCTCTTTGTTCAGCTTCCTCCTCAGTTTGAACTATCGGCAAGGTGTCAGGAACACCAAGTTGAACATATACAAATATTTGAGAGTCCTCAAGTTCCTTTTTGTTGTCTTCTTCATTTTTCTCTATAAATTTATCAATCCTTACATCTGTAGTTTCCACCATTTTGTTATTAAACATGTTTAAGAACTTGTAAGCCTTACTCTTTGTAGAATATCTTAATAATATTCCTTCATCACCTTTATGATCAAAATTTCTATTTCTAGCATCTTTGAGAATGTAACACCTACTTCCAAATACTTTGAAATAACTTACATTCATTTTGTGACCAGACCAGATTTCAAATGGAGTCTCATGTGTACATTTCTTTAGTTGTACTCAGTTAAGTGTATAACTTACAGTAATGACTCCTTCTATATCCAAAATATTTGAGACACTCCCTTTTCAATCATCATTGTTATAGCACAATCAACAATAGATCTATTTTTTCTCTCTACTATACCATTTTGTTGTGGTGTTCTCGGTGTAGACATTATCTCTTTACTCCATGTTCATTGTAGAAAAGTGTAAACTCATTAGATGTAAACTCACCTCCTCTATCAGATCTCAGACATTTCAATTATTTTCCCATCTCCTTTTCAACGCTTTCCTTATACCATTTAAATTTTTGAAAAGCATCATATTTTTTTTTAAAAGATATGTCAGATATCATTCTTGAATAATAATCAACAAATAAAATGAAATATCTATCACCATAGTAGCTTTGTATTCTCATAGGTCCACATAGGTCAGTGTGCACTAACTCCAAAATACTTTGTGTATTGTTTTTAAAAATTGACTTAGTCATCTTACCAAATTGACATCCTTTGCACATGACATTTTCAAGTTTATCCAATCTAGGTAGACCTCTTACTCTATTCTTTTTGCTCACCTTGATTAAGTTGTCAAAGTTCACATGATAAAATATCTTATGCCATAACCATACATCCTCAACTTTAGCAAATATAATTTTTTTTTTTTAGTAGTACCAAGATAGAATAAGTTACATTTTGATTGTTCACCAATGGAAATCAAACTTTCATTATGATCAAATACTTTTACCTTTCCTGAAATTCTAGTCGATGACCTGTATTATTTAGTTGTGCCACACTCAACAAATTATACTTTAGTCCTTCAACCCAATAGACATCATCACATTGTGTATTATCCATCAAAATTATAGAACCTTTACCTCTCACATGATATGGATCATCATTACAAAATCTAATAGAACCTCCATCATTATCTTCCATAGTAATGAATTTATGTGTGTCACTAGTCATATGGTGTGAACATCCACTATCAATTATCCATGTATCATTCTTACTAACATGAGAAATTAAATTTTTTTATTCTCCATACCTTTCCTCATCAGAATCATCATTGATAGAAACATACACAACCTCTACACCTTTATCATCATCAGTATGATCATTGGTTAGTCCTTCTTCAACAATGTAACATGATTTCTTACCTTTGTTCTTGAAATCTTGGTATCTCCCAAATCTATTTTCTCTCTTTTTGTTATCTCTATTATCTCTCTTCTCATCATTGTTGTTGTTAGGACATCTAGATGCAATGTGACCAATTTTATTACAATTAAAACATTTCAAAAGTAATTTACCTTGGTATTTTCCTTTTCATCTCAATAGCCTCCTAGTTAACAAAGCTTCAAACTCTTCTTGTTGTCTTTCCTCTTCATACAGAATCTCTAGATCACTCTTACAACTCTGAAATATTTCACTTGCACTACTAGCATAACCATCACTATATCTAGACTCTCTAGAGCTTCCAATATTCAAAGATGACTTGAATGTAGACTCAATCATAGAAGTGGCAGGTAAACTATTGTCAAAATCATTCAACTCAAAAGAAATTAACTTACCAATTGTAGCATCTAGTGAAATAGACATCTGAGGAATGGATCTTAGTTCTTGTATTGCAGACACTCAGATGACATATATAGAAAAAATTTTCCTCAACAATTTAGTTGTTACATCTTCTTCTTCTATATGTCCTCCTCCACCCCAGATAGCACTTACAACCTCCTTCAATCTTGTATTGTATTGTGTAACATCTTCACCTTCTTTCTTTCTCATAGAATCAAATTTACCTTTCAAACTTTTAGCTTTTGTCTTCAGAACATGTAGATCTACACCATATACTAATGCAAGCTTGTCCTACATTTCTTTTATTGTGTCACATCCTTTTAGATCATTGAATTGTAGATCAATGAGAGTAGAAGATATCTCAATCATAACATCTATGTGATCTTGTCTTTCTCTTACTTGTTCAACTATCATAGGCCCAAATGGTGGTGGTGAATATGTTACTATATAACTATTGGTGATGATGATGAAGAATGACCAAGATTAGAGGTATACAAAATTTTAGAAAGATTAGACCAGTTATTATTTTATCATTGATGTGAAGCAATTTATTTCTGATTTATATTGAGTTGCCATATCATACTGAGTATGATATAAGTTGAGTGAGTTAAGGAAAAAGAGAAAGTGAAAAGTTGTGAAGTTGAAGAAATTAATTGGGAAGCTAATATAGATCAAACAATGATAAGGTTATATTTATTTAGTTATTTTCTACTTTACATTTGACTATGTCAAGTCGGTAAAGAAATTGGACAAGTGAGTAAAGAAGATTGGTCAAGTAGGTAAACAAAGCAGTTTGGTTATTGAGTAGGAAAAGTTATTCGGTAAAAGGAAAGTAATTTTTGGTAAAGGGAAAGCAAGTTAGGGCAATGCATACATGAAGTTAGTTATTGAGCAAAGAAAACAAAATTTTGGTTGAAGGAAAATAAGTTAGCCACTAAGAAAGGAACATAAAATAAATACAAAGATTAGAATGACATTTAATGATGAGCCATAGTAATCTGGAAGATTCTAAGGATGAAGAAAAGTTAGTTGAAGAGATGTACGATCAGAAAAATTCAAGGTGATGATCTATGATAAGATCTAAGCGAAAAAAAGTGAAGGTACAAGTTCCAAGAAAAGTTTAGAGGAAAATGTAATAAAGGAGATTAAGAGACAAAAAAGTCTATATAAAGGATGAAATTGTGTGTAAAGAGAGCTAGAAAAGTTGAAAGGTGGATGTGTAACTAAGTGATGTAGTGAAGAAGAAAAAGGTTGAAATCTAAGTCATTAAGTTGAGATTGATGAAGTGTTGAGGGCAGTGAAAGTGAAGGAAAGAAGTGAAGACAAAGAGTGCATAAGGGATTTGACTAAGCAAGAGGTAGTTTCATATTTACAGATCATTTTTATACTATTTTTTATTAACATTTATAGCAAAAAAATATCTTAACCGAGTGGACTTAAGAGTCTTATTGTAAAACCTTTAGCAATGTGACATTTTGGAAGAGTGTTTGAAGGCCTTTAACCAGACCACTTTTAACAAGGTGAAGATCCTAATAGATCTAAGGCAAATCCCCTAATAAGGTCACCTTTAACAATGTGCATCATAATCTTTAACCAGATTGGATTTTAACCAAGCACACTTCAAAAGAGTATTTTCTTTAGTGGGTGACAATTCCCACAGTGGTTTTTCTCAAATTGGGTTTTCACGTTAAATATTGGTGTTATAAGTGTTGCATGTTTATTGTGAATGCTATTGCTGATTGATAAAGTTATTTTACTATTATCAGTTAATATTGAAGTTTTTCTTACCGAGTTGAATTAGAGAAAAGTTTTAAGGTTTAATATCACTAATTACTGATTCACCCCCCTCTCAGTAACCCAACAACTGGTATCAAAGTTGAGTACTCTAAATAGATGGGTTTGAAAGACTTGAGTAAAAGATCCAAAGATGTATAAGAGGGAGACACCAAAGTTGAATAGAGATAACTTCACTACATTGAGAAGTAGAATGAGGCTACACATCTAAAATTTGAGAGTATACAATATACTATCTAGACAATGAGTATTCACCACCACCATTTGGGCCTATGACAGTTGAACAAGTAAGAGAAAGACAAGATCACACACAAGTTATGATTGAGATATCTTCTACTCTCACTGATTTGCAATTCAATGATCTAAAAGGGTGTGACACAAAAAAACAAATGTGGGACAAGCTTGCATTAGTATATGGTGGAGATCTACATGTTTAGAAGGTAAAAAATGAAAGTTTAAAAGGTAAATTTGATTCTATGAGAATGAAAGAAGGTGAAGATGTTACACAATACAGTACATGATTGAAGGGGGTTGTAAGTTCTATCCAAGGTGTTGGAGGAAATATTGAAGATGAAGATATAGAACGTAAACTACTAAGGACATTATTTCCTATTTATGGCATCTGAGTATTTGCAATACAAGAACTAGGATCCATTCCTCATATGCATGTTTCAATGGATGCTACAATGGGTAAGTTGATTGCTTTTGAGCTGAATGATTTTGACAATAGTTTACCTACTACTTCTAAGATTGAGTCTCAATTCAAATCATCTTTGAATATTGGAAACTATAGAGAGTCCAAATCTAGTGATGGTTATACTAGTAGTGCAAGTGAAATATTTTGTAAGGAAACTCAGGTGTGGAAACAACTTCGTACACTAATCTCTAAAGGAAAGTATTGTGCAAATTCTTTTAAATCCTTACAATTTCAGATTTTTTAAATACTTTAACAATGATATTGCAGCCATATACCATGCATACAAAAAATAGAGAATGACACAATGATTTACCTTGGGGAAACCTTTCGGTAAAAACCCCATCACTCCAAAACCTGCACAATGTATTAATCAAAACTATTATAGTTTATAATACACTTGCAATGCAAGTTTTTTCAGAAGATTTTTCAACTCTTGAAGACAAATCATGACAGCATAAAATGTTTCAACAATACACTAACTTCTCCTATCTTCGCAACCCTAAAAAAATGCTTATATCATGCACTTCCTTTTTAGGGCAACTTCCAAAGATAGCCGTATTAGGGTTTTACCATTCTCTGAGAAGAGTGTATAGTACTTGATTTTATTAGTTGCCACATGTCTTCACCTATCATTGAATCTTCCAGACATAGCTCTTACATGTCATAGGAATCCATCATAACCATTTCAGCCATGATCTCCTTACACACAATTCAAGATGCCGACACATCAAGTGGAGTGACACATCAACATGCCAACTAGACATGTACACTCACACTTAATTACATTATTTGCAAGAAATACATTTTACAAAAAAAATAATAAGAATAGGAATTATCCAAGGTTGAGACACCTTATTCCTAACATATTTCAGAGTTGTAAGAGTGATCTAGAGAGTCTATTTGAAGAGGAAAGACAACAAGAAGAGTTTGAATATTTACAAGCTAGGAGACTACCGAGAGGAAAAGACAAATACCGAGGTAAAATACCCTTGAAATGTTTTAATTGTAACAAGATTGGAAACATTTCATTTAGATGTCTTGGAAACAATAATAATGAGAAGAGAGACAACTGAGATAACAACAAAAGAGAAAACAGATTTAGGAGATACCAAGATCTCAAGAACAAAGGTAAGAAGTCATGTTACATTGTTAAAGAAGGACTAACTGATGATGATACACATGATGATGAAAGTGTAGAGGTTGTGTATGTTTCTACCAATGATGATTTTGATGAGGAAAGGTATGGAGAAGAAAAAAATTAATTTCTCATGTTAGTAAGAATGATACATGGATAATTGATAGTGGGTGTTCACATCATATGACTGGTGACACACATAAGTTCATTACTATGAAAGATCATGATGAAGGTTATGTTAGATTCAATAATGATGCTCCATATCCTGTGAGAGGTAAAGACTCTATAATTTTGATGGATAATACACAATGTGACGATGTCTATTGGGTTGAAGGACTAAATCATAATCTTTTGAGTGTGACACAACTAAATAACATAGGTCACCGACTAGAATTTCAGAATGGAAAGGTAAAAGTATTTGATCAGAATAGAGGTCTGATTGCTACTGGTGAACAATTAAAAGGTAACCTATCCTATCTTGATACTACTACAAAAAAAATCATATTTTCTAAAGTTGAAGATGTATGGTTATGACAAAAAAGATTCTGTCATGTGAACTTTGACAACTTAATTAAGGTGAGAAAAAAGAATAGAGTGAGAGGACTACCAAGATTGGATAAACCTGAAAATGTCATGTGCAAAGGATGTCAAGTTGGTAAGATGACAAAGACAAGTTTTACAAGAAAATCTTACACTACACAAGGTATTTTGGAGTTAGTGCACACTGACCTATGTGGACCTATGAGAACACAAAGCTACCATGGTGATAGATATTTCATTTTATTTGTTGATGTTTATTCAAGAATGGTGTTTGTCATATTTTTGAAGGAAAAATTTGATGTTTTTCAAATGTTTAAATGGTATAAGGAAAGAGTTGAAAATGAGACCAATAGAAGTGTCTAAGATCTGATAAAGGAGGTGATTTTATATCTGACGAGTTTACACTTTTCTTCAATGAACATAGAATAAAGAGACAAATGTCTGCATCGAGAACACCACAAAAAAATGATATAGTAGAGAGAAGAAACATATCTATTGTTGATTGTGCTAGAACATTGATAATTGAAAAGAGAGTGTCTAAAATATTTTGGAGAGAAGTAGTCAACACTTTTGTATATACATTGAACCAAGAAAAATTGAAGAAAGGTACACACAAGACTCCATATGAAATATGGTATGGTCACAAATCGAATGTAAGTTATTTCAAAGTACTTGGAAGTAGGTGTTATATTCTCAAGGATGCTATAAATGGACAATTTGATCATAAAGGTGATGAAGGAATATTCTTAGGATATTCTACAAAGAGAAAGGCTTACAAGTGCTTAAACATGTCTACTAAAAAATTTGGGGAAAGTGCATTTATAGAGAAAAATGATGAGGAAAGAAAAAAGTAACCTAAGGACTATCAAAGATTTGTATATGCTCACCCTGATGTTCCTAACACTTCATCAATTGTACAAATCGAAGAGGAAGATGAACAAAGAGAGCTACCATCAAATGTTGAAAATGAAGGACTGACATAGTCCACCGAGCTTATTTTAGAAAAATATGTGAGAATACATCATTCACCAAGAAAAAATATTGGAGACAAGAATGCTAGAGTGATGACAAGAAGTAAGTTGAGAGATAACACATGTTTGATTTCTGAATTTGAGCCAAGAAAAGTAAATGATGCTTTGGATAATGAAGATTGGGTTAAAGCTATGAAAGAAGAGGTAGACCAAATTGAAAAGAACAATACATGGACTTTGGTATCAAGACCTAAAAATAAGAATGTTATTGCTACTAGGTAGATTTTTAGGAACAAACTGAATGAACATGGAAATGTAATTAGAAACAAAGCTAGATTGGTTTGCAAGGGGTATGCACAAGAAGAAGGTATTGACTATAATGAGACTTTTTCACCTATTGCTAGATTAGAAGGAGTTAGGATTATACTATCATATGCAGCTTTTAAAGGATTTAAATTTTATCAAATAGATGTTAAGTCTGGTGCATTTCTTAATGATATTCTTGAAGAAGTTTATGTCAAACAACCAGAAGGATTTGTTGAGTATACTAACAAGGATATGGTTTGCAAACTTCACAAGGAATTATATAGTTTGAAACAAGCACCCCAAGCATGGTATGAAAGGTTATATTCATATTTGATCAAGATTGGATTTGAAAGAACTAGTGACAACATCAATTTGTATCTGAAATATGACAATGATGATAAAATTTTAATTGTTAAAATATTTGTTGATGATATTATTTTTGGAGGAAATAACACATTATGCAAATCTTTTGTTGAGGAGATGAGAATGAAATTTGAGATGTCCATGACTGGAGAGATAAATTTTTTTATTGGACTACAGATTAAACAAGTCATAGATGAGATATATATATATCACACAGTCTAAGTACATCAAGGAGATCCTAAATACATTTGGTATGGAAGATTCAAAACTGGTTGGAACAATGATGGCTACTGGTTGCAAATTGTGAAAAGAAGATGAGACAAAGGAAGTGGATGAAACACTCTACCGATCAATGATTGGAAATATACAATATGTTTTACATAATAGACCTGATATTGCTCATGTAGTAGGTATTGTTGCAAGATTTTTTTGTCAATCCAAAGGAAACACACATGTCTACAGTCAAAAGAATATTTAGATATTTGAAAGGGACTTCAAAGATTTCAATTTACTATACAAGAAAGGAGGAGATTTTGATCTGAAAGTTTACATTGATCCTGATTGGGCTAGAAACATTGATGATAAGAAAAGTACAAGTGGAGGAGATTTATTTTTTAGAGAAAGATTAGTGACATGGATGAGTAAGAAAAAAAGTTTCATATCACAATCTACTATCGAGGTAAAGTATGTAGCAACAACTATGAATTGTACAAACATTGTGTGGATCAAACTACTTGAAGGTATGCAAGAGGAGATTACCAATCCAGTTACTATTTACTGTGATAATTCAAGTGCTACCAATATATCAAAGAATCCGGTAATGCATTCCAAGACCAAGCACATTTCTATCAAGTATCATTACTTGAGAGAACAAGCTCAAGATAAGCATGTCATATTGGAGTATGTGAATTCAAAGGAGTAGATAGCAGATATATTTACCAAGACACTACCAAAGGATGCTTTTAAGTATCTTAGAGGTAAATTAGGGATTCTTCCCCTATCTAATATACACTAGGGCATGATGCACACTGCATCAATTCAAGGATTCATTAGAATATTTATTTTCTGAGTTGATGCTAGTGTTCACTCTTTGGGTGATTCCCGAAGTTGTGAAAAACATCTATGTATACAAATAGATATCAGTACATGCTAGGTATGATCCACTACCTGATAAAATTTTCAAGCGTATGTATCTTTGATATTGTTGTTAGAGAGGGAGAATAAGTAATATATTATAGAGGGAGAATAAGAAAAGAAGATGAATATGGAGAATTGAATCAAAAGCAAGAAAGAAGATAAAGTTCAGAGGGAACAAAGCGAGGAGACTAAAATACATAAAGTTAGAAAGAGATTGTTAATTACAATGTTGTCATCATCAATTTATAATGAGTGTTTCCATCAGTGCCAAAGAAGGAGATTTTTACTATAACTGATGGTGATGATGATGATGAAGACTGACCAAGATAAGAGATATACAAGATTGTAGAAGGATTAGATAAGTTATTATTTTTTCATTGATGTCAAGCAATTAATTTTTGATTTATATTGAGTTTCCATATCATTCAGAGTATGATATAAGTTGAGTGAGTTAAGGAAAAAGTGGAAGTAAAAATTTGTGAAGTTGAAGAACTTAATTGGGAAACTAATACATATCAGAAAATGATAAGGCTATATTGATTTAGTTCTTTTCTACTTTACATTTGACTATGTCAAGTCGGTAAAGAAATTGGACAAGTGAGTAAAGAAGATTGGTCAAGTCAGTAAAGAAAACAATTTTTTTACCAAGCAGGAAAAGTTATTTGGTAAAAAGAAAGTAAGTTTCGGTAAAGGGAAAGCAAGTCAAGACACTGAGTACACTAAATTAGTTACCGATAAAAATAAAAAAACAATTTGGTTGAAGGAAAAGAAGTTAGCCACCGAGCAAGGAACATAAATTAAATACAAAGATCAAAATTATATTTAATGATGATCCACAGTGATCTGGAAGATTCTAAGGATGAGGAAAAGTTATTTGAAGAGATCTATGATCAAGAAAATTCAAGGTGATGATCTACGAAAAGATCTAAGCGGCAAAAAGTGAAGGTACAAGCTCCAAGAAAATTTCAAGTTCTGAGGTGATGATAAAACATTTTACCGAGTTCCAAATTCATTGAATTATTTCATGAGGATGATTTGACGGTTGAGAATAATCAAAGGAAAACGTAATAGAGGAGATTAAGAAGAAAAACATAGTCTATGTAAAGGATGAAATTATATGTAAAGCGAGCTGACAAAGTTGAAAGATGGATGTGTAACTGAGTGATGCAATGAAGAAGAAAAAGGTTGAAATTTGAGTCAGTAAGCTGAGATTGATTAAGTGTTGAGGCTAGTGAAAGTGGAGGAAAGAAGTGAAGATAAACAATGCATAAGGGATTTGATTAAGAAAGAGGTAGTTGCAGATTTACAGATCATTTCTATATTGTTGCTTATTAATATTTGTAGCATAAAAATACCTTAACCGAGTGAACTTAACAATCTTATTATAAAACCTTTAGCAAGGTGACATTCTAGAAGAGTGTTTGAAGACCTTTAACTAGGCCACTTCTAATAGGGTGAAGATCCTAACAGATCTAAAGCAAATATCCTAACAGGGTCACATTTAAAAATGTGCATTGCAATCTTTAACAAGATTGGCTTTTAACTGAGCATACTTCAGAAGAATATTTTCTTTAGTGGGTGACAATTCCCAGAATGGTTTTTCCCAAATTGGGTTTCCACGTTAAATATTGGTGTTATATGTGTTGAATGTTTATTGTGAATGTTATTACTGATTGATAAAGTTATTTTATTGTTATCGATTAATATTGAAGTTTGTCTTATTGAGTTGAATCAGAGAATTTTTTTAAGGTTTAATGAATCAATGATTACTGATTCACCCCTCTCAGTAATCTAACATAATACTCATTATCAAGATAGTATATAACATACTCTCTAATTCAAAATATCATGTGCAGCCTCATCTTGCTTTTCCATGTAGAGAAGTTTTCCTTATTCAACTTTGGTGCCTCCCTCTTATACATCTTTGGATGTTTTACTCAAGTGTTTCAAACTTATCTCTTTAGAGTACTTAGCTCTAATACCAATTGTTGGATTACTGAGAGGGGGTTGAATCAGTTATAAGTGATTCTTAGATCTTAAAACTTTCTTTGATTCAATTCGGTAACAACCCAGTCAAAAAAACTTCAATATTAACTGATAACAACAAAATAACTTTATCAATCAACAATAACATTCACAATAAGAATTTAACAAAAATAACACCAATATTTAATGTGTAAACCCAATTTGGGAAAAACCACTGTGGGAATTGTCACCAACTAAAGAAATACTCTTATGAAGTATGCTCAGTTAAAATCTGATATTGTTAAAGATTAAAATGCACATTGTTAAATGTTACCCCATTAGGGAATTTACCTTAGATTTGTTAGGATCTTCACCCTATCAGGAGTGACCTAATTATAGGTCTCTAAACACTCTTCTAGAATGTCATCTTGCTAAAGGTTTTATAATAAGATTGTAAAGTGCACTCGGTTTAGAGATTTTTTTGCTACAAATGTTAATAAGAAACATTATAAAAATTAATATGTAAATCTACAACTACCTCTTTTTTAATCAAATCCCTTATGCACTCTTTGTATTCACTTCTTTCCTTCACTTTCCATTGGCATCAACACTTCATCAAATTCCACTTGCAGACTCAGATTTCAACCTTCGTCTTCTTCACTGCATCGCTATGTTAGACATCCACCTTTCAACTTTGTCAGCCAACTTTCCATACAATTTCATCCTTTATATAGACTTTGTCTTTCCTCTTAATCTCCTTTATTACATTTTCCTCTATTTAATCTCAATCGTTAGATCATCCTCATAATTTGATTCAATGAATTTAGAACTTGGTAAAACATTTTGTTAGGAATAATAGTCCACAATACAACTGAGAGGGGGGGGGGGTGAATCAGTTGTATGACAGAATATTAAACTTTAAACTTTGAATAGCAGCAATATTAAATCCAATGTACACAATGAATGCCAACATAATAACACAATATGTTGGTGTCGGGGAAACCCTGTTAAAGGTGAAAACCCCGGTGGGAATTAGCACCCACAAATGATGTACTGAGAGTATAGTATCCTTGTTAGAAGATCTAGCCCTATTAGGAGCTGATTGAAGAATTATAGTACATAGTCCTTGTTAGAGGACATACCCTGTTTGGAGTCAAGAAAGAAGGGTGGGTTCACTACCCAGGCTCACTGCCAAAAGAAGGTTATATCCACCTTCAGAACTCATTGTTTTCAATTGGTGTATATAAAGAAATACATAATCTTTTGAATTGTTTGGAAACAACTATCTTTGCTTGATCAGTTCCAATGAAGTACATAATTATCCTCTTCTCTACATCCAGTAGACACAATCTCACAACTTCCACAATCCTCTTTTACATCACATAAATCTCTGCCATATGTTTTCCAAAAGAAAAGATCTTACATATATACCCTATTACATTCTACATGATTAGGTCGGCCAATTAGGCTTTCCTAATATACAAACAATTACATAAACCCTTGCTAAGATACACACTGTATCTAAAATAAGTATACAATGATTACATTAAAACAATTAAGGACTGACATCATTAAATTACATTCTCCAACCAAAATGTATGCTACATCTCTGAAGTCAGCTTCCAAATAGATCATCTCCAGAACACACGCCATAGATGACATCATCCTAATTTTTGTACCTTGCACTGATCAATGAACACCCATCAGTACCTTTTCTATCATCCCTTAAGCTCGCATACACTGAATCTATACCTTCTGTGAGATATACTAGAAACACAAAGACTCACTCTGTCATCTTCCACTATCATAGTCCAGTAACCAATCTTTACCAAAACATCTATAACTCATCCCATATGCAAAATTTCATGATGTGATCTTGGATATAAGACCACAACATCTCCCTGTACTCTAATCTGACTTCTCATGTTCTGAAACATCTGTACAGTTTCCATACATTGTAGTAACCATCTTGTTCTCTTCATAGAACATATGTTGACATCAGTGACAAAACATGAATGCCAATA
Source organism: Chamaecyparis obtusa (assembly GCA_027943335.1). NCBI lineage: Eukaryota > Viridiplantae > Streptophyta > Pinopsida > Cupressales > Cupressaceae > Chamaecyparis > Chamaecyparis obtusa. The sequence goes on along the minus strand of BSBK01001050.1, from coordinate 684,362 downwards.
GCAATGATTCCAACATCTCTTAATGTACTGATTAAACATATTAAATGTATCAAAGATCTCCCAATGCATTAGCAATATCCAACAATCACCCCCTTTGGCATTGATGGCAACATATGTGAAAATCCATCAACCCAAACAGTATCTCTCAGTATCTTCTTCCTTATACCGTATCTCTCCCCTTTAGGGATTTTCTTGTAGTAACTCCCCCCCTTTGAAAACAATGGAAAAGGGTGCCATAAGTCATCAAGTGTCCTCAACAACTATCCTTCAATGATCAATCCCACTGAGGAGTTGATCCCTACATCAAGTATAGAATATGATAAGGCTTTAAAAAATTCTGGATTGATGCATCCCTGTATCAATTAGTTCTGACTAGGAGGGGCCTGAACCCCAAGCATACCTATGAGATACTCAAAGGTATCTTTTGGAAATGGCTTTGGAAAGATGTTTGCTATCTATTCCTTTGTGCCAATATATTCTATCTTAATTTTGTTCTCTACTACCTTATCTCTCAAGAATTGATACTTAATAGAAATGTGCTTAGTTTAGAATGCATCACCAGATTCTTTGACATGTTCACTATATTGGTGTTATCACAATGGATAACCACTATTTCATCAAAAGTTATTCCAATATCCTTCAACATTTGTTTCATCCAAATAATTTGAGTGCAATTAATAGCAACAGCAACATACTTTGATTCCGCAGTAGATTGAGCTATACAATCTTGCTTCTTACTCAGCCATGAAACCAACTTTTTCCCAAGGAAAAATGCACCACCACTAGTACTCTTCTTGTCATCAATATTTCCCACCTAATCAGCATTAGTATAAGCATGAATTTCAAAGCTATCTTTTCTATCATACTATAATTCATAGTCTATTGTTCCTTTTAGATATCTCAATATCCTTTTCATTGCAGCTAGGTGTGTCTCTTTAGGTTCTGCTTGATATCTAGCCACAATCCCAACAACATTAGCAATATTTGGTCTGATGGGAGTCATATATTGTAATTCACCAACCATTGATCTGTACTTAGTCTAAAAGCCACACTTAGTTTCATCATTACTTGATAGTTTATTACCAGTCACCATGGGTGTACCAATTGGTTTACAGTCTTCCATTCCAAACTTTTTCATCATTTCTTTAAGATACTTAGTTGAGAAATAAAAATGTCATTCTTTCTCTGATATATTTGCATTCCTAGAAAGAATTTCATTTCACCTATCATGGACATCTTAAATTCATTTTCTATTTCTTTATCAAAATTTTCACATAATTCATCATTACCTCCAAAGATAATATCATCAAAAAAAACTTCCATTATCACAACTCCATCTTCATTGGTTCTTAAATACAAATTACTATCGGCATTTCCTTTTCTAAATCCAAGCCGAAGTAAGTATTTGTCTAACCTTGCATACCAAGCCCTTGGATCTTACTTCAGTCCATACAGAGCCTTCTTCAACTTGCATACCATGTCTCCATCTTTACATAGAGTAAATCCATCTAGTTGTTCTATATAAACCTCTTATTCAAGATCCCCATTTAAGAATGCAGATTTCACATCCATCTGATATACCTTGAAATCCTTATGTGCACCATAAGCCAAGAATAATCTTACTACTATCCTAGCAATAGGGAAAATATTTCTTCAAAGTCTATGCCTTCTTGCTATGAGTATCCTTTACATACCAATCTTTCTTGATTTCTTACAACTGTTCCTTCTTCATTCATTTTGTTTTTGAAAAAACACTTAGTTCCTATTACATTTTTGTCTTTAGGCCCAGGAACCAATTCCCAAGTGTTATTTTTCTTTATCTGATCTAACTCTTCCTTCATAGCTTCTATCCAAGATTCATCTCTACAAGATTCATCTGTAGTCTTTGGTTCTACTTGAGAAATCAAACAAATTTCTTCTCTAGCCTTTGATCTAGTCACTACTCCTTGATTTGTATTACCAATAATTTTTTTTTCAGGATGATTCATCTTTACATAGCTCAGAGTCTTAGGAATCTCAGTAGCCTCATTTGTGTCATCATCACAAGTCTCATTTTTGCATTCAGTCTCAACAAGTTCTTCCTCTTCTGCAACAACAACCTCTTTGATCTCTAAATTTTGATTATAGTCATACATTCTCTCTTGTATCTGAAATATTTCATCTATCTTCACATTGTTACTTTTAATCATTTTTCTTAATCTCAAATTGAAACATTTGTAAGCCTTTCTCTTAGTAGAATAACCAAGGAAAATTCCTTCATCACTTCTGGCATCAAACATCCCTATCTCATCATCTCTCTTGACATAGCATTTACTACCAAATATTCTAAAATATTTTACAATAGGAGTATGATTAAACCATAATTCATAGGGATTCTTACTTGTACCTTCTCTGATTTAAACTTTGTTTAGTCTATACACTGTTGTCCCAACAACCTCTCTTCAATGCATATGAGATACATTTCCTTCAAGCAACATTGTCCTAGTAGCATCAAGTATAGTCTTGTTTCTTTTCTCTGCTATCCCATTATGTTGTGGAATCCTAGGAGCAGATGTTTGTCTTTGTATTCCATGCTCTTCATAGTATGAATTGAATAGGTCTGAAGTAAAATCTCCACCTCTATTTGATCTCAAACATTTTATCTTTAAACCTGATTCATTCTCTACTTTTTTTGTGATTATCTTGAATTTATCAAATGCTTCTAATTTTTCTTTCAAGTAAGTGACCCACATCATTCTAGAAAAGTCATTAACAAAAAGTATGAAATACCTTTCACCATAGTATGATCTTGTCCTTGTAGGTCTACATAGATATGTATGTACCAAATCCAACTTTCCTTTTGATGTATATGCTTTTCTTTTATAACTGCTTCTAGTTTGTCTTTTGATAACACATTCTCTACATACAGTGTTAGATGGTTTCACAATCTTTGATAGATTTCTTACTGCATTCGTCAAACTTTCCTTCATAATTTTATCAAAATTAACATGACAAAACCTTATGTGCCATAATCAACTGTCATCTACCTTCACAATAAAACAAGAGGATCCATATGTATTTAATTCAAATACATTACCTCTAGATTTAGTAACGATTGCAATTAGCTTTATTGCCTTACTTCTGATGAAAAATTTACCATTATTAAATTGCAATTGAAACTCTTTGTCCATCAATTGTCCAACACTCAAAAAGTTATGTGTAAGTTCATCAACAAGTAGTACATTGTTAGTATTAATCTTTCCATCCAGAGTAATAGATCCTACTCCTATGATAGGTTTAGGAAGATTGTCTCTGAATCTTACAACACCACCATCATACTTCACTAAATTGACAAACTTATTTTTGTCTCCAATCATATGATGTGACCAACCACTGTCTATGACCCATTCATATTTCTTATCAACATGTGATACTAAAGCTTTTTCCTCATATAAAAGTTCATCTTTAATAGCAAAAAATCCAATCTCTTCATAATATAAATCATCATCATTAGAAATACCTTCACTAACATAATAGCATTCCTTATCCTTAGACTTAAAAAAAATGGGCTTGTACTTAGGAACTCTTGTAGGACATCTAGATGCAAAGTGACCTATCTTATTGCATGAAAAACATTTCAAAGGTAGTTTTCCTTCAAATTTACCCTTACCTCTCTTTTCTTTCCTAGTGATTAATGCAACAAGTTCATCCATCTTTCTTTCTTCTGCTAGTATCCGTTCCCATTCTTCATAATATTCTCCAAGCTCTTCTTTTAGGATTTCACTGTTGGTGCTCAAAAGTGTAGACATTATCTTCTTATGTGCAGATGCCTTAAATGCATATTCAAATTTAGGTACTGAATCTCCCATTTATGTAGCTTCAAAAATAGTTATCTTTGCAATCAACATTTCTCTGCTAAAGTTCAGAGTCAAAGTTATAATCTCTTCTATGGCTTGAATCTTGGTCTTGTAAATAGGTGTCAATGATTTAAGAATCTTTGAAATAACTTCTTCCTCTTCAAAGGTGCCTCCACAATTTTTGATTCCAATCATAGCCTTTGTAACTCTTTTGTACATAAGCCCTAACACTTTCATCATCCTTCATTTTTAGCTTCTCCATCTTTATTTTCCAGTTCTGTAACTTCGATCTCTTTGTAAACTTGTCTCCTTCGCTTCCAATCTTGTCCAAATCTGGTGTGCCAAATCCAAGTCTTTAACTTCAGTAAATTATCCTTTAGAGAGTGTGTTGATCAGTGCTTCCCTTGTGACCATGTTGTATGAGAATACCTTCTTTTCATCATCAGTAGCTGATGGCAAGTCATTCTTAGTTTTCATAGCTACCTTATTCTTTGTAATCAACCAGTAGTCGATGCCTAAATATATCAAATGAGCTTGCATCTTGTGCTTCCAACTGTCAAAGTTTTTAGGATCAAATTTTAGACTATCCTTCCTATATAACACCATCTCCAAGATCACCTCAAGTTGTTAAGCTTTCTCTCTAAGGACCAGAAGCTTTGATACCAATTATTAAGAATAACAGTCCACAATACAACTGAGAGGAGGGGGGGTGAATGAGTTGTGTGACAAAATATTAAACTTTAAACTTTGAATAACAATAATATCAGATCCAATGTACACAATGAATGCCAACATAATAACACAATATTTTGGTGTCGGGGAAACCCTGTTAAAGATAAAAACTCTGGTGGGAATTAGCACCCACAAATGATGTATTGAGAGTATAGTATCCTTGTTAGAATATCTAGCCCTGTTAGGAGCTGATTAAAGCATTACAGTACATAGTCCTTGTTAGAGGACAAACCATGTTTGGAGTTAAGAAAGAATGATGGGCTCACTGCCCAGGATCATTGCCCAAAGAAGGGTATATCCACCTTCAGAACTCACTATTCACAACTGGTGTATATAAAGAAATACACAATCTTTTGAACTATTTGGCAGAAAGTGTCTTTTCTTGATCAATTCCAATGAAGTATACAATTATCCTCTTCTCTAAATCCATCAAACACAAGATCACAACTTCCACAATCCTCTTTTGCATCACATAAATCTCTGCCATATGTTTTCCAAAAGAAAAGATCTTACATATATACCCTATTACATTCTACATGAGCAGGTCGGCGAATTAGGCTTTCCTAATATACAAACAATTACATAAACCCTTGCTAAGATACATAGGGTATCTAAAACAAGTATACAATGATTACATTACAACAATTAAGGACTGACATTCTTAATTTACATTTTCCAACCAAAATGCACGCTACATCTTTGAAGTCGGCTTCCAAATAGATCATCTCCAAAACACACACCATAGATGATGTCATCTGATTTCCATACCTTGCGTTGAACCAATGAACATCCATCAGTACCTTGTCTATCATCCCTTAAGCTCACATACACTAAATCTATACCTTTTGTAAGATATACCAGAAACACAAAGACTCACTCTGTTATCTTCCACTGTCATAGTCCAGTAACCAATCTTTACCAAAACATCTGTAACTCATCCAATAGGCAACATTTCATGATGCGATCTTGGATATAAGATCACAACATCTCCCTGTACTCTAATCTGACTTCGCATGTTTTGAAACATCCATACAGTGTCTGTACACTGTAGTAACTAGCCTATTCTCTTCGCAAAACATATGTTCTGATTATTGGAAAAAATAGGTTTTGAAGGGACCCGAAACCCTTTACAATTCAAGCATCAAAAGATCAGAAGGTAAGAACATAGCATCAAAAAAGAGGCACATAGGATCAAACTGCCCAAAAAGGGACTACAAAGATAGCGACATAAAGGACAAAATACCAGTCCAAAAGACAACAGAAAATGTAATACCCCAAAAATGGGCTATAGGTTCATTAACCTCTTACATCAACAATTCAAATGAAATCGACATCAAAGTCCTAACCTAACGCACATCCGCACATCAGTTTATCAAAAATTGATTTTATCTTAATTCTGCATTAGAGAATATTCTTTAAATATTCCTACTTTATCCTAATTATCTTTGATTTAATAATTATTTGGTGATAAATCCTATTTATCCTAAAGTTTGATTAATTGAATATTTTGAATATTTAATTAATCAAATTTAATTCTACCACTTAATTATTTGATTAGATTTAATTCTATTTATTCCTAAATTGTATTATTTAATTTTGACAATAAATAAAAAATCTCATGACCGATTGATTAAATTCCTATTTAATTAATTAATGTTAATTGTCAATATTTAATAATATAGTTTTTGAATAAAAGTTTGATTTAATAATTGATTAACCCATGCATCAGTTATGTTAGATTAGGTGAAAAACTAATCTCCCAAGAACACCTGCATGCATAACCTTGTCACATGGAAGAAGCAAAGAACAGAAAACAAAAAAATTTTATGGAGCTCAAAAAGCCATAGACATCATATGCACATGAAAAAGAACAATATGATAATCTAATCTCATTAAGAAATACAAAGAGGTGAATCCTTATAAAAGGAATCATGAAACCCTAAAGAATAATAAGATGTCTAAGTTTAACTTAAGTGTAGAGTATAATAGACTAATAATTAAATAAATTAATTATTAGCTATAATATGACAACTCTAACACCCCCCTTAAGTGTAACTTAGGGAGAGGCTAAACAACTAAGGACTAAAAGATGCATGAAAACAAAAATGCATGAAAGAACAATGGGTCCCAGCAACTAGGCCTGATCAGGTACCCAAATACAAGAAATAAACTAGATGAAGGAAACTGTTGTCAATCAGGATTGCGCCAATAGCTTGATATGGAATCTAGCTATCCTGTTGAAACATGGAAACGTTCCCGTTGATGGGGTTGAGAATGAATCTCCAGATTCTAGGCCGGTTCCTCTTAGGTTTGGAATATCACTTGCACGAAAAATGTTGTATGTAAAGAAAAGGGGAAAGAAATGCCTTAATGAACCCTAAAACTATGAAGGTGATACACCAAATCTGACTTGCAACATGAATTGATTCAGCACAGATTTCAAGAAATGGTTATGATTCTCAATACCCGGACAGTCACGTAACTACAAAAATGTTTCTATGTAAGGATCTGATATTTTTGCAAAGGTAGGGAAACAGAGCTTCACCAAATCAATGCAAAAATTAAAACACATACAATAGACCTGAAATCACGTGTATCAAGATTCTGAAACGAAGAGGAATGCAGCTTGAAATGAAGGATAACACAACACTTAAGCAATAAAATTCACAAAATCACCTCAAAATCAATGGGAAGGAACAGGTATCTCTATTAACCAATGCTGGAACCAATCTCTGTTACAAAATGCCTTACAATTCTCTCTCTAGTTTGCAGTATGCAAAACAAGTGAGCCAAAAAGAAGTCCTGAATAATCTGATCAAACAATGATAAATAGAATTCATCAAACCCTAATCCGTATGCATGAGAAAAGCCTCCAAAAAGGTGAGTCAAACTGCGGGAAGGTGAAGTCAAAGTGCTCGAACAACTGCCTCATTTGATACTTGACTGAACTGCCACTCATAATCAACTCGAACTGCTCCAAAAATCTCAAAAATTATGCAAATCCACAAGGGGTCGGATATGAACTAAAACTCTATCAAAACTGCCACTTAACTGCTAGAAACAAGGAGTGAAGTGCTCAAAAAGTCTTCTCAACTGATATTAACTGTACTCGAACTCCAAAGAGATCCCAAGGTGACTCAAATTGTCTGTAATCTGTCTCCAATCTGAACAAAAATGAAAATAACTGGAAGACTTCTCCTTTGTATCACCAAATGATCTTAAAGTACTTCAGCTATATATTTACTCATTTAATATATTTTGTAAAAAATCTTATTTATATTCTTCTCTAAATTATACTTATTATGATTAATATTTAATAAATAATATAGCTATACTTAATATAGAAAATAGAATTAAAATAATTCTATTTATTATTAAGTATTGATCATAGTTATATTATTTATGTAATATAAATTGTAATTCATATAATTTATTTTAAATTTCAAAAATATATATAACTAAAATAATGTTATTTGAGTTGAGAATAAATCTTAACTCAAAATAATATTACTTTATTATATGTATGTTTGAAATTTAAAAAATAAAAAGATAAAAATGGGAAGAATAGAAATAAGATTTTAAAACCTAATACAAAATACAAGCAAATATAAAAACTAAGTCTTTTTCTGATGGTCGACATGACCTATTAATGAATATATTTATAACATCAAATGGATGTAACTTCATCTGCGTGGCAAGCTGGAAACGGCTCCCGTACACTGTTGTTTTGACTCCTCGCGGACTTCAAACTGAATGAAATATAGTAAAGGCATTATCTATGATCTCATTTTCACTTTTGAAACTTAGGCATTTTCATTTCTTCTTTCCTGACGAGAAGAGAAGGCTAGGGTTTTGAGGCGCCGCCATGAGGGTTTCTGTATTCTGGTCTCTGTAGCTATATTTCTTTGCATTTTTGGAGTTGTTTCTGTTCGAACTTTCCCTCGAATCTGGCTTGCTTTAGCATTGTACAGTTGAATAAAAAAAAAAACTCGACTACAACTGGTATTTGGTTTCTCTGAGACTTGGTTCGAATGTTGACCGTTGGCATTTTCTGGTTGCAAGAATCTCTGTTACTGATTACTGGGCATTTCATCGTAACTGGCACTAAGAGATAAGTCTTTTTCCTCCTTTTATTCAATGCAAACTAAAAGGCTTTGTTTATTGCAATAAACTTAAGCATTTCTCTAAATTGTAGTTGTGCATAATGAACTTGTACTTAACTCCTTGGTACTTCTTGAAGATTCACAGCTGATACTTGCGGCTTAAACTTAATAACTTGACTGGTAAAGAATTTGGGCTATAACAGAGTTTTATTACATAGTTATTGCATAGATTTTGGGTCTTCCATACTAATAATACTCGGCATTTATGATCAAAAACTCTGGTTCCAGCTTTTCCACACTTCTACGAACTGTTATATTATCTTCTTCTTTGCGATAAACTCGAGAATTTTCTTCTATTAGTTATCTCTTTGCATATTTGTCGTGAATGCAGCCTTTATTTATTTCCAGCTTGGTTTCTTCATATTTGACTGGTAGCAATTCTTTGACATATCTGCTCGACTGTTCTATCACAAAGCATTGTCTCTATGTGAAGTTGAACTGGAGCGATTATTTTGCTTTGTCACCGGAACCTATTTCTCTTGCTGGCAGAGCCTAGGGCTTTCTTTGACTGTAAATTTATGCCTTGTCATAAACTGAGTATGGCCTATAGCTGGAAGTTGAAGTTAAATTAAATATTTTGCTGGTTCTTTTTTTTTAATACAGTAACTTGCCCAAATACTTGAGATGTAACTATATGAATGCTCATGAATCTTTATATTCTGTAATAAAATCGCCAGAAGTAATAATTTAATATACATTCCACATCGGCTGTATACACTGTTGTTGACCTTGAAAAACTAGACTGATTCTGGTAGCTTTGTGTCCTCATGGAGAAATTCTGAAAAAATAATGTGAAAATCTGAATATACACAGTCCATTTGACATTGGTTGTATATTGACAACTTGCTTTTATTGTTCATGTTGGGTTGCATACCAGTCCATTTTTCAAGGCAAAGTGCTGAATCTTTCTATGTGAATTTTGCCTGTATATGTTGTTCATGCTGAATATAATGACTGAGAATGGCGTCACTGTATCTTCATATCTGATGAATAGATTTGATTGAAGAGATTCAAGAATATGCCCATGTAGCACTTCATTCCACTATTAAAGAAGAATGTAATAAGAATGAAGGTTATCTACAATTTTGACAGAATGTATTCTTTGACCCAATTATTTTCAGACCCCAAAATTGTCTCAGTTTGCATATGAGTGAGCTTCATTACTTATTGAACCATCTTCAAATTTCATTTTTCTGTTATCATCCAGAAGCCTAACACGAATAGTATATTGACCTCTTCCCATACTACCATAATGATTACTTACAATATGCAGCTGATAAAAATGCCTCTGCAAGCCATGTCCACTTGCAATATACTTTATCAGGTAGAGATCATGAACAAGAAAGTTTACTAGTGTTTTCAATTTATTTATTTATTTTTTCTCTGTTTATGCGTATCCTTAACCAGCATATATGAGCCTTGTTGATATTCACTGTGTACCTTTAGTTGAACTATAAACGTACAATAGGCTGATGCACTTATTGTGATAAAAGTTTTATGATAGTTCTTACCAACAGAGAGTTTATGATTTTGCTTGATTCCTGTAACATCCAACTGAATTCTTGTAGCATGTTATTTTTTACTGTACTTTTAGTACTTTATTTTCAGCACTTGATTTTCTAATATATGATCAGTATATGAAAACAATTGTATTATCTGACGCCTTTCACACATTTCAAACCAGCACCACATACATTCAGTCTTTACTTTAGCACAATGACAAAGTACAGAATTACCTCATTCCTTAATTATGCCATCTGTTTCTGGTAGTTGACCATTGATCTGAAATTCTTTATTGTAGCCAGTAGATTGGATCATCACTTATGGGGTTCGAGCACGGGCTCGTGACTCCCACAAGTGATCTGTAAAACATAATTTCCTTTTGACTTTTCCTGTTCCATTCCATCATAAAGTATAACTCTTAAAACTCTTGAAACCTTGATATGTCGGCTGAAAGGTTTCATGATGTAAATCATGTCCCTTCGACAGCCTAATTCATTGTACCTCCATGATTCAGCTGAAAGGTCCCATGCTTGTAATGTATTCATGCCCCCTCGACAGCCTCCTCAAGTCCACCGATCTTCGAGTCTTCGCCTCTCCATAGCTTCAGTCGGAAAGTTTCGTGCGCATAGTGTATGCACGTCCTTTCTTACAACCTACTTAGTCTTCAAAACCTGTTTCTGCACATGGAACAAACGATGTTAAGAAAAACATGATATTATCTTTGTATTTTCTGATCCCTCTTGTAGCTTTTATGACTTTGCTTTCTGTCTATCTTTTCTGAAATGTGATCAAGTAGAGGACTAGACAACTCATTTTCCCTTTCTTGCTCAGTTCGTATGAACTGACATTCTTCTATCTCTCTCTCTTTTGCAGGATATACCAGATGATGGGAAACACTTCAGAATGTGGGAACCAAGGATGCAGCGTGCTCGGACATCAAAAGACAACCAGGCAAGGAGGCCTGACCTGTCTCCTCCTCTTCTTCTTTACATTTCCGATATTTGCAATTGTCCTTTGCTCTCTGCATTTGATTCTTAATTGATTCATAAACTGTAAATGCATGCTTGCATCAATACTTAAAACCACGGGGTGTGTGGTTTATCATTTGTACCTTGAAATGTACCTTTCTTTATTTATATAGCAATCACTGCTTGTGTGGCAAATCTGAATTTGTACTTTCATTTACTGAAATGCAAGCAATTGTTTTCATTTACTGTTGAGCTTAAAGAATCTGAATATTGTACTATAGCATGTTGTTTGATATTCACAATTCTGTAGCTGTACACATGCTTTGTTTCTCTGAATTTTTTACCATTCTGAAATTTAAAACAACAACTTTTAAAACTCAAATTTCAATACAAAACACTTAGTCAAAATATCAATTTAGTGTAACTAAAATGATAACAGAAACAAAGCCTCCAATATAGGGAAAGTCCCAAAGAAAGGAACAAGAAAGAGCATGAAGCATCTCCAAAGCATGAAGCTACAGACACTGTCAGAAGTAACTGCTAGAACCCCCACTAAAAAAGTGCATGATTAGGTAGAGAAGACAAAGTCTGAAGAGCTAATCAATCGAAGAGGTGGCCTCCAAAAGTAGGAATGAATGAGTGTCTATATAGTAGATGATCCATCTCACCGAAATGCATAGGTGCCTAGCCACTACATCTGCTTAGTACATAGGAACAAAAATTGAATACGTAGATCACTCAACTGAACAAGGAGAGGGGTGACAGGAACATTGAAATGCAATGCCAAAAATATTTGCAAGAAGAAGAATCAGGAACACCAACAGTGCAACAAAAGTACAAGCACAAGATAAAGGGCTGTGTCACAGACACACAATATGGGCTAATGTCATGGAAGGTACACTCACTTGACAAAGGTGGATGAGCACAAAAGGCAAAACATCATAACCCCCCATGACACTTTATAATTGAGTGCGAGTACAAACAAACACAAGGTGCTTGAAATTCTAGATATGCAAAAGCTGACACTTTATCTTAGTGCGTTTACAAAAAAAAGAATGCTACAGAAGATAAGTATACAATGCTCAGAAGAAAGAAAGAAGGGTGAGCCAGAAGAATAGAAGCAGAGATCCCAGGACCTGTAAAACCCAAGTAATCTGCCAGAGTGCGAAAGTGCAAAACTCAGAGGAGAAAGAACCTGGAGCAGAATTTGGAAAATAAGACCCCTGCCATTGAAAAACTCACTGAACCAACTTTTCGATGATATCTAGTTTGCCCAAAAAGGAGTTCGGATGGCTCCTAGAAGGCAAAAACAAACATCAAATTTGACAAAAAAACAATGCCATTAAAATAGAAAAATTAGAGAATCAAACCTCCACCATTGGATCGGGCTCGAAAAGAGCTTTTCGATGATATAAAGAAGTTCGAAAAAGACCTCCGTATGCTCCAGATAGAGTAAAAACAATGTCAAGGGGTTAGAAAGGCTCCAAAAAAAATTTAAGCCCCTAGGGCTGAAAAAAAATAGCCCCTGGGCGCATGGCATGCAGGAGGCTGAGCTGAAGCTCCTGGTCACCATATGACCACCGTAGGGCTTAAGAACCCACTGGCAGAGCAGAGTGGGGCCGAGAATTGGCGCTGGCATTGCGGTGGCGCACGGGCCAGAGCGGGGGCAGCGGTGGCATGGCGGCGGAAGGGAGGTGTGCAGGCGGCGTGGTTTTTTTTATAATTGGAGGTGTTTTTTTTAAAACACTTTTTAATTTTTTTTTAAGAAAAAAAATGAATTTTTTCTCGATATTCATGCCCGTACGGCCCTAATAGGGCAATTTTTTTTCTCCCAGATGCTACAATGGCCAAAAAATGCAAACTTTATATGATTTTTTACTCTCCCGGGCCTTTTGAGCGCAATGGTGGCATCTGTTTTTGCTCAAAATGCTTCAATTTTTTTTTCTTTTTTGCAGGTAAAAAAGAAACAAAAAATAACGTCCGATAGAGAATACCAGAACTGAAAAATCTTGCTTCAAAAACACCAGAATAGGCAGCAACAGGGAGGCTCTGATACCATGTTAGATTAGTTTTCTTAAATTTAAAATCAGTTAAGTTGCAGATAAATCATTTTATTTTAAAATTAATTCATAATTATTTATGCACATTTGAAGGAGTAGTTAAACTTTAAATCAGAAAATCAATTCAAGTTGTTATCTTTTTGGAAACTCAACATCTATTTTGAGTTGAAAATTGATCTAAACTTCTAATTTGAGTTAAAAAGTTATTTTTGCATGATTTGTATGATTTTGTGAGTTGATCTATTTCTAATTTCTTATTAACTCAAAAATCAACCCGAGTTTATCAAGAGTGATTTATGGCTTTTCTCAATGCATCCTCAAGCCCTGGATTTCTATAAAAACAAGACTCAGCTCTTCACAATCATCTCTCGAATTTGCACAATTACTCTGGCAAAATTACATATAAAGAATCAAGCTTTTGCGATAGGTAACTTTGTGAGATCAATTCATAATTTTTCATAGTTTTTCATATCAATCTATATCATTGTTAGATTAAATCTGCATATCATTTCATTCAATTCTATATTAGATTCATACAGTTTTTCATCCTAATTGCATACAAAATACAAAAAAATAGATTAATATGCATCCATACAGTCATTCATTCTTTTGCATTCAAATCCTTCATTTAGGTATTGCATTATCACTGATCTCAATTTCAATCTGAGAACATCATACTCACACCTACTAGAAGACAGTAAATCGCCTGGTTAGCTTAGTTTCATTTACTTGTAGATTTTGATTTTGCTAACCTCTAATATTTTACTGAAGTGTTGTGTCTACAGCTAGGTATAATTTTCACACACACATTTATGGCACCCACTGTGTGGCCCTGAAATAGGTTTCCATTTCATTTCTATCTATTTTCTATCATTTTCTGATCAATTCTGTGATTTTATTATATGTCCGTGCAATTTTCGTACGAGTTTTGTCAGAAACTTGTGCTAGGACTCTTTGAGTGTCGTACGACATTTGATATTTTTGAGGCTCATATCAACAACTATATATTATCATTTGGAGGCTTCTTTGTCGTATGATCAGGTACCCACTGTCGTGCAAGTTTCCCAAAAGTCATACTAGAGATGACCCACTGTTGTATGAGATTTGGATTGTTGTATGAGAGGTAACCCATTGTTGTACAAGTTTTGGTACTAGGATTTAATTTTCATTTTAGATTTTTTAGCAGTTTGTCAGATTTGATTTTCAGATTTGGACTAACAGCTAATCCTAACAATTGAACTCTGCTGTTTCTGATTGATATTTCTTGATTTTGATTGGGAAAGCGCAACTAAATTGCTAAAATAGGTAAAATCTACTAAGCGCATTGCGACAAATTCAGGTATTCTTCTACAACTGATAACACTTTGATTTGGACATTTAAAATGAACTCTCTTGTGTCAAGCTTGTGTGACTTTTCTTGCTTTCATATCACAGACTTCAATTTTTGGGCTATAAAATGAACATACATTTGCTTTCTGCATATCTGTTACACATAGTAAATAGGCCCTATGAACACTATTTGTGGATGATCTTGAGAGAGTGGGCTTCTTTCGCTTGTTCATGCATGTGAAGCTCTTCTTGACAAAGGTTCCCCTTATAGGTAGGGAGGATACTAAGATTGTCTTGCATTCTACTGGATTTTTGAGTCTTCAGCTTTTGATCGATACATTTTCTCTCTGGAGACATTGATAGAGCATAAGTGGTTGACATCATAGATCTTGGTGAGATAATTTTAATCTTAACGTGTCAGATTAATCTGTATGCTTTTTTTTGGTGAAGTGAAGAGGTTAGGGGATTATACTCTACTTCCTTTTTGGATAGTACCAGAAACCCAGATCCTTGAATCCGATCTAGTCCCCCTGTGGTATTTTTTGTGAGTCACCTTTAGAGAGGGTTAACTACAATGGACATTCCCTTAATTGGGTCAACCACATGGATGGAACCTTAAGCGGTAATAGACATTTTCACCGTGGTAGCAACAACCGCTATATAAATGTCCTTGTGAAGGAAATCTTCACAGGTGTGGTCTCTTGTTGGGCTGTCAGATCTCCCTAGCAGCTCCTGATTGATTAAATTCTTAGACTGTATCAAAACCATGGTGCACCTGGATTGGAGTTCGCCCTCTTGAGATCATAAAAGTTGTAGAGTCAGACCATTACTACAAACCCTAGCAAGGCCAATTTTTCATTTGTACAAGTTTTGAGCATTTGTCATTTTAGAACCCCCTGATTGTCGTACAGGAGCCTATACATTGTCATACGAGCTTTATCAAGAAAATTAAACTCTAGTGTTGTACACACAAAAGTAGTGCACTTCTATGAATCCTTATAATCAAGAACACTCAAGAATGAGGTCTCAAAAATTGATCCATAGCTCTTTATGCATGGAGTTGCAAGATTGTAAAATTGCTCTCAGCTAGAGCTAATAGGCTTAATGACCTTGTTAGTCAACCACACAATGAGAGATTCAAGTGAAGACAAGGGAAAGAATGCTAATATCTCCAAGAATCAAATGAAATGCAATGCAAGTAAGCTAAGAATGAAGATGCAAGCTAAACTAAATGATAACAATGCAATGCTTGAAAGGAAATCTAATCTATGAAAGGAAAGTGCAAACTAGACTATGAAAGGAAAGTACAAGTCTTACAATCCCTCCTAATTAAACTATGTGAGATTAATATATTGCATAAAAGGAAATCTAAGCTAAGAATGCTATGATTATGCAACTATGAAAGCAAACTAAATGAAATGCAACAACAATGTTTTCAAAGCTTGGATGCAAAGATGTCTTCAAAAAGCTCCAAATAACCTAGAAAACCTGCAGCATAATATTAGTATTCAAAAGATGGATATGCAAATGAGAAGAGAGCTCTTCTTTTATAGGAAATGAGGAGAAATGGACCATGGAGATTAAGAGGCAAAAGATTTAATCAATAGTGGAGCATCAAAGAGGAGCAATCCATGTGCACAAATATCCTCCAATAGAAAAATAAGAGTTGACTTTTGTGTCCATATGAAATAAAAAATACTTTTCTCTTTTTTATAAAATAGGAATAATGATTTATTTGTGCAACTTAGTATAAGATGAAAAGGTGGTGCTTTTTATTTATTAAAAAGGGAGAAAATATTCCTTTTAAATAAATAAAGACTTAGGATAAAATGGTTAGCCCAAGGCAAATAATCGAAAATGATAACATAGGATTTGATCAAGGAAATTGATATAATTGATAAAATGTTGATTTTTGAAAATATTGATTCAGGGATTTGATAAATTGCAAGAATGGGGGCCCAAAGTCTAGGCGACCATTTTAGGGTGCATACATTTGCCCCTCTTTGACTAATGTGTGATCACTCTGGGAACACATGCAGTCAAAGAAGAATTGAAATGTGAGATCGATTTGGGATCACAAAACAACCCAGATGTGTGTTCATTTTGAGAACACATCAGGACAAAAATAAGCAAAAGCTAAAAAATAAGACCAACACTGTCGCTGCTAGGTGCAAATCAAGCCTTAGACAAAACTATCATCATCGCTGCTAGGCAATAATCAAGTCTGAAAAATAAGAGATAAAAATCAAAAGATGAAATTACCACCGTCACTGCTAGGTGATAATCAAGTCTCAACATAAGAATCTCAAGCTAAGCTGAATGATAAAGTTGAATCAAAGATTAAAGCTGATAGGTACTGCCCCCTCGGAATCAAAATCAAAATAAGGTAGAGGAGAACAAAAAATTGATAAACTTGATCAAAGCACTAGAAATCATGGTTGAGGAATAGTACAATAGGATAACCATCACAGTGAAGACATGCCTCAAGTTGACTAGGTTTGACTGGGAAAGATATAGAATAAAAATTAAGTCAAACCTTGGAGAAATGAAGTGAGTGATAATGAATGAGAGACTAGGAGTTTGAAAGAGATGGGGGTGAGGAAATGAAGATGCCTCAACAAAGATCGAAGGATTAGGCCTCAAATGGTCAGCCAACTGCGTAGAAGAGGGAGAAAATTTGAAATGCAATTTTGACTAACAAGATTAACTCAGATTTCAATTTCAAGTCTGAAAATGGATCTAGGATGTCGAAATTAGCCAGGGGTGCAATTTTCATGCAATTCTGAGGGGTTTTGAAAATTAGGTCAAAAAGTCAAAATGCTATATAAGGGGCAAAAAGTATCATTTTTAAAATCATTTGACTTTTATTGATTTGAGAATTGTGAGAGCTTAAAGAGAGAAAATGGCCCAACAAGCAGCAGTTCCCATCCATAGACACCGATTTGAGCGCGCCTGGTTGCACAACCGGCCTCCACACTATGCCGCCCCGGTATGTTTTTAAAAAAACTTGCTTTTTTGGATTATTTATGAGCATTTAATATATTAAAACATGTTTTTAATTATTTTTTAAATTTCAAATTTTTAGTTTAGGCGAAAAGTCATGTGACACTTTAGAAGTGTCGCACCCTTTGAGGATGAATGTCATGCAACACTTCATGGGTCAAAATAGTGTCGCACGAGCATTGAATCCAATGTCGCATGACACAGGATGAAATGTCGCATGACACTATGCTAAGTGTCACCCAAATAGAAAATGTCGCACTACTATAAGACAAAGTGTCACACGACACTTAATAAAAAAAATAGTGTCACCTAGTATAAAAGTTTGACATGTTTTAATATTTTTGAGCAAAATAACATGGGTCCTGACAATGTTTAATTTTAAAATGCTTTGTATTGATATTATACATTCTTCATGATATGTACTGACATCTAGTATGGTTGAAATGACTTGTAGGAGATCTTCCCTACACTCCAGATCAGAGCACCCCAAGTGACTAGATTGTAGTTTGTCTAAGATCTAGATGATCTGGGCAAGGTCGATTTGAGGACGATGGGTTTTTGGTATTTGCTACAGATGCCCCATATCCGAGCTAATCATGGGCTATTGACTGCTCTTTCCGAGAGATGGCATAGTGAGCACAACACCTTTCATCTACCTACTAGAGAGGCATCTATCACATTGGAGGACGTCTATCAGATCCTACGGGTTCCGTGTCATGGAGAGCCTGTAAGTATAATCATCTTTATAGATAATTGAAGTTATAAAGTTTCCCTTATGATAGAAACTAACATGATTGTTTGATGACACAGGTATACTATGATCAAGATCCGACAGAGGGGAGATAGGCTATCTAGGGTATGTTCCAGGATGTCACCATCCTGGATCGACACGTCAGCTAGGAGCGGTTGATGGCCGACTTTGGTAGGGACTTCCCAGTGCCTTGTATTGTTGCATCTTTGATTGGACAGGCCCTGATGACTGACCACAGTCAGAAGGGATTCCCTCTCAGATGAGGTAGACTACTAGTGGACTTGGTAGGCAGACCTTGTCGTATGGCATGGGGTCCTACCATACTAGCAGAGATGTACTATGAGCTACATGAGATTGTCTACCGAGATGGTAGGACTTGGGCGTGCAAGGCTATACTCGCTCAGATATGGGCATGGGAGCACATTGTTGTAGTGTGTCCATGAGTGCAACCTAGGGAGCACAAATATCCCTACATGTACAGATATATAGGGTTCATCTCTCAGGCACATACTGGAGATGTCTCTTACTATCGTAGGGTGTTGGATGAGCTCAACTCATTCACTTGGAGACCTTACAGGGCATCTGAGTAGTGGGGGGATAGGCCACAACTAGATTATATGCTTTATAGTTGGCCATTAGTAGGTCATCATGTAGACATAGTGGAGAGATTTGTTATTACTTGGGTCTGGAGGCAGTTCGAACGCTAGCAGAGGGTGTCCACGGAGACCACTACACATGCTCAATTTTGCGATGAGGAGGGGCATGGTTGGCTGTCAATGCTGGATTACTAGCAGGCAGTACAGGAGACCACTAACATACGTTAGGAGCCATGGGAGTACCTTCCAAACATGGTGGATGTAGGTGCAGACGTAGCTTATAGAGCAAAGAGATGTAGGGCTCCATTCCCTAGATTCACCGTACTAGATGCACTGCCAGCTGCTCAGGGGGATGATGGGGGAGATAGAGGGGACAAAGGAGACAGAGGGGATGGAGGGAGAGGGAGAGGGATGGTGATGGAGAGGGGGGAGGGATCAGGATCAAGTGGCTGGAAATGGCCATGGGGATAGAGATCAGTGACCCCTGAGGATGAGGTGAGACTAGCTCACCGACAGGCAGAGGGACAATAAGAGCAGCCTGCGAGAGGGGAGGACCTGAGAGCCCAGATACAGACTCTAGAGATAGAGATGTAATAGCTGAGGATCACCATAGCAATGAGAGACCAGTAGCTAGCTAACTTGAGGGTAGAGAGAGATCAATAGATCACTGATCTCAGGGCAGAGATAGCACGCCAGGAGCAGGTGACACAGGCTGATGCAGCAAAGATTCAGAGAGAGACAACATGAGCTGCTTATTACCATGGACTCTACCTATAGGCTATACCCGAGGGATAGAGAGTGCCATCTTACTCTCAGAGGGTAGGCAGATCAGATATGGTGCCAGACAGGGCCGCAACACCACCTCCACCACCACCACGTGATGGGGAGAGTTAGACCTAGGTTTAGGGCTTAGGTTTAGATGTTTTGGACATATCATGAGACTTTTAATCCAAATTTTTGGATCTCACTTTGTACTATGTATCATGACTTATATATATGAGATTACTGGATGTTTGATATATCATGTGTGTATGTCTCACTTGTGATAGATGTATCAGTTTATATATTGTCTTGTCATTTTGCTCAAAATGTATGTTTATATGCTCATGTATATTCTCTCTCATAGATGTATGTTTAATTCTCATGTGTATGATATAGACTCATGTTTTTGAAAATGACATTTTTTGAGATATGATGATATGAGTAACCCCTTGTGATGATAGGAACAGGTCATAATGAAAGATAAGGAGCGAAAGACATGATCGAGAAAAGGGAAAATAAGTGTAGTTGACCGATAGGTCCATGTAAGATGAAAAGGAGAGCTCTCTCCATATGCAAAATGTAAAAACTAATCTAACATGACCCTAAAAATGCAAGCTACTATGAAAAGTGGTTGACTTGCAAGGTCACAACACTTATAGACATCTAATTATCATCATCAAGCATTATTGGTAGCGTCGTAAGATCATACAATACACACTAGTATGACTATGGGTATATGAATATGATCTATATTAGATGAAATGTGGAAATCCCACCTAGGCACCAAAGACATGTAGGTCAAGATGACTAGTGCAGTGAGATGGCAAGATTATAGCGAGATTATGCTTGCATCGGGACACAAGAAGGTCAAGATGGCTATAAGCATGCACTCATGAAATAGTCAAGGATAATACCTTGTCAATCCCTAGTGTCAAGTAAGACCAGCATAAATGCTCATGACAGTTAGGATCAATGAAATATACCCACAAGTAGATAAAGAAATAAAACATGTTCTCATACCCTCAGTCTTCTAGCTATGCATCATCGAAGATGTCTCAAGGAGAGACCACTCATCAAAGAAATCCTCATAGACAGCACACAAAAAATGAAGTCAACATATCTCAATTGAGTTGATTGTTTAAGTGCGCGTGTGTTGGTCATAGAGTCAAACTTTGAGTATCAAATCTGCTAATGAGAAATATCACATCATACTTAGACTGGTGGATAGGATATCTGATAAGTGTTAAGAAACACTTGACGCAAGGGTAGTGTTGCAAAACATTGTTTGGGGTGGTGTTGAAAAACACCTATTTGTGAAATGCCCCAAGAGACAAAACACATCTAAAGGACCTATGCTAACAAGTATGCCCCCTAGAAAAAGACAAAGACCAATTCCAAACCAAGGCAACAAGGTCAAGCCATGATGGAGAATGGCTAAGTGTCAAGGATGCATGCTAAAAGACAAGAGTGCAAAGGCCTCAAGTAGTGCCTGTTTCCAGGTTTTCACCACTTGGAGATTTTTTTTTTTAATTTTTGATTTTTTTGTATTTTTGCTACCAAGGTGCCTATTTCCAGGTTTTCACCAAGGCACTTTTTCTATTTTTTTTTTTTGAATTTGACTTTTTTGATTTTTTTTTATGAGACATCAAAGCGCCTATTGCTAAGTTTTCACTAGGATGCTCTTTTTTTAGGACATTTTATGCTTTTTAGGATTTTTTCAGCATCATATATGAATTTTTTTGGTATTTTTTCAGGATCAATAAATATGTACAAAGGATGCCCCCAAGCTGAATAGGCATCATGGGTAGAACTTCTTGAGGTGAAAAATATTGATAGGATCAGGGAGCTACTCCCCCTGTTCATCAGATAGCAAGTAAGCACCTATCCCAAAAGCAACAGTAATAATGTATGGTCCAAGCCAATCAGGTTCAAATTTGCCCTTTTGTTCGCAATGTTGTTGGTTCTTAGGATTCTCACGCAGGATAAGATCTCCTACTTGAAATTCTCTAGGGTGAACCTTCTTGTTGAATGCTTTGGACATACGCTTTTGGTAGACTCTCATGTGATCAAAAGATGCTCTTCATTTCTCATCAAGAAGTTCCAATTCTTGCAACCTCATGGCATGATAATCTTCATCTGTAATCAAACCTTTGAGAGATACTCTAAGTGAGGGAATCTCAACTTCTAAAGGTAATACTGCTTCAACACCATAAGTGAGGGAAAAAGGAGTAGCCCCTGTGGGAGTATGAATACTCATTCTGTAAGCCCATAAGGCTAGATTGATCTATAAGTGCCAGTCGTGACCATTCTTGTGAACTGTTATATGGAGAATCTTAAGAATGGTTTTATTAGAGGCCTCTGCTTGTCCATTTCCTTGTGGGAAGTAAATGGAGGACCAATGTTGTTTTATCTTGAATTTCTTGCAGAGGTGTGTAAGGTCCTTATTTTTGAACTGACCTCCATTATTAGTGATTATCTCAGAAGGCATCCCAAACTGACAAATGATGTGATTCAATATGAACAAAGAAATTGTCTTTCCTAAAGCAACAGAGAGTGGAACGACTTCTACCCATTTGGTAAAGTAGTCAGTAGTAGTAATTATGAATTTATGTCCACCTGATGAGTTGGGATGAATCTACCCAATAAGGTCAAAGGCCCAGCGCTGAAATGGCCAATGAGAAATAGAAGGAATAAGCTCCCTACCTAGAGCATGAATTAGGTTTCCATGTTTCTGACACTTTTCACAAGATTTGGAAAAAGCTATAGCATCCATCTGCATTGTGGGCCAATAGTACCCCGCCCTAAGCAACCTTCGGGCCATGGCAAGACCATTGGAATGTCCTCTGCAAATGCCCTTGTGGATGTCAACTAACGCTCGATCAGACTCATCCTTTTCCAAGCACCTAAGAAGTGTCCCATCTAAACCCCTCCTATACAGATCACTAGAGATAAGGGTATGGCGAGAGAAATTATGGACAAGGTTTCTTCATTCAGATCGATTAAATGATTCAGGAATGATGCCATCACAAAGGTATGAATAGATAGCACCATAACAAGAAGACTCATGAGTGACCAAGGTACAAATGACATGGCTTTCAGAGGAGTCAAAGATGGGATGATATAGCTCTTCCACCGGGAATTCAAATCTTGATTCATGTTGTTCCAACTGAAGGAGGGAAGCTAATGTAGCCATAGCATCTGTAGCCTTGTCTTCTGTTCTAGGGATCTGTTGAAATGTCACAAATGTGAAGTAACGTCGCAATGAATCAACCATCTTTTTATAAGGTATCAGCTTATCATCCTTAGTTTGGTACTCTCCATTTACTTGGTTGATAATCAATTGCGAATCCCCAAAGACATGCAGCTCTATAATTCCCCATTCTATGGCCATTTTCAATCCATTGGTTAAGACTTCATACTCAGCAATGTTGTTTGTGCATGGGAACAGTAATTTATAGGACTTGGGAATAGTACACCCATGAGGGGAAACAAACAACACTCCAGCTCCTGATCTATTTTGCATATTTGAACCATCAAAGAACATCTTCCATGTTCTTGTAGTCATGTACATTATGTGCTCATCTAGAAACTCAACTTTCATTGGTGCTTTGTCTCGGATTGGAAAATCAGCCAATTGGTCTGTAATGACTTGTCCTTTTATAGCCTTACGCTCAACATACTCTATGTCAAATTCTGAAAGAATCATCATCCATTTAGCAAGTCTACCCATGAGGGCGGCCTTACCAAGCAAGTATTTTAGAGGATCAATTTTTTCTATGAGGTGTATTGTATGTGCAAGCATGTAGTGACACAACTTTTGGGAAGTAAACACCACTGCAAGGCAAGACTTCTCAATACTAGTATAATTGACCTCATAAGAAACAAGTGTTCGGTTGATGTAATAGATAGCTTGCTCTTTTCCCGTATCATCAAGTTGAGCCAACAATGCCCCCAAGGAAGATTCTATCACTGAGATATACAAAATTAATGGTTTTCTTGGGATAGGAGGCATCAAAATTGGAGGATTAGCCAAGTATTGTTTTATTTGATCTAGGCTCTTTTGGCAATCCTTGTTCCAAGCACATGTGACTCTCTTATGCAGTGTCTTGTTGAATGGTTGTGCTCTATCTGCAAGCTGTGAAATAAACCTCTGTATGGATTGGAGTCATCCCTGAAGACTTCTCATTTGACTAATGTTCTTAGGAGGTGGCATATCTAATATGGCTTGAACCTTTTTAGGATCCACCTCTATTCCTTTGGCTGAAATTATGAATCCTAGAAGTTTACCTAAGGTAACCCCAAATGCACACTTTTTTGGATTCAATCTTAATTGAAACTTCTCCATTCGATCTAGAATTACTTCCAAATCTTGTAGGTGTGTACCCCTTTGCTTAGATTTGGCCAAGGTATCATCCACAAAATCCTCCATGTTTTTATGCATCATATCATGAAATATTGTGGTCATAGCTCTTTGGTATGTGGCTCATGCATTTTTTAATCCAAATGGCATGACGTTCCAACAATAGGTTCCCCATGCACATGTGAAGGTTGTCTTTTCTTGATCCTCAGGAGCTATTTTTATTTGATTATAACCAGAAAAACCATCCATTAAAGAGTATATCTCATAGCCCATAGTCATATCCACTATCATGTCTATGTTAGGGAGTGGAAAGTCATCCTTTGGGAAAGCTTTGTTAAGATCTCTGAAGTCTGTGCATACATGAATGGACCCATCATGCTTTGAAACTGGAACAATATTTGAGATGCACTCGGCATAGTCGATAGCTCTAATAAATCCTGCTCCTCAGAGCTTTTCTAATTTAGCCTTAACAAGGAGAGCTATGTGAGGATGCATTTTCCTCAACTTCTATTTTACTGGTTTAATTCTTGGAGCTATAGATAAGTGATGCATAATAAGATTAGTGTCAAGCCCTGGCATGTCTGAATATGTCCAAGCAAAATTGATTTTCTTCTTTTGTAAGAACTTTGTGTATGCCTCTTTTTCTTGCACTAACAAAGACTGAGCTAGATGAATCACCTGTGGAGCCTCTTCTGTATTCAAATTTACTAGTTATGTAGGCTCAATAAGAACTGATGACCTATCTTGGAAATAACTAGGCAAGTTATTAAGTATCCCATCCTTAGGTGCCTCAAGGAGGTTTTCACCTGCAGATACGTCCTTTCTTTTTACTTTTTTGGGTTCTGACACCGCCACATAGTGGTTTTTGCCATCAGAACCATTTCTCTTTTTTTTCTTTTCTTTGATTTTGTGACTGAGGTACTTAATATCTAGCTTTTTCGTACTTGTTGTAGGTCCACTGGTGGAAGAGACTATGGGTTCAAGAGCATTCAGGTAGCAAGCTATTTTGTAGTCATTGTGAAAAGTGAGGAGCTAAGGCTCTTGAAAAAGTTGTGACCAATCAATCAAATGATGGTTTAGTACAAGGGGTAGGTCAATGATTGGTTCAATATTATTGATACGAAAGGCATTATCTCTGGTGATCGCATAGTTAGGATCTGTCAAGATTCCCTCTAAGATACCCGAATTAGGATTCGTCCTTCCAAACGAAGCATTGTCCACTAAGGAAATTCAAGGAGTCCAATCCTCTAGTCCTACACTAGGTTCATTGGTTGCATCGGATTGAGTACTATAGGTGTGGACAACATCCATGTCTAAATCAACTGTTCCATCTAAAAGAGAGTCCCACTCAAACTCATTCGAATCTGTTTCTGAATCTCTGCTGGGATGTTTACACCAAGAAGGCTTAGGATGCCTTGATGTAGAAGGTTCGAGATGGTGAAGGGTATCACCTTCTCTGGTGTCTATATTTTCAGCTACTGAATCATCTGAATCCCCCCAAAGGAGATTGGTGGTAGGCACCCAATCATTAGTCATGTCTTGTTGGTTTTGGAGATTAGGTGTATAATCTGAGTTACTGTCACTATCCATTGCAGCTAGGATAGGAACACTTTTGTTCTTTCCATTATCAAACCCCAAGCCAATCATTGACTTAGTCCTATGACCAAAAAGAGCATGGTTGAGTGGTTTAGCCTTGGCATCTAACCTGTGACTAAGAGGGCCATGACCTAGGTAGCCCATGTTGGTGACCAATGTGTATCCTCTCCCATAAGTCTAAGGAGATGGAGAAAATTTTTCATTATGTAGGTACTTTTCTTCTCTATATATCTAATCTCTAACAGCCACCTCTTCTTTCTCATGTTGAATAGGTACTAAAGACTCTACAAAAGTATCGAACAGAGTCATGGCTGAAGATGAGGGATGCATCTCTTGTGATGGTTTACCATAGGACCTAGGTGAAATTGGCAATTTTGTAAAGGAGTCAATTTGATACCCTCCCATACCAAGGTCTATGGACTTGAATTTGTCCTTACATTGTTCAAGAGCTGCCCCAAAATTGTCCGCTTCTCTATTTAAGGGAACATGGGCCCCTACTAAAATGACATTAATAGATAAGGTACTATCACCTGGTATGTAGACTTCTACGCCGTTGTATGGAAACTTGACACATTGGTGATAGGTAGATGGTACTACTTACATGTCATGAATCCATGGTCTACCTAGTAGGATGTTGTATGCTAGAGGACCAACATCAATGATTTGAAACAAAATGTCCTTTTCAACAGGACCAATTCTGACTGGAAGAACAACTAACCCCTTAGAACTTATCTCAACCTCATCATAGGCTTTGATAGTAATTTTCTTCTTGGTATCAATGGCATGCTCTGAGTAACCCAAGTTTTTTAAAAGACTTAAAGAACAAATATTGAGCCCAACACCCCCATCTATCAACACATGCCTAACATGGGTTTTATGGATCATGACCTCAATGTGAAGGGCAAGATTGTGCGAATGGCTCAAGGCTTTATCGTCTTCTTTGAAAAATGTAAGTTAATGTGGGCTAGCAAGGTGGTTGACCATGTTTTGGAATTGGTCGACATCTATATTATTAGGGACATTTGCTACATGCAAAGCATCCTCAAGGACATGCTTGTGTCTAGGAGACAATTCTAAGAGCTCAAAAATAGAAATATGTGCTGGTGTTCACTGTAACTGATCGATAAGATTGTAACTCATATCAGGACCAACTGCAGACTTGGGAGGAACACTTTTGGACACTGGTTGCTTGGATTTGCTAGAATTAGGACCTCTAATGATAATAGGACCTTGGGACTGACTCCTAGTAACAACATTGAGAGGTTGAGATGACCTTCAAGATTGAGGACCTCTAAGCACAACAACGGGTCCTTCATCAAATATTGGAGGTGAGCTTACGTCATAGTCATAGGGATCATTCCCTCTCATCATGTTGACATCATTGTTCACAACCTCAAGCATATTAATGACATTTTCCATAGCTGTATAGGTATAATTGATTGCGGCCTTGCCATTCTTGTTTTGAGAGGTCTCCCCCTTCTCATACTTAGGTAAGGGCTCCTTAAAGGCTTTGTGGTCTATGTTTGTGGTCAACCCATCAATTTGTAATTTCCCACTTTCAATAAGGTCTTGAACAAGATGTTTGAGTTTAAAACAACCTTCAATGTCATGTCCAATCCCATTTTGGTATACACAGTAAGCTTTCTCATTCCACCAATAAGGTTTAGGATCCGGTATGTGAAACTGTGTAGGATCCTGAGTTTGCGCCAAATTATGAGCAATCAAGGTCTTAAAAATGTCTGCATAAGAGTCTCCAAACTTAGTGAATTGCCTCTTTCCTAACTTAGGTTTATTTTGATACTTGGGCTTGTGCTCTTGTTGGTCTAAGGATGTCTGCAGCTTCATAGATTGAACTGTATTAGATAAATTAAGAACTCCTTGTTCCTTAGGTTGTGGAGAGTCAACAACTCCATCATTGACTATGTGCTTATTTTTGTTCCAATATGAGTTCTTTTTATCCTTATTATTGTTGTTACTTTGTTTGGCCAAAATACCTTGTTCTTTTAAAACATCCTCGATGCGACATGCAGTTTCTACCATAGTGTCAAAAGAATTAAAGACCATTTTTCTAACTTCATATCTTAGTTCTGGCACTAGATTGCTTACAATTATATCAATCTTTTCTTCCTTAGGGATGGTCCTAGAATACTTGGAGCATAAGCATCTCCACCTTTGTAAAAATGTCACAAAGGGTTCCCCTTGATTCTATTTTAATTTACACAAATCAAGCATGGTGACTGACCTTGATAAATTATATGCAAAATGTTGTACAAACCTTTGGACAAGTTCTTTGAATGTTTTAACAGGAGGGGTAATGTTAGTAAACCACTCCATAGCTTGGCCTTTAAGGCTCCTTGGGAATAATCTCATAAGGTAGGAGTCCTCATGATGAAATTCAAAGCTCATGATATAGAACTATCGTACATGGTCATGGGGGTCACCACTACCATCATATTTGTCATATGTGGGGATTTCAACCTTTCTAGGAAAATCTACCATAACCACACTTTTGTCAATGGGATTAGGACTTATAGAATCCAAGCTGAAGGAACTCTTAGGAGACATCATTTTCTCCATAGTCTTTTGCATTTTCTTAATCACCTCATCAGTTGAAGGGTTTTGCTTCTTAATATTTTGGTCCACATCAAAGTTGTATGGGACTTTTGCACCCTTATTGATTAGAATTTCCAAGAGCTGATCCTTATTTTGCTCCACATACTTCTCCACATATTGTTGGAAGGATGGTTCTTGTTGCATTGTCATAAAATCAATACTATCAAATTTGGCATTACTTCCTCCATGTTGAGAGCCATGATGAGCTCGTTGGGAGGGTTGTCTTGAGTATCTAGGAGGTGATTGTCTCCTACAATGGTTATATCGAGAAGTCCTTCTTCCTCTAGGACTAGGTGATCTTGATGGGGTCCTTGACCTTCTTCTTGGACTTGGTGAGGGAGTAGATGGTGGAGAGTTGGTTCCACTATTGGTACCCCTATTATTGAATTGATTATGGAGTTGTTGCGCTAGGAGCCTATCTTGTTCTTCTTGTGCGGCTCTTCTCCTTATGTCTAGCAAAGCTCGTTCCTCATCCTCCAATTGTTTGAACCTTTCTTTCTTAGTAGCTTGTTCATCTAAGAAAGCTTGTTTCTCCCTCTCAATGCGCTCCAACCTATCACTTGTGTATCGTGAGGTGTCTCTAAGTGGAGAAGGTTGTCTTGAATGTCTAGATACATTAGTTGCATTGATATGAGCATCACCAGACTCATTGTTTTGGTCTTCATGTTGTGACTGTGCATCTGAGTGAGCTTTCCTATGATGTTTCTCAGCTCGTTGATGAGCATCTAGATACCTTGTGTTGATAGGAGGTGATCCAGGTGGAATATCAGAAGAAGACCCAGCAGACATCGTGTCACCCCTATGTCATTGGAACATGTCATTAAGAGTTTGATTCATTGCTTCTCTTTGTTGTCTAGTGAAGGTGTAACTCATATCCATATTTGAGGAACTAGGTGCTAAAGAGGTACTCAATTCGTTAGGATTACTCTTTGGGTCAAAACAAACCTCAGACTCACTTTTAGGGGATTGATCAAAAATGGGTTCTTTTCCCTTTTTCTGTTGACGAGTCTTAACTAAGGGTAACTGATTAAAGACAACTGGGGGTCATTTTCCTTGATTCACTTGGTACCTTGTTGTAACTGACATGAAAGAAAATGATTCTTGAAGATAAGATGATCTCTCAAAGTGTCAATCACCAAACTAGGATAATTAAAGTTCTCTAATGTCCCAAAAGAGATGGAAAGATAAAAATTGCAAATGGCGTTACCAAAACTATCAAAGAGGTGCTAAAATCAAAGGATCAATATCCTTGCACATTTGAATTAGGAGGATGGAATTAGCCTAAATTGTATAATTGAAATTGAATTTGAGTGGAAATGATTTGGACAAAAAGAGTACTAGAATTCTCCAAGAATGTTATTAAAAACTCTAGAGATATACTTTCTCAACATGAATAATCTTCTAACTTGATAATTCTTCCCAAAGTGACTTTGTAAATCGAATGACACTACCCCTAGAGGGCTAAAATAGAAATTCAGGGTAAAGACAGGCTTCCAGTGGAAAGATAAGCTACCTTCCTAAAGACCCAGCCAACTAAAAGCAACTGTAAAATGACTGAAACCAGGTATACAGCAAAACATTCTCAGGCGACACTTCCCAGGCTAACTAGGTGACACTTTAAGACTAGGCGATAATTTGCACAATACAGGGTGACACTTTCTAGGCTAATAGTGTGCCACTTTCCAGGCAAGCAAGGTGACAGTTGTGCAGGGATGAACTATCGCGTGACAATTCTCAGAACATGGTGTGACAATGTTTTAGTTTCGTATGACTCTTTGACCAATGAATGTCAAAATCTTAGTTTTAAGGCATGTTCATGTAATATTTTCAGTTTGAGGGTTGATTTTTTGATTCCAATCACAATGACAGTAGTAAATTGATAGGTTTGCAAACATTATGAGATCAAACATGTCTTCAAGCACTTGAAACAAGGGCAAAAACAACCTTGCCAAGACAAACACTTGTGATATCAAAATAGAAAAACACCCTATGAATACTACCGATTGTTTGAATGTTCAAGAATGTTTACACTGGTATTACACAATCGAAGACACTTCAAGCAATATCTATCCTAGAAAGTCAAGGCTCAATACTTAACAACTTGGCCCACACTTGATGCTCCCTTGCCTCACAAAAAGTGGTTGCCCATAATAGATATTGGCTTTGTCATGGAAGTGCCAAAGACACAACCAAAGGAACACATATGGTGAGTAATCTTGGGGTGATCCAGGTTATTCCACTTGGATCAGTCCTTGCACCAAGAAGCAAAATGAAAAAATAAGGTGGCCTCTATCTATGGTTCTTAGTAAGGGCTTCCATTCGTAGTACCCCTCTTGCTCCTTATAAAGGACTGGGACCTCGCGGCCTCAAGAGTACCTTAAGAATTCTTGCTCAACATTTTCCTCATGGTCACAATCTCATAAGTACTCACATCAAGCAAAGACAAGCACTATGTCTACCAAGGTTTTGTGTCCTCGATAGCCTTGAGTTTATAGTGGGTCAAAATAGCTGACAATAAGCTTGTCCCCACTTGGGTCATTCCTCTTGATTGCTCAAGGGCAAGCCCGCTAAAGGATTCTAGAGATCTAAACAAAAAGTGGATCAACTTATGAGATTCAAGGATTTTGTCTCACCACAAGGGTGAAGAGCATACTCCCCTTATCTCAAAGCTTTCTCTAAAACACACTAAGCAAAGGTTCAATTACCCTCTTGCTTTCAAAATCTAAAGATGGGTCAAGATTTTTTGGTTCACCACAAGGGTGAAGAGCATACTTATCCTACCACCCAAGAATTCCTACAAAAAGATATTAAGTGCCTATGAAATGAAACAACTAGCATATGCCACACTCAATAAAGAAAGCAATTAAACAAGCACTTGATTGGGTTTTTATGCTTTGGGCAACCCTACAAAAATTGTTAGTAGCCCTTGTGCATTTGAAGCTTTGACATGCGTTCTTTTGGAAAAATATTTCAAGCAATGAGAGCACCTACAAGCACAACTCATTAGCCCAACAAGGTTAGAACAATCCAAAATCCAGTTAGCTCTAAGCAATCCATTATCAAAAGTATTTAAAGCACTAGAGGTGGGATACTTAACTTGCCAAATAAGTGTGAAGTGAGTCCAAAAAGTGGAACATTTAACTCTTCACACAAACTCAAAGCAAGTCAACACCTTAGAAAACTAATGAGATCAAGAAAGCATAAAAGGGAGAACTTTGTGGAACACTTAACACTCTTTTCAAGTAGACCCCTCCCCTATGTATGAATGTTGACCTTGCATCCAAAGGGCAGAAATGAGGGGTGATTAGAAATAAGCGAGTCCAACATCCAATGTAGCCAACAAGATCAATCAAAAGTACTCCTCAAATGAGTGTGAAGTGAGTCCAAAAAAAAGTGGAACATTTAACTCCTCACACAAATTCAAGGTGAGTCCACACCTTAGAAAACTAATGAGATCAAGAAAGCATAAAAGGGGGAAACTTTGTAAAACACTTAACACTCTTTTCAAGTAGACCCCTCCCCTATGTATGAATACTGACCTTGCATCCAAAGGGTGGAAATGAGGGGCGATTAGAAATAAGCGAGTCCAACACCCAATTTAGCTAACAAGATCAATCAAAAGTACTCTAAAGTTGCTTATCAATACTACTCACAAATAAAAAAGGGTTGAATCAATAAAATATTTAACTTTCCAAGCAAACATAGAGTGAGTCCACAAAGTGGTGCATTTAACTCCCTATGTAAACAAGGAATGAATCCATGCCCCCAATCACTCAATGAGATATTTGATATTGAAAACCAAGAAGCATTCACTTACACAAACTTGTAAAAACAAATCTATGTTCTTTCATTCACCATTAAGAGCATAAAAGAGATGTGCCTATGAAAGCAAGTAAACATTCAAGCCAAACACATGATAGGTTCTTTTCAGATCCAAAATCCAAATCAAATCTGTAAATGAAATCTATCTAACTACAGTAAATCAAACTAGTAAACGGATTAATCTAAATTTGGCCAAAAAGGTCTAAAAAAACTCATTGTTAGGTACAGGTGATAGTACAGTCACCAGAAATGTCGCATGACACTTCTCTGCATATGGGGGTGACAATTTGTCCTAGGGTGACAGTTCTCCTTACTTGCAGGTGACATAATGCATAAAACAGAGTGACACTTTCTGTCAAATAGGGCGACACTTTTAACTGGTAAAGTGTTGCCCTGCTATACAGGAAACTTTCACACGACACTAGTGAAAAATGTCGCACAACACTCTGAGACAGAAAACCAAAGACCGAAAATAAAGCCAAAAATTGACAAAAAATTTGACAGAAATGCAAAAAATAAAGGACAAAATGCTAATGTTCTGCCCCACGGTGGGTTCCAAAAATGTACACACAAAAGTAGTGCACTTCTATGAATATTAACAATCAAGAACACTCAAGAATGAGGTCTCAAAAATTGATCCATAGCTCTTTATGCATGGAGTTGCAAGATTGTAAAATTGCTCTCAGCTAGAGCTAATAGGCTTAATGACCTTGCTAGTCAACCACACAATGAGAGATTCAAGTGAAGACAAGGGCAAGAATGCCAATATCTCCAAGAATCAAATGAAATGTAATGCAAGTAAGATAAGAATGAAAATGCAAGCTAAACTAAATGATAACAATGCAATGCTTGAAAGGAAATCTAATCTATGAAAGGAAAGTGCAAACTAGACTATGAAAGGAAAGTACAAGTCTTACAATCCCTCCTAATTAAACTATGTGAGATTAATCTATTGCATAAAAGGAAATCTAAGCTAAGAATGCCATGATTATGCAACTATGAAAGCAAACTAAATGAAATGCAACAACAATGTCTTCAAATCTTGGATGCAAAGATGTCTTCAAAGAGCTCCAAATAACCTAGAAAACCTGCAGCATAATATTAGTATTCAAAAGATGGATATGCAAATGAGAAGAGAGCTCTTCTTTTTATAGGAAATGAGGAGAAATGGACCATGGAGATTAAGAGGCAAAAGATTTAATCAACAGTGAAGCATCAAAGAGGAGCAATCCATGTGCACAAATATCCTCCAATAGGAAAATAAGAGTTGACTTTTGTGTCCATATGAGACAAAAAATATTTTTCTCCCTTTTATAAAATAGGAATAATGCTTTATTTGTGCAACTTAGGATAAGATGAAAAGGTGGGGCTTTTTATTTATTAAAAGGGGAGGAAATATTCATTTTAAATAAATAAAGACTTAGGATAAAATGGTAGCCCAAGGCAAATAATAAAAAATGATAACATAGGATTTGATCAAGGAAATTGATATAATTGATAAAATGCTGATTTTTGAAAATATTGATTCAGGGATTTGATAAATTGCAAGAATGGGGGCCCAAAGTCTAGGCGACCATTTTAGGGTGCATACAAGTGTCAATTATCATATGAGTTTTGTCAACTGTCATGCCAGAGCTTACCCAGACTCGTACAAGCTTGGAGAAACTCGTATCAAAATTTCTAAAAAGTTGCCAGAAACTTGTCAAATTTGTCAGGAATCCAATTTTTACAACCTATTTCCAAATTTTGTCAAAATATTCACTATGTTAGGAACAAAGAAGAAAATAGAAAGAATTAGATCATTTACCTAAAGTGGTCTCTTGAGTCTGATTTAGCCTTCTGATTTATCGATTTGAGTCTTTTTCATCTTGTGTCAAAACCTTGTCAAAATTATCTTCAAATTCAGTCTTCATACAAAATAGCTATGTTGTGAGCTTGTGTCTGCCATCTTTTGGGTGTCTACCCATACTACTAGGGCACAATATCCTTCATTTACATCCAATCTAATCTTTAATCAATCCAATCTTGAAAAGGTTGCGTCATTCGATCTTCTTGAATCAAGTCATTCTTCAGTTGTCTT
The DNA here is from genome assembly GCA_027943335.1 of Chamaecyparis obtusa. Lineage (NCBI taxonomy): Eukaryota > Viridiplantae > Streptophyta > Pinopsida > Cupressales > Cupressaceae > Chamaecyparis > Chamaecyparis obtusa. The sequence continues at coordinate 650,188 of BSBK01001050.1, read as the reverse complement.
CATGTTGCTCTCTTGCTTCACCCAAGGTTGATGGTGGAAACTAGAGATTCCTCACACAAGAAATTTGAAGAAGAACCCAGTACCTTACCTTTGTCTACTCATGTGGTTCCAACCTTTGAGAAACTCTACAATTCAGGTCTTTACAAAGATGACGGTCTCGACAATCTTTGATTAAAAACTGGTTACATACCTCCCCCTCCATCAACCCATGGAGGTGATAAAAAAACTCCACATCAATCTATCCCAAGGAGTCCTGAAACTCCTAACATGTCCCAAGGAGGGACAAACCATGGGTCTCAAGGACATCACTCTCAACATGGTGCGGATCAAGAACCCACACCTTCTGAAATTTCTCGATATCAAAATGATGATGACTTCAAAAAAATGATGAGGCATTTCTACAAGGAAGACAGAGAAACATACTTCCTAGAGTTAGCTCGTCAAGGGGCTAAAATTCCTCCCAACTTTAATGTTGAAGATATCATTACACATGAGGAAGAAACTCCAATCACCACTATGATGAAATAGATGCATGGCATGCAAGTCAAGCTTAATAAATTCAAAAAAGAAAAGGAACCTAAGGAGTTTTCCATGGAGGCCCTATGCCCTTTTCCATTTGATAAAGACTTGTACATGCCACCATTCCCTAAGTGAGTGGAAATACCTAAATACGATAAGTATGATAGAAAATTTGATCCTCAAGATCATGTCAAAGAATTTTGCACTCAATCTATGGAGTTCATGCATGAACCAACCTACCTAATGCATCTTTTCCCTCGATCTCTGGGAGGGTTGGCTATTCATTGGTTCTCAAAAATGCCCCCTACTATCAAAAATTTCAAGGAGTTAATCAAATGGTTCTATCAACAATACTCCTACAACATCCAACATCCGGTCACCATGATTGATATCTGCAATCTGAAACAAAACTCAAGAGAACCATTCTTGACTTTTCTCAAAAGATGGAGGAAGAAGTTTTCTCTATATGCTCGACCTATTCTAGAAATTGAGAAGCTGGAAATTTTCATCAACAATCTTGTTCCAAAACTCAACTACCATTTGCAAATTCAAAATCATACATCCTTTGATAAGATGGTAGAAAATGCAATCAAAATTGAGTAGGTACGAGTCCAAAACGGAGACATATCCCTTCAAAAAGACAAGTATGAATCTAGATCTAATTCTAAAGACAAAGGCAAAAACTGGAACAAGAATAAGGGCATTGTCACAGATGGCATTGTTGATAATATTCATGCCCCCTCTAAGGCACCTATTTTCAATCTCACTGTTGGCACCCAAGCCATCAAAGCTTCTGAAGCTAAAGCAACAAAATCTAACAAGAAGCCATCTGACTATAAACCTTGGGCTACAGATCCTAAACACAAGTTTACTCCTCTTGGAGAGTCCTTGGAATCTACCATGAAGACTCTGTTGGCCAACAACATCATCTCCTTGCCTGAGATAAAGGTATTTGATCCTGAACCTAAACCAAAATGGTGGAGAGAGAATGATTTATGTGACTTCCATCACAATAAGGGTCATAAGGCTAATAACTGCATACACTTGAAACACATCATACAAGACAAAATTGATAATGGAGAAATTGTAATTGACAATCACAAAAGCAATAATGATCATACAACATTCACGAAACCATTTCTAAAACATGGTCAAGGAGATTCATCTAGTCAGCCTAATGTGGGTGCTAAAGTCAATTATGCTTACTCTAGAAACAATGTTGTCATAAATATGGTTGAACCATGCCTATCTGAGCATTGCAATGTCATCATGATTATAAGAAAGGATAGAGAAAATCAATCAGCTAATGCAGTTACTTGATCACAAGCTCAGGCACAAGGACAAATCCCAGATTCATCAAATGTCCCTAAAATGCCTTTCAATCTTTCATCTGCTTCTAAATAGAAGGCTGCCTCTACATCATCAAATCCTAAAGACATGAGACCAACATCATACAGTATTGTCCAACAACTCCAACATACAAATGCAAAAATCTCCATGTTTGAGTTGCTTCGGATATCTCCAGCTCATAGAGCCATTCTAGATAAAGCTTTGCTTGGGTCCAATGTTCCTGACAACCTTGATTTAGATAGATTCTAGACTATGGTTGGTCATCTAACATCTCCATAGTATATCTCCTTTTCAGAGGAAGATGATAATTCCTTGAGTCATCCGCATAACCAACCTTTACACATTGAAGTCTTAATCCAAAATAATCGTGTCAAATGCATGTTGATAGATGTTGGTGCTGGTCTCAACATTTTTTCTTACAACTTGATCACACAATTGGGATTCTCTGAAGCTACCATTGATCCTAAGAAGAATATAACTATCAAAGTATATGATGAGCAAGAAAAATCTTCCAAGGGAACTATTGTCTTACCTATCAGAATAGGACCCGTTATTAGAGACACCATATGTCAAGTTCTTGATCTACCTTTGGCTTACAACATCCTTCTAGGGAGACCCTAAATACATGAAATGCGAGCTATTCCTTCCACATACCATCAATGTGTGAAATTTCCTTATGAAGGAGTAGAGGTGACGATTCCAGTGGACCTATACACAACTTGCAATGCATTGAAAGAAAGTGCTAATAAACTTGTTCCTAATAACAAAGAATCTTCCACTAAGAAAATAAACATTGCTTCAACATCCAAGATAGAAGAACTTGCTAAAGAAGTCAAAATTAAAGAAAATGGTATGGGAGAATACACAATGGAACCTGTTTTATCTCTCACATCTCTTCCATTGTCTCCAAAGTTTTATGGACAACCTTCTGACAAAGTGAAACCTAATGTTAAGGAATCCCAAGTCATATTCAATGGAAGCTTTGTTCCAGAACATGTATCTAAAAAAGAGTTTGAGGAAGAAGAAGCTGTGCTTGCATGGTTATATAAAGATGAATCTAACTCTCAATCAGTCCAGAAATGTGACTCCACTTCAAGCAAAATTCCTTAGAAGTCATATAGACCAGGGGATAAATTGATCACAAAAATGGGATATACTGGAAAAGGACCTCTAGGACTACAAGGTAAGGGTCTTCTATCACCTCTTGATCATCGTGGTCAAAACAACAAGAATACAATAGGTCTAGGATATAAGAAGAAGCCTTTCTATCTTAGCAAGAACTCCCCACATGTCTTAGAACAGATTGAGCCTTCCACAACAATTCAACTAAAGGAAGAAATAGAACAATTTGATAGTGATGATTCAAACACCACTGATGAGCTCATTCCTTATGAACATTTTCCTAAAGAAATAAAAGACCTCCTTGAAGTTGAAGATGATCCAGTAAAAAGAATCAATGTAGTAGAAACAAAAGAACCTACTATAGAACAAGAGATAGTTGCACCACAAGAACCAACTGATCTTGAAGGTAATCAAATAGACAAAGAAGAAGGTGGTAGCTATTATGAGATATATTCTCATGAGTATGAATTCAAATTATAATCTGAGGGTAACCCTTCTTGGGGTATCCATCCTGACTTTACACATGTTCTCAAATTTCCTAGAGGCGTAGATGAGGAATCAAATGACTATGAATGGGGAGTCATTCCAGAGGAAGATGAGCTTATCACAAAAAAACATATTGATGTTGTTCACCAATATGCACCTAAACCCAACGTAAGTCTAGAGAGAAATAATGAACTTAACGAGTCTGATCCATCGATGGCTGAAATGGATTCCCACAATGAAGTTGAGCCTATTCATGAATTGAACATTTTGAGTTGTAATATCACCTTCAAACTTGAGAGCCAGGTTAGGACCAATGATGACAAATCCATATTCGTAAACACTATTTCCCAATCTTTCACCACTTTGACTATCCAACATCCTAAACTTCTTGACCAAACCTCCACAAATCCGAGCCAAGGTATCTATACCTTTCCAAATGACTATGCCCTTTCTTGCTACCTCAATGCACTTGAGCCTATGATGACTTCCATCAGTGAACCAAGCGTTAGCATGATGGAGTCAGATATCAAGTATCTTAGTCAAAAGAATATGAATAAAAATAAAGAGAAAAGGAGTTCTGAGGGTGAAAACCACTCTATGGCAGTCTCAGAGCCTACAAAAGTAAAAATAAATGACGTATCCGAAAGTGAAAACTTCTTTGAAGTGCCTAAGGATGAGATATTTGATGTCCTTCTGAGTCATTTACAGGATAGATCTCCAAAACTGATTGAGCCCACTCAATCCATCAACTTGGGAACAGTAAAAGAACCGTAGTTGATTCATGTAGCACAATCCTTATCAGAAGAAGAAAAGTAAAGATTTGCTACATTCCTAATGAAAAAGAAGATCAAATTTTCATGGAAATATTCATATATGCTAGGGTTGGATCCTGATCTTATAATGCACCATTTATCTAGAGCTCCAAATGTCATACTTGTTAAGCAGAAATTGAGAAAGATGCATCCACATGTTGCACTCTTGGTCAAAGCTGAATTAGAGAAACTACTAAAAGCTAGATTCATCCATGTTATTAACTATGTTGAATGGATCTCTAATATTGTACCTATTTCAAAACCAGACAAGTCTATAAGAGTATGCATATATTTCAGAGATGTGAATAAAGCATGCCTTAAGGATGATTTTCCACTACCTAACATTGATATAATAGTGGGCATGACTGCGGGTTTCAAGATGTAGTCCTTAATGGACGGTTTATCTGGATATAATCAAATAAAAATTGCTCTAGAGGATCAAGAGAAAACTACTTTCACATGTGCATGGGGAACCTTCTGTTGGAATGTCATGCCATTTGGGTTGAATAATTTTGGTGCTACATATCAAAGAGCTATGACGTCTATCTTTCATGACATGATGCATCAAACTATGGAGGATTATGTTGATGATACTTTAACAAAATCTATGATAAGATCTGAACATCTGAATGATTTGAGCAAAATACTAGATCGAATGGAGAACTTTAGTCTCAGACTGAACCCTAAGAAGTGTGTTTTTGGTGTCACTTCTGGAAAGCTCTTAGGTTACATTGTTTCAAAGAAAGGAATTGAAGTAGATCTAGCTAAGGTCAAAGCTATCATGGAGATGCAACCTCCCAAGACTATCAGTCAAATGAGAACATTACAAGGGAGAGTACAATCTATTAGACACTTCATATCTCAGCTAGTAGACATATCACAACCTTTCACAAAGACATTACATAAAGGTGTGACCTTTGCATGGAATGAGGAATATGAAAAGAACTTTAATCATATCAAGAAATATCTATCAAATCCTCCTATTTTGATGCCTCCTATTCAGGGGAAGCCATTGATCTTATATGTCTCCACCATAGATACATCACTGGGGGCATTACTAGCACAACATGATGAGAACAAGAAGGAAAGAGCTATATACTATATCAGTAGAACATTGGTAGCATATGAGAAGAACTATTCAATGATTGAGAAATCTTGTCTAGCTATGATCTTTGCATCACAAAAACTAATACATTATATGTTGGCTCATACCACACATTTGGTAGATAAGATTGATCCACTAAAGTACCTACTAAGCAAAGCTGCTCTCATAGGTAGATTAGCTAAATGGGTAATGCTATTAAGTGAGTTTGACATTGAATATATTGAAAGGAAAGCTATCAAAGGATAGGTAATTGCTAATCAATTGGTTGAAGCACCTTTGTTTGATGATACACCAATGCAAATAGAATTCCTGGATTCCTCTATCATGAATCTTTCTTCTAGAGCATGGTAGTTATTCTTTCACTGCTCGTATACACAAAATGGATCTGGAGCAGGCATATTGGTCATCACTCCTCAAGGATACTCAATTCGTAAAGCATTCAGAATAAAGTTTCCTTGCACAAATAATATTATTGAATATGAAGCTCTCCTTAATGGAATGAAGATAGCAATTGAGTGGAGGATAACAAAACTACACATTCATGGAGACTCACAACTTGTAATACACCAAGTCAATGATGTGTATCAAATGAAAGATGGAAAGTTGATCCCATACAAGAGAATGGTAGATGATCTAAAGAAATATTTCATATCTATCACCTTTGAGGAAATTCCTAGAACAAAGAATAAAGTTATTGATGCTATGGCAATGCTATCTAATTTATTACAGCAGCCCAAACATGAGCTACGCTACAAGTTCCTGGTGGAAGCGTTATCTTATCCTGCATATGATTCCCTCGAAACCCACATGATCTGCACTATTTTTGGTCACGATTCATCCCGATATAAAAACTTGTTCTCCTATCTCCAAGATCAAATCATTCTTAATACCTTCAACCACCATGAGAAATGATACCTTATCCAAAATGCATCCTGGTATGTCATCATTGGTAATGATCTATAAAAATGAGGTCTAGATGGTACACTCCTTAGATGTTTAGAATGGGAAGAGTCTCAATGTGCATTAGAGGAAGTCCACAAAGGTATATGTGGCTCACATTCAAATGGTTTAACACTAGCTCAAAAAATTATTAGGGCTGGGTACTATTGGCCTGAAATGGAAAAATAGGCTATCAAGTTTGCTAAGAACTGTCAAAAGTGTCAAGTACATGGCAACTTAATTCATGCACCAGGGAGAGATCTAATTCCCTTTACTACACAATGGCCTTTTCACCAATGGGCATTTGATCTTATAGGAGCCATACATCCTCATTCTTCTAATGGACATACCCATATTATTACAACTATAGACTATTTCAAAAAATGGGTAGAAGCAGTCCCTTTGACTCAAGCAACCGGCAAACAACTATCAATGTTCATCTTTAACGACATCATATGTCAGTATGGAATCTCACATTCAATAGTCACAGATAATGGTGGAAAATTCAATAATAGAGACTTAGATGATCTATGTACTAAATTCAAGATTACACAACATTGGTCATCTATCTACCATCCTCAAGGGAATGGACACGAAGAGGCATCCAACAAGAATTTGTTGAAAATTATACACCGTATAGTTAATAAAATAGGAAGAGACTAGCATCTCATGATCAATCCAGCTCTCCGGGCCTACAGAACAAGTATCAGAATGCCCACTAGGGCTACACCATTTGCTTTAGTTTATGGGTTTGAAGCGGTACTGCCTATTGAGGTTGAAATCCCATCACTAAGAATCAGAATGCATGGTCTAGTAATTGATGATGACTACAAAGTGTCTAGGTTGCAAGAACTTGAACTACTAGATGAGTGCAAACAAGAAGCATATGATCATCTCAAAATATATCAGAAAAGAATGTCTAGAGGCTACAACAAGAAAGTCAAACACAAAGAATTTCAGGTTGGCGATCTAGTCTTGAGAGAGAATCATAAAAATTAATCACATAGAGAACGCAAGGGGAAGATTGAACCCAACTGGCTGGGTCCCTTTGTTATCACTGCTACGTTTGGCTCTGGAGCCTATCAACTCTCAACGACTGAAGGAGAACAACTCTGAGAACCAATCAACATTCTCCATTTGAAGAAATTCTATGCCTAAGGCATTTAGTATTCAAAAATGTCCTTAAAAAATCATAAAAATCATAAAAAGTCCTGAAAAAATGATCATCCTGGTGAAAACCTAGCAAATAGGCACCTTGATGTATCACAAAAAAATAAAAAAATATCAAAAGTACAAAAAAATTGAAAAAATGAAAAATACAAAAAATGAGAAAAAGAAAAAGTGCCTTGGTGAAAACCTGGAAATAGGCACCTTGGTAGAAAAAATAGAATCTCTACCAAGATGGTGAAAACCCAGCAAACAGGCACCACTTGTTCAAAACACTCCATCTATCAGCACAATCTTGGTCTTTCCCAGCTTTCAATCTACTTTAGTCTATATATATCCTTGTTTCAATAAAGTCAGTCTGTACACCAATTGGCAAAAGCGTCTGTCTCCTATCAATGTTCAAACTTGGGGGCAATCAAAGTCATATCCTACAGTCCTCAGTATCTCAGACGTGTCATATCCAATCAAGGTCCTTTGAAGCTACATCCGAGTCAGTCAGTTAGTCTCCTCTCCAGAAAGGATTTTGCATCTACAACAATGCAATCAAACATCAAAACAAAATGAAAACAATCTATGTTTTACATGCTTTCATCTCCTTGTATGCTTACTGATTCACATTGATATTTTTTCATATTGTGTCCTTTCGAGCTCTTCGATGATGTCCTTTATGGGATTTAGAGAGTGATTACTGGGGGCATAATCTTTTCTTTATTTTCTTCTTGTATGTGAAAATCTAACAACTTTGGAAATTCTGGATTGAAATGGTATTCATTTGTAAGAGCCTCTATCTTGTATTAGATGGCCATGCGTGCCTTGACCATTGATACCCAGAAAATTCAAGGAAGTTCAATCTAACTATTATCTTTTTGAGTGATTTCTTTCTCCTACTGTGAAACGTGATCTTACCTAAGGATGCAAACGATAAAGGGTCGCTAAGGGTAATTCACACTTGATTTAGGATGATCTCTTGACTGCTTGATGTGTTTTTTACGCAAGGCATATTAGGATCATCACGGTGTCTATGTTTTGATGCTTATACAAATTGCTATATCAAAATGGACATGATATTTAGGTCATCCTAGCATTTGTGCCTTAGTGCTTATATCTAATCCAACATTCTGAAAACAAAATCAATATTCATATGTCCATGGTTGTCTAGCTAGTGGGCGTTGTATTGATTCTTGCACATGCAAATCAATATTCATATGTCTATAGTTTCATAACTAGTGGGCGTTGTATTGATTTATCCAGTTACCTAAAAAGTTCAATAATGAAAACAAATCGACACATGATCAGTGACTAGGTCCTAGATCTTAGGTTTGCATTTCCTTCTGCATGTCATTTTGTACTTTGCATGATTGCATGATCTCACAAATTGTTGAATACACTCAAAATGCTTACATGATTCTTCAAACCTAAACTTAAACTCGACATGAAGAGCTGAATCTCACATGAAGGTTTCTTCACAGAACCGCAAGCAGTCACCATCCTGGGTTAAACATCCTTTTTGACATAAGACTGAGTACTTGTCTTCATCAATCCCTACAAAACATATCATGTGTATCATTGCATTTACATTTCCTATTCATGAATCATTCCATCTGTTGCATTACATTGCATACATGTGCATAATCAAAATCATACATTTCCATACATTTTTCCATAATCAATTACATTTTCATAAATCCATACATTTGAAATAAATCATTGCATTGCATAGCATTTACATCACATGATATCATCATAAATCAAAACATGACAAGTACAAATGAAGTCATAACCAAAATCTCGATCTCATATATATCATATAACTCGAACTAGTCAAGGGTGCACCACTGGCACAAGGTACAAAAGAATGAGCTCATGTGAGCTATCAGAAGTCAGATCAATGTATATGACCAAAATGACAAAAGATGGAATATCAAGAATAGATCAACTATCGGCCTGATCCTCTGCATCTGGTGGAGGTGGTGGTGGTGCATTAGGCATTGCCTCGGCTCGGGCTGCCCTAGCTCCCTCTGACGCTATCATATATTGAGAGTATGTCAATACTCTCTGACCGAAAGGAACAATAACATAATAAGCAAATACATAGTAGGTAGCTCAAGAGGTCTGATGTGTCACCTCAACCTATAATTTCCTGTTCTCCACTCAGAGCTCTGATCACTATTTTTCTGCCTCTGTGAACTGCTCCTCAAAACGATCTGTACTCTCAGGTCTCTCACCTATAATATCAATCGCCTAATAATCTCCTGGGAAGACTATGCTACACCTGAATCCGCATCTGTCGGGGGCATCTTTGTGTCTCTAGCTAGCATACACTAACCCCAAGCCAACTCAAAAGGTGTGGCCATCAACCGTGCAACCATCGGGGCCCAGCCCATCAAGAGACCGTTCTATTGATGGTCAGACATAATGATACCTCCTATCATGCCGACTATAATACACTCTAATCTATGGGTTTGCCCATAGCACTAAACTAAAGTCTCCCAGGAAATAGAGGTGGTAAGATGTGTATCATCTTCAAACAATCATTTGAAGGCATGTAATCCAGAGTTCCCCGAACTCACATAATCAGGTCCTGGACTGTGGAATGGAATGTGGAGTATCCTATAGACATCCTCCGGTGTGATCTCTCCTGTAGGGAGGTGGAAGGTCTGAGTCTCTGAGTGGAACCTCTTAATCAATGCAGTCAGAAGTCCATGGTTTACCCTAATCTCGGGCAACCAAATAAGATATTCAAAGCCATAGGTCGCAAGATGTACCCTCATCAGGTCGAGTAGTGAAACACATAATCTATGAGTCGCTGGGTGTGAGATGCGCACATGGACATTAGGATAGATGACCTACACAACACAAAAATAGGGAATCCTATCAGTTATTTGGTTGAAAAATAGGCTAAAAGTACAGAAATTGAAAAAGTTAACTATGTTAGAAGGTACATTGCATGCTCAGGGAACAACCTAAGAAGTCAGAAAATTCAAAATTTTAAACTAGACAGATGTTTTTAGCTTGTTGTTTTCCATACAATAATATAGACTGGCATGAAAACTCATACGAGTTTCTGTAGGTTCTCATACGACAAATAATGGTCATACGACAATGTATATCTTACCATGAGGGACCCGACGAAATATCGTATGAGGTTTGGGTCCCTCTCATACGAGTTTCTATGGGTTATGGGATGACACTCTAAATGGAATTGAAAAGTCGTATGAGTCCCAGTGGATAGTCGTACAAGTTTCTATGCTTACGAAAATTGAAAAATCCTAACGTACGAAAAAAGTCCTAAAAATGCTAAAAACATACAAAAATGGAATTTACGAAGAAGCACAGAGGTCCACTTACCGGATGTCCATACTGTGGAGGTCGCTGATGTCTCCGACTGCACTCGAAATGGTGGGAAGAGACAGGTACCTTCTTCTCGACCATTTTCTCACTTAAAGGGCTCCACAAAGGTTTCAAAAGTCAAATGGAATAATGAATTGAAAATGACCCTTTGGCCCTTATATAGCTTTTGACCTAATTTTAAAAAATGCTCTGTTTTCCATGAAAATTGCACCCCTGGCTGATTTCGATGTTTTGAACCCATTTTCGAGATCAAAATCAAGATCTGAGATCATTTCCTATGTCAAAATTGCGATTTAAAATTTTCGGACCCAGGACGGCTGACTGCTTGCACAATCAACCTTCAATCTTCATAGACATCCAGAATTCAACTTAACTTATTATCTTACATCAAACTATCAAAATTTCAACTCGGTCACCCATGGTCAACTCATGGTCAAACCTAGTCAAACTTGGTCTCTAGGACCTCTCAACGATGCAGAACGCGTCTCTGAACTGCACAATCATTTCTCAAATCAATTAACATGCTTCTAAACCATTCAACGCTGACTTTTCTTGTCAAATTTTGATTTTCATCCCGAAGGGGGCATGGTATTGCACACCATTCAAGTCTGTAAATCTAATTTTGTCAATCAAAAATATTTCCTCAGTAATCAAGACAACAACCATGTTTAGTTGCTGATTCATCAAAAGACCTCGTCGCTTGGGGCATATTAGATTCATCGAGATCCATATCAATCTGGTATCCTAATCTATCTTGTAAACTATATCAGCTTTTCATAACCATCGGTTCATTAGTGTTATTTCCTTGGTTCTTTGTAATTGAAGGGTTTAGATGTGATACCAATGCGATTCCTCTAGACATTTAGGTCTGGAATCAGGTCACTCACTTCTTCGTAATCATAAGGTTCAGAATCAGGCATTTTGACAGTTTTTCATAATCACCGGTTCATTGTTGCTATAGTTAACATTATCTTTGGTCAATCAGGACCTAACATCTTCACATTCTTTAATCGTTTTCTATCTCGAAATCAATTCATCTTTCAAATTAGTTTCATACATCTTTATCAAACACAAACTAATCTTTGAACCACTGCGCTTTGCACAGTAATTCAAAGAGGGGCAAAATGTAATACCCCAAAAACGGGCTATAGGTTCATTAACCTCTTACATCAACAATTTGAAGGAAATTGACATCAAAGTCCTAACCTAAGGCACATCTGCACATCAGTTTATCAAAAATTGATTTTATCTTAACTCTGCATCAGAAAATATTCCTACTTTATCCTAATTATCTTTGATTTAATAATTATTTGGCGATAAATCCTATTTATCCTAAAGTTTGATTAATTGAATATTCTGAATATTTAATTAATCAGATTTAATTCTGCCACTTAATTATTTAATTAGATTTAATTCTATTTATTCCTAAATTGTATTATTTAATTTTGACAATAAATAAAAAATCTCATGACTGATTGATTAAATTCCTATTTAATTAATTAATGTCAATTGTCAATATTTAATAATATAGTTTTTGAATAAAAGTTTTATTTAATAATTGATTAACCCATGCATCAGTTATTCTTAAATTTAAAATCAGTTAAGTTGAGGATAAATTGCTTTATTTTTAAATTAATTCATAATTATCTATGCACATTTGAAGGAGCAGTTAAACTTTAAATCAAAAAATCAATTCAAGTTGTTATCTTTTTGGAAACTCAACATCTATTTTGAGTTGAAAATTGATCTAAACTTCTTATTTGAGTTAAAAAGTTGTTTTGCATGATTTGCATGGTTTTGTGAGTTGATTTGTTTCTAATTTCTTGTTAACTCAAAAATCAACTTGAGTTTATCAAGAGTGATTTATGGCTTTTCTCAATGCATCCTCAAGCCCTGGATTTCTATAGAAACAAGGCTCAGCTCTTCACAATCATCTCTCAAATTTGCATAATTACTCTAGCGAAATTATATATGAAGAATCAAGCTTTTGCGACAGGCAACTTTGTGAAATCAATTCATATTTTTCATAGTTTTGCATAGTTTTTCATATCAATCCATATCATTGTTAGATTAAATCTGCATATCATTTCATTCAATTCTAGATTAGATTCATACATTTTTTCATCCTAATTGCATACAAAATACAAAAAAATAGATTAATCTGCATCCATACAGTCATTCATTCTTTTGCATTCAAATCCGTCGTTTAGGTGTTGCATTGTCACTGATCTCAATTTCAATCTAAGAACATCATACTCACACCTACTAGAAGACAGTAAATCAGCTGGTTAGCTTAGTTTCATTTACTTGCAAATTTTGATTTTGCTAACCTCTAATGTTTTACTGAAGTGTTGTGTCTACAGCTAGGTACAATTTTCACACACACAAAAAATACAAAAAACTAGCACAGAAACCAGCTTAAACATCCGCATACATAACCCCTACTTTTTCATCAAGCATCTTTTCCATTTTGGCCTAGATGTTGTCCATTCGACCAATGACACTTTTCAGCTCCTCAACATTCTTCTTCATAGGAGGGGATTTTTTCTTGTTGCTCCCATGGGTTCGAGAACTGGGGCCTCCGCTATCCACCAGGGCATCATTTCTGTGTTCAATGTCTTCCTCCAAAGCTTTATCTAGCAGATTGACCAAGGCCTTGAGGTTGATGTTGGAAGCCTTCATGTTGTTCACGCTATGCTGGAGGATGTCAGTAAGAGTTTTATCAACTTTATCCATTCTTTCATGAATGTCCACATCAGGGGTGTTAGAAGTGTCTTCCTTAAAAAAGGAATCAACTTTTTCCTGAAGGATAGCATTATTTGCTTCAAGTTTCCTACACTTCAGGTGGAGCCTTTTTATCTCATGGAAGCACCATTTGCTGAATCTGAAAGAGTAGAGAGCCTCAACTTTGTCAGTTTGCAGCACACCAATAGTCACTTCCTCTCTATCATCAAAGTCTTAAAAAATCAGCTTTATGGAGGACTCTCTGGCTCTCCTCTCACTGGAATCCTCACTACCCTTTTAAATATTGTCTTGAGAATTAGGGGAGATAGGTACGTCATGCCTCATACCAGCAACAAAATCATCCAAGATGGGAACTTCATCTTTATGAAAATCCCTATCATTTTTGTGCTTCTCGGCATACTGAATAGCTGCGTCAACAAGATCTTCAAGACTGTGAGATTTGTGCACCATGGTGTTTTCCGAAATGGCCCCTTCAACAGCTTTATCTTTCAACTCAACCACACTTTCCTGGTTCTTGTTCTCTAGGTCCTCTTTCTCATGCATATCCTTCTTGTCAATGCACATAGGGGCATAATCATCATCCCTAGGATTGGAATCACCAATATCCTTCTGGTGGGCACCATCATCCACTTGGTTTTTCATCTCAGTCACCTTCTTATAGTCCTTATCAGAATCCTTACTATTAATATTCTCCTTACCACCATGGGGGGTAGTAATGTCATCAGAATCATCAGTATCCTCCCTTTCCCTGCTAGGGCTCTGCATATTTTTAATCTCTCTAGTTTCACCCTCTTCAGAATCCTCAGTCTCATAATCCTCAAAATAGTTATGGGCTTCAGTCTCTTCCAAGTAGATTTTGTTTGAATTGCCTCCCATGATATCTTCTACTTTCCTTTTAGTAGAGCCAGATTTGGGAGTCATAGGGCTCCGTTTATTCTTTCCTAAGGAAGGGGTAGAGCTAGGGTTAGGGATAGTACTCTTGATATACTCATTAATTAGAAGAATCAAACCCTCATGCTTAATAGATTTCTTAGGTGAACTCTTATGCTCATTGAGACTTTTAATAAGAGATCTATGAAGGTAATAGGGAATGTTAATAATGTCCTTGTACCTGAAATGGTTGAGAACCATGAAGTGGTGGGAGTGAACTCGAGTAAAATGACCATCTAGGGTGAAATACTCCATCACCACTTGCAGGATGTTGCACCAAATCTCCTTGCTTTTGAAGACATCAATGTAACCATTGGACCTGGCCTCCACAAAATCTAACTGCTCCTTTTTCAAATTTAGGGAACTTTTTGGTAGCCATATCCAAAATCTTATGATTTCTGTAAAACCTCTGGATAGAATTGGGAATGCTAGTGACTTGAGCAATAAGCTCCACAAAGAGCTCCATAGTTCTACCTTCCATAGATATAGTATCATTTCTCCATCCCACAAAGAAATTTTGAGTGATCTTCTTGTCAAATCCATGTAATCTTTCCAGAAAAGGGGTCACCTTGCCTTTCTTTAACTTCCGCCAAACCATAGCCATGTCGGCTTCCTTGAGCTTCTTACAATTGTCATGTTCCTCCTATTTCAAATCACCACCCATGGTTAAGAGATTTAACAACAGAGATATCTTATCAAAATTAAGACAATGCTTATCAAAGTTGCTTTCCCTATAGATATAGGCAATAATGGAGGTCACAACCCAGAAAGCGTGTGAACTGGTGATAATAATGATGCTAAGTACTCCATTCCACACTTTCCCATAACTACTTCCTGACTCCATAGCGCTTAGGCAAGTCTCATTAATCATTTCAAATCTTGCCTTCCTTATGAGTGATTTTATCATAATAAATTTTTGATTTAGTATCCTCTTTGAGATCCGCCTCGCTGTCCCAAATGATGACCTCATTAGACTTCACACCAATATTTGGCAAGCTATCTGCCATGGTGTTACTTTCATGGTACATGTGAGATATGTGGATTCTAGTATAGTTGGCAATGGTATCTTTCACCTTGGATATGACATTCTCAATGGTCCATGAAGGAATAGTGTTTCCTTTAAGACAGTTAATAATGTTCATGGAATTGCCTTCCAGCCAGATATTTTCAAAATTGAGGCTTCTAGCAAGTTGAAGGCCAAAGTAGTCTCCCAAAGCTTCCGCCATATGGTTATTTTGAGTTCCCAAAGGGGCAGCATTAGCAGCTATAAAATTTCCATTGCAGTCCCTGATAATACTGCCACATCCCGTCAGACCAGGATTGCCCTTGGCAGCTCCGTCAAAATTTATCTTAATCCATCCAACAGGGGGGGAAATCCAGACACTATTCTCACTATCATTCTTCTTCATGTCAGAATCCTTACCATTCTAGCTATGCTAGGTGATACCTTTCGAAAGATTCTCCAGCATCCCTATCTTTTCTTTCTCAAACACCAAAGCAGGAGTACTGCATTTGTCCCAAAAGATATGGTTGTTACATTCTTTCCAGATGCTCCAAGTAATATGAGGGGAAGCCAAAGTCCACCTTTTTTTTATCCCTATCATTTTCATTAGGACAACACCACTGCTGGCAGAAATCCTAGACAGAGCAGGAAAAAAATCCAACACAAGGCTCACTCCTGCAAAAAGAAAGACCAAACTTGCTAAGAAAAAGGACAATGCAAAAAGAGGTGGTTAGTATCTTCCTCAGCCTCATGGTAGAGACAACATCTATTAGGCATGATGAATCCTCTCTTTTTGAGGTTGTCTATCGTAAGAGCTTTGTTTTGGATGAAAATCCAGTAGAAAATCTCAATTTTGGGGTAAGAGTTTTGTTCCAAACCTTCAACCAGAAGGGGATTTCCTCAGGCACCTCATATTGAAGATAGCTAGCAGAAGCCACAGAAAAGGAACCATTAGAAGAGGGACCCTAGATCAGAGAATCATCCTTGTTGGCATAGCAACATTGAGCCAGAAGGGCTTTGTCAATTACTTGAAAAGAAGGGTTGATCGCAGCCAGATTCACCTAGCAATTATTAATCTAGTAATCTTTCACTTTAGGACCAAATCTAGTAATGCATCTTAAAATATCCTCAGGGTTATCAAAAAATCAATTGAAAGGTTTCTCGAACAACCACAGATCTTTCCAGAAGTTAATTTTAAGGCCATTTCCCAGTTTCCAGCGTTTACCTTTGCTAGCAATATTTCTAGAATCATTAATATTCCTCCAGAAAACATAGCTAATCACACCTTATCAAATATCAATCAATCAAATCATCTAATTGATCATTTAACATCAATGAAGTTATCCTATCATCAATTTGCTCACCTTGAGCACATCAAATCTCGTAACTCTAGATCTTGAGGAAGGAAAATCATTATTTTTCTCTCTAGATCTTGAGAGAGAAATATCAACCAATCAACTTTATCTTATCAGATTGACATAAATATCAACCAAGTGATTCTGACTAACATAAAATGATATCAAAACATCATCAACTTATCTGGACCATTAACAACATTTTATCAATCAAAATCTCTTCTAATGAAACTCTCTCATGAATGGAGCATATCCAAATTTCTATATCGGGAAACAAATCAAAATTCTCCAATCTCAACCAAATCATCCATAATCATTTCATTTCATTTCTCGAGGGGGCATGCAATCATATCATCATCAATGAAAATTATAGATTTTGTTTCAAATCTTTCAATGTAATTTTTTTTGCATTTATCAGTGGGGCATCAAAATTGGCAAATCATGTCAAATCAGGCATCGCATCAAAGATCCATCATCAAAATGAGCATCGAGGACATTAATCAATCAAGACTTTATTAGGAATCTGCATCTTCTATCAACATCAAATTGAACATCAGCTAATCAGTGACTTTGCATCAAAATGAATCAGGACATTTTTTGAACTGATACGCTTTGTCTATCGATTCAAAGAGGGGCATTTGTAATCACTTGAAAATAGACAAGGCAAAAATTAAGTGAGAAACTAAGGCAGAATAAAAGCAATAAAATCAAATCAAGCTAAAATCAAAGCAAAATTGCAATCAAGCCATAATCCAATTATAATTGATCAAAACAACCCATTCAAGGGGTGCACATGGCTAAACAAATTAAATAAATTCAATTATTAAATCCATATTTTCCCTCAACTACCATATGGGAGAAAAATGCTTCAACCAATGGGAAATAAGGATTGGACTCACATGGATCAAGCTCAAAACGAATCTCAATCACACATAAGGTGAGAGCATCTTAGCCACCCATTTTGTCTCTTTGTCCCAAGCTTTGAGGACAATCTATTTAAATTGTCTCCAAAGGTGGAACCATGGACTTAACCTTGATCCAACCTTGATCAACTCAACTCCACCCCCTACGCTTGCCAAAATCTATAAAAGCAATGCATAAATCAAGAACAAATTATCCACAAATATGAGAATAGCATCAAACCTCTTGCATTTTTGAGCTAGAAAGGCAAATATAGTGTTAATTAAAGCTTAATTTCTTTTTGGAATTGAATTCTTAGTTTTCTTATCATTTCATTCTCATTTTAGAGATGTCACTAATAGAGGCTTGTTGAGAGCTTCGCATTAGAAAATCTAAATAGAGGTCCATAGAGTGTTCTTTGTCTTTATTTTCTTAATTAGCTCACTATTTGTGGTAATTTAGTTATTTTATTCATTTATTTACAATACTAACCCTATGAAGGTACTTATCCTAGTACACAGGTACCATAAATTTTGGTATTAAATATACTAACCATTTGAATGTTGAGTTGATAGCTTATTAGATTCTGATTGGGCAAGTGATCCAAATGATTGTAGATCAATAAATATTTATGCATTCAACATAGGATGAGGCGCTGTTTCTTGGAGCAGTTAGAAGCAAGCAACTATTTATTTATCATCTACTGAAGCTGAGTACAAAACATTGTGCAATGTTACTTGTGAAACTATTTGGCTAAGACACATTCTTGAAGATATGAGACATAAGTAGGGACCAACACCAATCAAGTGTGATAATCAAAGTTCAACCAATTTGGCAAACAATCCAATTTATCACATTAGATCAAAGCACATTGAAACACAACATCATTTTGTAAGAGAGAAGATTCAATCTCAAGAGATAGAGCTGCAATATTGTGACACAAGTGATAACATGGTTGATGTATTCACTAAGTCATTGGACAAGATAAAGTTTGAATTGTGTAGAGATGTGCCAGGAGTCCATCAAAATTTTGTTATTCATTAAGGGGGGGAGTTAAAATAAGTCATGACAAAACATGAGCATGTGGAAAAATGAATCAAATATGTGTCTTTTATTTTTCAGTTCATTGTCATTAGTATTCAATTTGTATTCAAATAGCTTTAATTTGTTGTCCATCATCACCAATTAGCTTTCAAAGTGTTTAGTAAAATTGTATGGAGTTGTTGAGTTATAGTACAACTATAAATATGTATGTGTTCATGAATAAGATCAACGAGTTCATTCTGTGTTTGTTTCTACTTTTCTATTCTTTGTTTCTTTCATGTTGTTTTATATCCCTGTTTAGTATTTGGTAGTATTGTCCATTTCCTCTTGTCTTAACTTTTTGGCAAGGTATGACAATGGAAGGCAAATAAGTAGCTTGCATCAAATACATATCTTAGATTACAAAGCCAACTGATCCATCCTAAACATCATAAAACAAAGAAGATTTTGAAGGTAACATTGAAACAAGAACAAATATAAACTATAGTTCTAGGGTGAATCCAATGGCTTTATGATCAATGATTTTTAATAGTAAACAACAAAGCAATAATGACACTGGGCAATGTCAAACATTATAGAAACCACCTCATCAATTGGAAACTTGAAATATACAAATGGGTTCAAAGAAGGAAACCTACAATTAAGCTTTTAAAAAACATTATATTAACCTATTAAGAGTCCTAAGATCCCAAATTCAACCTAGATACAACTGTGAATAACATAAAAATTATAGAGTATGTAGTTTGTGGCTTGAGCCCTTCAAATTGTATATGTTGGATGCAGATACTACATGGGTAACTATTACCATATTTTCATGACCATTTTAATTGGTTACCTAATTACTAGATGAGTAACTACAGTACCCTAGTTTGCATTATTAAATGATCTTGTTTACATTTGTGTTCATTTGGCTACAAGCTGAAAGTACATGTAAAAGGAAAGAGAGATGTACATCTAAGATTACATGTATATATGTGCTAAATAACTTGTATGTATTGTACAAAGAAAGGAAGTGAGATAAAATCATCTAGGCTCACACAAGCCATGAGCATAGCCAATTCTCAAAAGAATATGGATGAATAGAGACATACATATGTAGATGAACATAAATGAGGGTAGCAAAAATTGCCTGAAAAGAGATGAGGGAATATTGATTTGGGTGTGAATCCAGTGTGCTCATGTTTGATCCAAAACCTGCAAGGAAGAAAGAGATGGGGTTAGATCCAAAGGATCTAAGCAATGCATGACATCATATTACATATCCTCATCTACAGTTATGCATCTGCATAGTCAAGCCATACACTTCTAAAAGGAAACCATGCTACAAGACGTGTGCACTTAGAAAGATTCTATAAGAGGAAGAAGATACCATGTTTTCACTAACTTGTTTGTTCCATGTGCAGATACAAAAGAAGTTGTGTAACTTATGTTTACCCTCATTTAGATAATCAAATGAGAGGATGGCCCTTCCAAAAGGCCATTCTCGAAGTACAAGTGATTGTCTGAACAACAACAATTACAAGTACTAAAATGTAATAAATGATGTTTCCCTATAATGTGGGCACTATCAAGAAGTCCTCAAAGCTCCTTGACAAAGACCACATCACAGGCCAAGGATATGCATGATCAAGTATTAGACCCTCATAGTAACCTATAGCGTACCTCTCACGGTAATCAGAAGCTCTATTTCCATAAAGTTCCTGGTTACCCTCATAGCCTCAAGGAGGAGCACTGATCCAAAAAGAGGGAAGCAGTCAACAAAGCATCAATGGCCATGGAACATTCAAGATTCACAAGCCAATTCCAAGTACAGAAAGCATGGGAGCACAGTCAAACAGAAAGAGATCAATATTAAAAGTAGCAATGACAAGAGCAGGGAAAGTGAGCATCATGTGAGTCATTGCTATTGGAGTTGATGAGTAAAAAACCCACAGCTCCCAAGAACACCTTCATGTAAGCACCTGTCACAGAAAGAGAGAGAAGAAGCAAGAAGGTATGGAGGCCTAAACACATTGATCCACGAGAGAGGAGAAATCATTCTTGATGTGCAAAAATAAAAATTGCAATTCAATAATGAATAATCTGTTACAATCTTTTATAAATACAAATGAGATCAATCTTTATAAAAGGAGATCTGAAACCCTAAAAGGGTAAAACTTAGGTTGTACAATAATAATTAATAAAGAAATTAATTATTATATGCCTAAAGTTTAGCTTAAGTAGAAAGAGAAAATAAGTGACTTAATAATTAAATTAAACATGATTTAATTAATAAGAAAACACTTGTTGTGGATATCCCATCCAAACAATACAACAACAACATCAAATGTTGTTGTTCCATTTGATGTTGTTATGGTACCATTTCCAAATGGACCACCAACAACAATGACTCAATCATGTCATAAAACCATAAGACAGTCATGATCAAGCATACATCAAGCAATGGATGGTACATTACCATAAAATCAAATTAGAAGACAAAGGCCATCCATGAAGTGTATCAAATCCGCATGAGTGCTGAAAGCCAATCATGGGCTTCAAAAGAAAATCATAACATCACAATATGGTGCACAAGTACAAAGAGGCCCATTGCATGTTTTGAAAGTAGTGACTAAGTCAAGATCAAAATGGAGCAAAAGGTACACAAATCTATATTCCAGTACTATCATATATCCAGTAATACTATGGCATGAAGTGTATCAAATCTGCACTTTTAAGCTAAGGAAGGAAGCTAAAAATAGTGGAATGATTGCATGGTGCCTCATAAGCAATGGCATAACATCATGGTGGAAATCCTATGAAACAGTGATTGAAATGAAATACAGTCTAACTGTGGTAAATAGCAACAACAATCTCCATTGTTTGTAAATCCAATATGGCATTCAAATTCAACATGCTGATCACCCACAAGCATGCCATCAAAAGCAACAATGGTGATTCAAATACATTAATGATGCCAAAGATCAAGCTCATGGGGCTTCAAGGAATAGTGAACACTAGTAATTGCCATGACAACAACAACAAATAACAGTGGCAATAATGTTCCATACAAACACGACCCTCCAAATTTCATGCATCGACAAATACAATGGCGCCAATCATTCTATAGCAATAGTAAATGCCATGTAACTGGCTGCAAATCACAATGCTCCCATACAAACACGAGCTAGGAAGAATCCAATCATTTCAAAGTAATAAAACATAGTGCCATAAAAAAATGCAAGGTAAACATACAATAACAAAAATTAAATGGTGTTACAATGATGCCCTAGCTCTCAAAGCTCGCGGGCCTTGGAAGGTCTTCCAATCTCAATACAACAGTATCTTAAACACAACATAAGACCATAGAGCATGGGCTGTGCATAGTAATGGCAATAAATAAATTATAGAGATGCCAAATTTCCAAGCTCACAAGCCAATGAAATAGTGGCAATAATGTTTCATAACTCATGGGCTTCATAAACCAAGAAGCAAACAACAATGCAATGATGCCCTAGCTCATGGCTCACGGGTCCCCAAAGGAGATGCAACAGTGAGTACCTCATCAAATAACAACAAAAAATCAAATAAACAGAGATCAAGCATAGGACACGGTGCCATGAAGGTAACAAAATCAATGATGCTCCATTAAAATAGTGAGCAATAACACATTAAGAGCATAAACAATGATGCCCTAGCTTGCAGCTTGCGGATCATCAAGCATTTCATAGCATAGAAGATATGACCAGTATTAATTTGTGCCATTGAATCAAAGATTAAACATCAACAATATGCCATCAAATGCAAAGAGGGTGAGAAAATACATTATGCCTTCGAAGATGAGGAATAAACCAAGCACAATATGCCTACCTCAAATCAAAGCTCCAATATGAAGATCATCAAAACAAGAAGTTGCCAAATTGGGCTGCAAAGCCAAAGTCAGTGCAAGAAGTTGCAACTTTCCCCAATTAACATCAAGTAGAAGTGCTCGATGCTTTTAGCATATCTTCTTCTTTGAAGATGGGTTTTGTTCTTTAAAGTATAAATGTTTATTGAATAATTTTTCCCCTTTATAAAAAAATTGGGTTGAGAACTATTCATTAAACATAATTAATTAAATTTTTTAAACCCCCAACTTGAAACATAGGTTATTCATGTTAGAGGGGGAAATAATAAAAATAAAATGTAAATCATGCATCTATTATTGTAAAATTTTGGCAAATGATATTTTATAAATCATTTTGTTAGAACATTTTTTAAGCATGATTAAAGGGGGGGTAGGATAGAGTGAGTAAATAAGGGGATTGACTTGATGGCTTATTTTTCTGAAGATTTTCATCTTCCTACCTACCCCTACAAATCCAGGAAATTGACATCCAGATATGAGCAACATATTTGATGGGCCTAAAATGTAGATTCTTCAAAGATATACCTTCATTTCCGGATTTAGTGGAGTTAGGCACAATGAATCCTCAAATGCAGATTCTGAAGGTTCATCTATATATACCTCTCACTTTGGTGATTGAGATAGTTCTTCCATTCTATCTCACTCCCAGATTTGAATGTTTGTAGCTCTTGAGAAGCAAACTGTATTTTGGCTCATTTTGATTCAATACATAACAATTATCCTTGTTGTTCCTATTGTTTTCTGAGTTGTTTAGTGGGTCTTATATCAATGTTATTGCGATTAAGTTCAGTCCTTTACTTGGTATATTGTTCATTTAAATACTCAGAAAAACATTTTATTTCCTAAAGTCCCAATTTGTGTGCATTTGAAAGTATTTTGGGTTGTGGAATTTATTTTCCCTTCTCATTTACAATCAGCACCTTGTTGTTTCTAAGGGGAATATCACAATTAAGAAAAAGTTGTGGTGCTCAGGTTATGTCAAAATCACATTGTGAGTTTGTTTGCAGTTTGTGGATCTTTAAAAGTTTGGTGAATCACCTAGTTTTGTTTCCAGTTATTTCATTTCATGCAATCTCTCCCATTTTCCTCCAAAAGTTAGTTAAAAGTTTAAGGTGATTCAAGGTGAAGCCGACTCCTAATCTGGAGGTCTACTTTCTTATAGGTCACCCACAACCTGAAAGTAGTCCCACGTTTCACAGGATTGCTAGGTTTCATACTTAGCCTCCACGAGTGCAATCCTTAGTGACAACAATAACCTAGAGAATTTGGTAACTCAATCGAACAATCCTCACAAGTCATTGTCATATACTAAGAAAGAAAAGCCAACAATTTATTTTTACTAGACTGTTAATATCAATGATATTCCCCACATACACATTGGACATTATCACAAAATGAAAAGAAGCATGTAGTATATGTTAGATTTTCGTATCAGATCTAACTATGAATAGTTAAACAGATTAGATAAACAATTAGATGCAAGAATTAACAATTGAGATAAGGACACAACACCAAGAATACCCTAGGAAAACCTCCCTTGTGGAGGTGAAAAACCCAGCAACGAAGACGATATAGATTAATCTCAAAAGGTACAACTTACAAACTTCAATGGTGCTGATAATCAGGGTCTAATATAAATCACAATCAAACCAAGATCCAATGCTAATGATGACCTCTGAAATATGTTCCATAATCACTATCAAGTTTGGAAGTGTGTATCACTGTCAATGTATGATATGAAATGAGAATGTCATAGTCACAATCTGGAGTATAATTTCTGTAATACCCCAAAAATGGGCTATATGTTCATTAACCTCCTATATCAACAAATCGAACGAAATCGACATCAAAGTCCTAATCTTAGGCACATCTAAACATCATCGAATCATAATTGATTATCTTAAATTCTGCATCGGAGAATATTCCTAGCGATATTCTTAATTATCTTAATTATCTTTAATTTAATGATTATTTGACAATAAATCACATTTAGCCTAAGTTTGATTAATTGAATATTTTCATATTTAATTAATTAGATTTAATATCTTATCACTTAATTGTGTAATTAAATTTAATTCTATCTATTATTAATTGTATTATTTAATTTTGACAATAAATCCAATATCCTATGAATAATTGATTAAATTCTTATTTAATTAATTAAAGCAAGTTGTCATTATTTAATAATATAGTTTTTAATAAAAGTTTGATTAAATGATTGATTAACCCATAAATCAATTATTTATTTTCAAAAATCAGTTAAGTTGAGCATAAATCACTTTATTTATTTAATTAATTCATAATTATTATGCACATTCAAAAGAAACAGTTAAACTCCAAATTAGAAAATCAATGCAAAGTGTTGACTTTTTAAAACTCAACATCCTTTTGGAGTTCAAAAAGCTGATCTAAACTCTAATTTGAGTTAAAAAGCTATTTTTGCATGATTTTCATGTTTTTGTGAATTAAATTATCTTTATTTAAAAATAACTCAAAAATCAAGCTAAGTTATCTGAGTGATTTATGGCTTTTTTCCATGCACCTCCAAAGCCCTGGATTTCTATAAATTAAAGCCTCAACTCATCTCAAAGCATCTCATATTTTTGCACAATCACGTTGGAGAATTGGAATTTGGAGAATCAAAGCTTATTGCGAATCAAGGCTATTGTGAAATCAATTTTTTTTTTTTTTACATTCATTTAGATTCTTTTTCATATCATTGTTAGATCATTTTAGCAGATCAATTTCATATAGATTAGATTTCATATCAAGTTTTTATCATTCTTATTGCATAGAAAATCCAAAAAAATAGCTTAATTGCATTCAATTCATATCTAGATCAATTGCATTCAAATCCTTCATTTAGGTGTCGTCTAGGTCACTGATCTCGATAACAATCTGAAAACATCAATCATGCACCTACTAGAAGACAATAAATCGCTTGGTTAAATTAGATTTCAATTTTGCACGATTTTAATTTTTGCTAACCTCTAATGTTTTACTGAAGTGTTGTGTCTATAGATCAGGTACAATTTTCACACAATTTCCATCACAAAGATAGCACCAAGTATGATCGGTGAAGCCCTCTAAATGAAGATAGAATTTGCATCATCAAGCATATGTAATCTCAGTGATCTTCATCAACCATGTCATGGATATCTGAACTGCTATGACTGTAGAATTCAAACTGTATGAATCAGAGATCGCCGCCAATATAGTAGATTATATAAGTCATGAATTGTCACCAATATAGCAAACCATATAGATCAGGGATTGTCGCCAATATAGCAAAGGTACTTCACATGATGTATAGCAGAGATTGTTGAAATCACATAGATAATTCGCTTACTTGAATAATATTTTCTTTCACTCAAAAGTCCTCATTTATATGAGGAAATAACAAATGCAAGGTAAGGTCAGCCTCCAAGGCCGACCTTGAATTTATAATCTTGGCACCATAATAAAATTACAAATATATATATATAAAATTTCCAGATTAAATACATAATCTCTCAATTCAATATGTTATTTAATTCTCCTAATTAAATAATAAGTTATTTATATCTCCAAAAATAAATAATTAATCTTTAATTAAAATAATTAATTTATTATTTTCATTTTCCTAATTAAAATAATGAGAGCTAAAATCTGATCTAGCTACTAAACATTAACACTCCCTCTTAGCTAAGAGGATTCTAGCCCTTACCATTACTTTCCATCATGCCTACTCGCAAAGGATGGATGCATACCTATAAAAACAAATCAACCATTCCCATCATGCCTACTCGTAGAGGATGGAACCAACATGCCTACTTGCACATGATGGTCAAAGCATATCCACCATACCTACTCGCAGAGGGTGGAACCATCATGCCTACTCGCAAAGGATGGTCAAGAATATCCATCGTACCTACTCATAGAGGGTGGAAGAGGACAAGCCTCAAAAGGATCACCTTGGATTGCCTGCAGAGGGTGATCAAAACCTTTTCCATCTTACATTGCCTGCAGAGGGTGGACTTAAAAAATGATTACAACACCATCTTCCATTGCCCATAGAGGATGGTTAAAATACAACAAATACATCTCCACCTTGCATTGCCCGCAGAGGGTGGTCATACATATCTTCTCTTAAAGAAGATCCAAATAATACAACATCCACCTTGCATTGCCCGCAAGGGTGGTCTAAAATACAAAAGTACATCAAGGAGGTTGAGAAACCCTCTCAACCAAGATAGTGAAACTATCATGACTACATCGATGATCTCATCATCATGATCAATACATTAGTACAACATGAGATATCCACATGATATCTGTTACAAGACATGAATCCATGGTTCATTCCCTCTAAAACCAAGAATTGAAGGATCAACATTCCTTTCAATTGAACAAGAAGTATTCATAGAACTCACACTCTGAGTTACAACCATATGAGCCACGTGGAATGTAACCAGTCCTTGTCGTAGGACCCATCCCGCTTACAATATGCCTATTTAACACATCCAAGACACCTGAGAACTAACATCACAAGGTGCTATCCTGACAAAGAATAAAAGAAGCCACAAGAAGTTATGACGGATCCCTGAATGAGTCATACTTCAAAATCTTCCTCAAAGCAGCCTCAACCAAAGATTCCTTCAAAATGCATCATGATCTTTCTCCCTCTGGATCCGAACTCTCATCATACATATGCTTCTCAATCCATCCTGATCAAAGAAGCATTTTAGGGAGATTAGCAATAATGCACTGTATCGAAGAGGAATGCATTAATTATCTAAATGAAGAACTATAAAGGTTTTATGAGTAATGTAGAGAATGCTTATCTCCATTAGAGATCAATAATGTTGAGGTTGCCAATCATAAGCTCCTCATATCCTTATGAGAGATGATGTAATATAGGGGATTCAATCCCTTTAATGATAGGTCAGCACATGACTATACACATCTCCATAAGTACAATCATTCACTAGAAGCATCCAAAACAATACAAGTGATATGAATGGAGATCATCATCAACATAATTCAACTACGCATAGAAACTCACTTAGAATGCAAGCATTAATTTCAAGAATACATAGAAATATAAAGATGTATCAAAGCCACTAACAAAAAACATCATACAACACAAACTTGTATCTAAATTTCATATGCAGAGAACAAATCAAGCATAGCTCATATTTCGTTGTCAATCAAGTCATGCAGATGACAACTGAGCATGAAGAGCCTAAAACATTATTTTGACATTCTTGATCCCATCAAGTTATTAAGTTGGTGAGCATATCAAGCACAAGTGCATCAAAAGTTAGTATCAGGAAGGTAAGTTATCAACTATACACTATTAATACTACTATCGAGATATGCATAACTTTGTCTTCAGAGATTCACAATAAGAAAGCCAATACAACTTAGAGCAATAAAAAACTAGGAATACTTTCTTATCAATCCTTCTTGTCAAGCTCAAGAGTCCTGCTTGAGACTGTCTATCTTGAATTCAACTTCTAATATTTAGCTCCAACAAGATGGACCCATAGCACACTCATTATGATAAGTAAACAGGAAGTTGAATAGGTCATTATCAAGAATATGGTATACATCATCAACAATATACAAAGATTACTTAAATAACATAAGGATTCAACTTGACGTCGTCAATAGAGAACAAAGTGCTAAGAGATCAAGCATGAACTCTTACAATGCAAGAAGAATAACAAATAGAATCATCATAGGATTCACATCATCAAAATTGATAGTACTAAGAGAATTCTAAGTCAATGATTTCAACCAAAGATGTAAAACAATATTATGTAGTTGGCAACTTATGTTAGTATGATCAAGGAAATTCACAAGATGTCTCAATAGAGAAAAGATCAATAAACTAAGTAGAATCTAAATTCATACCAACCAAGAGTAACAACAATCAATCACTTGGGATTGTCATAGGAACCTGCAGATAAGAGGATAAAGCAAGAGGAATTTGAAGTCAACATAGTAGTGAATACAGTATACTCAAATCTCACAGGCCAATCATCAATGCTTGATAGCTGCAAACATAAGTTCTCTCTTCAAGGTGAATCTGCAGATATCAGCACTCAAAAGATTCCATTTAAGATCTATGATACATTACAAAACCCAATCAAATAGGCAATGAATTCAACAGAATTTAAGAAGCTGAGAATACCTTTCAATAAAAGAGAAGAGTATGCTTACCAAAGATCATGGTGATCTCTCTATTGTATCCAAAGAGGTTCTGTATTAGATTCTGAGAGCATATAAGTCTACCAACTATTTGCTTTAACTAACTATGAATCAATATAGTAAAGAATATAACCATAGTGGCAACCCAGCTAAGGAGATAGATCAACTAGATGAAGTTAACAACCAACCTACTTCACATCAATGATCAAATGCACATTCTAATACTATGACTCCAAACTTTTAATTAAATATTGCGGTAACACTTTTGACATGAGTCAAGTTGATTTAAGCAACATATATCAATATAATAAGACTCTATACTTTGCAGTTATTTAACTAGCAAACAAGACTAAGTAGATCAAACATATCAAGAGCGCACGCAATGAACCTCATACAATGACCTCATCATATGAAGTCATATCCTAATCTAATGTAAACTCAAGTCTAAGACAAAAGATACTTAACTTGAATGAAGATGAGAAATCAGATCTGGATCTAAGTTTCAATCACACAAGCTCACAGGGTCAAGATATAACAATACCCAAAGGAAAAGGCCTTTAGATATTCCCAGGTGTTCATCCAGAACTGACCATGCTGAAACTTGATCACTTAAGATTAGTACAAACCAAACTCTAAAGTTTACAATCCTCATTTATATGAGGAAATAACAAATGCAAGGTAAGGTCGGCCTCCAAGGCCGACCTTGAATTTGTAAACTTGGCGCCATAATAAAATTACAAATTTGGGCCCAGCCCATTAATCTTTTATTTTATTGTATTTATAAATACAATAACCCAATATATATTAAGTTAAAATAAAGATATAACTTAATAATTTAACTCACAATTATTTATTTAATTTTCCTAATTAAATAAATAATCAATCCATAAATTAATTCTCCAATATATATATTTAATTTCCAGATTAAATACATAATCTCCCAATTCAATATGTTATTTAATTCTCCTAATTAAATAATAAGTTATTTATTTATTTCTCCAAAAATAAATAATTAATTAATTATTTTAATTTTCTTAATTAATGAGAGCTAGAATCTGATCTAGCTACTAAACATTAACAGTATACTACACGTTTATTAATGAAATAACTAATATTCTGAAAGAGCAAACTGATAATGATGTAGCCAGAACAACAAAAGATGAAAGGGAACATGTGATTTATCCGTATGTTTATGGTTCCAATCAACTGAATTTTCCTTTTCAACCCAGAGAGCACTGTATTTCAATCTTCCTTCTCATCTTCTCCTTCAGAATCTGCACAAATTGTATGCATTTAATCAAATGGTCACATCCAACTATTTATACAGTTCATTGTTGAAAGAATTTTTCTTAATTTTAAATTCCAGAAGACACAAACCTGATCTTACATCGTCACCAACCTTCCCTTGTGATTTTATCTGTTTGACTACCATTCGACACATCAAAACCCACCAGAAAATATTGAGAATAAATAAACAGATAAGCAACGTATTGAACACATAGTAATATATAGGCGCATTCCTGTGTTTTCTTTTGTCCAAGGTCAGAATAACTTCATAACTGCCAAAATTTAAAATGAAAGGGATCAATATGACAGCATTTATGTTTTCCATAAATACATTTTGAAAGCTCACACGATGGATTTGTACATATAATCCTATGCCCTTGATACACACTAAAAAAATTGAGGGTGGCAAAATATGCCATTAAGAAACAAATGCTTGTCTTTCTTTAGCTGATATTGGAAATCGCATCAAAAGTCTATACAGATCTTCTGAAAGAGAAAACAAAAACATCAAAAGTCTATAAGACAGACATTCTGAAAGAGATTATAAAAATACAATACCAATTCCCATATGGAAAAGCAAATTGATTCCCATTCACAACAGAGATTAATATCATATCTACACGATGATCTGAAAACCTAACAAAACAATTTGTTCTGAAAACAGAAAGTTGCAAACTCATTGCTAACCAGTTTTACCATTACCGTATAAATGTGCCCATGATTCAACAACAGAGAGGTGAATTTGTCCAGTATAAGGTGGAAGGTTTCATCCTCACTAACTTCATTATTCTGCTCCCAACACAATGTGTTTACAATAAATATAATAAAATATTCAGCAAAATGATCCTTGGTTATTAAGTTGCTATTAGAGTGCAAGCTAAATAGACCATAATGAGAAAACCAACTACATGAGATAGGATAAGCACGAAGAAGTTAGAACAAACAAATCTTGTGATCCTCTAAAAACATTGTTTTATGTATGGATTTCATGCATTTTGAAACGAGATAGCGTTTTAACTTAATGTATGGATTTCATGCACTTCTGAAAAGAGATTAAAGTGAGTCATTTTTTAGATAATAATCAAACAATGGTCTTTCAGTTTCACCTTCTAATATTGATATCTTAATATAAACCTATGATGGTCTACATTACTATCCCTTCATTTTAAACAAGTTGAAGTTCCTTATGAAACAACCCAAACAGAATGAAGAAAGAGATGGGAAGGGAAGAAATATGGCGTCCATAGAGGAGCTGTTGCTGGAAACTTCCAGATACTTATCCTTGAGGAGAAAAATCTTAAATTCACTTGAAGAATACTTCCTGAACTATTTCGTTTTTTAAATTGGTCCTAAGTGAATTTCTCCATGTTAATAGTATAATTGTTGAATATCAAAATAATTAACCTGCCTCTACCCAAAGTTGGAATGGAAAACAAATTCACTAATTTGATTTTTCTTGTGTAAAGTCGTAGGGTAATGCAACGCAGTGCTATTTCATTTAGTTGTATCATGTGGTCAACAATATGTACCTACACGACACAATTTACAGATTCGTAAACTTGGCATTTTGGATATATTGTTTTGCATTGTATTAGTATGGTGAACTATAAAGACGAGGTGCTATTAGTTATAACTTTGAAGTTGATCTCATATCCTCTTGCATATGTTGGAAGTCATCCTTAATGCCATTAATCTGCGCTGAAATGCATGCATAATTCCCATTAAATATAAGATAGAGAATTGAGACTGTATAAGCTCAAAACATCTCAAATAAGGATTAAGTCTCACCGTTGGAACTGTTGCTTCTATTATCAGAGATGATTAAGCAGAAATTAACAAATTGAAAGAACAATAAGACACAGAGTTACCCTGGGAAAACCTTCCAACTTGAAGGTGAAAAACCCAGCAATAATATCACTTATATATACTGAATTGACTGGTTACAAAATAGCCAAATACTAAGGCTTCTTCACAATGTCGATCTGCAACTACTGCAATATATATATGTTGATCTGAATATTAACAGATAAATCAATCCATCTGAGAGTATATCGCTGTAGGTCAATCTGCCTGTAGATGTATATTTCTGTAGATAAGTATCTCACTATAGATATATGACCCCTCGACTATATGTAATATCCCCAATGGATATTTTTCCCGAATGTTTCTCAAATATATCTCAGAAATATAAACAAATACTTGCATGCAATATAATATTGATTCAACATGAAATAACCAGCAATATATTCCAATAAATCTCTCAGAAAATGTTATCGTATTATACAACAGCAATACAATAACAATGAAACTACCAAACAATCCAATCTGAAATACACAAGGCAACAGTAAGATCGGATAATCAAGAACCTATGAATACAATGGTGAACTCTGTTGTGAATCCACCTTAGAAATGAACTGGGTTTCCGTCCAATCCACCGAGAAAGCCTGAAGGTTTCCGTCCTCAGGTTTCAGAATCGAAAGCTGAAGCTTCCTAGATTCTCCAAGAGAAATAAATTCATAAAACTGAGCATATCTCAAATGAGTCTCCAATCCTTCTTTTAAAGCAGCAGTTGTGACGCTTCAGTTTTCCTTCTCTGTCTTTTTATATTCCCACTTTAAGTCACTTTAAATTAATATAACCATTAAATTCTAAAGTGGCATAATAATAAAGTATGAAATCTTTTGGCATTAAAACGGAGGACCAAACGAACTCGGAAGAAGACGTGTGATAGCTTGTTGGAAAGCTCTCGGCGAGACACTCCAAGTCCAATACTGAAATGTCAAGAAAGTTGAACTCTGTCAACTTACTAAAAAATAGTAAATACCTGAAAACCCTGCGGAAACTACTCTAATTGGCTTGAAATTGGAATTACCTAGGCCAAATATCACACTGAACCGTAGAAAGCACTAGTTAGCCCACCAGACTAAGGTAAAACGGCTAACGACGAAGCAAGAAATAATGTGCCCGAAAAAGGGGACATTACACTATATGATCAATCTGCTTCAATATATTTGATAGTATTGATCTTCAGGGATATATGTCGTATATATAATCACTGCAAGTATATCAATATGCGATATATGTTATTGTCTTTTGTATGTATTCTGTGATATATATATATATATATATTATGGTCACTATGTATATATATTGTATGTTGTCTTCAATGTGTTTGATCTGCACTTCTATATTGATATATGTAAGATCGGTGTAGTTATGTATATCGATCTGCAGTGTATCAATTAATCTCCAATGTGTATTGATGTCTTCAATAATTTGGAAGACAATTTAAGTGACGTCTTACATCAATACGAAGAGTCACATGATTGAATGGATCGGATCCATTCAATGCTGAATAGCATCCTTTCAATAATCACAAATCTGATTATTATTAACCGCAACCTTGTAAATGATAATCACTGTTTACTTAGTCGAAGTTATGTAACCGATTACTTAGTGATCGATTCTTATGAAGCAAAGTTATTTTATTATCGAACTCTTTCTCAATGTTGATAAGTTGATAGATAACTGATCATCGTCTCAAGTGCATCACTTGAGATCTTAGTCACTGATGCGGACTTCCTCGGCCAGGATGCAGATTCCAATGCACCCGGATGCGGATTTGGGGCCGGGTGCCCAGTGGATGCCACCAGGAAGCGCATCTTGGGTGCCTGGATGCCTGTGGATCACACGGAAGGCTTCTTGCATGAGGGACTTGTTATCACCTGAAATTGCACCCTTCAAATTCTAAGAAACTTTGACATTTCAAGGTAACATGGAAACACTCCTAAGTTGTGGGTTACTTGTAAAAGGAGTGAATCTCTAGATAAGGCCGGCTCCTAATTGTTCATTCACACTAACTGACTTAGGAAAAGGGAGAAGGTTTAAAGAAAAGAACTGAAACTGTGAAAATGAAACTTTAAACTGCACCCTAAAAGGATAGATGCTGAATTAGATGAAAGTGTTAAAACAATTTCAGGTGATTCTTAACTTGACAACAGAGAAAGCTGATATCACAATTTATTATGAACCCCCATGCATTAGTATTTCATTAACAAGATAAGAACGTACAAGCACCAAGGAGGAAGGGAAAAACTTCACAACTAAATTCTTGAATGTTCAACACACAGTTAATGACCTGCACAAACAGCTACTTACAGAAAAAGGGTAATAACTTGCAAGACAAAGGTGATAAGAAGGTTCAAAAGAACACTGATTCACACTTCATCAATCACATAAATATTACACTTAGCTGTATTAACAAAATGGACTAAAGAAAAGAACTCTGTAATCAAAAGATGAACCTGTAATGTATTCCACTCTCCAATAAACTGAGTTACAGATAGCTGAAAGAAAGACCCAAAATTTCTGCAGAAAATGCCAAGTCTCCAATATCACCAATCAGAACTGAAGAATAATGAGCAAAAACCCACTAAGTACAAGACCAACTGCCCATTTTCGGATACAACAATAATCCTGAAAAATAGGACCTGAAAACTCCCCCAATAGGCATCAATTGACTGAAAAAGTCAAGTCAAGACCATAATCACCCATATGACTCATCAAAACTGTCCACAAAAGCCTCAAACTGCTAAAAAATGACTCTAAACATCTCCATGAAAGGCTCAAACCGACCCCCTACATTTGCTCAAATAGGTCCTATATACCCTCCACATGTCTGCAACAACCTTCAACTTTTATGAAAAAACAAAAATCATCAATACACCCTTATCTCTCCATTAAGTCATAAACAACCTCCAAGAGTCATTTTAATATTTGCATTTTTTTTTTAAAATAACAATTAATTGATTCAAAACATTATCAATTAATTGTCATTAATTTAATAAAAACATTTGCAAATATTAAAAGACAAAAATAAATTAATTCACCTAAAACATTGACATAAATAATACAATGTTTATTACTTATGTCAATTAACATATCACTATATTACCTATGTTAATATAGTGATATGTGAATTAATTTATTTAAAAACTTTCAAAAAGAAAACAAGGGCTTGGCGGTGGACTTGAAAAATTATACAATATCATTTAGGGGCGGGTTAAAAGCCCTTCAACCCTAAAATACACTCATTTCTATCTTTTCGAATGTGAGCTTCCTGAGTGTGAGGGTTTCATCCTGAACCGCCGCCATTGCTGGAGAATTGATGCTGTTATGAGATCGTATTTGCTCCATTTTCTGATATCTCTTGCAGGCAAACAGGTACAAACACTTCTGAACTTCATTTGCTAAAAAATGCTGGAAAACATGGCGAATTTTTGTCATTTTTCTGAGCTCGAGACTGGAACTGTTATTTTTCTTCTTCTCTTTTGCGTAGCTAATCTGGAGCTTAACTTTTATTGCAATTCTGGTCGCATCTTAACTGTTTAATATTTTCTGGGTAAAACCCTGCCGTTTTTTGCAATGTTAATCTACAGGGGTTTCAAACAGATTTTAAGAAGCATTGTCTCTGTTACAGAACTGAAAGCCATATCCTTTTGACGAGCATCATATCGAATCAATGATTCTGGCAATCCATTAGGTCGTAGCATTCTATCCTTTGAACCTTCTGTGTACTTGCTCACCTCAACTTGCATTCCAATGTATTTGATGATTTTCCCATTTTCATCCTTTATGGGCGTGACTGTAAGGAGGTTCCAAAAAGGTCTCATCCTTCTTATAATTCAACAATCGCCCACAATAAGTTTTCCCTGTAGACAACACTTCTCGTATCCTTAAAACTTCTTTACGATCTGTTCAAGCACCCTGAAGAAAGCGGCTGCAATGTAACAAAAAAAACATCCGTTTCCCGTATGCCAGCAGTATCAAGAAGTGTAACAGGAACCCTTTGAACAGAAACACCTGCTTCAACAACATCCCTTGTAGTCCCAACAATCTCTGTAACAATTGCTCTCTTCCTTTTGCTCCATGCATTGAGAAGGCTAGATTTCCCTACATTTGGTCTTCCGACTATTGCAACCTGCAATCCAGTCTATAGTAGCTGACCACGATTTGCAGTTTCCAGGGCTTGATATACTTGCTGCCACATTTCATTTATTCTAGAAATCAATAATCTTATGTCCAGAGGTGGCATTTCATCTTCAAAATCCAAACGAGCTTCAATCTCCGCCAGCATTTCAATACACTGCATTCTCTGTATTTGCTTCTGGATCAGGGGCATAGTACCTTCCATGATTAATGCATTGGGATTTACACTGCTTGCTCAAAACAAAGGCTTCTGGGCAGTGATAAATGGTTGTAAAAAATATTATTTGTTTTTAACATGCCCTTTTCACCTGGAGATGCATGGGAGATGCCATAAAACATGGTAGGAGACTACCCCTTTTTCTTCACGTACTCACATTCTTCTTTTATTCCCTGTTTGCCACTTTAACTATCTTTCAAGATATCATTGACTGTCCTTACACAGTAGAGAACTATCCTTTTTGTCTGAAAATGCCTTATTTCACTGTGGAGTCCAGTCATTTGCATAGTTTCTCTGTTTTTGTTGATGTCCTTTACTTTGCCAGGGTCTCAAAACCACTTCTCATGAATGTCACCTCTATTAAGCACTGTTTTATTTATTCTTTTCACTATTCTTTGGCATGGTGTCATCCATTAACTATCATGACACCTTGTGGTTGTCTTTGTCAATATAAATGCCACTCTTTATTGTAGACAACCCTTTAATATCATTATTGCATATTCGTAACTGACTGTTTTCTGAAATTTAGGACTTTCTTTGAAGCTCAAAACTTCTCACAAAACATGTAAGAAGGTTGACTTATCATATATCTTCTTCAGCTATTGGTCTACAATATAGGGATAATGTTTCAACTTCCATCTCATGGCACTATACCTTGATATCGACTCATTCCCTTTCATGGTTTGTACTCTGTTCTTCATGGTGATCATCTGAAGGTTCCATAATCTTTGTCATTTACTGGGACTAACATCGTGTGTTTTTGCCTTTTAGTCCCGACCTTTGTACTCTAAACTTGTACCTGGAAGATTTTGCTAAGCTCCATTCTGTAACAAACCTACCTTGTAGGTACTGAAAATAACTGTTGTTCATATTTGCATTTAGCCATCTGCTATTCACTCTCAATGGAACTGCCACTTATAACTCTGCCGCATCCCCTTGACACGACCTGCCACTGTCACGTATCCTCTTTTACAGGGACGTCATTTGTTATTCCTCTTCTACACTGGCAAAGCTGATACAGAACCTAGGTAGACTGTTATCTCATGAAAACCTTTTCCACTGTCTCCATGGGTTATGATCTCTCTAACAGTGTCTTGACTCTCCTGGACTGTCCTTCAAATCTGATCCATGCTATTGATTCAATTAAACTGTAAGGTTTCAGCTGGGAAAAAACACTGTCCCTTAACAGCTCCTGAAATTCTTTTACTGTTCTTTTACTTTTGCAATCAGAATACAATAAAAGGTTCCATGAAAAGAAATTCATGCCCCTTTAACACTGTATTATTTACTATCTCTTGATCTGAATCACTCCTCTCACTGACATGCTGGCTCAAACCTTGTGGGAGCCACATTTGCACCCGCATGTCAGTGATAGGCGTGATGCTGCACAGGAAACAAACTGATTAGCATAAAATGGTTCTGTTTAACTTCTTGGATGTAAATGTGTATGCTGAAGGCAGAATGATGAGATTGTTGGCCATTGTTTAGATCATATTGATCTAACTCATTTCATCTTGTAGGATCTGGAGCGGAAGAATGGAGAGGAAAGAGGCGGAATCAAAGGCTTGGAAAAGCTTCAACACGGCCAGTCATTCCAAGCAATGGCTGGCAACCATGACTCATTTCATTTCCACATTTACATTTACATTTGTAGATCAGATTTCAATTTTTTTCTATTTCTGGTTAGTTTCACGGCCTGTGTGAAACATAATAAGCATTTAAATAAACAAGTTTACATTTTCAAAAAAGTATATGATGTGATCCATTTTCTTTTTCATAATGTTGCTTACTTTTCGTCATAAAATGCAAACTCATACTTATAGAAAAAATCAAAACTGTCATTAGCATCAGGACACAAAATAATAACTCCAGCCAGCATGGCTATACCAATTATCTCAAAATTGGTAACAAAATTGGCGACCTCTGACGGGTGTCTGCCTGCTAGACATAACCAATAGCCTCATACATCCATTGGGTTTAGAGTCAACAACAGATATTTCTTTTTCCATCAGTAACAGTGATTAGTATTTTCAGCCCCGTTTGATTGGCATGACTCGGAGTGATGAGGTAGACTCCCCCTCATCAGTTCGAGTGGTGTTAATGACTCTTGGCTGGACATACTAATGACTATTCCAACTTGCAACACATCAAAACAGCAGGGTTGTGCAAGATAGAGCAAGGTTAGGTGCATACCGGTACTGTAACCAGTGAGTCATATTTGTATATGTGTTGCAACAGGACTCTTCAATATGCTTAACTTGGAGCTTGTAAGCACATGTACAAATGTGCCTGATTGACTATTGTATTTGCATGCAAGTAGAGTTACTCTATCTTCTACAGCTCTTCTAAAGACTTGGAAACCTTTATTGAAAGTAGGGAAACACTAGGAGAACCTAGGAACTGTGCATAACCGCACTTAGGAAAAGAAAAAGCACTTAAAACATGATGCAACAACACCTTATTTTGCAGCCTATACATATGTACAAAAGACTTTGAAGATCATACCTCAAAACAGCGTTTAAGGTGAATACCATTGACTGGTATTGGCAGCACAACTCCCTCCATAGTTGACAACTGATATGCGTTATGCTGTTTACATCCTGTAATAACAAAAGGGCCACTCCAGAAGTTATCAAACTTCGAATGCTTCCCTGGCCTGCTCTTCAAAACATCCCATTTTAACACATCTCCTTCATTAAAAGTCTTAGGAGAAGACTTCTTATCAAACGTTCTCTTCACCTGATGCTGCTGATATTCCAAAGTTTGCATAGCTTTTCTGCGAACTTCATCCAGTTCTACCAACTCAGCATATCTAACTGCCATAGGATCTTCTTCCTCAAACATCTGCAACTGATGCATAACATCAAGAGCTGGAAACTCAACAGATAAAGGCAGCCTTGCCTCTTTCCCATATACTAGCATATACGGAGAATTGCCAATGGACCGTTTAGGAGTTATACGGTCTACCCACAATGCAGTCTTCAAAAGGGAATGCCATACTCTCTGATTTTCCTCCATTGTTCGCTTTATGATCCTTATTAAGTTTTTGTTTGTGCTCTCAGCCAAACCATTCCCCTGAGGATAGTAGTTTGAAGAAGTACTTAGGTAAATTCCATGCTTAACAGCCCAATCAGTGATTTTCAAACCGACAAATGCCAAAGCATTATCAGATATGATAGATTCTGGGACACCAAACCTGGTCACTATATCCTCATAAAAGCTCAAAACAACAGATTCATTTGAGTCCCTCAAGGCTACCGCCTCTGTCCACCTTGTAAAATAATCGGTTGCTGTAAGCACCCACCTATGACCAGCGCTAGATGGTGGATTAATAGGTCCTATGAAATCTAGACCCCACTTCATGAAAGGCTGGTCCACCTGAACTGGCTGCAAGGGCATAGCTGAGAGTTTCTCCTTACCTGCAAAGAGTGCACACTTCACACACTTCTTAGACCAAGTATAACAATCTTTAAATAAATCTGGCCAAAAATAACCAGCACGCATGATTTTCCATGCGGTTGTCCGAGGGGCAAAGTGACCCCCTGAATCTCCATCATGAAACTCCTTGAGGACTCTTTCCACTTGATCAGAATCAATACATCGGGGCAACATTCCATTGACATCCTTTTTAAACAAAACATCATTTAGCAAAACATAAGGAATAGACTGCAAACGGAAATACCTTCTCTTTGCTCTGTCCAAATGCAAAGGACATTCTCCGGTCTTAAGGAAATGGGTCATGTCATGCACCCAACCTTCACTTTTTGATGCTGTATCAACCTGATTATCAGTATTATTAAACAAAACCACAGCAGAATCTTCACTTGCATTGTTTTCAGAAGGTGCTGCCATCTCTTCACACAACCCTTTGCCTCTAACCAGCTTTGTAATGTTGATATCCACATCAAATTCCATAACCTTAGTAATCCAGCCAACCCTTTTGTCATTTATATCTCTGCTCAACAGAAACTCCTTCACACTTGGATGAGCTACCAGAATATGAACCTTATTACCAGAAATTAAAGGCTTAAATTTCTTCAAACTACGCACCACTGCAAGTACGTGTTTCTCCACAAAAGTATATCTGGTTTCATAATCAGCCAAAGACTGGCTAAAAAAAGCAATTGGCTGCTCAAAATTGTCTTTGTTCATTTGCACCAACATAGCAGATATGTTATCAATGCTACCAAAAGCATACAAGATAAAATCCTGTGAAAAATCTGGGTTTACCAAAGTGGGGGCTGATGATAATGCCTCTTTGATAGCTTGGAAACTATCCTTACCTTCTTTAGACCATTTAAAAGCAACATTCTTCCTTAACATCGCAGTCAAGGGCTGCTGCAAATTTGCAATGTCAGGGATGAACCTCCTTATGAAATTTATTCTTCCTAGAAAACTTTGAAGTCCTTTCTTATGATTGGGCAATGGTAATTCAAGAATCGCTTTTATCCTCTTAGGATCAATTCTAATACCAGCTTTGGACACAACATGTCCAAGAAGCTTTCCTTCATGCACTATGAATATACTCTTCTTCGGATTGAGAGAGATACCAAACTCCTTACATCTTTCAAACACTTGCCTCAAATGCTGCAAATGCTCAGCTGTATTTTTACTATAAACTGTTACATCATCAAGATAAACCAGCAGAAATTTATAGAGCAAACCTTGAAACACGTGCTCCATTGCCTTTTGAAATGTAGCACCAGCATTGGATAAGCCAAAAGGCATCCGTTTGTAGGCCATGGTGCCCCACTTTGTTGTAAAAGCTGTCTTAAACTGATCAGCCTCACTTACACGCACTTGGTTATAGCCTGAATAGCCGTCAAGGAGAGAGAACCTCTCTGAACCAGCCACTAACTGCAGAATCTGCTCCATAGAAGGCAGCGGATGATGATCTTTCAATGATGCTCGGTTAAGATCCCTGAAATCCACACACAATCGGATTTCACCATTCTTTTTCCTAACCGGTACCAAGTTAGAAACCCATGACGTATGTTTGATGGGAAAGATAATGCCTCCTTCCACTAATTTTGACAACTCCTTGATCATTAAGGGTTCTAATCTTGGATTCAAAGGCCTCTGTTTTTGCCTAACAGGTTTAGAATTTGGATCTAAATCAATTGTATGCTCAACAATGTTTGGATCAAAACCTTTTAAATCAGAATACTGCCAAGCAAAAACTTCAGGAAACTCTTGACATAAATCTTTAAATTGCTGTTTTTCTTCCTTAGAACAAACCTTTCCAACCTTGAGAAATTTACCTTCCGCTATCTCTAGCTCTTCATAATGGTCTTCTTTAACTTGAATCCCAGCCTTACTCTTCTTGATCTGATCATCACTGTTAAAAGTTGATTCTAGAGCAACTAGACCCTTAGGAACCTTGTTTGTTCTCAACTGAATAAGCTGGTCACCATACTGTTTTTTCATTTTATCCTGATTTGTGACAGCAAAATGCTCTTCTTCCAGCAAGAAAGTCAATACCTGTTCATCACAATCAAAAACTTGCCAACTGACATCATTATCTGGTATTGAAGGCCTAGTAACCAGCTTAACATACTGTTGTACCTTTTCCTTTCTGAGATCATTGATAGGATCAAACTGTGCACCAATAGCAGCCAACTGATCCGCATGCTTGTTTTGATTTCTCAGAATCGAAACAATGTTAAAAGCAAGAAAATCTTCAATTAAGTCCCACACTCTGTTTTTGTAACACTTAAGAACATCATTCTTCGTAACATTCAGCCCTCTTACCTGATTTGCCACAAGCTCGCTGTCACCATGTACTTTGACACAACTGATTCCACGTTTCTGTGCCCATTCAAGCGCTGCTATCAAGCTTTCGTACTCCGCAACATTATTTGTGCATGAGAGAGCAAAACGGAATGCTGAAAAATACCTATTTCCCTCAGGTGAAACAAGCATGGCACCTCCACCAGCACCATTTTTACTACGAGATCCATCAAAGAACAGGTTCCATAACTCATTTTGCTGGTAAATAGTCTCATTTTCACTTTTTTCCAAGTTAGGAATTTCTGCATCAGCCTCATAAATAACATAATTACCCATGCTAACCTCATGAACCATATCTGCAGGGCTGTCAACAATGTTTTCCTCTGCCCAACCTTGTAGTAAAAGTTTAGAATCGGGATCATCATCATTATCATGATTTAAAACAGCAGCTGGTCCTGTTTGTGTTGAATCTGATAACATATTAACTGCACTAGGATGATAAGGTTCTATATGATTTTTAGCTAACCTCTCAGATTCAATGTTAACCTTAGTCCCATACCTTGTCCTAAAAATCATATGTGACCAGTCAGCTGATAAATACCATCCTACCTTAGCTGTAAAATCCCTTGAAAGACATAGTGCAAAATGTGGAGGCAAATCAATAATGCTAATGTCTTGGGGAACAACAAAATTGGGGCAAGCATGAAGCATAAGATCCAATCCTTTTATAACCCCTAAAGTGTTGACAGCTGTCCCATCTAACTGAACAACTCCTTTCTCTAAAGGCTGATATTGAAGGCCTAACTTGGCAGCTACATCTTTAGGCATGACAGAGCAACTAGCACCGCTATCTACCATGCAGTTGTGAACCAATTTGTCTCCTATAATTAAAGTTAAATAAAAAGGAGGAGGTTTTGATTTTTCAGATACCTCTTTAGCGGGCATGCTACCATCTTGCAAATGATTGGTGAGTATGCTGCCATGATTTGCTACCGTAGACTCATTTCCATCTTTTAATTCCTTCAAAGCAACTTGTAACATGTCTTTCTGTCCTAGAATGTTCAAAGTATCCCATATTGACATGTTAACATTTAATTTCTTCATGCTGTCCACAATGTTGAAAGGCATAACAGGATTCGCCTTCTGATGAATCTTCCCAACATCACGATCAGCTGGAACATGCTGCTGTCCTCTGTTTGCAATAGCGGGGATTCTTTGTAACACATGTACTTGTTGTTGTGGTGGCATGGATGGTCCTACAACTGCCTGTCCTTTATCAGCATTTTGTTCATTATCTGCTGCTTGTTAACCACCAGAATTTGCACCCTAACACTAAGTGCATCACACTTAGAAAATTCTGGATAACATGGGAACAATCACCAGTTTGTGGGTGAACTATGTGGGTGACTGAACCTCCGGGTTCTAGGCCGGTTCCTAATGAATTCTTTAAAAAATGGATCACCTATGTTACCTAAAGACTTATAAATGATAGGAAAAGAGATAGAAAG
This sequence comes from Chamaecyparis obtusa, assembly GCA_027943335.1. Classification (NCBI taxonomy): domain Eukaryota; kingdom Viridiplantae; phylum Streptophyta; class Pinopsida; order Cupressales; family Cupressaceae; genus Chamaecyparis; species Chamaecyparis obtusa. The sequence continues at coordinate 606,548 of BSBK01001050.1, read as the reverse complement.
ACTTTTAATGAAAACTTTTTTTCTTAAAACTGTTTAAATGGAGGTGATACACCAAAGAAAGATGGAGGACTTGATGTTCTGATAAACACAATTACATAATTTATCGCATTTCTTTTGAGCACAGCTTCTAATGATAAATACATGCATAAAAATGTTTCATATGAAGGTTTCTTATTAGCTGAAACTGAAAGGATTGAGTCACAATCAGTAAAACTTTGATAAATACAACATATAACCTATGCAAGATATGTTTAGAACAGAGACATTTAATCTTAAGGCTCTTTAAAAGAACACAAAAAGAAATAACATCAATCACACCTGATAAATAATAGAAGAAGGTCAAACTCCAATGTATTAAGCTCTGAAAGGCTTCTCCACAACCAAGTCCTCTGATACAGCAAGAAAGAAATAGGCACAATTCACCAAAATGTAAAAGGCTCTGCTCTCTCTCCCCTATCTGCCCCTCATGACTACAAAGGAAGGCCAATATATAAGAAAAATCCCCACCTAAAACCCCTAAAAGACAGGGGTCGGATGTGGGGAAAATCCCTACAAAAAGGGCCTCAAAAACGCCACCCAAGAGGTCTAGACTCTCAAAAGACCTGTCTGTCCAATGACTTCAAGTGACAACTCCAGTTTGATCATAACAGCTCCTAAAAAGACTCTGGTGACTCATAAAAGAGTCCTGCTTTGTAATCCACATCCAAAACATGCCAAAATGACACATCATCTTCATTTACCTAGTCATACATTGACTTTTCCAACCCTTTTTCCCTTAGATTCGAAAATGGACAATTTGCATAATTTAATAATAATAAATTGGTTTATAAAACACCAATTTAATTATTACTAATTACAACATAGCAAATTTTATAAAATAAAGACAACTCCTTAAATAGATAACAAATATTAAATAACGTAATAATATATTACTTAATATAAGTAATACACTTACTATATCACTTAACATTTGTTAAAGATAATTCATGAGCTATTTATTTAATATAAGGATTTCAAAAAGAAAACCCGATATGAGAACCGATCGGACTTCAAAGCAAAATATAAAAATACTTAATTTGTAAGTTTAACCCTAAAAGAAAGCATCGCATTTTTCATTTGTTTTTTGTTTCAATCCTCTAAAGAGGATAGTCGGCAGCTGAGAAGGGTTTTGAAACCCTGGAAAACGCCATGAAATCTGGAGAAAACTTGATATTCTAGCCGCCATCACTAGGTTTAACTCACTGTTTGTAACGCCGAGCCTCTCTCATGGAAGAAAATAGATACTTTGACTGCGAGTTATGAGTATATCTAGGAGTTTTACTTACAGATTTCTCCAACTCTTCAACGCCGCCATCTGTGTTGGTAAGCATGATTCTCGCTATCTTCTTTTTTTTTTTGTGGTGAGCAATTCTGAGAATAAACAGGTGTGACTTCTGCTGCTTTCTTTGTGGTGTCTTTTTCTGTTGCATTATGAAATCTGTCTCATACGCCTTTGATGATCTCTGTATCGCATTTTAGCTCATTACATATCTCTGCTTCTTCTGTTGCTTTGAAAAGGGTTTTACTGCCTTAAAGTTTGAAGGAAATGAACACAAGGGTTTTGAATGCTTCTTCTTTTGAACTGCTTTATTACATGCTGGACTGTTCTCCAATGTCTGTAGGATTAGCATCTTTTCTTGGATTTCCTCGAAAAAGTTGTATAAAGCTCTGCTCCAGCTTTTCATTGATAGAATACTTTGTATTCTGAAGTGTTTTTACAAGGACTTTGCCCACGTCAAGAGCATTTCCTTGTTTTTCTTCTGTTGCTCCATCATCATCCTCTTGTTTTGAAAATTGGACCATATGATCATCAATGTTTATGTAAATAGCATCCTTATCATACAGGAGATCACCAAGATCTGACATTGGTGCATTGAAGAGTTTCTCTTTCTCACGCAGTCCCTTTTTCTTTGCTGCTTTGTCTTTCTCAGCTTCTTTACATCCTTAAACTTGTCTAAATGTGTCAGAACTCCCATGACCTTGGGAAATCCATGAACTTGGAGAACATTCAAAAACTCAAACGTTTCCATTTCAAAACCATAACTTCCATCTATTAGAAGCAAAACAAGGTCAGCAAATTTGGCTGCATCAATCATAGCATTCATATCATTTGGACACTCCACAAATTGCAGTCGCCTTTGTTTACCTTTGGATTGTTCTCCTTCTCATCCTCAAAAAAGACTGCTTTTCTCCTTATTCTTCCATTTTCAAACTCTGATACCTCTCTCATATTACATTTTGGATGGGTCTCCTCCTCACTGTCAGATGTCTGTAACCTTCTCTTCTGGAAGATTGGTACTGATAATGGCATATCCATCATTTCATTTGGCAATTTTTGTCTGAGGAATGGTAAAGTCCATTGCTTCTCCCATTTCCTATTTCTTTGATACCATGTCTGAAAAGACACTTGTTATTATTCAGTTCCCATTGCCATCCTTTTTCTGTCGCTTCTATCTTTGAAAAGCTGCTATACTAGAATAACAGGCTCATTTGAAAATTAGTTTTCAATCATAACTTAATGCTGCAAACATTTCAATGAAACTTATCTGATGATTAGTTTCATTGAAATTTTTGCAGCATTAAGTATGAAACTAGAAGTATCTTGAAGCTCTCTGTCTGGAAAACTACAGAAATATCTAGTAGCGTGAGATAAAAGGTTTCAAGTATCAAACTGTCCCTTTAATACCTCATGCTGATTTAACTCATACTGCAACTAATTTGAAACAAAAGGTTTCAATGTTTAAGAACAACACGTCCCTTTAATGCTTCTTTGCAATCTGTTGTATTTTTCCATCAAATTTTATCTAGTCAATAGAAGTTTGTTCACAAGGTTTGAGCGCGGGCTCGTGACGCCTATAAGCAAACCTCCATTGATTGGATAAAAATAACTTTCTGCAAAATAACTTTCAGTTGAACAGTGAATATAGCTTACTTTCTTTTGATATTTGAATTGCATAAACAGACAGCATGTGTAATGGTAGCTTAGAATAACCTGTCATTGCTTAGATCTTTCGAGATCTAACATTATTTTCTTTCATTTTTTGCAGATATCAAAGGATCCTGGAGACTAGGAGCTGAACGACAACACGCTGCAGGATATAACCAGTCAAAGCGTAAAAGGCAATGACTGGTTATCTCTAACCTCATTTCTCTTCTTAAAACATATCCTCTCTGTTTATGCATTTCTTTCTGCAAATGAAAGTTAGTAGGCTATTCTCACGGCTTGTGTGAGATCTTTTCCTTCAACATTTTCAAATCATTTTATCAGATGTATAGTAAAAATTGTACATATCAGTTATGATTTATACAATGAACATTGTCCTTCTTTGCTCAGAATAAAAATGATTTTGGCATGAAATGAATAGAAACAAATGCATGAACAGTTTCAAAAATTTATACAATGTTACAATTAGGCTAAATTTCAGCATGTGTAGAAATTTGGTAACATTGCTTTATCAAGCTCAATTGCTCTCTTCTTTGTTCTGGAATAAACTGCAATTGGAGCATCATCTGTGTTTACACCACAAAAATCCTCCTTTTGCCAATTTAGGAGGCCAGTTTCATTTTGTGGCTGATCTTGCTGCTGTGAAGCTTCTACATGAGACGGATCTTGTTGTGCTGAGGTTGTTCCTTGGACCATTAATGCTTGACTGATCACTCCATTTGGACACATTCTGATTATGCTGCTGATTACAGGGGAAACACCATTCATATTCAGCAACAAGGTTATTTTGAGCAGGTACCAACTCCTTGGAATTACTAACCGTGGCAGGATTATAGGCTGGAAATGGCCTTGCATTAAAATTCTGCTTGTTACCTTGATAGCCACCTTGATAATTTGGCCTATTATTCTGGTACTGCTGATTTTGGCTTTACTGGAAATTACTATTTGCTTGATAAGGCCTTGAATTTTGAAATTGCTGCTTCTTCATGTTGGTCAATTCATTACCAAATGTCTGTAAAATGCCTTTAATTTCTTGCAAATCATTCGGTTGGGATGCAGCAACATTTGAGGAGACTTCTTGCTGCACACTTGAAGATGGCAGTGCTGGTACTGCTGGTATTACAGCCAATGGCACCTCTTGTAATGGCGCTGTTGGCTGTGGAACGGGTGCCACAGGAAAAATGGGCATTGGTGGCCTTGGAGCTATTTGTCCAGCTTGTATTAAATTATTTTCTGCTCTAATGGCCAGTTGATAAGCTGCAGGTAATGTATTACCCCCCAAGGTCTGAATCATGACAGCAATACTGCTGTTAAAGGCTCTTAAGTAATACAAAAAGGCATGGTCAGCTGTAGGCCTCACTGCTACAGGAATCCTTTCCCAAGTTTTCTGAAACCTAAAGTTAAAATCAGAAACTTGTTCATGTGGTGCTCTCTTTATAGTAGACAACTGCTGTACCAATGATAAATGGTCTGAATTATCTTTAAAAAAGTCACACAAAGCTGCTCCAAGTTGATCCCAACCATTAATTGTTCCTGCAGCCAACCTTCTGTACCATTCAAGTGCTTTCCCTCTAAAAGAGGCTGCCAACAACCTCACAGCCACATTGTCTTCTGTAACATGATGTAAGGCACACAAGTTTGCTACGTCCTGTATATGTTCTACAGGAGTGACTTGATCTTCTCTAGAAAAATATGGTAAACTCTTAAGAGCAGCGACTGGAATAGGATCATGTTGATTCAAGTTTAAAGGGCTGCCTTGATTAAAAGCTGCAAAAGCTCTAGCCATTGGAGCTTGTTGAGCTCTTCTTCCCCTTGGTATTTGAAAATGAGCAGCTGAACTACTTGCTGCAATGAAACTTCTTGATACAGGAGGTGTAGACCGTGCTCTTCTTGTATAAACAAGAGCCTCTTGAACTTTAACAGCTGTTCTTTTACTTCTCCTATGAGGAGATAGCTCTCTGTATTCAAAATTCTCAGAACTTCTTGTCTGTATTCTTCTCATTTACCAGCACTACATCTGCTGATTCTTCACCAAAAGAGTCGCCAACTATGCTAAAAAACCCCAAAAAGGTCTGATATCTTGCAGGTTGCACAGTAAAACCAGCAAGTGAAAGTGTTATACTTTTAAAAAACTGCATAAAACAGTCCCACCGGGCGTGCCAAAAACTGTTATCACCTGAAATTGCACCCTTCAAATTCTAAGAAAATTTGACATTTCAAGGTAACATGGAAACACTCCTAAGTTGTGGGTTACTTGTAAAAGGAGTGAATCTCTGGATAAGGCCAGCTCCTAACTGTTCATTCACACTAACTGACTTAGGAAAAGGGAGAAGGTTTAAAGAAAAGAACTGAAACTGTGAAAATGAAACTTTAAACTGCACCCTAAAAGGATAGATGCTGAATTAGATGAAAGTGTTAAAACAATTTCAGGTGATTCTTAACTTGACAACAGAGAAAGCTGATATCACAATTTATTATGAACCCCCATGCATTAGTATTTCATTAACAAGATAAGAACGTACAAGCACCAAGGAGGAAGGGAAAAACTTCACAACTAAATTCTTGAATGTTCAACACACAGTTAATGACCTGCACAAACAGCTACTTACAGAAAAAGGGTAATAACTTGCAAGACAAAGGTGATAAGAAGGTTCAAAAGAACATTGATTCACACTTCATCAATCACATAAATATTACACTTAGCTGTATTAACAAAATGGACTAAAGAAAAGAACTCTGTAATCAAAAGATGAACCTGTAATGTATTCCACTCTCCAATAAACTAAGTTACAGATAGCTGAAAGAAAGACCCAAAATTTCTGCAGAAAATGCCAAGTCTCCAATATCACCAATCAGAACTGAAGAATAATGAGCAAAAACCCACTAAGTACAAGACCAACTGCCCATTTTCGGATACAACAATGATCCTGAAAAATAGGACCTGAAAACTCCCCCAATAGGCATCAATTGACTGAAAAAGTCAAGTCAAGACCATAATCACCCATATGACTCATCAAAACTATCCACAAAAGCCTCAAACTGCTAAAAAATGACTCTAAACATCTCCATGAAAGGCTCAAACCGACCCCCTACATTTGCTCAAATAGGTCCTATATACCCTCCACATGTTTGCAACAACCTTAAGCTTTTATGAAAAAACAAAAATCATCAATACACCCTTATCTCTCCATTAAGTCATAAACAACCTCCAAGAGTCATTTTAATATTTGCATTTTTTAAAAAAAATAACAATTAATTGATTCAAAACATTATCAATTAATTGTCATTAATTTAATAAAAACATTTGCAAATATTAAAAGACAAAAATAAATTAATTCACCTAAAACATTGACATAAATAATACAATGTTTATTACTTATGTCAATTAACATATCACTATATTACCTATGTTAATATAGTGATATGTGAATTAATTTATTTAAAAACTTTCAAAAAGAAAACAAGGGCTTGGCGGTGGACTTGAAAAATTATACAATATCATTTAGGGGCGGGTTAAAAGCCCTTCAACCCTAAAATACACTCATTTCTATCTTTTCGAATGTGAGCTTCCTGAGCGTGAGGGTTTCATCCTGAACCGCCGCCATTGCTGGAGAATTGATGCTGTTATGAGATCGTATTTGCTCCATTTTCTGATATCTCTTGCAGGCAAATAGGTACAAACACTTCTGAACTTCATTTGCTAAAAAATGCTGGAAAACATGGCGAATTTTTGTCATTTTTCTGAGCTCGAGACTGGAACTGTTATTTTTCCTCTTCTCTTTTGCGTAGCTAATCTGGAGCTTAACTTTTATTGCAATTCTGGTCGCATCTTAACTGTTTAATATTTTCTGGGTAAAACCCTGCCGTTTTTTGCAATGTTAATCTACAAGGGTTTCAAACAGATTTTAAGAAGCATTGTCTCTGTTACAGAACTGAAAGCCATATCCTTTTGACGAGCATCATATCGAATCAATGATTCTGGCAATCCATTAGGTCGTAGCATTCTATCCTTTGAACCTTCTGTGTACTTGCTCACCTCAACTTGCATTCCAATGTATTTGATGATTTTCCCATTTTCATCCTTTATGGGCGTGACTGTAAGGAGGTTCCAAAAAGGTCTCATCCTTCTTATAATTCAACAATTGCCCACAATAAGTTTTCCCTGTAGACAACACTTCTCGTATCCTTAAAACTTCTTTACGATCTGTTCAAGCACCCTGAAGAAAGCGGCTGCAATGTAACAAAAAAAACAAAAAAAACATTCGTTTCCCGTATGCCAGCAGTATCAAGAAGTGTAACAAGAACCCTTTGAACAGAAACACCTGCTTCAACAACATCCCTTGTAGTCCCAACAATCTCTGTAACAATTGCTCTCTTCCTTTTGCTCCATGCATTGAGAAGGCTAGATTTCCCTACATTTGGTCTTTCGACTATTGCAACCTGCAATCTAGTCTGTAGTAGCTGACCACGATTTGCAGTTTCCAGGGCTTGATATACTTGCTGCCACATTTCATTTATTCTAGAAATCAATAATCTTATGTCCAGAGGTGGCATTTCATCTTCAAAATCCAAACGAGCTTCAATCTCCGCCAGCATTTCAATACACTGCATTCTCTGTATTTGCTTCTGGATCAGGGGCACAGTACCTTCCATGATTAATGCATTGGGATTTACACTGCTTGCTCAAAACAAAGGCTTTTGGGCAGTGATAAATGGTTGTAAAAAATATTATTTGTTTTTAACATGCCCTTTTCACTTGGAGATGCATGGGAGATGCCATAAAACATGGTAGGAGACTACCCCTTTTTTCTTCATGTACTCACATTCTTCTTTTATTCCTTGTTTGCCACTTTAACTATCTTTCAAGATATCATTGACTGTCCTTACACAGTAGAGAACTATCCTTTTTGTCTGAAAATGCCTTATTTCACTGTGGAGTCCAATCATTTGCATAGTTTCTCTGTTTTTGTTGATGTCCTTTACTTTGCCAGGGTCTCAAAACCACTTCTCATGAATGTCACCTCTATTAAGCACTGTTTTATTTATTCTTTTCACTATTCTTTGGCATGGCGTCATCCATTAACTGTCATGACACCTTGTGGTTGTCTTTGTCAATATAAATGCCACTCTTTCTTGTAGACAACCCTTTAATATCATTATTGCATATTCGTAACTGACTGTTTTCTGAAATTTAGGACTTTCTTTGAAGCTCAAAACTTCTCACAAAACATGTAAGAAGGTTGACTTATCATATATCTTCTTCAGCTATTGGTCTACAATATAGGGATAATGTTTCAACTTCCATCTCATGGCACTATACCTTGATATCGACTCATTCCCTTTCATGGTCTGTACTCTGTTCTTCATGGTGATCATCTGAAGGTTCCATAATCTCTGTCATTTACTGGGACTAACATCGTGTGTTTTTGCCTTTTAGTCCCGACCTTTGTACTCTAAACTTGTACCTGGAAGATTTTGCTAAGCTCCATTCTGTAACAAACCTACCTTGTAGGTACTGAAAATAACTGTTGTTCATATTTGCATTTAGCCATCTGCTATTCACTCTCAATGGAACTGCCACTTATAACTCTGCCGCATCCCCTTGACACGACCTGCCACTGTCACGTATCCTCTTTTACAGGGACGTCATTTGATATTCCTCTTCTACACTGTAAAAGCTGATACAGAACCTAGGTAGACTGTTATCTCATGAAAACCTTTTCCACTGTCTCCATGGGTTATGATCTCTCTAACAGTGTCTTGACTCTCCTGGACTGTCCTTCAAATCTGATCCATGCTATTGATTCAATTAAATTGTAAGGTTTCAGCTGGGAAAAAACACTGTCCCTTAATAGCTCCTGAAATTCTTTTACTGTTCTTTTACTTTTGCAATCAGAATACAATAAAAGGTTCCATGAAAAGAAATTCATGCCCCTTTAACACTGTATTATTTACTATCTCTTGATCTGAATCACTCCTCTCACTGACATGCTGGCTCAAACCTTGTGGGAGCCACATTTGCACCCGCATGTCAGTGATAGGCGTGATGCTGCACAGGAAACAAACTGATTAGCATAAAATGGTTCTCTTTAACTTCTTGGATGTAAATGTGTATGCTGAAGGCAGAATGATGAGATTGTTGGCCATTGTTTAGATCATATTGATCTAACTCATTTCATCTTGCAGGATCTGGAGCGGAAGAATGGAGAGGAAAGAGGCGGAATCAAAGGCTTGGAAAAGCTTCAACACGGCCAGTCATTCCAGGCAATGGCTGGCAACCATGACTCATTTCATTTCCGCATTTACATTTACATTTGTAGATCAGATTTCAATTTTTTTCTATTTCTGGTTAGTTTCACGGCCTGTGTGAAACATAATAAGCATTTAAATAAACAAGTTTACATTTTCAAAAAAGTATATGATGTGATCCATTTTCTTTTTCATAATGTTGCTTACTTTTCGTCATAAAATGCAAACTCATACTTATAGAAAAAATCAAAACTGTCATTAGCATCAGGACACAAAATAATAACTCCAGCCAGCATGGCTATACCAATTATCTCAAAATTGGTAACAGGACTTTAAGTAGATTGAATTGGAATCACTCACATTTACAATCACCTCCTCTTCTTTTCCCCTTTGGTGTTATTTCCCAGCTGGCCTGTTGTACAGCAAATGACTTTTAAGAAATCCCATCTCTCCTCCATATGGTGTGACGTAATTCACGTTTTCATTATTATTAATTATAAGTGATTGTGGCTCCTTACAATGACCTTCAACCAAACGCTGTTAAACTCTAATAAAATCAAGTTCCGTTAAAAATACTAGTCTACTCTGCCCTTTGTGTTTTTCTAATAAATTAAGTTCTGTTAAAAATACTACTATACTCCTCTGCCCTTTGTGTTTTTTGATTCTTCGCAGAGTCAAAGTCAGGTATAATAAATCGGCTCTGCCATATTTTATGCTGCATACTGAACATGTTTTCTGTATTTACACATTATGGTAAGGAGCAAATTATTAATAACTATTCATTTGGTGTCGTTAATTAAAAACAATTGGGAAATCATTCAGTGAATCAATAGTTTTCTACTTTATATCTAATTGTTGAATATAAGTTAATTATTCAATAGTTATTAGTTATTCCAATTTGAATATTTGTGAACTATCAGATATCTTGATCAATGGTGTAGTATCATACTATCAAATGATTTAATTTTGTATATTTCTTGCATTTCTTTGCATATATATATATATATAAACGCATCCAAAACCTCCAAAAAAAAATTCATGCATCCGTATCTACATCCGAATTGGCAACTAAACTTGAGACAATAAGATGACTTCTGGTTCATCCTCCCGATACTAACTTCAACAGGAACTAGCAAGTTCAGAGCTGCAATGGTCTTTGTTTCTCTTCTACATGACTGAAATGTTGTCTAATGTTTTCATGCATCTAAAAGTAATTGTGATACTCATCTTTTGGGAGTTTAGCTTCCATTTAGTAGCCATTTCATACTTACATGGAACCCTGGTTTCCAAGTTGTATGTGAATTGGAAAGCAAGAGGGAATTGGATTTGGGCTATATCTAGTTAAATTGCAAAACCCTGCATTATTTTTCATCTGCCAATTCCTGTTGAATGACCTGCACTTAATTCATTTAGAATGATCTAGCACAGCTTCAATTCTTTCACTTTAATCTTGACTTTCTATATGCATGGGCTTTTTTTCACAACCATTCAGCAGATCTAGGTGTACACACACTTGTGTGCATCACCAGGAGTTTGAAAATAAAAATAACCCAAGGAAAACTTGCATGACAACTGATGTTCTGGATTTTGCATTGCATCTCTTTTAGGAATTGAACCTATAAAATATCCTTAAGTGTGTAGATGGGCGCCTAATTTCAAGTTTGAATTTTCTATGAGTAGACTTTCAAGGGTTGCCTTTTCCAATATAATAATATCATTCCATATTTTTAATTTTACTAATTTCAATGTTATTTTAAAGGTATCCACAATTGTGTATGTGCCAATGGTCAGTTGTTACGTTACTTAAAGCTATCATTTGCCATAACACCAAGTGTGAAAGATTATAAAATAGCAAACTGGAAAAATGAAAGCTTACCTTGTGCTCCAAATGACCCAGATAAGAAAATAAATGATGCGTGAGACAAGCCACGAAATGACAAAAATGACGAAAGTAATGCTTGGGAGAAAATCGTAGCCAATATATTTGAGCATCTTGCTGAATTCCATAATCACATCGCTGGCATCATGTATGGCTAGAACCACACAACCAACTCGTGCAAACCTGTGTTATGATTAACATCTACATCAATAACTATAGAAAAGCTTAAATCATCTGCAATCAAGACAGACACAAGTTCCAATCAACAAGATGTGAGCATTCACTAAGTTGAAGTCTATGTAGACATCACAACCCTAAAATGATCCTTTAATTCCAAAGATAATGAACAAGGATGTGTGCGTGTGCGTGCATGCACAAGTGCATGTGTGTGTCTACGTATATATATTTACACGTGCATATTATCTATAAACATGTGAGTATATTGATGAGAGATTGTCATTGATGTCATTAGGCAATAGACACAGAAATGAAGATTAGCAATATCAGAGAAATTAGAGAATATATTAACAGATTATCAGATGATTAGCAGCAAGTCAGCATGTGGCAACTATGTTAAGATGTGTATGCATATATTCAGACCAGTGGATACGTATATCAGAGGTATAGCATTATAAAACGGAGATGAATATTGTAATAGAACAAGGTTGGGAACAAAGATGAATATTGATCATACAATTGTTATACAGTATATGTATACAGGATACAGTATATGAACAGCATATACAAAACAATATATATATATGCAACAGTATATAAAACAGTATATACGTACAGCATGCTGACAGCACATATAAACATAAACATAACATATGGCACATAAACAGCGTATGCATAACATATGCGTATTCAGAAATAAGAACAGCATATAATAACATATGAATATATGCCTTAAACAAATACATATGCAACAGAGAATAAATAGTATGCAGCGTAGAAATAATACATTCGAAGGTATTTCGATACCGTAAAAAGCTATAAGGTTTGAATATAAATAAAAGTATTGATATCACGGCAAAACATTATAGTATATGCAAATTTTAAAATCGAAAACAAAAATATGATTGGAGATATATCATTTGCAGCGGTTGTTAAAAAATTGAAAGGTTATTATACAGTGTCGAAAACAGATATAGAATGTTACATGCTTCAAATCTTTTATGCAGCGGCAGATATATATAAAAAACCTATACAACATATACAACGGCAGATACTAGATGTCAAATGTTAATGATATGCAGCGGCAGGTTGAAGTTTTTTTTTATATATCGAAGGATGGAATAAACACATTTTGTGTGTATATCGAATAAGTCAAAAAGAATATTCAAACAACGGTCAATGCATTTTTTCGAAGACTATTATACAGCGGTTTGCAAGTCGATAATGAATTGATTTGAAAGTATATTACAGACATTATGATAGTCGATACTCAAGGGAGATAAAATAATGTTTTAATTATCGAAGTCTTATAAAAGAGGATTAAAATATTTAATAAGTAATAAAGGAATTAATTTTTTTTTATAAGAGACACCTTTTCATTATTGAAAAGTCATGTCTTTATAAAGAGTCACAATGTTTTAAAAATATGAGGATATATATATATTCAATCATTTTGGAAAATTAAAAAGTACAAGTCAGCATGGAATAAATAGAAAAGAAGAGCAGTGAAAGATATAAGAATTCAAGGCTTATATATTCAGAATATACAGTGATATAAGATATATTTTTGAAAATAAAAAGAAGAACAGCAATAGAATAAAGGAGAGAAAATTAAAGAATTATATACTCAGAATTTTTTAAAGGAAGAATATTGGTGGCTGACTTAAAAGAGCAAATTGCATCCATCATCAAGTTGAACAAGCAACTATATAAAGGTGGAAATTCAGAATTATATTCAGAAGTGAAGTAGGTGCTTTGCTTCAAGGTTGGTGCCTTCAGATAGTGGGTTGGTGCTCACAGAACAGCGTTTGGAGGTTGGTGCTTCCAGTGGGTTGGTGCTCACAGAACAGCGTTTGGAGGTTGGTGCTTCCAGTGGGTTGGTGCTCACAAAAAAAGCGTTTGGGGGTTGGTGCTTCCAGTGGGTTGGTGCTCACATAAATTGTAAAAGAACATTATTATATAAATAAAATAAACTATTTGGAGAATTATTGTCTATGTGCACAATTGTTTATTTTCAAGTAAATTAAAGTTACGTTTGAATAAAAATTTTTAAAAAGTTAAAAATTGTTAATATACTGATTCACCCCCCCCTCTCAGTATATTCGTGTGCTCTTCATATATCACACCCTTCAAAATAAGTTAGAATCTTATGATTCTCCCAAGGATTCATTGGGAAATATCTTTGAAAGTATTTCATAATTCGATGAGTGTTACAGGATAATGTTGATCTAGATGCAAAGAAGGTCATTGTTCTTGACTTGTCTAAATAGCAACAAAAACTATTATTTATTTGTACTTTGGTTGGAATAAAACAATATCCATAAATTGGTTTTATGAAAAACAACATCACAAATAATAAGACTATATGTCTACTTGCGTAGGTATATTCAAGCATTCTCCTTCCTCACTTGAGTAAATTTCTGATCACCATCAACCATACATGAGAGTTGTCTTGAAAATTTCAGTTTTGAAAATGTTCTAACAATATTCTAAATAATTTAATCCAAGATCTCACTTATGCCTATATTTACACACATTGAAATACAAATGTAGTTCTAATGTTTCAAAGGGTTGCACATTGCTACAAAATTTGAGAGACATTAAGGTAACAATATAGAAGAAAAGAAACAAGCCCTTGGTCCTTATTAAAAAATACATATCCCATGTAACAACAACAATGAAACCGGCATTGGTATGTTGTGATGGTCAAATTGTAGTGTTGTTGTTCTTGCCATCAAGGTTCAAATCCCTTTAGGGATGAGGTCTGTCGTTTGTGGCCTCGCCAATTCATAGCTTCAGGTCAAAGTGTTTACCCCTCTTTTAAAAAGGCATAGGTAACAATGAAGGGTAAACTACAATGTTTCTAGTCAGACATGTTCAATAAAAATCATAATATATTAAAGTGGAATTCCATTACATATGGAATATGTTTACATACTTTTGAATCATATGAAACCACATATAAAAGATCTTTCCTAAGGCTAAAATCATGGTTTTGTTTTGTAAAGATTAAAAAAGAAGAGCTCTAGCCATCCACTATGCAAGCATACAATGGATGTAGGATAGACACATTACGTAAACTGTAATGTCCCCGTTTTTCAGGCTCTTGGGATTATCCTATCATGTGACCCTCGTAGGCTAATGAGGATGGACAGAGGGTCTCTTTCAGTGGGCATCTACTTCGGGATTCAGTATGCTTTAGATTGGCTTTCGTTTGGCATCATTAGGACTTCATTTGCTATAGTTTTGTCGCGTTTACTATTTATAGTAAACTTGGTGTTGTTCAAGGACCCTTTCTATTTTTGGAAAGTGCTTTTGGTCACATGGGGAAATAATAGGTGTGACTTCTGTTTTAGACGGCATATTAAAAGGATAAATATTTTGAGAGTTATTATTATTTTGGTGGCCAAATTATTTTTAAATCATTAAATGGCTTATTATAAAGTTATAATTTAACTTTATAATTTCACTTAAGTTGAGGGTTGAGTCATCATGGGAAGGGGCCATTTATTTAATTAATTCATGGAAGCCTAAGCTAAGGTATTAATTTAAAGTATTGGAGTAAATGAATTATTAAAAGGAAAAGTATATCTATTTATCCCACATTGGTAAGAATTGTGTTTGAGCTCTCACAAGAAAGAATAAAAAGAGACTTGAGAGTTCATTCTCAAATATCCATTGATCATTTGCTAAAAAATTGAAGTTTGAGAGAGGAGAAATATGGCTAGGATTTAAAGACTGATTCCTCATTGTGCAATTTGAATCATTACATGTTAATGGTGAATTTTGCTTCTAATTTACTGAGATTCTATTGCTGGTTAAGTAAATTCAAATTTGATGCTGAAGTATATCAAATTTGAGGAGTTGTGAACAATTTCAGAATTCTTCCTGTGGTTCGATTTGCTACAGAAATTCATTAGTTGTCTGGAGAGCTGTTATATTTTCTTGACAAGCTGCAATTTCATTCTGGAATTCTGGAGAGAATTCAAGTGCTGAATTTAATTATTATTTTTGGAGAAGAAATTAATAATTCTGGGACTGCATACTGTTTGGAGGAGCTACGTCACTTCTTGAAGGACCTGTGAATTGTTTCTATTGGTGACGTGACTAGCATAGAGGCTGCGTCACCTTGTTTTGGCTGTGTGACGCCTTGAGGAGGCTGCAAATCACCTAGTGAAGGCTGCGATATTAATTAGGAGGCTGTGTATGTTGTGTTGGGGGCTACATCAGCTTAGGGAAGGCTGCGTGTGATGTGCTAGAGGCTGCCATTCTCATAGGAAGGCGTAGCAACTCTCCCAAATAGCAGCGCTCACTCTTTGTGGCTGCATTCATCTTTGGCAGGCCACATTTTATTTCAAAAAGGTGCTCCTTGCTTATTGAATTCATGTAATGTTGTTTTTAATCATTGTCAAAATACTGAATTTGAATATTTGATGAGTTCAAAAAGTGGAAATTATTAGTTGTTCATTGTTGTTTATAATTTTGAGAATTTTAAATCAAAATAAACTCCAATATTTCAAAGAAGATACATTACCTTCAGCTAAGAGCCAGCAAGGCTCTTTACAGTTTAGTTGAGAACAAGATCAACTCAAGGATGCAGTTTTCCAATGCACCTGATCACATCCATATATCATGGCAAGCCCTATTGTAGGTTAGACATTCCTTCCCAATAACAACTACTAATGAATAAATTACCATGGGTGAAAAACGGATATAAGTGAGAAATGAGCCGTAAACACCATCTCATTACAAGGAGTGCCTCTTACCGTAGGTCTTCAAGGCTTCTATGACAACTTGGTAACTTCATACCTACATGTCACAAACTTAGCCTTCAAAAACATGTATTGTTTACATATAATGTTTATTGGTGTTAAATTCTGCAAATAGGTGAGAAACTATCCAAGACCTAGAGTAAGAGTAGATACAATAAAACTATGTAACAAATGATCCTAGAATCAAAACAGCAAATTAGAGATAGTTACCAACAATACAAGAGATACACAAGCACTATAAAGGAAGCTCTCTCTCCATCATCAAGAATAAGAGATAGGTGAAGTCTGTATAGATAAAAGTCAGACAAATACAACCAATAGGAAGAATAACTCCAAATACCAAAATAGGCTAGAGTTCCACCTATCAGGAAGATGCCAAATAAATGGTAAATAGAGGTGGCATATAAATCAAAGTGAACAAGTAACTCCAACTACCAAGAATAAGTGGGAGTTATGTGCGTCTCTTATAAAAGGTGCCATCTACCCTCATATATACTATTTATAATGACCAAAGTAAGTTTAAATATGTGTAGGATAAATAAATAACCATGAATATAAAATAAAAAACAAACCTACACTAACACCTGTTAATCCTAACTGGTGATTGAGAGGGGGGCGTGAATCAGTCAATTACACTTATTTAAATTCTTATCTTCTTAAACTGAATACAACTACTGTGTGATACTGAAAATATAATTCATGCTTAAGTAACTTGAACAGGAATCATATACACAAGCTAACACAAGATATATACGTGGAAACCCTCGTTTAGAGGGAAAAAACCATGGTGGGACAGAACCCACAATCTTCACTACTACAGTAATAAAGTTGCCCTGTTAAAGGCTTACAAAAACACTTGTTAGAATGCTACCCTATCAAGGGATTTGATATAGATCGGTTAAGATCCTGACCTTGTTAGGAGTCGCCTCACCGAAGGACTTGAGAATATCAATCAAGATGTCACTCGGTGAAGGGATTTATACAATGGAACCTGTTAGGGTTCACACTAATAAAGAGATTTTTATGAGCTTTACCCAATAAGAAAAAATGATCTTCTTTAGACACTTAATCTATCGATCAGATCATACCTGTTATTTTCCTCGCTCTGCTTGGGTGCTCAATCTCTGTCTTTCACTTTGTTAGCATATTTAAGATTGTCATTGGATAAGTATAAAGAAAACATCAATCCCACCAGTAAACCGGTAGACCAAACAGAGTATAGGTACTGGTAGACCAAGCAGAAAAGGAGATGAACAGGGTATAAAAGTCTTATAGTACATACAAGAGATGAACCGGGTATAAGAGTCTCATTGTACATACAGGGGTTATATGGACAACCGGGTATGATATTGATACCGGTCAACAACATGTCACCCCACACCGGTATATGAGGAGCTATTTGAGTTAAAACCGGATTTTACGGAGCATCCACCATTTAGAACTAGAGTTAGCTTTTAACAGGAGTTAGTTTTACTTCTACGCAGATGTTTCAAGGTAAACTCAAGATCATCTTGCAAAGCTTTTTGCTGCATGATTTATGGATGAGTTTACAGCCTGGCAGTTCTATGAGTTAGGTTTTTAATAAGATTAATTTCTTATAAATACAGGTCATAGGACGCAAGAAAAGAATTGTTGAATATACAAAGCAGGAGAGAGATATCTTCCGAAAGAGGTTACAGTCACCGGAGGTGAAAGGCATAAAGATTCAACAGTCAGGCAGAACAGAAGAGATCAACAAGTATGATCTAATCAGATAGTGAGTGTCAAGTAAGATCATTGCTTTTATTCTGATAAAGCATATTGAAATCTCTCTATCAGGATGAGCCCTAATAGGTTCTTTGTATAAATCCTTTAACCGGGTAGCATCTTTATTGATGTTGAAAGTCCTTTAACAAGGTGGCTCCTAACAAAGTCAAGATCTTAACCGATCTACCAAATCCCTTTACCGGATAGCACTATGTAAGCTCTTAACCGGGCATCTTTATTACTGCAGTAGTGAAGTTGTGACTTCTGTCTCACCATGGTTTTTTTCATTCTAACCGAGGGTTTCCACGTATATATGCTGTGTTGATTCTGAGTATTTCTATTTTTGTTTATGTATGGTTAATTGCATAGTGTTTATTGTGAAAGAATCTGCGTACAAGGTTTAAATTGAGAATAAAAATAGTATTTACTGATTCACCCCCCTTCTCAGTAACTAGTTAGTAATAACAATTGGTATCAGAGCTGTTGGTTCTCAAAGATATTAAGCTTAACCGCTTGAGAAAAGATCATGGAGGGTTACAGGTATCAAAAGCAGCTTGAGGAAGCCAATGACATCATTGCCTCTCTAGAGAATAGGCTGAGAAGACCTCTTGCTAAAAGAAAGGAGCTGACTCTACAGTTAAATGAGAGCAATGAAACGATTGAAGAGCTCTCTGGGTAAAGTGGATCAGACGAAGCTAAAGAGGCAGTCTCTGAGCTTATGGAGAGGAATCAAATCTTAACTGATCAGATCTCCAACCTAAAAAGCGAGCAGGAAGATAATGCCCTAAGAATGACTGAGTTAATAGAGAAGAAGGGGAAAGTTGAAGATGAAAGAAACACTACAGTAAAATCCCTTGTAGCCTCTAAGAGAGCAAGAAATCTGGTTGAAGGAGCAATTAGAGAGAGTGATCTTGTAGTTCTGCAACTTCAAGAAGAAATGCAGATAGTCACTCAAGAAAATGCCAACATGCAAAAGAACTGGCATGACAGAGATGATACATGCAAGAGGCTGGCAATTGAGTTGTATCAACTGAAGCAACAAATGAAAATTCTCAAAGAAAGAAATGAAACACTCAAAAGGTACAACGAAAGTTCTGCAAAGCTTGATGAACAATTGAAAGCTCAGAGAAAGCACAAGGATCCCACAGGACTTGGCTTCACCGGTCAAAGCACCAACGAAACCGGTGAGTCTTCTGGAGTCAAGGAAGGAAAGAAAGATAAGAAGAAGCCGTTGGTACAAAAAGGTAAAAAGACCTTCAACACTTCTTGCAATCACTGTGGGAAACCGGGCCATAAAACAAGCAACTGCAAAAATGCGCCAGTAAAGCCAACTAACAATAACCGCAAAAATTGTTACAAGTTTGGCCACAAGACCTCTGAATGTAGGTCTCGCCCCACAAGTGTGTCCAATGGAAGCGGGGGAAGCTTCAAAAGCTATTGCTACGTATGCAACAAGTTTGGACACAAAGCTGATGAACGCAGATCCAAAATAGATCCCCACCGAGACCGATGTTCCCAAAGAGGAATGGGAACCGGGGCACAAACAATTGTGCCAACTGTGGTATGCACAGCCATAATCATTCTTGGTGTGATTCACCTAACAGAAGAAGGGTAAATCCATGGAAGGCAACTGGGATAGTTTGTTTCACTTGCACTAAAGTTGGTCACCTAGCTAAAGATTATAGGAACCGGTTTGAGAACAAGAGAAAAGGATCGGTCAAACCGGTGAGGAAGAACACTCAGTCTACCAATCAAAAGGACAACAAGGGAAAGGAGACCGAGAAATAAGTCAAGAAGATTTGGTTCAAGAAAGAATCAAAGAGCTCCGCTGAGGAGAACACAGAGGGAAGATCATCATCTGCCGATGGTGATATCTCTTCAGCAAACTGAGCCTATAAGGCTTAAAGGGAACCAATAGACCATCTACTGTTCCCGGTAGAACTGGTGAGTATCAAACTCACTCAGTCTAAAAGAAAGATCGGACAGGTAAGTGTTGATCAACCAAGGATTGCTCAAAAGGAAAAAGCCTATTTAACTGGTTGGCGAAAAGGAAAGAAAGGTTAGGTAAGGCATTTAATGCTATAGCCATTAAACAATAGTTACCGTTTGGTAATTACCATTATGACCTAACTCTATATAAAGAAAGGAGGATTACTCATTGTCTTTTACTTTGCGATTTCTGATTAACAATTTCTTATGCTAGAGTAATATTCTCGTGCTTTGATCATCGATAAGATATATCCTGTTAGACCGATATCAATGGTATCTTCATCATTTGTCGCCAAGTTGATTCAAGGCAATCAATTCGACCGACTTGTTTACGACATCATGGCAGTCCAAAACAGGGAAACCGATATGTCTGGTGCACTGTCATCTATTCCTGAAGGAGTTCTCATGAAGGAAGATGTCACCGCTTTCATTCATGCGAAGCAAGAAGAATTGGGTGAAACCTTCATCCAAAGCAAGTACCTCTCGCTATGCAAAGACGGAAAGCTTCCAGACAAATATGCGAAGCTAGTGTCGTTTGGTCTCATCAACGGAGTCTGCTATCCAACCGTCCTCGAAACAGACTGGATACGCCTGGTTCTCAGTCAGGTGCATGAACCTAGGTTCTGGTTTGCAAAAGGAGCTTGCACGCAAATTACAAAAGAGGACTTGCATAGAGTGACCAAGTACAGTGACGAAGGGGAAGCACTTACTCTGAGAACCATCTCCAACGTCGTGGTCGCCAAGCTGACAAAATCAAAGCCTGACAATCGGTTAATGTCTGTTAACAACATCGAAGATGAAGGAGTTCGGTTCGCATCCGTGGTGATAGGTTACAAAATCTATCAATTCAGTAACCTAAATAGCATATCGGGAGGAGCCATTCATGCTGCTCACCGGATAATGCATGACAACGCCCAATACGATATATGCACAATGCTTCGAGGGCAGATTTTTGAGAATCTGAAGAAGCTCAGTATCGTCAAAAAGAAATCCCTAAAGTATGGAACCCTATTGGTATGCCTTTACTTTTACTATTCTAACTTCTTTTCGAGAATAGGCAAGGTGACTTGGGGAACCGATCGACCAATCATGATTCAAATCAATGATATGGCCAATCAACTGGAAAACCAGTTCAGAAAAGTCATGATTGAATACTTTGAGGCATTCTAGCTAAGAATGCACGCTAGGGAGAGGATGTCATCAACCATTGTTGACTCCTACAAAGATGATGTGTGCTTTCTAGTCTCAACCGATCACTACATCATCCAGGCAGTTGAACCGCAAAGCGAGTATGCTCCTGAACTTGGTTATGAGATCACTACAAAGACAACCAAGGCCTATGCCGATGCCTTGCAAGAATGTGATTTGGACTTATCGGCTTACTGGTTTGGGACCTTTGAAGAGATTCTAGAGAATCTGAAGAAAAGGGCACCAACTAAGAATGTTTATGTCAAAAGGACCCCTACACCGAAGAAGAAACCGGTAGCAGACCAACCAAAAGTTCAAAGGAAAAGAGCACAACAAGCGGCCAACGCTCAAGGAGAAGAAACAAAAGAAACTGAAACTGAAGACCCAACTCCTCTGGTCCGCAAAAGAAAATCTGCCAAACCGGTGAAAGAAGATTCACCGAGAGGAAAAAAAACCCACAATTGATGAATTCATAGCAGCGTTAAAGAATTCAGGTGGTATGGCTTCAATAGAAAGGAGATATAATCTGGCGAATGAAGAAGACAGAAGGAAGATAGAAGAAGCGGTAGTCTACTACATCCATAAATTTAATCTCACTCCTACCGAACTTCACAAGGTCGTCCCTAACGATCTCCAAGAAATTCTTGAAGCTAGATAGAAAGCTTGAATGGAAAGAGAAAAGGAGCTAAGGATAAGGGCACTACTTGAGGTTCAGAATCATCTCTCTGGACGAGGCCACCTGTCAAGCAGAACTACACAAGCAAAACTTCCTGATAAGAAAGAGAATAAGTCAGATGCTCATTGGTGAAGTTGACAAGGTTCATAAGGAAGGTGTGGCAACCTGGACAAATCTTTTGCTGATCCAAAAACAGGCAGAAGAAGCATGCCAAAGGACCACTGAGCCACCAGTAACTAATATCGGTAAAGGAAAAGGAGTATTGGGAGCAGAAGTACTAGTGAAAGAGACGATTCCTACCAGACCAGTCATCGACATCACTGAAGGTAGAAGTAGTGATCCGGGTCCACCAACCACTCTTGTCTCTCTAGATAAAGGTAAGGCTCGAACCATGACTGTGAATGACATTGTTGATGAGGTTATGGATTTTGGAGAGGTAGCCAATGTGGCTAAGTGGTTTAGTGTGGTAGGAGAGGAGGATAACAAGCAATTATAGTGGCTTTGTTAGAAAATTTCTTAGATTTCAACAGAACTCCAAGAGACTATAGGTAAAAATTTCCACCTGAACTAAATTCTAGGCTTCAGAACAAATGGAGAACCAGTTTAGGGACTAACAGTAAAATTGTCAATGAGACACTGTCACAAGTTCAACCGGGTCTCAGTGAAGAAACCATAAAACTTCTGATGGAGGAAGTATCCATGAATCTGGATACAAAGAATAGAATTGCTAAGATAGTCAACGGGTACAAAAAGGAAGTCTATGAAGAGACTCTGAAATTCTGGCAACAATATGACTTCAGTGCTCTTAAGGCAACAGGTCTGCAAGATCAACCCGAACCAGTACTGGTACCACCGGTTCAATTCACTACTCATGAAGACCCTACCACCGGTGAACAAGTAAATCTGGAAGAGCAAGCCCCTCTAGAAGAGAAAGTACAACAAGAACAAGATGCACAACCAAAAACAAAGGTACTACTGGAAGGGAAAGTACAGAATGAGGAAGAAAGAGCAATAGAAGTGGCACAACTGGAAGAGATGGTCCAACCGGACAAGGAACA
Source organism: Chamaecyparis obtusa (assembly GCA_027943335.1). Classification (NCBI taxonomy): domain Eukaryota; kingdom Viridiplantae; phylum Streptophyta; class Pinopsida; order Cupressales; family Cupressaceae; genus Chamaecyparis; species Chamaecyparis obtusa. The sequence goes on along the minus strand of BSBK01001050.1, from coordinate 583,831 downwards.
AGAGTTACCTGTACAAGAACAATCGGTACAGGAGCCTAGACACAAGGAACAAGTAGATGTTCCAAGCGTGTCCTCATCAAAGAGTAAATTATCCTTTGCAGCAGACACAGAAGCCAAAAGGAGCAAGGCTACCGAGACTGTGGTTGACATCAGCAAAATGTCAACGAGGCAACTAAAGGAGTTGACTAAGTGGAAATAGGACATGGTCCTCACCAGTGTTAAGAACATCTTGAGCAACTTTGTACCTGATGCAGACATTGATGAAGATGAACCTATGATAGATCAATTAGAGATTTTGGCACAAGCGATTGGAGATGTCACTGATCTAGAGACTATTGCCATTGATCACTATGAGCAGAAAAGAATAGAGATTCTTCACAAACAAGTCAAAGAAATAAAAGTAACAGCATCTACCAATGTAACGGTATTGCAGCAACAGTTGCAAGTTGCAGGAAGTCTGATGACAAGGACTTCAAATTTTGATACTTTTATACAAGATCTCACAAAGAAATCATCTAAGACTTCTGAGGACATAAGAGCTTTGTCTTCCCAATTTGATATAAAGAATAAATCTGCAACAGATTTCAATAGAGAGATGACAAGTCTAGCTCTCATTTTGAGAAAGACATCTGAAGAAAAGATGAAGCGAATCCAAGATCTTATTGGATTTCAACTGTTTCTAGCCCCAACATTTAATTTAATGCAACAAACTGCAAAAGAGGTTGAAAATCTAATCAATGAACTGGACTACAAAACTGTAGAGGACATGGAGAACATAATAGTATCGTTGAAAGCAGCACTGAAAAATCTAGAACATGTCATCGGTCAATGGAATCCTTTTCTTCACTCAACGAAGAAAATTTACAAGGATATCTTCACCGAGCTACAAATGTAAACTATTAAGTGAAGCATAACCCTTTGTCTTATGGAGGCAAAAAGGGGAAGAAGACATCAGAAGAAGAAGAGAAGAAGATGACATCAGAAAAGGTCAAAGATCAGAAAGGATACAGAGTACATTCAGCTACAGAATAGAAGGCAGCACAAGAACAGGGGAGTCTACAAACAGAAAAGCTAAAGCACAAGAACAGGGGAAGTATACAGGACAAGAAGTATACAGTACAAGGAAGAAGTCTACAGGTGGAATTCACTATGATGAGAAAGTGATGTTTTGCGGTGATGTTTCACCACCAATGCCAAAGGGAAAGATTGTTAGCATATTTAAGATTGTCATTGGATAAGTATAAAGCAAACATCAATCCCACTAGTAAACCGGTAGACCAAACAGAGTATAGGTACCGATAGACCAAGAAAAGGAGATGAACCCGGTATAAAAGTCTTATAGTACATACAAGAGACAAACCGGGTACAAGAGTCTCATTGTACATACAAGGATTATATGGACAACTGTAATGACCCTTACTATAAAGGCCACTAAAAACCCCCAAATCTGAATTGAGACAATTCGTCAAACACTTGGCATGCACTGAATAGTTTTGTTTGCAATGATGTGTTTCAATGTGATTGTTGTTTGAGCATCAAGTACAATTGAGATAACAGTACCAATATTGAAAAGTAATACAAGGAACAACAATAGAACTCTAATGCAAAAGACCCAAATGCCAATGTATCATATACTTCACCAAATCAGATCGCAATGTTCAGTAGACTGGTTTTCTATAAATATATGACTGTTACAAACTCTGAATTGTGACAAGAGAGTGTATGACTATCACACATGAACAAACCCTTGCAATGCACTATCTCAACCTAACTACAATATAGCAATGTCTGATTACCAATTGACTGTTTTCAGATTATGAATGACTGTGACAATATTCAGACTTCAAGATAATGAACTATCAGCGAGGTCACTTGCATTGTGATCAATACTAAACTGATTACAAACTGTAGCAATGACTGGTTATAATGGACTGTTCCCTGAGCACACATAAGCACTATTACATAACAGAGATTATGGCAATGCCAGTACCCAAACAATGCACTCCCTTTCCCAATACAGTGTTCTATAACTCTATGATAACCCAGTTACAATGATAATAACAGAGCCTAAGTATGACTGCTGTAACAATGACTGAAAACATGCAATTTTCATCAAATATGACAACAACCAAAACTCATAAAGGAACCTGGAATGCTGCACTCTGATTGTTGATAATTGCTGATGAAGCGATAACTGAACTGCTCCCCAAACAGACCCCCAAACTGCTACTGCTCCTGGTACTATACTTGGTCGTACAGTACGGACATGTATGACCCTGCTAGGAAATAATTTGCAAGGTGTTGCCAGCCGAAAATGGTATGTTTGGAATCGCCTAAGGTTAATATATAACCCCTCAAATGCATAAAATCAAACTCCAAGTAGTTTGAGAGGTATGAGCAAAAATGTGAGTTCAGGCCCTGATATGAACTTCTCTGAAAATGCACAAATTGATCTCCAACCTTCACCAAATGATTCACCAATGTAAGAGGTGAATTCAAACCCTTATTCCAACCACAAATAAACCCTTTTAACAATTTCTCAATGAAGTACCAATGAGATGGCTGAGTACCAACTCCAAACTTGCAACCCTTCAGTAGATATTTCACTACTTCAGTTATGCCAATCTAGGGGAGTTATCGTTCCCAAAGATCGAATAGTATTTGCAGACCCAAAAGACTATAAATTGCTCCACAATGGAAGAAATAGAAGAAATCCCAAATTCAAGCATGTCCAAATGAAAGCCCAAGCCCTCTATTTATTCTTTTCCTTGAGAAGTTGCTAGAACTTCTAGAAACATCCAATTATAATGTACTTTATAATAAAATAACATTATAATAATAAAGTACATTTCTCAACTCAAAATTATAACAATGTAGGCCCAAATGTCTCATAACTGAATGTAGGCCCAACTACGACTGAACGTAGGCTCAAGACTGAACGTAGGCTCTACTGCAACTGGATGTAGGCTCACTCTGGATGTAGGCTCCACTACAACTGCATGTAGGCCCAAACTGGATGTAGGCTCTACCGAATGTAGGCTCTGTCAGCAATATGCAATCAAATGATCAACATAATGACCCTCTCTCCAAACCGTTTGCCTACGAGAGTCAATGATAAGCAAATCCGTCATGCCAAACGATGTCAGCCAAAATGGGGACATGACAACAACTAGGTATGATATTGATACCGGTCATCAGCATGTCAATCCACACTGGTGTATGCGGAGCTGTTTGAGTTAAAACCGGATTTTACGGAGCATCCACCGTTTAGAATTGGAGTTAGCTTTTTAACAGGAGTTAGTTTTATTTCTATGCGGATGTTTTAAGGTAAACTCAAGATCATCTTGCAAAGCTTTCTACTGCATGATTTATGGACGAGTTTACAGTCTGGTGGTTCTATGAGTTAGGTTTTTAATAAGATTAATTTCTTATAAATACAGGTCATAGGATGCAAGAAAAGAGTTGTTGAATTTACAGAGCGGGAGGGAGATATCTTCTGAGAGAGGTTACAGTCACCGGAGGTGAAAGGCAAAAAGATTCAATAGTCAGGCAGAACAGGAGAGATCAAAAGGTATGATCTAATCAGACAACGAGTGTCAAGTAAGATCATTGCTTTCATTCTAATAAAGCATATTGAAATCCCTCTATCAGGGTGAACCCTAATAGGTTCTTTGTATAAATACTTTAACCGGGTAGCATCTTTATTGATGTCGAAAGTCCTTTAACAAGGCGGCTCCTAACAGAGTCAAGATCTTAACCGATCTTCTACCAAATCCCTTTATCGGGTAGCACTCTAACAAGTGCTTTGTAAGCTCTTAACTGGGCGTCTTTATTACTGCAGTAGTGAAGTTGTGAGCTCTGTCTCACCGTGGTTTTTTTCCTTCTAACTGAGGGTTTCCATGTATATATGTTGTGTTGATTATGAGTATTTCTATTTCTGTTTATGTATGGTTAATTGCATATTGTTTATTCTGAAAGAATCTGCATACAAGGTTTAAATTGAGAATAGAAATAGTATTTACTAATTCACCCCCCCCCTCTCAGTAACCGGTTAGTAATAACACACTCTTGGTGACTGTATCCCTTCTCAGAAGACTCAGCTCTTCTTCTCTTCTTTATCTCTTTGCACTTGACTTCTCCAACAACCACATTGCTAATGCACGATGACCCATATATATAATGATCTTAACATTACCACATGGAACTGTGGCACCAAGCTGTAACTCTTCCAAAACGCCGTGTTCTGGAAGGCATTCCAAAAACCTCACATGAAGAACTCTAGTTCAAGCCAAAATGCTTGCATACAGAACTCTAGTTCATCCCAAAAAGCTCACGTACAAAACTCCAGTTCATCCCAAAACACTCCACAAAAACTAGATTGGATTATAAAAGCATGGACTGGTAGATCTTCTACTTTGAGCAAGAACCGGTGTGCTACTGGTTGAGTCATCTGCCTCCTGTGGTTTCCTACTAGACCGGTTGACCAAGACCGGTATTATTGTGACCGGTGTAATTAGACTAGTTACTTAGCAAGTTAGATGGTTGTCGACTGGGACAACTACCGATTCATCACTATTGCTCTAACTTAAAGACCGGTGTATTTGATGTTTGCCAATGATGACAACAAAGCATAAATGCCAACAATCTTCCCCTTTGGCATTGGTGGCAAAACATATCACAACTTGCAAAGGAGTATATACATATGAATCTCTCATCATAATACTTCCCCTGTCAGGTATCATCATGTCAACTGATACTTCCCCTATCAACTGGTATATACTGCCATTACTTCCCTTGTGCATTGGCAACCCCTGTGTCTGTCGCTACTAACCAGTCTCTACCATATCAAGGGACTTTCAATTGATCTTCCCCTTTTTGCCTCCAAGGGACAAAGGGTGTAAATACTCATAGTTGAAGCCTGTTAAAGATGTCCTTGTAGATTTTTCTGGCCGAAATGAGGAATGGTTTCCATGCAATTAAGACTTGGTCAAGGTTATACTTAATTGCTTGTAGAGAAACAACGAGGTTCTCCATGTCCTCAATTGTTTTGTAATCTGGTTCACTGAGAAGTGTGTCAACGTCTTTTGCTACTTTCTGCATCATATCAAAAGTGGGAGCTATATATAGCTGAAATCCAATGAGATCTCGAATTCTCATTGTATGCTCCTCAGATGCTTTTCTCAGTGTGAGAGCTAAACTGATTAGCTCACGACTGTAAGCTGCTGCTGAGGTCTTAGGATTGAAACATGATGTTGTCTCTTTCAGCTCCTAAACTGTCAGATTGGTTCTCTCTGTGATATCCTTCACAAAATCTTCAAAATCTGATGTTTTTGTTATTAATTTTCTTGCATTTTGAACCTGTTTCTTCAGTTCCCCGGTGCTGGTAGCCACAGTTGCTTTGATTGCAACAATTTGATCATGTAGGGTATTGATTCTCTTTGTTTCATAATGATCTATAGCAACAGCTTCTGGATCAGTTATGTCTTCTCCAATTGTTTGTGCCAAAATTTTTAGGCGATGTATGATGGGTTCTTCATCAATATCTGCATTTGGAGAAAAATTGTACAGAATAATCTTTACACTATTTAGAACCATATCTTGTTTCCTCTTTGTGAGCAATTTGAGTTGCCTTGTTGATATTTTTTTGATCAATCAATGATTCCCCTGTTTGTGGAGTTTCTACTTTCCCTTTCTTGGAATCAAGGTCTACTGCAAATGATAGCTTCCTTTTCAATGAAGATGAGCTTGGTATATCTGTTGGTTGTTTCTGTTTAGTGCCCTTTTCTAGCTCTTCTTCTGGTTGCTTCTCTTCTTCCACCTTTTCTTTTTGTTGTTGCTCTTATTCTTCTTCTACCTTGTCTGCTTGTTACTCTTCTTCTAATCTGTTGGTTGTTTCTTGGAATCAAGGTCTACTGCAAATGATAGCTTCCTTTTCAATGAAGATGAGCTTGGTATATCTGTTGGTTGTTTCTGTTTAGTGCCCCTTTCTAGCTCTTCTTCTGGTTGCTTCTCTTCTTCCACCTTTTCTTTTTGTTGTTGCTCTTATTCTTCTTCTACCTTGTCTGCTTGTTACTCTTCTTCTAATCTGTTGACCTCGTCCACCTGTAGGGTGACTTTGTCCGTCTCTGCGTTATCAGTATCTTTTCCTTCAGCCACCTTTGCTGATGATTCCCCTATTTCTTGTCCTTCCACTCTGATTGGTGTAGCGTGTACACTGATTTTGTCCTACTCACTGGTTGTGACTTTTGCCTCATCACCTTAGTGTCCATTGATTTTTCTGGTAAGACCATGTCCTCTGTCTATTGAACTTTAGATGTATCATGTGGACCTGTTGAATGAGGTGTCTCAGTAGATACCTGTCTCGATGTCAATTTTGGCCACTCTATCTCAAGAGTCCAGGTTCAATACTTTTGCTTCAACGAGAATCTTGATTGCTTCTTCATCTAGACCTGGTTCTACCTGTTCTAGAACTTCCCTTACGATCTTTGCATCTATTGCTACTCTCCATTTTGTTAGGAGCCTTTTATTAAGTTCAGCTGGGAAAATGGATCTGTAATCCTTGGGTCCCCAGTTGAAATCAAGAAAACATTCTAATAGGGCTAGTTCTATTTTGGCCTTATCATCAGCGCCTAAGGCACTGAACCATTTCACAACATTGCTAACCTTGCCAAAATCTAATATTTCATCAACTATATCATCAACAATAAGCATTTTAGCCTTACTTTTTCTGGAGATGCTAGAATAGTTGGAGTTAGATCACTGCATCTTTGCTGGAGTGGTGAAATCATGATTTTTCCATAATTTCACTATTTCTTCATAAACTTTTTGTTCATGGCCATTTACAATTTTGCCCACTCTATCTCGAGAGTCTAGGTTCAATACTTTTGCTTCAATGAGAATCTTGATTGCTTCTTCATCTAGACCTAGTTCTACTTGTTCTAGAACTTGCCTTATGATCTTTGCATCTATTGCTAATCCTCTCCGTTTTGTTAGGAACCTTTTATTAAGTTCAGCTGGGAAAATGGATTTGTAATCTTTGGGTTCTCGGTTGAAATCAAGAAAACTTTCTAACAGGGCTAGTTCTATTTTGGCCTTATCATCAGCGCTTAAGGCACTGAACCATTTCACAACATTGCTAACCTTACCAAAATCTAATATTTCATCAACTTTATCATCAACAATAAGCGTTTTAGCCTTACCTTTTTCTGGAGATGCTAGAATAGTTGGTGGAGTTAGATCACCACCAGTGTCTTTAGTTATGTCTACAATAACCGGTTTTGTTGCTGGCTTTTGGTGGACCGGTGTATCAATGCCCAAAATGCCTTTGCCTCTCTCGGTGTCCTTTTTTGGTTTTAATGAGGACTTCTGACATTCAGCTTCAGCCTTGTGTTGTTGCTCTAGAATGGTTGTCCAAATGGCAACTCCTTCGTCATGAACTACTTCAACTTCTCCAATTAACACTTGACCAATCCTTTTTCTGATCTTGAAATTTTGTTTATGAGCATCTGCCTGATTGGTTGCCTCTTCTAGGCTCAAGTGACTTTGCACTTCTAGTAGTGCCTTGATTTTGAGCTCTTTCTCTTTTGCTATTGAATATTTTCATCTTCCTTCAATAAGCTCATGTAGTTCTGCAAGAATTGAGCCATGAATCTTAGTAGGCGTTCTCTTGAATTTGTGTAGGTTGTATGCTACAACATCTTTGATTTTCCTTCTATCTTCATCATTAGACAAATTATATCTTCTATCAACCGATCCCAACCCAACTGTAGTCTTTATGCCTTCAACCATTTCATCAATGGTTGGTTTTCTTGCTTTAGGTTCCTCCTTTACCGGTTTCCCAATCTTCTTTCTTCTTATATAAGTAGTGGTTTTCTCTGTCTTAGTTTCTTTTGAGTCTACTTCTTGTGATTGCTCGGTTGCAACCAATTGCGACTTCTTTGGAACTTTGGGTTCTGGCACAACTACTTTTCTTTTCTTCGGTGTAGGAGACCATTTAGCAGTTACCTTCTTTGTTGTCTTTGAAGGTTCACTCTTCTTCAAATTTGCACTTATCTCATCACAAGTGCCAAACCGGTTGGTTGACAAGTCTAGGTTTCTCTCCTGAAGTGTCTTAGCATATGCTTTGGTAGTCTTAGATGATATTTCGTAACCTAGCTCCAGTGCAAATTTTGTTCTTGGCTCGACAGCCTAGATAATACAGTGATCAATGCTCACAATGAAACACACATCATCCTTGTATTCATTTAAAATTGCAAATGGGATTCTTTCCCTTTCATGCATTTTAGTTTGAAAATCTTGAAAATAATCAGACATAACCTTATTAAAGCAATTTCCCAAATTATTGATCATTTCTCCTATTTGGACCATAATCGGTCTATTTGTTACCCATGTAACATTTCCCACCCCTGGAAAGAATTTTTGATAAAAGAAGAAAAGACATACCATTAGCGTCCCATACTTCAAGAATTTCTTCTTTACCATTCTGAGCTTCTTCAGATTCTCAAAGATTTGACTTCTCAACATTGCGTAGAGGTCGTATTTGGTGTTGTCATGAATGATTCTGTGAGCTACATGAATAGCCCCGCTAGGTATGCTGTCGAGATTGCTTGATTAATAGATTTTTTAACCGATCACTGCAGCAGCGAACCGGACACCTTCGTCTTCAATATCCGTTACAGTCATCATGCGACTGTCGCACCTAGACTAAGTGAGTCGGGTGACTTCACTGTTGGATATCGATCTTAGGGTAAGGGCTTCCCCTGTGACATTGAACCTGTTACTCTCCTCATGTCTTCCTTTGTAATAGGTGTAAGAACACCCTTTCCCAACCACATACCTAGATCATGTACTCGACTGAGTACCATTCGAATCCAGTCGGGTTGAAACACGGTAGGGTAATTGACCCCATTGATCAATCCAACCATTTCTAGTCGAGCATAGTTTGACTTCAGCTTCTCGTCCTTGCAGAGCCCTAGAAATTCGCTCTGTATGAAGGTTTCGCCAAACTCCTCTTGTTTGTAGTGAATGAAGACAGTTATGTCTTCAGTCAACAACACACCATTTGGAATTGATGATAGGGCTCCAGCCATATCATTAGACCTGTTCTGAACTTGCATTACATCATAATCAGGTCGATCTTGCTGATTGATGTCGATAAGGGTTGCAACTGATGATGATGATGCCATTTTGTTGGTGAGAGAAAACACACAACACTCTGTTGAATTCACGGAATTGAAAAGCAAAGATCACAAACACAGATAGATAGATTACCCAAGCTTAAAGAAAATTTGCACAAAAAGTAAAGTAACGTGAAATGAGTAATACACTTTCCCTTTTATATCCTCGGGTTCCAACGGTAATTATCAAACGGTAACTTTTGTTAACGGTTATTAGCATTTATGAGCCTTAACAATTTTTACCCAACCTCACCTTTGTTGACCGGTTCATCAATAATCAATGCTTTACCTGTTTTAACGCAACATCCTCGGTTGATACTTCAGCCATGTAACATCAACCTATCACCGAGAAGGTAATTAACAATATCACATAGCGTGCGCTCTTGACAGGTTCTTTGGTTTTGGATCAATGAGTGCTTCTCAGTAGCAACTTTCACTTAGTGAGAGTAAATCTCATTAGTTGCTCCAGGGACAGTAGCATTTCTACTTGTTCCCCCTTAAGCCCTGATGGCTTAGTTTGATGAAGAGATACCATCATCGGTAGATGATGCCTTTGTCTCTGATTTTTCTCCTTCAGAGCTTTTTGTTCCCTTTTTGGACCATATATGTTAGCCTATTTAAGATTGTCATTGGATAAGTATAAAGCAAACATCAATCCCACTAGTAAACCGATAGACCACTCTTACTCCTAAATAGGTATCGGTAGACCAAGCAGAAAAGGAGATGAACCAGGTATAAAAGTCTTATAGTTCATACAGGAGATAAACCAAGTATAAGAGTCTCATTGTACATACAGGGGTTATATGGACAACCGGGTATGATATTGATACCGGTCAACATGTCAATCCGCATCGGTATATGCGGAGCTGTTTGAGTTAAAACCGGATTTTGTGGAGCATCCACCATTTAGAACCGGAGTTAGCTTTTTAACAGGAGTTAGTTTTATTTCTACGCGGATGTTTCAAGGTAAACTCAAGATCATCTCGCAAAGCTTTTTGCTGCATGATTTATGGACGAGTTTACAGCCTGGCGGTTCTATGAGTTAGGTTTTTATTAAGATTAAATTCTTATAAATACAGGTCATAGGACACAAGAAAACAGTTGTTGAATATTCAGAGTAGAAGAGAGATTTCTTCTGAGAGAGGTTACAGTCACCGGAGGTGAAAGGCAGAAAGGTTCAACAGCCAGGCAGAGCGAGAAAGATTAACAGGTATGATCTAATCAGACAAAGAGTGTCAAATAAGATCATTGCTTTTATACTGAAAGCATGTTGAAATCCCTCTATCAGGGTGAACCCTAATACGTTCTTTGTATAAATCCTTTAACGGAGTAGCATCTTCATTGGTGCTGAAAATCCTTTAACAAGGCGACTCCTAACAGAGTCAAGATCTTAACCGATCTTCTACCAAATCCCTTTACCAGGTAGCACTCTCACAAGTGCTTTGTAAGCTCTTAACCTATCATGTCCCCATTCCAAATGTAATCTTAATAATAAAATATTATTAATAAACAATGATAATAAAATTAAGGTATTAAATTTAATAATAATATTAATAGATTAATAAATATATAGTTAATTATGATACAGACATATTATTAACTATAATATTATCAATATAGTATTATATATCAGTGAACAAATAAATAATAATCATAATTCGTAAAAGTGTATGTTTTAATATATATTTTAATAAATAATAATATAATATAATAATTTACTATTATCAAAATAATATAATAATATCAATAAACAAATAATTGTGATATATTATTAATTTAATTATAATATCAAAACAATATATTAATCGATATAATATATGAATAAATAATAATATATCAATTATACTTATATATATTATATAGCGTTGAGTCGCAACCGTTCACATTGCACACGATATATATAAGAGCTGTGAATAGGATCTAGAGAGGTATGGCAGTCGGGAGAATAGAAAAGAAGGATGAATAGGAAACAGTGAATAAGATATCTATGAGACATTAAATAAAATTGACAGTGAGCGGTAGAAGAAGCTAAGTCAGAGACAAGAAACTCAGACAGCATTAAGTGGAAATGATAGAAAGAGGAACAAGAATGTACAAGACAGCGATAGGGAAGTTTTTTGGCTCTTGCTATTATCCATCAAGGATTATCAACATTTAAAATATATTCTCAGCAAATACGGGAATAGACCAACTAGCGTCCACAAAGGAAATACAATCAACAGTCTATTTACGGCAACCCAAGCATACACCAGGGCAGTCACTTGGAATCCAAATCAGCAAACGCAACCATAAAGGAAGATTCACGGTGGTCTGAGACACATCAATGTAGTCTTAATTGACATTCAAACCGAACTATCCTAAACAATTATAGCGACATTAAGAACGGAGAATAAGGACTAAAATACATCAGCGAGTAATGAAGAGGTAAAAGCATTTTGGGGAAGGTGGATCCTCTCACAGCGATATATTCATAGGTGAAGCCAGCATTGAAAATCTGTTCTGAGCATATAGCTTTCGTGTTGAAGACAAGTCACTCCCATCTCAGGCATTCAATATTATTTCTCTTATCTTAGACCAATATTGGACCCTCTCCACTTGAATAAATCATTTATTGGAAAAATAAGTGACATACGATTTACATAGTGAAATCAGTCATAGCCTTATCATTGCATAATTATAAGTTCGGGTCAGGAATAACAATAACGATGCTATACGAGATGATTGGAGACATGGGATTGCAACTATAAACTACATATTAGAGACGATACCTTGAACACATAAATAGAAGATAAATCAGAACCAGTGTCAGAATTTGAAATTGTAAACATTTGGATATTAATCTGAAACAACACTAGAGTAAGGAGGAGAAATTAAGGTATTTGTCCCAACTTTCCAAGCCATCCAGAAAGGGATCATTACATAACCGGGCATCTTTATTACTGCAGTAGTGAAGTTGTGAGCTCTGTCTCACCGTGGTTTTTTCCTTCTAACCGAGGGTTTCCACATATATATGTTGTGTTGATTCTAAGTATTTCTATTTCTGTTTATGTATGGTTAATTGCATAGTGTTTATTCCGAAAGAATCTGCATACAAGGTTTAATTGAAGTAGAAATAGTATTTACTGATTCACCCCGCCTCTCAGTAACCGGTTAGTAATAACAATTGGTATCAGAGCCTTGGTTCTCAAATATCTAGAGCTTAACCACTTGAGAAAAGATCATGGAGGGTTACAAGTATCAAAAATAGCTTGAAGAAGCCAATGACATAATTGCCTCTCTTGAGAATAGGCTGAGATTATCTCTTGCTAAAAGAAAAGATCTAGCTCTACAGTTAAGTGAGAGCAATGAAACGATTGAGGAGCTCTATGGACAAAGTGGATCAGATGAAGCTGAGGAGGCAGTCTTTGAGCTTATGGAGAGGAAGCAGATCTTAACTAATCAGATCTCCAACCTGAAAAGAGAGTAGGAAGAAAACGCCCTAAGGTTGACTAAATTAATTGAGAAAAAGAGGAAAGTTGAAGATGAAAGAAACACTACAGTAAAATCTCTTGCAGCCTCTGAGAGAGCTAGAAATCTGGTTGAAGGAGCAGTGAGAGAGAGTGATCTTGTAGTTATGCAACTTCAAGAAGACATGCAGATAGTCACTCAAGAAAATGCCAGTATGCAAAAGAACTGGCATGACAGAGACGATGCATGCAAGAGGCTGGCAATTGAGTTGTATCAACTGCAGCAACAAATGAAAATTCTTGAAGAAAGAAATGAGACACTCAAAAGGTACAACGAAAGTTCTGCAAAGCTTGATGAACAACTAAAAGCTCAGCAAAAGCACAAGGATCCCACAGGACTTGGCTTCACCAGTCAAAGCGCCAACAAAACCGGTGAGTCTTCTAGAGTTACGTAAGGCAAGAAAGAAAAGAAGCCACTGGCACAAAAAGGTTAAAAGACCTTCAACACTTCTTGCAATCACTGTGGCAAACCGGGTCATAAAACAAGCAACTACAGAAATGCACCGGTAAAGCCAACTAACAATAACTACAAAAACTGTTACAAGTTTGGCCACAAGACCTCTGAATGCTGGTCTCGCCCCACAAGTGTGTCCAATGGAAGCAGGGGAAGCTTCAAAGGCTATTGCTACTTATGCAACAAGTTTGGATACAAAGCTAATGAATGCAGATCTAAAACAATGGCATTTAGATCCCCACCAAAACCGGTGTTCCCAAAGAGGAATGGGAACCGGAGCACAAAGAATTGTGCCAACTGTGGCATGCACAGCCATAATCAATCCTGGTGTGATTCACCTAACAAAAGGGTAAATCCATGGAAGGCAACCGGGATAGTTTGTTACACCTGCAATAAAGTTGGTCACTGGCCAAAGATTATAGGAACCAGTTTGTGAACAAGAGAAGAGGATCAGTCAAACCGGTGAGGAAGAACACTCAGTCTCTCAATCAAAAGGACAACAATGGAAAGGAGACCAAGAAAGAAGTCAAGAAGATTTGGTTCAAGAAGGAATCAAAGAGCTCCGTTGAGAAGACAGAGGAAAGATCATCATCTGTCGATGGTGATATCTCTTCAGCAAACTGAGCCTATAAGGCTTAGAGGGAACTAATAGACCATCTACTGTTCCCAGTAGAACTGGTGAGTATCCAACTCACTCAGTCTACAAGAAAGACCGGACATGTAAGTGTTGATCAACCGGGGAAAAGCCTATATAACCGGTTGGCGAAAAAGGAAAAAGAAAGGTTAGGTAAGGTATTTAATGCTATAGCCGTTAACAAATAGTTACCGTTTGCTGATTACCATTATGACCTAATTCTATATAAAGGAAGGAGGATTATTCATTGTCTTTGTCATGTCCCCATTTTGGTTGACATCGTTTGGCATGACGGATTTGCCTATCATCGACTCTCGTAGGCAAATGGTTTGGAGAGAGGGTCATTATGTTGATCATTTGATTGCATATTGCTGACAAAGCCTACATTCGGTAGAGCCTACATCCAGTTGGGCCTACATGCAGTTGTAGTGGAGCCTACATCCAGAGTGAGCCTACATCCACTTGTAGTAGAGCCTACGTTCAATCTTGAGCCTACGTTCATTCGTAGTTGGGCCTACATTCAGTTATGAGACATTTGGGCCTACATTGTTATAATTTTGAGTTGAGAAATGTACTTTATTATTATAATGTTATTTTATTATAAAGTACATTATAATTAGATGTTTCTAGAAGTTCTAGTAACTTCTCAAGAAAAAAGAATAAATAGGGGGCTTGGGCTATCATTTCTACATGCTTGGATTTGGGATTTCTTCTACTTCTTCCATTGTGGAGCAATTTGTAGTCTTTGGTCTGCAAATTCTATTCGATCTTTGGGAACGATAACTCCCCTAGATTGGCATAACTGAGGTAGTGAAATATCTACTGAAGGGTTGCAAATTTGGAGTTGGTACTCAGCCATTTCATTGGTATTTTAAGAGGCATTTTTAGTAGGGCCGAAATTATAGGAGGCAATTTTTAGCAGGTCCAAAATTATAGGCGGCCGTTTTTAGCAGGTCCGAAATTATAGGAGGCCGTTTTTAGCAGATTCGAAAAAGCAGTCCGAAAAAGCAAATCCGAAAAAGCAGTCCGAAAAAAGCAGACCCGAAAAAACAGTCCGAAAAAGCAGACCTGAAAAATTGATATTGAGGGTTTGTAATTGTTTGGAATAAGGGTTCTGAATTCATCATTGCATTGGTGAATCATTTGGTGAAGAATTGGAGATCATTTTGGTACATTTTCAAAATTGCAATATCAGGGTTTGGAACCAATAATTTGCTCATATCTCCTAATCTACTTGGAGAATATTTTTATGCTCTTGGGAGGATCTTAGTACACCCCTGGCGGTCCTTTTCATAGTTTTTTGGAGTGTCAAAAACCCTGCAATTATTTTATGCAGTAGCCGTACATGTACGACCTGGTACGGCTCTGTGGTGTGCAGCACATAGCAGAGATTCAAGGGCAGTTTGGGGGCGAGTTAGGATTGCTTGGTGTGGTCTTCAGCAGCGTAGCAAATCAGAGTAATTGGAGCGGTTTCCAGGTGCACTTGTTGATAGTAATGAATGTTAAACATTACATATCTATTGTATATGACAGTCACTAAAATTCATGTCTGAATATGTACTGTTCTTGCACCATTTTGCTGTGATAATCAGTTCATATATCTCTGTTGTCATAGTCAGTCCTCTATCTTCAGATATGGATATAAGTTAGCAAGGGTATTGCCACATTGTCATAGCATTGTATTCTGAATATTGTCACAGTCATACATAATCTGAAAACAGTCATTGAATTCAGACTTTGCATTGTAATTGGGTGCGTTGATAGGACTACGTTCATTCATTGGTTTCATATCCAAGTCCATATGTTGTACACAGTCCATAAACAGTGCTTATATGTGTTAGATGTAACAGTTGCATGAATTCTGGAAAGTGCAATCAGAATTAGAGAAGTTTTTGATATCTTGTATTAAGTCTTTACATTGCTTTGAGATTCATTGCTGCTCTATTGTATTTCATTACTACATTGGTATTGTTATCTCAATAACATTTGGTGCCCAAAACAAATAAACATCATTGCAAACAAGACCATTCAAGTGCATGCCAACTGTTTGACGAATTTACACGGATCAGATTTGGGGTTTTTAGTGATCCTACTAGTGAGGGTCATTACAGTCTTTTACTTTGTGATTTGTGATTAACAATTTCTTATGCTTGAGTAATATTCTCGTGCTTTGATCATCGATAAGATATTTTCTGTAAGACCGATCAAGCTACTTTCTGTGTAAACCGGTTGATTAGAAATGGCATAGGGAAACTTAGTTGACCTACCTTTCTACAATATCATGGCGTTTCAGAATAGGGAAAACGACATGTCTGGTGCGCTATCTTCTGTGCCAAATGGAGTCCTCATTGACAGTCCCAACGGGTGCTGAGAGGGGAGGGGTGAATCAGCACAAAAAAAAAACTTTTCTTTCCGTTTTAATTCAGTGGAGTAAACTTTCAGCACTAAAGCAAACAGTTCTAAGCAAACAAAACAGTAAGTGAACAAACACAAAGTGACACCAGATTTATCACGTGGAAACCCGGTTAGGGTAAAAACCACGGTGTGAGACCTCATAATATTTGTACTCTTCTAAAGTACGCCTTGTTAATAGGTTGCCCGGTCAAGGGATAAAACGCACTTGCTAGGTGCGACCCAATCAAGGGATTTGTTACAGTAAGATCTGTTAAGACCTGCCCGGTTAAGGGACTTCAGACACCTTGAAAGATGTCACCTGGTTAAGGGATTTTGATACAAGGGACCTGTTAGAGTCCACCCAAATATTGGGATTTGTCTATTGTAGTTTGCTAGAAAACAATAGAAATAAGATCTTTACAGAAGACTCTTCTTTAGCCAGATGTGATCTCTATTTGTGCTCTTCTGAGAATTATCACCAATTGACACAGGTGTACTCTCAGCTATTGTTGTGCTGACTTGCACAACTTTTACTCTGTCGATTTTCTCCAACCCTTGATACTTTTCTAACCTTTGCTTCTATAGCATATAGGCTCACTCTTTTTCTCGGCAGAATGAAGGTAAATCTTCTTCTCAACAGACATAAGAATATATTCAGTTTTGTTGCCCTAACTGCGCCTTAAATGCATGACCTAATCATGAGATCCAACGAATGTATCACTCGGTGAAGTGTTTGTTCTCTTGAGCAAGCATTCGATGCAAGTTCTGTCTTTATCCACTACATGAAGAAAACAACAGTTGCGTGTCAAGCAACCTTTCTTCATAAGAGACAACACTTCAATTTAAAGCCACTGAATCCGGCTTTAAATCCTTCAGTCGCGCCTCAAGTAACCACTGATTCCGGCTTTAAATCCTTTATCTGCACCTCAAACCGATCACCAAGATAACTCGAGATCACTTGGATTTATTGCAATAAATTCCGATGAAGAAGAGTTGGTTGGAACAGACAGTTGACTATGTCTTCCTCGGTTCATACCGGGGTCTTATCATATATCGGTTGAGTTCTTTATGCTAAATACCGGGTACATGCCCTTGGTGGAGCAGATTACCGGTTGCACTATTCTTACCAGTTGTGTTATAGACAATTGTTGGATATGCGTTTATTTGTACTTGTCTATACCGGTTGAGGGTGGTCCTTGGTTGATACTAGGATACACTCTTCTCTGCTGAGTGCATTATCCGGTTGTTGATGCTTAGTGTAGTGACCGTCCGGTTTCTCAACCTTTCTTGGTGAAGAGTCCCCTCTATAATAGAGATCAAATCTCTATCCTCTTTTACCAAACAATGACAACACTCAGACCGGTAGAGAACTTACCGGTTAGTGATGCCAACAATCTCCCCCTTTGGCATTGATTGCAAAAATATGATAGATAATCATATCTATTCTCCCCCTTTTTTGACAATAGAATGCCAAAAGGCTAATCAGGAAGATTTGCATACTCTGCTCCCCTTGTGAGCAGCAGTCCTTCTCATCAATTAATAAAAGATAAGATGTAACCTTTGGAATCATAATGAATTGATGACTTCCTGTTGATAATTACTGATGATCTGAGAGGGGTACAACCCCAGTCTACCTCTGAGATACTCAAAGGTACTCTTTGGTAATGGCTTTGTGAATATATCAGCAATCTGTTCTTTTGTGGACACATACTCCAATCTTACTTCTTTGTTCTGTACAAGTTCCTTCAAGTAGTGATACTTGATGGCAATGTGCTTGGTCTTGGAGTGCATAACATGATTTTTGGATATGTTTATGGCGCTGGTACTGTCACAGTAAATTGCGATTGGTTCAGGTACCTGTTCCTAAATACCTTCCAGCAATTGTTTGATCCAAATCACTTGTGTGTAGTTTATTGCAGCAGCAACATATTCAGCTTCAGCAGTGGATTGTGAAATGCAATTCTGCTTCTTACTTGTCCACGATACTATTCTCACACCTAAGAAGAATGCACCACCACTTGTGCTCTTTCTATCATCCACGTTGCCAGCCCAGTCTGCATCTGTGTAGACTTTGATTTGGAATCCACCCTTGTGTAAAAACCATAAGCCATATTCCTCGGTTCCTTTTAGATATCTGAAGATTCTCTTTACTGCAATTAGATGTGTTTCTTTGGGATTAGCAGAGAATCTTGCTACTATGCCAACTGCATGAGCAATGTCCAGTCTGCTATGAACAACATACTGCAGTTTTCCTATCATGGACCAATATATTGTTTCATTGACTTCTTTGGCATTATCCTCCTTTGATAACTTAAGATTAGTTATCATTGGGGTTCCAACCGGTTTGGATTCTTCTAGCCCAAAGGTCTTGAGAATTTCTTTTATGTACTTGGACTGAGAGATGAAGATACCTTCTGTTAGCTGATGGACCTGTAGTCCAATAAAGAATTTTATGGGCCCTATCATAGACATCTCAAATTCTTTCTTCATTTCTTCAGCAAATGCTTTGTTCATTTTGTCATCTCCTCCAAAGATGATGTCATCAACAAAGATTTCAGCAATTAGATTTCCATCCTCTCCGGTTTTAAGATACATATTGTTGTTGTCACCGGTTCTGATGAATCCAATTGTCAGAACATATGAATGCAACCTTTCATACCAAGCCCTTGGGGCCTGCTTGAGCCCATAGAGAGCCTTTTTTAGTTTGCATACCATATCAGTCTTTTGAGCAGATGTAAACCCTTCTAGTTGCTCAATGTAGACTTCTTCTAGTATTCCATTGAGGAATGCAGACTTCACATCCATCTGGTACACTTTAAAGCCTTTGTGAGCTGCATAGGCAAGAAGAATTCTCACCCCTTCTAGTCTGGCTACTGGTGCAAAAGTTTCTCCGTAGTCTAGTCCAGCTTCCTGAGCATAGCCTTTGCGAACAAGCCTTGCTTTATTTCTGATTACTTTACCATCCTCATTCAATTTGTTTCTATAAACCCATTTAATCTCAATTACATTTTTGTCGTGAGGTCTTGGCACAAGTTCCCATGTGTCATTCTTTTCTATTTGCTCAATTTCTTCGTCCATGGCCTTGACCCAATTTTCATCTTCAAGTGCTTCTCTGGTGGTTTTGGGCTCAACACACGAGAGAAGATAGACGTTCTCTTTGGCCTTTTTCCTTGTTAGGATGTTCCCATGTCTGTCACCAATTATATTGTCAGTAGAGTGATATGTGACATACCTTGGAAGAGCCGACCTCTGTTCCTGGTCCGGTTCATCTTGTTGAGCAATATCTTCATCATGGTTCTGAACATCTACTTGTTCACCATCCTGGGGTGTCCTATTATCTTCAAGTACAGTCTCTCGCTCTTGATTTCTGTTACTGGGAGTTGTCTCCTCTTCTTCAGTTGTTGATTCATGAAACTCAAAGACATCTCCTCCATTAGTAAGTTTGAAATTTTCATGATGGACATGACCAGTGCTCTTGTTTGGTTCAGATGATTCATCAATTTTTACATTGATGCTTTCAATTATCTTGCCTGTTCTTTTGTTCAAACACCAATAAGCTTTGCTTTTGGTAGAGTAACCCAGAAATGTTCCTTCATCACTCTTGGGATCAAACTTCCAAGAAAACATTTCTCTTTTGATATAACATTTACTAACAAAGATTCTGTAGTAGCTTACACTAGGAGTATGCTTAAACCATAGTTCATAAGGAGTCTTACTAGTTCCCTTTTTGACTTGAACTCGGTTGATTGTATAAACACCGGTGCTGACAGCTTCTCTCCAAAAGTGATGAGGAAGATTCTTTTGGATTAACAGGGTTCTGGCACAGTCGATCACCGTTCTGTTTCTTCTTTCTGCTACTCCATTTTGCTGAGGAGTCCTAGGTGCAGAGAACTATCTCTGTATGTCATGTTCCTCACAGTAATGAGTAAACTCCTGAGAGGTGTACTGACCTCCTCTGTCCGACCTTAGACATTTCAAGCTTCTATTAGTTTCCTTTTCCACTCTAGCCTTGTAAATACAGTGGTGCTGACAGCTTCTCTCCAAAAGTGATGAGGAAGATTCTTTTGGATTAATAGGGTTCTGGCACAGTCGATCAGCATTCTATTTCTTCTTTCTGCTACTCCATTTTGCTGAGGAGTCCTAGGTGCAAAGAACTGTCTCTGTATGCCATGTTCCTCACAGTAATGAGTAAACTCTTGAGAGGTGTACTCACCTCCTTTGTTCGACCTTAGACATTTCAAGCTTCTACTAGTTTCCTTTTCCACTCTAGCCTTGTAAATTTTGAACATGTGAAAGGCTTCTGATTTCTCACGAACAAAGAGTGTCCACATCATTCTTGAGAAATCATCTACGAACAACATGAAATACCGGTCTCCATGATAGCTCTTTGTCCTCATTGGTCCACATAGGTTTGTGTGTACAAGGTCTAGAACATTTTTCAGCAGAGAAGGACTTGCTACCAAAACTTGCTTCTGTCAGTTTTCCTAATTGACAATCCTTACAAATACATCCCATGGGTTTTGCAATTTCTGGGAGTTCTCTAACCGATTTCTTCCTGCTTACTTTGACAATGTTGTCAAAGTTTATATGGCAAAGCCTCTTGTGCCATAGCCAGCTATTGTCTTCTTTAGAGATAAGACCAATCTTGCTTGATTCTCCTTTGACAGAAGCAATTAAGCAGGCTCCTTCTATTGAGTCTAGGTAGAACAGATTGCCTTTGCTCTGTCTACCGGTTGCAACGTGGGATCCAGATTGATTTTTGACTACGCAGGAGCCTTGACCGAACTCCAACTGGAAACCTTTGTTGTTTAGTTGTGCAACACTCATCAAGTTATACATGAGTCCTTCGACCCAGTACACGTCTTCACAAACAACATTATTGCAGAGAACAATAGATCCCTTACCCTTGATGGCACAAGGGGCATTGTTTCCAAATGTGACTAATCCACTATCGTTGAGCTCCAAGTTGATGAACTTGCTCTTGTCACCGGTCATATGGTGAGTGCATCCGCTATCAATGATCCAATCGTCATATTGATGTGATCTGGATATGAGTGCAACTTCATTGAGAGCTGGGCTCTCCTCCTTTATTGCTACAAATGCAATTTTTGGATCTTCTGAGTCTTCAAACTCATTGTCTGTGACTCCTTCCTCGATAAGATAGCAATCCTGCTTTGCTTTGTTCTTGAACAGGTCTCTTTTGTCTCTATTTTCATTATCTAGACATCTGGCAACAATGTGTCCTATTTTGTTGCAAGAGAAGCATTTTAAAGGGAGTTTCCCTTTGTACTTCCCTTTCCCTCTGGGAAATCTCTTAGCAATCAGAGCTTCAAACTCATCTTGCTCCGTCTCCTCTGAGAGCAGATTCTCAATGAGGTTACCGATCTTACCGGTAGAGGAGTTACTGGTTTCTCTTCCCTTTTTGGTGGAAGAGGTATTGACCGATGATTTGAATGCTACTTCCTGAACACATAGACTATTATCAAAGTTGCTTAATTCAAAAGCAACTAGCTTACCGATTAGAGAGTCTAGGGTGACTTGATCGTTGCTCACGGATCTGAGCTCTTGAATGGCAGAGATCTTTATGGTGTACTGAGGTCTGAGAGTTCTTAGTATTTTGCTCACCACCTCTTCTTCAGTTAGCTTGCCTCCAACACTTTTGATGGAGTTGATCACTTCCTTGATTCGGTTGCTATATTGCTCGATATCTTCTCCATCATTCATCCTCATGTCGTCATACTTTCCCCTAAGGCTTTCGACTTTGGCTCTCTGAACATTGGGATCTCCTCCATAGACTGTTTGCAACTTCTTCCACATTTTGCTGGCGGAGTCAAGATGTTCAATTTCAGCATACACGTGGTCAAGTAAAGTGCTAGCTATCATGTCCATGGGAGCTGTGTGCTCAGTCTTAATTTTCTCTTCATCAGGTGTCAAGGTACCGGCGGGCTCACTATAGTCATTAATAACATGCAACCAGTACTGGTCACCGTTGGTCTTCATATATAGCTTCATTCTGCTGCACCATAAGGTGAAGTTTTCTTTGGAAAACTTTGGTCCTTCCTTTCTCATCATCATAGCTTTCTCTCTGTGTGGTTAAGCAACAAAGAAAAACAGAACAAGGCTCTAATACCAATTGACAATCCCAACGGGTGCTAAGAGGGGAGGGGTGAATCAGCACAAAAAAAAAACTTTTCTTTTCCCTTTTAATTCAATGAAGTAAACTTTCAGCACTAAAGCAAACAGTTCTAAGCAAACAAAACAGTAAGTGAACAAACACAAAGTGACACCGGATTTATCAGGTGGAAACCCGGTTAGGGTAAAAACCATGGTGTGAGGAGACCTCACAATATTTGTACTCTTCTGAAGTACGCCCTGTTAAGAGCTTGCCCAGTCAAGGGATAAAACGCACTTGCTAGGTGCGACCCAGTCAAGGGATTTGTTACAATAAGATCTGTTAAAACCTGCCCAGTTAAGGGACTTCAAACACCTTGAAAGATGTCACCCAGTTAAGGGATTTTGATAATCTGAAGGAGCTCGGAATTGTGAAGAAACAATTCCTGAAATACGGAACCCTACTGGTATGCCTATTCTTCTACTATCAGAATTATTTTCAGGGGATAGGCAAGGTAACATGGGATACCGACAAACCAGTAATGATACAGATCAAGGACATGGCAAACAAACTAGGAAACCAGTTCAGTATAATTATGAATAAGCATTTTGAGGATTTCCAGCTAAGGATGCAAGCCAAGGAAAGGATTCCCACAGCCATCGTGGAAGCCTACAAGGATGAGGTGTGTTTTCTGGTGACCACTGCATCATTCAAGCTGTGGAACCAAAAACTGTGTATGCACCAGAGCTCGGTTACGAGATCTCTTCCAAGACAACTAAGGCATATGCAGATGCCCTACAACAAGCTGACCTAGATCTCTTTGTATACCAGTTCGGAACATACGAGGAGATAGTGGAGAATGTGAAGAAGAAGTCTTTAGTAAAGGAACCGAAGAAGGTGTATGTAAAGAGAACTCCTACACCAAAGAAGAAACCAACAACAGATGAACCCAAAGCTCAAAGGAAAAGAGCACAACAAGCGACCAACGCTCAAGGGGAAGAAACTGAAGGAATGGAAACTAAAGACCCAACTCCTCTGATCCGCAAGAGGAAATCTGCTAAACCGGTGAAGGAAGATGCACCGAGAGGAAGAAAACAAGATATTGATGAATTCGTAGCAGTATTAAAGAATTCAGGTGGTATGGCTTCAGTAGAAAGGAGGTATAATCTAGCAAATGAAGAAGACAGAAGGAAAATAGAAGTGGTAGTCTACTGCATTTATAAATTCAACCTTACTCCTACCGAACTTCACAAGGTCGTCCCTGATGATCTCCATGAAATTCTTGAAGCAAGATGGAAAGCTTCAATGAAAAGAGAAAAGGAGTTAACGATTAGGGCTCTGTTTGAGGTTCAGAATCATCTCACTCTGGACGAGACCACTCAACAAGAAGAATTGGACAAGCATAACTTCCTGATAAGAAAGAGGATAAGTTAAATGCTTATTGGAGAAGCTGACAAAGTTCACGAGGAAGGTGTGGCAACATAGACAAATCTTCTTTAGATCCAACAACAGGCAGAAGAAAAATGCCAAAAGACAACAGTACCGGTAACTGATACCAGCAAAGGAAAAGGAGTACTGGGAGCAGAGGTATCAGTGAAAGAGAAGATTCCTACCGGACCGGTCATCAACATCACTAATGATAGAGGCAGTGATCAGGCTCCACCAACCATTCTTGTTTCTCCAGAAAAAGGTAAGGCTCGAACCATGACTGTGAATGATATAGTTGATGAAGTTATGGATTTTGGAGAAGTAGCCAATGCGGCTAAATGGTTTAGTGTCGTAGGAGAGGAAGATAAACAAGCAACTATAGTGACTCTGTTAGAAACTTTCCTAGACTTCAACAGAAGTCCAAGGGACTATAGGTCAAAATTTCCTCCTGAACTGAATTCTAGACTTCAAAACAAATGGAGAACCAGTCTAGGGACAAACAGTAAAATTGTCAAGGAGACACTGTCACAAGTTCAACTGGGTCTCAACAAAGAAACTATAAAACTTATGATGGAGGAAGTATCCATGAATCTGGATACCAAGAATAGAGTTGCTAAGATAGTCGACGAGTATGAAAAAAAAGTCTATGAAGAGACTCTGAATTTCTAGCAACAATATGACTTCAGTGCTCTTAAGGCAACAAATCCGCAAGATAACCTGAAACAGTACTGGATCCACCAGTTCAATTCACTACTCGTGAAGAACCTACCACCGGTGAACAAGTGAATCTGGAAGAGCAAGCTCTGCTAGAGGAACAAGTGCTAGGAGAAGATATTGTTGTGGGTGAGCTACATACAGCTGAAGAGCAACACAGAGAGGAAGCCCCACCAAAAGAGCAAGTGCAACAGGAAGAGGATGCACAACCAAAAGGAGAAGTACAACCAGAAGGAGAAGTACTACCGGAAGTGGAAGTACAACAACAGGTAGAGAGACCAGAAGAAGAGGTCCTACCAGAAAATATGGCACAACCGGAAGATGTGGTATACAAGAAGAGAAAGAACAAGAGCAATCGGTACAGGAGCCAAAGCAAATGGAACAGGTAGATATTCCTAGCTCATCCTCATCTAAGAGGAAGTTAACCTTTGCAACAGACACCGAAGCCAAAAGAAGCAAGGTTACCGAGACTGTAGTTGACATAAGCAAAATGTCAGCTAGGCAATTAAAGGAGCTGACAAAGAGGAAACAGGACATGGTGCTCACAAGTGTAAAGAACATCTTGTACAACTTTGTACCGGATGCAGACATTGATGAAGATGAACCTGTAATTGATCAATTGGATATTTTGGCACAAGCGATCGGAGAAGATGTCACCGATCCGGAGAAAATTGCCATTAATCACTATGAGCAGAAGAGAATAGAAATTCTCCACAAATAGGTCAAAGATATAAAGGTAACAGTGACTACCAATGTAACAGTACTGCAGCAACAATTGCAAGTTGCAAGAAGTCTGATGACAAGGACTTCGAATTTTGATACTTTTATACAAGATCTCACAGAGAAGTCATCTAAGACTTCTGAAGACATAAGAGCTTTCTCTTCCCAGTTTGATATAAAGAATAAATTTGCAACAGATTTTAGTAGGGAGATGACAAGTCTAGCTCTCATTCTGAGAAAGACATCTGAAGAAAAGACCAAGCGAATCCAAGATCTTATTGGATTTCAATCGTTCCTAGCCCCAACTCTTGATTTAATGCAAAGGACTGCAACAAATGCTAAGAATTTGATCGGTGAACTGGACTACAAGACTGTAGAGGACATGGAGAACATAATAGTATCACTGAAAGCAACACTGAAAAATCTAGAACATGTCATCGGTGAATATAGGGAAGAAGTCTATAGGTGGAATTCACTATGATGAGAAAGTGATGTTTTGCGAAAAGTGATGTTTTGCCACCAATGCCAAAGGGGAAGATTGTTAGCATATTTAAGATTGTCATTGGATAAGTATAAAGCAAACATCAATCCCACCAGTAAACCGGTAGACCAATCTTACTCCTAAATAGGTACTGGTAGACCAAGTAGAAAATGAGATGAACCGAGCATAAAATTCTTATAGTACATACATGAGATGAACCGAGTATAAGAGTCTCATTGTACATACAAGGGTTATATGGAAAACCGGGTATGATATTGATACTGGTCAACAGCATGTCAATCCGCACCGGTATATACGGAGCTGTTTGAGTTAAAACCGGATTTTGCGGAGCATCCACCATTTAGAACTGGAGTTAGCTTTTTAACAGGAGTCAGGTTTATTTCTACGTGGATGTTTCAAGGTAAACTCAAGATCATCTCGCAAAGCTTTTTGCTGCATGATTTATGGACGAGTTTATAGCTTGGCGGTTCTATGAGTTAGGTTTTTATTAAGATTAAATTCTTATAAATATAGGTCATAGGACGCAAGAAAACAATTGTTGAATATTCAGAGCAAAAGAGAGATTTCTTCTGAGAGAGGTTACAGTCACCGAAGGTGAAAGGCAGAAAGGTTCAACAGCCAGGCAAAGCGAGAAAGATTAATAGGTATGATCTAATCAGATCATTGCTTTTATACTGAAAGCATATTGAAATCCCTCTATCAGGGTGAACCCTAATAGGTTCTTTGTATAAATCCTTTAACCGGGTAGCATCTTCATTGTTGCTGAAAGTCCTTCAACAAGGCGACTCCTAACACAGTCAAGATCTTAACCAATCTTCTACCAAATCCCTTTACCGGGTAGCAGTCTCACATGTGCTTTGTAAGCTCTTAACCGAGCATCTTTATTACTGCAGTAGTGAAGTTGTGAGCTCTGTCTCACCGTGGTTTTTTCCTTCTAACCGAGGGTTTCCACATGTATATGCTGTGTTGATTCTGAGTATTTCTATTTCTGTTTATGTATGGTTAATTGCATATTGTTTATTTTGAAAGAATCTGCATACAAGGTGTAATTGAAGTAGAAATAGTATTTACTGATTCACCCCCCCTCTCAGTAACTAGTTAGTAATAACAATATCTTCTTCACTTCTTTCTTGGTCTCTTCAGTTCTGTTTCCCTTTTGATTGGGAGTCTCATTCCTCTTGACTGGTTTTACTTGGCCTTTTCCTTTGTTTATTGACCGGTTCTTGCAGTCTCTGGCCAAATTCCCAATATTGATACAATTGTAACAAGTCATCCCAGTTCTTCTTCATGGATTAACTCTCTTTCTTTTGTCCATGGGTGAATGACATTCAATAGCTCTATGCCCTAATGTAGCACACATAGATGTGCCCCGGTTTGCATTCCTATTGTGCAATACCGGACTTGTTGGAGATTTGAATTCCATGGTTGTAGACCTACATTCTTCAGCCCTATGTCCAAATTTATTGCATGCATAACAATACCCTTTAAAGCTTCCTTTGCTTCCACTAAACACATTGTTTGATCGTGACTTGCATTCAAAGGTCCTATGTCCATACTTATAACAATTATTGCAGTAATTGTTGGAGGTGAAGGGTTTCACCGGTGCATTCATGTAATCATTAGACCTATGACCCGGTTCCCCACAATGTTTGCAAGATAATTTAGAGAGTCTCTTACCTTTTTCTCCGGTTGGTTTCTTTTTGTCCTCCTTGATTCCTTTGAGATTTGAGGACTCGCCGGTTTCTTTGGTCCCTTGGCCATTGTAACCAGTCCTGTATGGTCATTGTGTCTTCTTTGAGCTTTCGGTTGCTCATCCAGCTTCTCAGAACTCTCATTGTATTTTCTGAGCTTTTCATTTCTCTCGTCAAGAGTTTTCAGCTGTGTTTTAAGTTTTTCAACTTCAGCAACCATTTCTCTACTTGTTTCATCTTTATCATGCAAGTGTTCATGCATGATGGCATTTTCCTGAGTTATGCCCTGCATGTCTGCATGTAGTTGCAGTATGAGAGCATCGCTCTCTCTTAGAGCATCTTCAGCTAAGTTCCTTGATCTCTTAGCAGTTTGTAGTGCTTCTTTAGCACTATTTATCTCATCCTCAACTTTTCTGCTTGCTTTGATGAGTTCAGTCATTCTCAGTGCATGACCTTCATGTTCTCTTTTCAAAGTAGAGATTTGATCGATCAGGTTCTAATTTCTCTCCACGAGTTCAAAAACTGCTTCTACTTCATTTGAACTACTCTGTCCAGATAGTTCATCTATTGTGTCCTGACTTTCACTCAATTGCAAAGCCAGTTCTTTTCTCTTGGCAAGAGATCTTCTCAATCTGTTTTCAAGAGAAGCAATCCTTTCATTTGCTTCCTCTACTGCTTCTGATACCGGTAACCCTCCATGATCTTTACTCAAGCGGTTAAGCTTCTTTACCTAAGAACTTGGCTCTAATACCAATTGTTAATCCTAACCGGTGACTGAGAAGGGGGGATGAATCAATCAATTCAACTTATTTAAATTTGTATCCTGTTAAACTAAATACAGCTACTGTGTGATATTGAAAATATAATGCATGCTTAAGTAACTTGAACATAAATCACGTACACAAGCTAAAACATGATATATACGTGGAAACCCTCGGTTAGAGAGAGAAAACCATAGTGGGACAGAACCCACAATCTTCACTACTGCAGTAATAAAGTTGCCCTGTTAAAGGCTTACAAAAGCACTTGTTGGAATGCTACCCTGTCAAGGGATTTGATATAAATCGGTTAAGATCTTGACCCTGTTAGGAGTCGTCTCGCCAGAGGACTTAAGAACATCAATCAAGATGTCACCCGGTGAAGGGATTTATACAATGGAACTTGTTAGGGTTCACCTTGATAAAGGGATTTTTATGAGCTTTATCCAATAAGGAAAAATGATCTTCTTTAGACACTTAATTTGTCAATCAAATCATACCTGTTCTTTTCCTCGCTTTGCTTGGTTGTTCAATCTTTGTCTTTCACTCTTGGTGATTGTATCCCTTCTCAAAAGACTCAGCTCGTCTTCTCTTCTTTATCTCTCTGCACTTCATTTCTCCATCAACCACATTGCTAATGCACGATGACCCACATATATAATGATCTTAACATTACCACATGGAATTGTGGCACCAAGCTGTAACTCTTCCAAAATGCCGTTGTTCTGGAAGGCATTTCAAAAACCTCGCATGAAGGAATCTAGTTCAAGCCAAAACGCTCGCATACAGAACTCTAGTTCATCCCAAAAAGCTCGTGTAGAAAACTCCAATTCATCCCAAAATGCTCCGCAAAAACTGGATCAGATTATAAAAGCACAGACCGGTAGATCTTATTCTTTGAGCGGGAACCGATGTGCTACCGGTTGAGTCATCTGCCTCCTGTGGTTTCCTACTAGATCAGTTGACCAAGACCGGTATTATTGTGACCGGTGTAGTTACACTAGTTACTTAGCAAGTTTGATGGTTGTCGACTGAGACAACTACCGGTTCATCACTGTTGCTCTAACTTAAAGACTAGTGTGTTTGATGTTCGCCAATGAAGACAACTAAGCATAAATGCCAACAACACCCTCCTTAAGCACAATTTGGATGGGTGAAAGTATGGGTCCCAGCAAATGAATTTTGATGAGGTACTTGTGTACTTAAAAATCCCTTCCTAAGAGAAGAAACCCTTTAAAAGAAGAGAGAATAGCCCTCCCCCTACCCAAGAGAGAGAGAGAGAGCTTGATTTTTGTGAAGGGCTTGCTGAAGATGTCAACTATCTGCTCCATAGTTCAGCAATAGCAAAGACTGATGACATGTCTACGAATGAGATCCCTTAATGTAGTGCATGTGGATCTCAACATTTTTAGTCTTTGTTGATGATGAACTAGGTTCTAAGAGATTGAGATAACACTCTAGTTGTCACAAAATATGATAGATGGCCCATAAATTTTTATACCAAACTCAATGAGAATATGCTAAAGTCTACGGGCCTTAGTGGCATCACTCATAACACCTCAATAGTCCACCTCTATGGAAGAAGAGATAACATTTTGCTTCTTGCTTGACCAATATATGGTATTAAAACCAAGTAAGAAGTTGTATACTATAATGTCCCCAAACTAAACTTTTTTTAATTTTTTGCTTTCACAATGAATAAACATGAAACCTCAACAGTTTTGATCATCAAGATCTCGATGTGGGAAAGGTGATAGCATACAATGAAAGGGATAGAATGATATTATATAAAAAGTTTTTTTGGTGGCAAGCCGTACAACTCAACATTTCAAATTATTATAAATTTTGGAAGTAAGATATGCTTAATCTAGCAACAAACCTTCTAGATGCAAGCTGAAACTGAAAAATGAATAAAACCAATTTTGGCTGCAAGCCTTCCAGAACAATTGCAAAATAAAATCTAACAGATAACCACACAAACTAAAATTAGAAATAAATAATAATAATAATGTTGGAAATTAAGAATGATCCATTGTTTTGGCGGCATAACCTTCAAGATTCACTATATTTAAACCAGTTACAAACTTAAATTTTTTGTGGCACTTAACTGCACAAAAACCTACATGAAGAAATACCAAATTATTATATGAAGAAGTTACAAAATCCTTTAAGGTTCAGCTTATTATCTGGAGAAATACAATCACAAAAACTTGTTATCAGAAGCAAGTATATCTAATGAAGACAAACAATTGAAATATTATGATACAATCTGATGTAAAAATTCAAATCATTGAATTGACAACATAACCAGATGTACGACTGCATCTGCAAGTATATCAAAAGCTAAAAATTGCTAAAACAACAGCTTTAAAGGCTGTGATATTCCTTGAAGCTTGGTATGGCAGCCAGTTCAAACATTACTATTATATAAATTGTGCTTCACAAGTTAATCAACCAGCCTTGGTCAAAGGCTAGACTAAAATATGAAACACACTTTGGCAGTAAAACAGCTATTTATCATGCAAATAAGCACAATGTCATTTCACAGGGAACAATAATAATAAATGCTAAACAATAATAAAAGGAACAGCTGGACCTAAAGAAAGGTAAAGCCCAACAATGATAAAAGTTTTTCTATTGCAAACTAAAATATATATCTTTTCAAATCTGGATTCCACACTGAAATTGCACACAAACCCAAAATTGGGAAGCCAAACAAAATCTGAAATCTCACTACCACATCAAAGATTTGAAATTGAAAGATCTTCTATAAACTATTAGGTCACTGGTAATCCCTGAATGGAACTACTCAAATGAAAAGAAAGGCTTTTGTCCTCAAGTTCATTTGCCAAAAAGGTTTTCGTCCTTAGGCAAAAAGCTGAATATGTTGAGATTAAGGTGTCTCAACCTTTTGAGAGTCCTAGCTGAATATGAATGCATTCAATATGCTGGTTGCCCAACTGAGCTTTGTTGGTATAAAGATTGATGAGAATGAGAAGTGCATGCTCATGTTATGTTCTTTGCCAAACTCGTGGGATCAGATTTTGATGGCAATCGGAAGCACAACAACCACTTTCAAGATGGAGGATGTGGATGCTTCATTGTTATTTAAAGAGTTGTAGAGGAAATCTTTTCAGATGGCCAAGGAGGTTCTTATTGCTCGTAGTAGGGACAATGGAGAAAGGCAAGAAAAAGGCAAATCTAAGTCTTTGGGTAAAAATTCTAAGGCAAAATGTTGGAGTTGCAGCAAATCCAATCATTTCTAGAAAGAATGTAAAGAGAAGCAAAAGAAAAAGAAAAAAGCCTTTGATTCTGATTTTGACAAATCCTCTCAACATGATTGTGATGGTTTTTTTCACAGCCTTGGCAACATGTGCATTAGAAGATGTCTGGTTGGTTGACTCAGGTTCCTATTTCCACAAGACCTCTCACTGAGGTTGGTTCTCAAAGTATGAGGAATATGATGGTGGGAAGGTGTATTTGGGTGATGATTCAGACGTCAAAGTTGTTGGCTATGGAAGAGTCCAGATCCGACACCCTAATGGTAGAGTTAAGGGGATTGATGGTGTCCTACATATCTTTGGTTTGACACAGAACGTACTTTCAGTAAGTAAGATAAGTGATGTGGGAGTGTAGGTTGTTTTCTCGAGTGGTGGATGCAAGATGACTATAGGTTCTATGGTGCTTGTTAAGAGTGTTTGGATTGGTATCTTGTATAAGCTAGATGCATGCGTGAAGTACATCTGTGAAGTCTAAGAAAAGAGCTTTGGATTCTTCATCCTCACCGTCAGATCATTAAAAAAATAAGACTGTGGTATCTACATCTGAAGGTCATGCTTTCTTGGCACCAAAGGGTGCCAATGCTTTGGAGATGAAGTTCCCAATAGAGAAAACAATGTTGTAGCACCAAAGACTTAGCCACATTGGTGAAAAGGGTCTTAGAGCCCTGAAAAATAAGAGCCTTGTTGAAGGCCTTGATGATGAAATCTTGAGTTCAACTTTTGCGAACATTTTACATATGGAAAACAACATTGTGTTTCTTTTTGCTCCAGTTCTCATAAGTCTTCTGGGGATTTGAATTATATTCATTCCAATGTGTTTGGTCTCGTTAATGTTCCTTCGTTATCTAGATCTATGAACTTTGTTTCTTTCATAGATGATTATAGTAGGACATTTGTGTATTTCCTTAAAAGCAAATTTGAAGTTATTAGTTGGTTCAAGGAATCCAATCCCTGGTTGAAAATCAAACTAATAGGAAAATAAGTGTTTGAGGGTAGATAATGGTGGTGTGTTTTGTTTGGCAAAGTTTGAAAGGTTTTTTAAGAACCACAGGATTGAGAGACACAAGGCAACTCCATTCACCCCACAAAAAATGGAGTTGTTGAGAGCATGAACCGAACATTGATGGAGAGGGATAGGAGTATGATGAGTGCTGCTAGCCTTCAATAGAAGTTCTGGGCTGAAGTTGAAGCCACTACATGTTATCTAATTTATATATCTCTTATTTTGGTGCTTGTTGAAAAGACCCCCATGGAAGCATAGTCTGGTAAGAAGCCCTTGATGAGACATCTCAGAGTCTTTGACAGTGAGGCATATGCTCATGTACCTAGTGAGAAAGGATCAAAATTTGAGAACAAGGCAGTTAAATGTATCTTCATTGGATATGGTGTTGTGCGAAGGGTTACTAGCTTTGGGATCTAGTTGTAGAGAAGGTGCTCTGTCGTGGAAGTGTGATCTTTCGTGAGCTGAAACCTTCCAATGTTGATTTGCAGCTAGATAAGGAAGAGAGACATTAGGAGGTAGTCCAGGTTTTACCCACTCCAGAGAATGATGAACAATGTACTATTGCTCAACTTGATGATGAGGAAAGCTCCAACAGCTTTAAGAGTTATGAAGAGGAACCAGATCCTCAACCTTAGCCTTTGAGGAGGTCTACGCATGTTAGGCGGCAACCGGAAAGGTTTGGTTATTCTTTGTTAGATTCTAGTTGCATATTTTCTTTGATTGCTAACACTTATGAGCCTAGGACAGTTAGAGAGGTTATTGGTATGCAAGATGCAGATTCATAGATGGAAGCATGAATCAAGAGATGCCTGCATTGAAGAACAATGCTACATGAGATTAGGTAGCTTTTCTTGAAGGACGAAAACCCAATGGTTGTAAATGGGCATTTAAGAAGAAACTCATTCCAAATTGCAGTGCTAAGAAGCATTAGGTATGGTTGGTCACTAAGGGGTATTCCCAAGTGGAGGAACTAATTATGGTGAGATTCTCTCCTGTTGTGAAGTTGACATCCATTCGGTTCCTATTATCACTTGCAAGAACTTATTACTTGGAAGTCAAGCAAAAGGATGTGAAGGAAACATTCCTTCATGGTGATTTGGAGGAAGAAATCTATATGTCATAGCTAGAGAATTTCATTGAAAAAGGCACAAAAGATCCTATTTGTAAGTTGAAGAAATCTTTTTATGGTTTGAAGCAATCTCCTAGGATGTGGTAACAAATGTTCAACATTTCTGTCTTTGGGGTTTTTGAGATTTAAATCTGACCAAAGCTGAAAATGGTCATATTCTCATCATAACCCTGTATGTGGTTGATATATTGTTAATTGGGAATGGTAAAAAAATGATTTCAGATTTAAAGTCTTAGTTGTTAGCATAGTTTGAGATGAAAGATCTAGGTGGAGCAAGGTATATTCTTGGGATTGAAATCATTAGAGATAGAGCTAGCAAAAATCTTTGGATGAATCAGAGTATGTGCACTCTATGTTGGTGAGATTCAATAATGATAGCTTGCTAGCAATTCGTTGTTCTTGTGTTGCAGGGGCAAAACTTTTTGTGGAGGATTGTTGAAAATCTTCTTTTGAGATGGAGAACATGACTAGAGTTCCTTATGCGAGTGTTGTTGGCATCTTCATGTATACTATGGTTTGTACAAGACCTAATATTGCATAAGCAATGGAAGTCATTGGGATGCAGTGAACAAAGTGTTTAGGTATTTGTGGGGTATTTTTGAGTATTCCCTATGTTTTCATGGTAATCCTATTGGACCTTGATATTCTATGAGTATCTATGGATATGTGGATTCGGATTGGGTAGGCAATATTGATAGAAAAAGATCCACTAGTGGATATGTATTCACAATGTTTGTAGTGCTATAAGTTAGATGAGTAAGCGACAAGCTGCATTCGCTTTGTCCACTACAAAAGAAAAGCATGTGGTAGCTACTTGTGCTTGTAAAGAAGCCATTTGGCTTGAGTTTGTGCTTGTATATTGGTTTTGATGTGGCATGGATGACTATCTATTGTGACAGCCAAGTGCCAATTGCTTTGCAAAGAATCCTACTTTCCATGCCAGAACAAAGCACATAGATGTTCAATTTCATTTTGTTTCTGCCATGGTGAAAGATTGAAAGATTAAGTTAGAGAATGTTGGTGAATGTTTCTAATGCATTGATGAAGCTAGTGAGCACTGAGAAGTTCAGACGGTGTGCCATTCAACGGGCCTGGGAAGAGATGGAGTATGACTCTTTGCAAGTCTTCAACAAATGGGAGAATATTGGGCTTAAGGTGTCTCAACCTTTGAGAGTCTGTTGTGAGGTTTTCACACCGTCGCCCCAAATTTTGGGGACCCCCCATCTTCGATTTCAACTTGACCTTCTTCCTGTTTTCGATTGTCCGAGCCTTAGTGTTTTTCGTGGGGTGTTGGATAAATGTTGTAGATGGATTGGATTGTTTGAAATAAAGTTCACTTGCTAACGATGATTCGATGTTGATCTGAACTTATTTCTAACCCTCAATTTCGATTTTGGGCTAACAATTTCATTTTGTGCAATTCAATTTCATTTTCTTGGCATTTTGTTATGGATCTTCGAAAATGTGGGCTTATCAATTTTGGAAATTTTGCTTTGAAAGCATTTAATTTTGGGCTAAATTGTTTTAATTTCAATCATCAAAAGTGGATAAATTTGGATAATCCCCCAATTGGCATTGAAAATAAATTTAGAGATTAAAGAGTTAAATTCTAAGCCTAATATATCGATTTTTTTTATTTTAAAATAAAAAGAAAAGAAATAACCTTGGTTATAGAAATCAATTTTTGACCATTAATCATATATATCTTGGGCTTAAATTTAATTTAAAAAATAAATAAAGCATGTGCCATTGAAAATTTAAATAAAAAATCAATTAATTTTGGTGATTTTCGAAATTAATAAGGTGGGAATTAATTGTTTTGCTTGCATTTATTTCCTAATGCTAAGTCGTCCCTCTAATTCACTAATCTTTTTGTTTGTTCTGTTTTTCGGTGCTCTTTGTAGAGGGTCGGCCCTCATAATGGCAGCCTCCAAGCGGGTATATAGAGAGGGGTCTCCTCCCTCCTCTCCACACATCAAATGCGATCTGCAGGAGCAGTCTAAGTGCGAACTGGAGCAGGAGCAGTCTAGGTGCGAGCTAGAGGGAAAAGAAAATTGTATAAATGCAGCGTAGCAGGCCCGAGTTTGGAGCAGCAGGAAGTGCGAAATCAGGATAGAGCAGACCCGAATTTGATAGGAGCAGGCCCTCGGCAGTGAGACGAAGACAGCAGTGTGGAGGCCCTTGTCATTTGAGGGGCGAAATTAGTAACAGGCAGGCCTATAGAGGCCCGAAACTAGCCTTGTGTAGGGGCTCCCGAATTCATACCAAGAGCAGGCCTTAGGGGACGGCAGACCTGATCTGATGTAAGGCATCAGATAGTGAATTTTGTGAAGTGAAAAGGGGTGAATTGATGAGATGATTTCAGAATTGAGTGATGAAGTTGTATTTATTCCGAGGATTTGAGGTCCAAATTTGTTAGGGGTGATTTGATTAGGAGCAAGGTGTTGTGGCTTGGATAATTCCTAAAGGGATCTCAGATTAGAATTTAGGAGTGTAATTTGGTCTTTTAATCTATTTTCCTTAGTTGTTTTGTCTTTTGGTCACGCGATTGTTTGGGTGACGGAGACAAGTTTTGTTGAGATATTGTAAGATTGGTTCATTAAGCAGATTTCTCGATTGTCGTGATTGGATTTTTCCCCTTTCTTGCTTGCTATGAATCACTCCATAGCGGATGCTAGTACAAGCAAGAATCCAATGGGGACTAATACCAAAATAGCTGACAAGGAAGATATGATGCCCAAGACCATCTTCTTCTCGAAACTTAAACGAGTCCGAGACACTAACATCGGTACCATTGACATGACGCAATTGAGGGATAGGTTGAGGAGAGGCCAATCCCCTATGGCAAAGAAGGTATACAAGTCTGGAATTGTGCAGGCCGCCGCCTTCCCTCCTACCTTGCCTTGTCCAGAACTGATCATGGAGTGTGCTTCCCGATTTGATATTGCATCCAAGTCTATCGTCTTTGATGAGGGTAAGAGAATGTTGGCTAACATTGGGAATCAAGTGATTGAGGAGACATTCGGTATACCCCAGCAGAAAGGAATGATAGTAGTTTTGATGAATCAAGCAAGCAGGTTCTTTCAGGATAGTCAAGATACCTACTTTGCTTTACTCAAGCAAAATTGGTTACATGAAGGAAAGAAGGGAGTTACCAAGGCATCAAAACTCACCAGGTCAGATTTTAAGTCAGAATATGGAGACCTCATCGTCCTCCTCAATCGAATCATGGGCTCTGCCCAAGGTGTGCATTTTGAGACTTGGATGTACTATTTTATTGAAGGCATTGAGAAGGGAAAGGAAAGGTTTGATTGGGCAAAAATCATAAGTGAAAATTTGGAGTTGCAGCTCAGGACGGCGCAGATTCAGAAGCGATTCCACATGGGGTCCTACCTCTTTTATTTGATCGCAAGATTATATGAGCATCCTGGACTTAAGGCTAGAGGGATAGTTGGCAATGGACCCGGACAGTATTTGGTGCATGAGTGCTATCCACAGCTTCATTTGCACAACACCAAGGATTACAAGATATTTTATGATGCCTTCGCCATGAGGATGGTAAGGATACTGCAAGGGGCACCTGCCAGGAGGCTCTCACCAGAAGCAGAAGCAAAAGTCAAGAAGTTTGGGAGTTGGTTCATTCAGTTTCCTCAATTCACTTATATTCGAGTGGCTGGGTGTACAACTTGTCCCAAGAGGCTTCCAAGGTACCCGCCCGATAGGATAGTTTTGTTGGAGTTGGCTAGGCAACTTGAGCAGTATGACAAAATGATGAAACAGAGGGGTGAACCAGGGGTTACCTTCTCTCTCATGATAGGCAATGAGAGTTGTCCCAATTCCACCGCCTTTGCAGCTGCAGGATAGGAATTAGAACAATATCACTTGGCTTGGTATAAGGCAAGACAAGGATTCGATCCCCAGGGTCTAATCAAGATGGCTCGAGGAGAAACATTCAGGCATATCCCTACTTTGGAGGATTTTTGGGCCAATGCACAGGATGACTTTCATGTGAGGAAGCTGGCTTTCTCGAGGTTATCAGTGGACATGATGAGGGCATGCAAATGGAAGAATTTCAATATTCCGGATCAGTTGGAAGAGGATGAAGATGTGCTAAGAGAAGATTATAATACAGTAGAAGGAGCAGAGTTGGACCCGGTTAATTGGAATGATCATCAAGATCCATCTTTAGAGGCAATTAACAGAACAGTTGAGCTACATACTGAGTGGTGGTATAACAAGAAGCTTGGGCAGTTGCAGAGTCGGAAGGTACGCCTTACCTATGAGAAGATGAAGCAACAGGAGGAGGCTCCTACAAGGTCAGTTGGACCTCAGGGTGGTAATAGTGGTCAGAAACAGCAGCAAGCGGTTAAGAATAAGAGGAGTTTGGAGGTTGAAAAGAATAAGAAACATCTTGAGCCTCAAACAAAGAAGCAAAGTACAGTGCAATCAAGAGAAAGTGTGGCTGGGGCTCGGGGCCAGGAGGTGGATATAGGAAATCAAGGGGCAGCAGTAGAGGTGAGCTCTAGTTCAGAATCAAGTGGTTATAGTTATAGTACGGAGTACTCTCCTCTTTCAGAGAATCAAGTTAATGAAGATATGGCAGCCACTAGTGAGGAGGGAGATAGGCCTATTGATATTGAGGCTCCATCAGATGAAGATGGCAACCAGGTGCCCAAGGTCGTTGGTGAAGGTGTGTTACCTGAACCAAATCCAGATGTGGGGAAATGCATTGCACCACGTTGGTTAAAACAGATGCTGATGCCAAGGGGTGAGGTTTTGGCCATCCGGACAGTTGAGGATATTCAAGGGTTAGCGGAAAAGGAAGGTGATGTCGAACAGAGACAGATGGCAAGAACAGTGGCAAAGGTAATCAGAGATTGCAGTGATGGTCACCGAAGGGTTCAAATTGCAGTTCCAAAGGTTAACAAGACAATGGGTGAAATTGTAGCCCAGGACTATGAGATAGTGGAACACAACATGGGTAGAGTCACGGATGATATGGAGTGTGTGGAGGTTCAAGAGGGCCTTGCTTCGATAAGGGAGAGGTTGAGAATAGCAAATGAAAGAAATGCACAGTTGGAGTTTGAGAACAAGTATTGGAGAGACAGTCAGCCTATCCAACAGGTGCATCCGACCGCTCTTCCACAGTGCAGTGAGAACAGTCAAGAAGTAATATCCGTCCAAGAACAAGGAACTAGAAATTGGATCAGTCGTACAATTCAAGAGGGGCGAAGATTCATGCCTACCTTTATCTCTACTTTCAGGTCATTGGTGTCTCTCAGGGACAAATTCAGAGCATTTGAAGGAATGTGGAGGGATTTCCTTCCAATTCGTGACTTGGCCATTCCTCGATTACATGCGGCTTTGGAGCTATCAGAGGGATCCTTGGTGAAGGCCAATTTGATTAACGAAGGAGGAAGGAGTGTTATGGAGTCTTGGTATGTTACCATGACTAACAGATTGAGATTACTTGAGGAAATACAGGATGAAATGGCGCAACACAGTCCAAGCATCGACACTCTCATTTCAAGCATGTTGAGCGATGCGGGGATTGCACTTGATTTTGAGGACATCAAAGAAGAGGATTGTAATGAGACAGAATTTGGGTCAAGATTGGACGAGTTAGGGAAGGTTGTCATTAGAGAAAAACAGTTGGACCTCCTTGCCTCTCTCAAGGCCTTGATCGAGTTCGCCAAGGATGATGAAGAGGAGAATAAGAAGATACTGCAGGCAGCAGAGAACATGGCGAGCATAGCAGAGCGCAGGATGAGGCATACACCTTGCCCTCCCATAGAGGAAATCAACAACATGTTAGCTAAGTTCATTACTTATGCTAAAAAGATGAAAGAAAAGAATAGAATTGTATTAGAAGATCATTTGATGTAAGCCCAAGTGGCAAATTTTCCTTTCTCTTTGGGTGGGATAGGTGTCTGATTTTGATTGGCTACCATTTTGGTGCCTTCTTATTGGTTACCACTTTTCTTTTTTTCTCATTGGTCCATTGATGAGGTGGCGTCTTCTCACTGGCCGGTGAGGTGGTAACCCTAATTAGGGTTTCTGGAATTAAATCTGGATCGTTGGTTTTGCCTCTTAATCTTGGCCACTCATTGTAATTTTGAGCCTCTATATAAGGCCATGTACTCTCATTTGTAAGGGGTTGAAGAAAATTGTTGCTAATATAATACCAAAATTGCTTCTATTATCATTGTTGTGTCTTGCATGGTGATTAAGAACACTTGGTGTTATTGCATGGTTTCTACTTCCAATTGTTAGAGATAGATTTCATTTCAATTGAGTTGTTAAAGTAGATTTTATTTTCAAGCAAGTGTTAAAGGAAGAGTAATGATAGATGGTTAATTGCATGGTGATATTGGTAGATGTTTGATAGGGATCCTATACTAGGCCACTAGCATCTTGGCGGCTTGTCAAGGAGCCTTGTGTGGTAATCTAGTCTTCTTTCCTTAGAATCATTGCACTTGTGGAGGTAACACCGCTGGTATGTCTTCATTAGGTTGATCCCCGTCCATTTGCCAATCTTTCCATTCCATAGGAGTAGTAAAGCAATCAGTAGTTCAGTAGTTGAAGTTTGAGAAGTTGAAGTTCGAAAGTTTGATGAGCAAAGTTGAAAGTGATATAAATTGAGAGATCATTTGAAAAGGTTGCAAAAGTTAGAAGTCTTATCACCGTTATAGTAAGAGTTGAGATAGTTCCAGATAAACATACGTAAGGCCGCCAAGAGATTACCAGCAAATCACATCATTTTAACTGAGTTAGTATCCACAGGTGTGAGGAACCTTGGAGTATCCTCATATACTTTTCAAGAGAGGGTTGAGTGTTTGGTACGCTGTATCAAGTATTCAATTGCTATATGTTATGTAGTGGTACAAAACTGACATCAACAGAGTCCTAGCGTGATTTTATTGTTTGATTAGTCAATCCCATTGTGCTTAGTTTATTTAATATAACGTAAGAGTTAAGTTTCTAATGTTACATCACTTTGTGGGACCCGGCTGAGAGATGCCTTCTCACAAGCAAAGTGGAGAGAACAAAATTGAGCCACTTCTCACAATGGCGCTTATTCTAAACAAAGGGAATTGTAAACTACTTGGGAGAAGCGTCTACATGCCATATGGCATGTTAGTGTGGAGTTAAACTT
Source organism: Chamaecyparis obtusa (assembly GCA_027943335.1). NCBI lineage: Eukaryota > Viridiplantae > Streptophyta > Pinopsida > Cupressales > Cupressaceae > Chamaecyparis > Chamaecyparis obtusa. Next base: position 543,173 of record BSBK01001050.1, on the reverse strand, counting down.
TTGGCAGGATATGAAACTGCTATCTCAGGGACTTGCAGGTAAAGAGGAGTTAATGTGCGACATTCTATATTTTGATGAGTTCATTCTAGCAAGTAGCTTTATGCATATTGGATGCCTAAGTATGGATTTGGCATTTTTCCAAGATGTGGGTGTTGTATAAGGAAAATTATGGTTTTGGAAGGACATGTGTTAGTGGTTGGGAAAGTTCTTTTTGCAATGTGTCATGAGCATGGAAAGTTGCTTTGGACACTTGTCTACCTAGGCATGGAAGATGGTTTTGGCAACCATGGGCACCTAACTTTGACATAGTGGGCTCTATAAATATGTTGGTGTCTTAGTTGTTTTTAGTCGGGCATTGTTTATTTTCTAAGATGTTGAGAGGCTATTGAAATTGCTCTAGAAATCTATGTGATTCTAAGTACAACTGAAAGAGCATAGACTCTGAATATTGTATTATAATTGCTCTATTACTGTAATACATTTGATTTGTGCTTTGGTGTGTGGGTTTTTCCTATAAGTGTTTTCCCATGTAGATCTGTGTTAATGAGGTGTTTATGTGTTTTGAAGCAATGTTGCCTTTGAGCATCTAAATGTGTTACTATTTATTGGGTTGTAAGTAATTTTTGCATTCAATCTCCTATAAGATTTGCATAAGGAAGGTCTTTCAAAATATACATTCAATATTAAAATAAATGGGCTTTAGATATTATAAAATTGGTAACCCTCTTCAATGCTCAAATCCTCCTTATGTAGGGCATTAAGAGAATTATAATATAATTTTTTTCCCCTCCAAAACATAATTTTTGAAAGTGTTTAGAAAGTCCATTTTAATTAAGATTACTTTTGGACTTCATTCCTAACAACATTTCTTGTCCCTCTTTAAGAAACAACCTTTTTAATTATAAAATGTAAGTTGTCTATGTTTGAATATATCATGAAATTAATTTTTGGACAACGTAAATTAAATCATTAAATTATTTCCTTCACATACCCCCTTATTCTATAGAAAATCAAATAATAAGCTAAGAGTTTCCTTATGATTACACTTGGGAATGAAACATGATATCCCTCGCTTCCTAAAATTGTTTGTCGACGGGCAATTGTGAATGATGCTCCAAAATTTGCTTCTCCCCTAGTGATGTCCAGACAAAATGCTCATTTATGCTCCTATTTCTAAATGTTTTTTTTCCGTAGCGTTGATGATCTCTTCAGTAACCAAAACAAACTTCCTTTCATCATCCAAGGTAGATAATTCAGCTGATGGAGCAATATGCTGCCTAAGTTCCTTTTTGAGGCATGATGAGTGAAACACTTCTTGGATTCTATTATGTTTTGGCAGCTCTAATTCATATGCGACCTCCTTAATCCTCTTCTTAATCCTATATGGTCCATAAAAACAAGGCTTGAGCTTTTTGCTCCACTTCTGTTCAGAGAGGATTGCCTAAAGGCTATAGTCTTAAGAAAACCATATATTCAACCTCAAAAGTTTGTCCTATATGATGCTAATCGCTATGCATTTTCTATTGATTATGAGCATGATGGAGTTTTTCCTTGAGAATTTTCAAAATATATTGGCTTTCCTTAACCTAATCTTTGGTTCTTGAAACCTTGTTGTCAGAAATGAGTAATTTGACAAAAGTTAAAAGCCTTTTGTCCATTTAATGTCATGAAAGGAGTCATTCCCATAGACATGTGATGCATGGTGTTTAGCAATGCTCTCATAGATAGAGCCATTTAATCCACGCCTTCTATTTTCCTGCTACATAGTGTCTCAAGTAATCGTCAATCCATTTGTTAAAAATTTATTTTTGCCAGTCAATTTGAGGGTGATAATTGGTGCTAGGAGTAAGCTTAGTTCCTATCAATATGAAGAGCTCTTGCTAGAAAATACTAAGGAACTTACCTCTCTCACTTATTATCATTCAAGGAAAATCATGGAGTCTTAAACTTCTTTGAAGAACGATTTAGTTATTTGAGTTGTCTTTGTACATAGAAGAGGTAGAAAGGGCATGAGCATACTTGGTAAGTTTGTCTACCACAACAAAAACACAATCTTTACCTTACACTTTTGATAGTTTCATGGTGAAATTAATTGATATGCTCTCCTATTTTTTATCTAGAATAGGTAGAGGATGCAATAGGACTGGAAAAGATTGCTCAATCTTATTTCACTAACAAGTCATGAATTCTCTAATGTTCTTAAGGACAACATCTTTGAGTCTTGTTGTGAGGTTTTCACAACACCACCCCATTGCAAATGCGCCCCCCCCCCCCCCCCCCAATTTTGCTAATGGGCTGAAGTAGTAGGGCGAGTTTGGCAGCGATCTTTGATGCAAGCGGTTTTCTTTGAATAAAATCTGGAAATTTACAGAATTTGGCTAATTTTGAAAGGAGCAAATAAAGATAGAAATTGAGCTAAGGAAAGGCAAAATTGGCCTAAGTATGGAATTTGAGATGATACTTCTTTTGGTTCCCATCGATTTGAGATGAGACTCCTTTTGGGTCCCATCGATTTGAGATGAGACTCTTTTTGGTTCCCATCGATATTGAGCTGAGCCCTCTCTTCATTCCCTTGATTTTGAGCTGAGCCTCTCCTTCGTTCCCATCCAATCTCTTCTCATCTCAAATTAAATGAAGGAAGCATCATCCCATCTCAAGGCTAATAAGGTAAATAGGGAGATGAGACATGGGTCCGATCTCACCAAGATGAGCCCAATGCAACCTCAATAAGGTAGCATGTGGGCCTGGTCTTTATGGACCAGGCCTTGGTTCAAGCTAACTGAGACCCCATTTAGAGCCCAAAACTCAAAACATTTGACTCCCCAAGGCATCGGTTAGACCCGCAAGTTAGGACAGGTCTAAGTGGGCAAAATAAATAAGTAAATGGTCTCAAATAGGCCCCAAAACTGGTTATATACATGGTGATTTGCATTGAAACTCAAAACCAGACCTTATCCATATAAGAAGGGGCCAAAATCCAATGAGCACAGGCCCTATATCTGGTGTCTAGAGGCTGCTGTCTCAAACTTGAGACCTTCACCATGTAATATGTGGCTTTATATGCGAATTCCTAAGGATAATGGGCCCAATATTGTAGCATGCAGCCTAGGAGACTGAACTGGAGCTCCAAAATATGTAATGTGTGAGCCTAATAAGCCCAAAATAAGGCTAGCATGCAGCCTTAAAGCCCTTTTAAGAAGCCCTAAACTTGAATAAGGCCTGGCCCTACAGGTGACGTGGGGGCTAGTAAGATAAATCAGACTTAAGCAAGGATAAATAGGACCTAAATCTAATATGGGCCAGGTCCTATACCTGATATGCAGCTTTTGGGCCCCTTAAAGCAAATTCAAATTGAATTAGGACTGGACCAATATGAAACGTGTGGGCTAGAGTATGCACTCCAGCCTTAAATTAAATCGATGGGACCTAAATCTGAGTTTAAATGGGTTCTATAGGGTGACGCCCAGCCTTAAAATTGCAAATGAGGCTTGCCCTATATGTGCCGTGTGCATTGAAAGATCAAATGGGCCCCTAAACTGTAGCGTCTGGCCTTGAGAGGCCCTAAATCTAGGCGCCCAGCACTTAATTCAAGGTAGAGTGGCACCAAACTCAAGGTGAGGCCATAAACTTTGCAAATAAAATATTAAATTTAATGCCCAAAGGCAGCAACTAATTTAAATCAATGCCCTTCTACACTCAAAACTCGAGGCAGCCCATTTAATGGAAATTAGCTAAGTTACCGATTTGGCTGCACGGAAGCGTGAAAATTCTTTTTAGGGGATGCGGATGCGTGTATATATATATATAATTATATATATATTATATATATCATATATGCAAAGAAGTGCAAGAAATATACAAGAATAATTCTTTTGATAGTCTGAATAATTCCCTAGATTCTGAAACCTTTGGGGTCGGTCTTGCAAGTTGAGGACTCCAAAGTTACTCTCCTCTACTTAGTGCTAGGGCTCTCATTGCCCTAGAACCGGAAGTTGATTTTCCTGAGATGCTTTCCCTTGACCTTGAAGGGGTTCCCTTTGAGTGGGAAATTGTTCCTCTTGGTAATCTGGGTGCTTGTTTTCATTGCAAGCTTAATGGGCACACCAAGAAAGAATGTCCTCTTAAAAACATACAAAAAACCTTTGAGGTTGCTATTAATAATTAAAATGGTACCCCCAATCTCAAATCTAATAATACTAATGGGTGTAATAATAATATGGAGATATATGCAGACAATAGTCCCAAGAATAATTTTGAGGTTGCTAAGGAAAATGGCATTGATAAAAATCATAAAAAAGATAATGTGGTGAGTATTGAATTTGATATTGGAGGGAGGAAATTTGTCTCTCTTTCAAACCCCCTTTTTGAGGACAACCTTGAGATTATTCCTGCTAAATGTGTTTTAAGAAATAAACATTTACCCTTAGCCGGTTGTCAACCAGAACATGAAAATTGCACTAGCAATTAGGATCAGAATAAGAATACTGATAATAATAATATGAAAAATGTCTAACGAATTGTTCTTGATAGCATCAAAGAGAAAGCAAAGACATATAAGAAGCTCCATAAGCCATCCCTAGCGAAAAACGCACTCACATCTAAAACCATGGAAAATGTAGAGAGTGGTGATGATAGACAGAATGTCCCTTATGAAATCACGGGTGACATGGTGATAGAGGCAGGAGAACAATTTACTAAGGTTCTAAGCAAGAGTACAAAAAACTAACAGAGAGGCACCCTATATCTAAGGATAAGAATAAAGGCAATAAGAAACTCCACACAGAGATGCCCGAATGTTTTAGCAGATTATGTAATCATACGGAAAACCCCTCCCAAAATTAGTTTTCCATGATGATGCACATACATTGTTGGAATGTTCGTGGTTTAGAAATATATTCAGTTACAAAATCATTGCTAAGGTACTTGCTAGAAGGATTGTTAATATTCTAGGTAGAATCATTTCAGTTACTCAAACTGGATTCATTAAGGGAAGATATATTCTGGAGAATCTCATTACTAGTTGGGAGGCTATGAATTGGGCTCATAGTGATGGACAAAATGTTGCTATGGTACTTCTTGACTTTGAGAAAGCTTATGATCGAGTGGAATGGCTTTTTGTGATCAGTATGCTTCAAACTTTTGGTTTCCCCCCTTACTACTACAGATGGGTCTCAATTCTATTCAAGGACTCTTCCACAATCATAGGAGTGAATGGAGAAATTTTTGATCCTATATTACTTCAAAGGTCTATTAGACAAGGGTGCCCCATTGCCCCATCACTGTTTGTCATTGTTGTTGATGCTTTACTCTTCATTCTTAGAGCTTCCAAGCTAGGCCCTCCTGTGAAACGCATAACCCTTCCTAATGATGAAGACCTAATTAATGCTCAATTTGTTGATGATACTGTTCTGTTCCTGGAACTCTCTCCTACCAACTTTGATAATATCATGCATGGGCTTCAGTTTTTTTGTCTTGTAGCCGGAGCCAAGGTTGCCCCTCATAAGTCAATTGTACTCGGGTGGAATGAGAATGCTCCAGACTAGTTAGTACAGAAAGGTTGGATTTGGAATGGCCCTAATGCCATTGTAAGATAGCTTGGCATCTCTTTTGCAGTTGAGCCTACACTTAAGGATATGTGGCATTGGATTTATTCCAAAATTGAGAAGAAGCATATAAAGTGGCAAACTCACATGTTATCTCTAGCTAGAAGGGTGCAAGTTGTACAAAAAGTACTGGCATCCCATGCTATATATTATGCTTAATCCTGGTTGTTTGCTAAATACCAAAATAATAAGCTTGAAAAAATTCTAAGAGACTTCCTTTGATCTGATGGAATGGGTACAAAAAAACAACATTGTGTTAAGTGGGAATGGTGTTGCATGCTGAGAAGGTTTTGGGGGGGGGGGGGGGGCTTGGTCTCAGGGATTTGCATACACATGGGACAGCCCTAGCCTCTAAATGGATTCTGAATTGCCTTTTTGGAGAAGATCCTTGGAAGGTTTTGGTTAGGAACAATATTAAAAAATCTATCATCAAAAAAGTAAAAAATGGAAAAATGTGCCTCTTGCTCATATTGTTTTTGGACAATTTGAAATTAAGTGCTTTGGCTCCAAGGTTTTTGCTTCCATCTCGAAGGCATGGACTTAGGAGAGAGTTTTGTTTTGTTCTAAGAATACCATAGGGAGCTCTCCTACATTCTTTGTTTTTGATAGATCTATTTGGTGGGGGATATACATTAATAACAAACCTTTAGCTCTTACTCAAGGCTGCTCTGCTGAGATTTGGAACAATATAGGCATTTCTCTTATTAATGATGTTCTGTTTGACAACTGGTTGATTAGTTGGAAGGAAATCAGTGACAAATTTGGGGTGCCCTTGACCCAAAAAAGAACATACACTATATTGTCTAAAGCAGTTGGTTCTTTCTTTCCTAGTAAAATTCTTGATACCAACCATGTCATAAATCAAATTAAGTGGGCTGACGGTGGTTTGTTATTTACTACTTCTGCTAAATCTATTTAGAATATGCTCAAAGAAGACACCTCTATTTTTAACAGGATTAATCACAGTTGGGGCTTTAACTGGTCATTTTCTAGATGGCACCATGTGTTTGATTTGTTTTGGCACTCCCATGTGGAACCTAAAAAGTTATATTTTAGATAGATTTTGATGTTTAAAAAGCTTGTTGTGGGATCTTGTTTGGCCTATGTTGGTTTGGAACCGGTCATATATTTCGTTTGTGAGTGTCCTGAATCTTTTGATCATCTTTTTTTTTAGCGCAAGTTTGCATACCAAGTCTGGTCTTTATTTCTTGGTAATCCTGTCAAATGGAATAGTAGGCCTGGATTGTCTTGGCAAGAAGTCTTGGTGGGTTTTGCAAAGCTTTTTGGTCTTGATCTAAACAAATTTTGGTTTGCTCTTACTATTGAGGTTTTGTGGTTTATTTGGAAGCGGAGAAATGAAGATGTTTTCCAATAGAGGAAGAGGGTGCTTGCTGAGTTTAATTGTAAACTCGCTCATTTTCATATTATGTCTCAGGTATCTGCAGTCTTGGAGGTCCCCAAAAGATAGGTTCATGATCTTGGTGCGTGAAGGAGCCATGATAATCTATAAAGAAGATATTTGTCAGCCAATTATTTTGATAATTATGCTGATGAATTGAACAAAGAGGAGATGGATAATTTGAAGCTATTTACTAGAGAGAATCAGATTGACATTGGGAAGGAGAACATTTGGATCAAAAAGAATCGAGAGGACAAAGTACCGAGCTGGGAAGATGCACCAAATATCCCATCTGTTGTGGATCCTCCCATTGGAGCCTTTGACTGTGACAAGGCTGAATGCAACAATAATATAATAGGACAATTGGACTAATCCTTATGTTTGAAAATGATTATGTAGTTTTGTTTTTTGCCCTGCTTTGATCTGGTGGTATACGATATACAACTTTGTAAATGGGACTCTGGTTGTAGTTTCTTTTGTAATAGGTGGGTTGGTATTTCTCTTTTGACTAGATGCTATTGATGATACTTATATGATGTTATTTCCAACTTTACAAACTATTTTAATATAAAAAAATGTTCATCAATCAAGAGTCAAGACTCAAGATTCACTAATCAGATTCAGAATCATAAGGATTCTCAAGAAAATCCAAATTCTCATCATCTCCAATTGCTGCAAGTTCAAGATCATTTGAATCAAGAATGGATCCACTTGTGCTAGATGCACCATGTGTCATGGTATCATCACCATCATTTGTGATTGTAGTAAGATCATGAAGCATCGCATCCAAGTTTGCACACTCAGGGACTACATCCCAAAGCTTGGTTGACCCTTGTATTCATTCTCATTACGTGACAAAAGACGCAAGTTGGTATGAATGTAAACCAAGTCCTCAGCTTTCTTTGAGCCCAACCGGTTGTGCTTTAATGAATGGATATAAGAGTATGTACTCCAATTCCGTTCAGCAGCAGAAGAACTTGCATCCTGGATAGTGTTCACAAAATTAAACATAAAAATGAAAAACAAATTAAAGAACGTTAAACACTAAATTATAGAATACAAGTGGTAAACAAAAAACCAAAAAAAACTTACTTGTGAGAGGATCTTGATTGCAAGACCTTGTAGATGCTTGTATGGTTGCCATACATATACCACCATGTGATAGCTCCCATTTTATATTGGTCCTTTATAGCAAATGGAGACATTTTTAAACCCGAAGCAAATAAGCCAAATTCTAGCCTCACTGTTTCGTGCATTTCATCATCTGGGAAGAGTCTTGTAAAAGCTTTGTAGCACCCATTAGCAACTTATTCATCCGCATATGGTGCAACTCTATTTGGCATTGGCATACCAAGTACTTTCTCACTATAGTACCTCAAAGATAAGGCATATGCAAGGAGGTACAATGGTGTAGTCATCTTCTCCCAACGATGATGAATGATTGCTTCCACCTTATTGCATAAGGCTTCACATTCTATGGGGTCATTCTCATGTTGTTGTATGGAAACTTTTACCTTCTCAACCATGGTGTCCATGCCATCATACACATCCCCCAAGCAAGGTGTATCTGTATCGACAAAAGCAGAGCATAGTCATGATAGGCTCAGTGAAATCCAATACAAATTGCACACAAGCCCACCAACTGTCATCCAAGACCAAAGCCTTGACCTTTTGGGCTCTTTCTAAATTCAAAGCCCTCCATATAGCCCACTGGTTAGAAATAACCATTTGGCTTAATGTCGCTTGCACCTTGACTAGTCGTCTCATAACAATAGTATGAGATGCAAAACGGGTCTCAACAACCTAAGCAAGTTAATAATATGTCAATAAATATTCAGCAAAGACAAAGTTATATACAATTTGATAATTGAACATGAACATAAAATTTATTCAAATTAAATAAATAAATGAAATTTACTAATTACAATTTACCTTCAGCAGCTCCAATTCAGAGAATAATCTAAATATGGATTGTGACATGTGGTGGTTCGTCACAAACATCTGTATCTCCTCCCCATCTTCGTAAATTTGCTTCACCCAATCTATTTGATTGCCAATTTGTTGCATGATCAAGTTAAGGGAGTGTAGAGTTCATGGTGTCCAAAAAATATGGTCATACCGACCCTCAATCAAAGCCCCTGCACCCCTACAATTTTTGGCATTATCTGTAACCACCTGGACCACACTCTCACTACCCACCATCTCTATGGCCTCAATGAGAATTCTAGAAATGAATTGTGAATCCTTCACCTGCCCTTCACAATCAACAACCCTCAAAAACATTGCCCCTTTGAGGGACATTGCAATCACATTAATCAATGGCCGATTTTTTGTATCTTTCCATTCATCAGACTCAATAGTTATACCCGAAGTTTTCCAAGAATTTTTAATTGGTTGAAGAGCTCTCTCTATAGAAGTCCTCTCTTTTTGCAATAGAGTGGTACGCGCCTTTTCATACCCGGGACTTACGTAATCAGTTGGGGCTTTATTGATGGCTTGCACCATTTCTTTCCAATATGGTGATCTTACCAAGTTGAAAGGAAGACCATTGCAATAGAGGCAACGTGCAATGGCTTCATCAGCAAGCTCTCTTGCCTCCATTTTAAATGCGGTGTCCAATGACCCTCTTTTGCGAGCGGTAATTTCCACTTCTTCCTCTTCCTCTCCCAATACAGGTACTTGCAAAAATGGATGTTTGGAGGATACACTTGGTTCAGTGGGTAATTGCATTTTGTTCTTTCCGAATGGAGGTTGATAAAAACTTTTTTTTGATCTTTTAGCCAAATTATCAAAAGCTTCTTGTTCTTTTACAAATGAAGCTATTTGTGCATTAGACATCCCCTTCCCACCCATGCCTTCGCACATTGCAAATCCTTTACCAGCAGGACCCATAAAATGAAGTTTGACCCACGAATATGATCTATTAAATGGTTTGCCTTTGTTACTTTGACAATAATTATACTTCCAAAGTTATGAGCCACCTGAAACCTGTGATACTCTTGTGGTATGTCTCCATAAAAGAGATCCTACATCAATATTAAAATTATTGGCTCCTTGCCCTCCCACTGAACTTTGACTACTGGTGGTGGTCATTCTTGCACAATACAATCTAATTTCTTTCTATAATAAGAAATTAAATAAATTTAAATTAGAAAAAAAAACTATGAACATAAGTGCAAAAAAATGATACAAAACTACTAAAATAGATAGCTAAAATTGTTTCTTTATTTCTTTTTTTAGAAAAATGAAAAAAACTTTAAAAATTTCTTCACAAACTTGAAAAAATTTAAAAATTCATCAAAATCTCAAAAAAATTCATTAAAGGACTCAAGAATGGGATCAAATGCTTACCTTAAATGCTTAAAACTCCTTTATGGAAGCTATATCTTGCCCTACAAACGATCCTCTTCGAAAATTATCACTTTGCCTTCAAAATGCTAAAATGGAGACCAAATGAGAAGAGAGTCTAGCTGCAAACAAAATGAGATGAAGAATGGTTAAATGGCCTCTTTTAGGGCCGTTTTAAGGTTTAGGAGCCAAAAATAGATTAAAAATGGTTATTAGAACGTCTTTTAAAAAAGTTAAGTAGCAAAAATGTTGAAAATTTCGTTTTTCTAGGCATATGCCCGTGGAGGCGTCCAAAAGCGCCCAGATGCCTTGTGCGTGCCACCCGAAAGCCACCACAGGCTTTTGGGTGTTGTTCCTAACCGATTACTGGGGGGGTGAATCAGTAAATTCAATTTCTATTCTTCCTTTATGCAATTAGATATTCTTTTCAATACTAAAATCAAAAGAATATTTTAACAATCATAAACAAAAATTAAATGCACAGGTCAACACATAATTTATACGTGGAAACTCTCGATTAGAAAGAAAAAACCATGGTGGGACAAAACCCACAAAACTCCACAATTGCAGTAATAAAGTTGCCCTATTAGAGGCTTAGAAAGCACTAGTGAGAGTGCTACACGGTTAAGGGATTTAATAGAAGACCTGTTAGGATTTTGACCCTGTGAGGAGTCGCCTTATCAAAGGACTTAAAACACTAGTAAAGATGTTACCCAGTAAAGGGATTTATACAATAGAACCTGTTAGGGTTCACCCTGATTGAAGGATTTAAGTATGCTTCACAATAAAAGCAATGACCTTATGATGACACTATATTTATCGATTCAAATCATACCTGTTCACTCTTTCCTCTGCTTGGTTGTTGAATCTTTCTTTCTCCCTTTCACCTTTTTGTGATTGTGTTTCCTCTCAGAAGATTTTGCTCTCTTGCTCTCTTTTGCTCTATGCTCTTGATTTTCAACAACATTCTCATGTCTTATGACCTGTATTTATAAGAAATTATCTTATTAAAAATACATCTGATAGTTCCGCCAAGCTGTAAATTCTCCCAAAAAACACGCATGCAAAACTCTTGATCAAAAAGCTTGCAAACTGATCTTTAGTTTACCTCGAAATGCTCGCAGAAAAAACAAAGCTAACTCCAGTTTCAATGAAAAACGCTCTGCATAATCCGGTTTGGATTATCATGCAGTTAACCGGTGTGTGAAATGTATCCGATTAGTCATCTACACCCTATGTGTTTGCCAAGACCGGTTGGACAAAACCTGGACCGCTATAAGTGTGACCGGTTAAGATACACTACTCACTTGCTCGTTCTACCGGTTCACAATCATTACCTATTATGAGTATCGGTGTGATGTATCGGTGTTTTGGTGTGATTGATGTTTGCCAATGACAACTAACTTTATGTCAACACTAGGTGGCACCCACAGGGCATCCGCCCCCAGACCTGCCTTCACAGGCATCCGCTTTCACATCCATGATGCATGTGGATGCACCAGTAACATAGGAAATTAGCAAGCATTTAAAATCCAAATCGCCTATGGTACCTGAATCGAGCTTCACGTCAACTTGGGCAAATGTGGGTGACACCAACCTTGGACCATTCGACATAAAGATGATAAGGGACAGATTGTATGGAGATAAAGAGTCCAGGGAAGTCAAGAGGATAATAAAAAATGGCATTGTGCAGGTCTCTATCTTTCCACCTACACATTAGTGGATTGACTTGGTGTTAGAAATGGCAAAGAGTTACAGCCCAGCAACAAGAGAAGTTCTTACACCAAAGGGAAATGTGGCAATTACTCTTGCAATGGATGTAATTAGGGAAGCCTTCAACATCCCAAAACATAAGGTGGACATCCAAAAGACAGAGGGATGCCATGAAGGAATATGAGAGAAAATCTAGTCATTACATTGGCGTCATCAACAAGGAATGGTTGATAGGAGCTAAAAGAACTCGTGCCTAGCTTTCCAAGTTAACGAAGTCTAATTTTAAGGAAGATGTGGGGGACTTGATATTGATGTTAAACCGGGTTATGGGCAGCCCCATGAAGCACTCTTTGATACTTGGATGTGCTACCACATGGAAGTGATTCTTAATTGCAACGAGATGTTTGATTGGGCATGGGTGATTAGCAACAACATTGATGAGCAGTTGAGAACAATGACACACACCAAGGCCTTCCACATTACTTCCTATCTAGTCTATATGAAGGCATGGATACGCAGGTATCTTGGGTTGCGGTACCTTGGGGCAGTTGGAACGAAGAAGGGAGAATTCATGGTTTATGACTGCTACCCCTAGCTCTATCTTCAAAGCAAAGATAATTTCAAGATTGCTAATGATGTATTTGCCATGGGCAATGTGAGGGTGTTACAAAAAAATCCACTTAGGAGAATGTCAAAAGAAGCAGAAGATCTAGTGAAGAAGTATGGGTCATGGTTTATTCAATTTCCCAAGTTTACTTACATGCGGATATTAGGAAGCACAGTTTGCCCCAAGAAGCTTCCCAGGTTCCCAACCAATAAGCTAGTATTGATGGAGGTAGCTAGACAGTTGATCGCATATGACAAAATTCAAAAGCGTAAACATAGGCCAGAAATCACGTTTCCACTCAATCTTGGGAGTGAGATTTGTTTGACTTTTGAAGCAGCAAAGACGGCTGAGATTGAGTTTTACTCTTTGGGTTTATGTCTTGGAAGAGCACATTTTGACCCTCTCCATCAGATTAAGAAAGCGTATGGAGCCTAGTACATGCATATAGCACACATAGAGGATCACTGGGCTAATGCCAGCAATGATATAGAGATAAAGAGATCATTCTCTAAGATGTTAGTTGAGTGGATAAGAGCAAGAAAGTGGATATAGATTCCTAGTCAGGTAGAAGATGATAGGCAATACCTCCAGCCTGACTATGAGAAGGCAAAGAAGGATGGCATTCCTCACATTGATTGGACAGATAACAGCGAAGAGAGTCTGGACGCACTCATGGTAACAGTTAAGACATTCACTAAGGTTTGGTTGCAGAGACAGGTAGCTCACCTACAAGAAATGAGGCTTCCTTTGACTTATGAGCTCATGAAGGACATAGTTGAACCTGAGGAGGAGTCATTTAGGCCACCACAAGGGATAAGTACTAGATTTGAGAGTTAGCATAGTGAAAGAGGTGGTAGTAGACCTCCACAAGAAAAGGAGAAGAAAAGGAGAAGAAAAGGAAAGAAGTTGTCAATCAAGAACCTCAACAAAAGAAACAAAAACAACCAACAAAGGATATAACTCCAGGGCAAGCAATAGAAGAGGAGGTGCTTGTTCCAGTTGTCAACGCATCAACAGCTAGTAAGAGCTCTAGTTATGTTCAATTAGATCCTAATGAGAATGAGATAGACTCGCCCCCTCGGCATAATGAAGCACATCAGGAGGAAGGGAATGAGATTATTGATGTAGAAGCACTTTCACAAGATGATGAAATCCAGCCATAAGAGGGGGAAATAAATCAAGAAGTCAATCAAAAAATCTAGGAGCAAAACCATGAGGAAGAAAAGTTTGATGATGAACTTAGAGAAATCACGACACCCACCTGGTTGCGAAGTAGAATGACAAAACAGGTTATAGTTGAGCAGCCAATTGGCAGCATAGAAGAGATAGTTAAAAGAGATGATGGTGAAAAGAGCAAGATGCCAGCTAAGAGATTCTACCAGATCACAAAGGATGCTTCAGGAACATGTATGGCACAAGTTGCACTCCTCAAAGTAGGTAAGGCAAGGGGAGAGATTGAACTAGGAGAGTATGACATAGAAGAATATGAGCTGGGGAAAACCACCAAGAAGCAAGAAATTGAGGAGGTGGATCCATCTAGGTTCTTGAGGAAATAATTAACAAGGAAGTGGGAAATAAAAGGAAGTACAAGGAAGAAAACAAGAGGTTGAAGGAAAATCTAAGGCAGATCATGAACCCACTTCAACAAGCTGATTCAGATTGTAATCCTTTGATGCCTGGTATGGTAGTACTTGAAGGGATTGGACTTGTTGGGCAAGAAACAAAGAGATGGGTGGCATCGGTATGTGAAGAGGCGAGCATATTCATCAATAACTTTATGAGGACATATGATACCATACTCTCCCTTCAAGAGTGAAGTGAGAAGATATTGAGGCAGAGTGGAGAATATTCAGCAAGACGAGGAGTTTCTCTCTCATTTACAGGCTCTTATGGAGGTGCCATTGCATACATTGATCAAGGATCAAGTGGTAGGAAAGGGCCAAGAGGTTGACTTCATGGCGTGGCATCAAGCAGTTACTCACAGGTGTGATGTACTTAGGCAGCTAGAGCCTCATTGTTTGATCACAAGGGATGCCATTTTAAGGATGAAGAGAGGGATACTTGGGTATGTGAGATCTATGTTGCACTTAGAGATGGATGACAATCAAAGGATAACCATGGAAGGAATTCAAGGAAAAGTGAAAGAAATCAGCTCTATGGAAGGAAACCGCTTATGTTTGGGCAATTGGATGTAGCTGCGAAATTCGTAGGCTTCATTACTTGGTATAATACAGCAGATTGGAAGAAGTCTTGTTCTACTTATACTAGTGAGGTGGGCTACTGTGAGTATAGGCTTGGATTAATGCCAAGTGTCCCCATGGAGATGATTAGTGAGATTGTGTCTAGATTCATTGAATACAAAAAAGAGAATGAGGATGAGGGACACAATTTCCAAGATAATGAGGTAGCATAGGCCCACATGGTCCTAAATTTGCTCGTTGATTGATTAAAAAATGCTTTATTTTGATTGGCCCAATTGGTACCAAGGGGCATAGGCCCACATGGCCTTTTTTTGATTGGCTCTTGATGCATTTGAATTTTCTTATTGGTCTACTAGGTGGTGGCTTGTCCTACATGTGCTCTCTTCTCATTGGTTTATTTGTGGTGCACCTTATCTGGCTGTTATGCATTTGAATTTTCTTATTGGCCCATGAAGGCGATGTAATTTTTCTATTGGCCCACATGGTGGTGCCTAATTGTAATTGGGTGGGCATTTAATATTTGCAGCTATGGTTATGGAAACCCAAATTAGGGCTTATGTGGATTAATCTTGGCCCTTGATTTCAAATCAATCTTGGTCATTCATTGCACTTGAAGCCCCTATATAAAGGCTTGCTCACATCATTTGTAAGAGAGATGTTGGAGAATTGTTGCAAGAATAATGCCAAATTTGCTCTACCCATCATTGTTGTGTTTTGCATGGTGATAGTTGTGATCAAGTTTGTGTTATTGCACAGGTATCTTCATCCTCACTTAGAATAGATTTCCATTTCTAGTTTCTTTTCATTTCAAATTGTTAAGTTAGAGTAAAATAGAATTTGCTTCAATTAGTTTAGTTGAATAAAAGTAGTTGTGGGTGTTCACTTGTATAACTCGCACAAATCTGGGCCACTAGCTACTTGTGGATTGTAAGAGTGCCTTGCGTGGTTAGCCGATGAATGATAATGCCTAACTTCAATAAGTATTGAATCTTTAATTGCATCTACTTGATGGGATTAAGGAGGAAGTATTGATTTGAAAATCTTTAACTATACCTTAGAAGCTTGCACTAGGTGAGTCTAGTTGTCGATTTAGCTACATCTAGTAGAGGCCAAGCCATTCACAAGTCCTCATATTCGAACTTAGAAGTAGGAATAGGGGTTAAGTTTAAGTAAGTTGAGAAGTCAAGAGTTGAAAACCAAAAACAATATTTTCATTGCACATTGTAAAGCCAAATATTTAGAAGTGCATTGTCAAATCTTGAGAAACAGCATAAGTCCCCCAAGTGTTTACCAGCATATCACATCATTTCACTCAGTGAGTATCCACAATTGAGAGAGCCTTGAAGTCATTTCATGATCTTACTTTGCAAGCTTAGCATAAGAAGTGACCTTATATCAAGAGAGGATTGAGTATTTGGTGTTTCATCTTGAAACATTGAGTATTTGATTTTGCATGTTGTAGTGGAATAAAACTCACATCGACAAGTCCTTTCCAAGATAACATTTTCCTAATCTATTTGTAGGCCCTGAAATACCTTGGGTGGCCTATAAAGGGGTATCATGCACCACCCTCAAAAAATCTTCTTTCATTTTTGAACCAAGGACGAGTAAACTCCATCCTTGTGCAGTACATGCTTATTTGCTACCCAATATCTATCGTCTTGCAACTTGCCTTCCATGATGTTACTAGCAAAGACATTCTTAAAATATACAACTTGAATATGAGCTTTCAATCGACTAAAATATTAGTCATAGAGCATGGAGTGGGTCTTGATGACAAGAGATCTACTACCATGTTATGTCCTTTGACATATTCTATGTCAAAGTTATGGATCCAAAGTTTACTCATTCACTTATGTTGTCTCTCATTTTGATCCTTCTAGCTGAAAAAAACTACAAGTTATTATGGTCTATTTTAACCACAAATTTTCCACCCACTAGATTTTGTGGGAACTTGGTGAGTGCATGTATGATGGTCAACATTTCTTTGCCGTAGAATGAGAGTCTCCTTTTTGTCTCTATGAATTTATAGATTTCAAAAGCTATTGGATGTTTATTCTATATCAAAACTGCTCCAACCTTTCTCCAAAAGCATCACATTCCAACACAAAGCGGAGGGAAAAATTAGGAATAGCTAACACAGGGCATGAACTCATCACCTTAAGCTTATCAAAAGTTTTTTGCATTGCACTAGTCCATGTGAAGGCTCATTTCTTTGTTAAATCAATCAAGGATGATACCAATTGTAAAAACCATTAACAAATCTCCTATAGTAACTATAGAGGCCAGAGAATCCTCTTAGTTGTAAAGTCTTAGAAGGAGACCATTCCAAGATAGCTCCAATATTCTCCTAATAAATTTGAACTCCCTGGGCGTTGATGACATATCCCAAATACATAAATATGTCATTCTAAAGTTGCATTTAGGTTCCTTAGAAAATAATGATTGTACTTCAAGGATGCCCAACACTTCATCTAGGTGCCTCAAACAATCTTCCATTGTTTTGTTTTGTATGAAGATGTCATAGAAGAAGTCCAAAATGAATTTCTTAGGTGCTTGTAAAACAATTGGTTCATGCAAGATTGAAAAGTGGTGGGTGCTTTGGTCAACCCAAATGGCATGAAAAAAGGTCAATGTCCAAAGTGATGCTTGAACGTCATTTTATGAGTATCTCTCTCAAACCTTGACCTGATTGTATCTTGATCTAAGGTCTATTTAAAGAAACAAAATACACTATGAAGTTCATCAATCAATTTGTCAATTCTGAGATTTAAATATTTGTTCTTGATGGTCCTTTTTTAGAGCGTTGTAGTCTATGCACATCCTCCTGGTTCCATCCTTCCCTACCAAAACTATAAATGAAGCAATCAGGCTTGAAGGGGTCTTATGTGCCCCATGTCTAAGAGCTCTTTATCAGAAAGCCCAAAAAAAGAAACTCGGCAAAAACTCAACAACTTAAAATTTGCTTGAACTTCATTAAAATCACTTTTTTTTTGCTAAATTCAGTGACAAGATGTATCCAATGAGTCCATAAATGAGTACAAAAATATTTTCTACTAAATTTCATTGATTTGAATGCAAATTGAGTACAAAATTGCATCCTCGTGTGAAATCAAAATATAATAGTTAGCTGAAAACTATAATGAGTTTATGATCATTGCCTTTAAACATCATCATAACTCAACATAATTCATAAATTGCAAATTACAACATTTTACATCTTCCTCTTCCCTATTTTGGTTAAAACTTTGGGAGATGTTCTAAATTTCAAATTATCACATTTGAATATTGGATATTGATAGCATAGAAGCAGAAATCTGCAAAAATAATCGTGACTATACCCAATTAATCAGGAATTGCCAATGCTGTTGATTTATCCCCCAAAAAATTGCAATTATTTGGTCAATGATTTTTTCACAATTTTTTGGGCAATTAATCAGTTAAAAATCATGATTGATTGGGGAAAACACCCTATAAACTAGTTTTCACAGAGAAGATGCAGATTTCAAGGGGCATTCAACATGATGGTCAAGAAAGGGATCACATTAAAGGTAGGTTTCCATGCATATTCATAAAACCCTACTCTACGTTGGTATTTTTCAGTGTCTTTATTCAAGATTTGTGAGAGAAAAGTTACATTGAATATGAGATGTCTTTCAATGTTAAAAAGGGTCTAGAATTTCTTTAGAGCATTGGAGAGATCAAAGAACAGTGAAGGGGTTTTCTTTCATGTGTTTATGGCATTTGATTAGTCATATTTTTCAAAGATATAGACAATTCTCTTAGATTGATAGTGCAGATATATTCATTCATTCATGAGGTGTAGAGATATCACGGTTCTATTCATAAAGAATATTCACTGTCTTAAAAGTTTATTACACTGCTCTAGATAAGGGTTTCACCCTTCTTTCAAAGTTTTCATACTCTGCTTCAAGAGATATTTATATTTTGAAGGTTTGTCTTATCAATGATCAAATGATTGTTTTGAAGACCAAAAGACTGTCCTATAGGTAAGTGACTGTTCTATAAAAAGAGTGATTGACTGTTCTTGAAGAGTTTTTCTCAATATTTGAAGGTAAAATTCATTGTCGAGAGATAAGATCTGTTCATTGTAAGAAGAAAATAGAGATCTGAACATATGTTAGGCAATGAATATACATAGTCATAAAGAGTACCTTTCGTAACGTGCACAAGGATACATGTTATCATGATAAAGAGAAGCAGTATGCAGAACAGTCCTATTGACTGTCATAAAACAGTGAAAAGGAAGCCTTGCTACTTGTGTCCTTGTCAAAAGGTTAAGACAAATATGTAACCTAAAGTGCAGAAGTGATACAAGGTCAATGAAGTTTCCAAGAACAGTGATGGGGAAACCACATGATAGAAGTAAATTTGTAGTCAAGAGAAGAAATATGCAATCAAATGCATAATGATGCAATGGTACACAATAAATCTAGTATAACACAAGCTTGTGAGACCAATAATAAGCTGGTTCGATTTTATTCTTGTGACTATCAGTTATACGGAAGGCTGTTGTATCTTTCTTGCTATAAAATACATCTGTAGGCCACAAACTTTCACTTGGAGGCTGCAAATTTATTTAGAGAAGCTGCCTTTTTTCTTTGGCAGCCTGCGACTTCTTCCTGGAAGGCTGCGTTTGAAATTGAGAGACTGTTGGGGCTGCGTTTGGAGGATTTTGTTGATTTCTATTTGCTGATGCCAAATCCCATAGGTTGTGTTTCCTTCTACAACAGTCTTGTTTAGAATATAAGGTGTTGTTTCCTTATTTTCATGCAATAATTTAAAATGTTGGTTAAGCATGTAATGGATTTGATTCATGAATAATTGAACCACAAGTATTTGTTGTTGTTGTTTAATTGAAAAAAATCTGAAAAGAATCATTGAATTTCATATTTGTTGTTCATAAACTTCTATATATTCTAAAAGCAATTTAAAAGTGCAATTTAATTTGAGAAAAGAGCTAGTTTGTAAATGAGAGTCAGCTGGGCTCATCACATTCTATCAACCACTATGCTAGAGATATATATTGAAATTCGTAAGCCATATAGATAATCGTATTCCATTGATTACTGCAATTCATATATTGGTGATTAATAAGTAATATGTTTGGAAAAATATCAACAGTTCGATAATATCAAATAGTTTAAAATATCATTTACTAATTAGCAACAATCACAGTAATAATCATCAACTTCAATATTGATTCAAACAAGGATAATCTAATCGATATCATGAGGAAGAGTCTGACAATGGCGGTAGTCCACACAGGGAGACAGCGGTGATGAACTCATAATGAGGTTGTATGGAGCAATTTATCTTAGCCAACAAATAAATTAGTAATTATGTAAGAACCCTATTGGTTCTAACTCCTGGAAACTCAACTTTTCCCTTTTGACAATTTGTCAAACAATTGGCATGCAATGTTTAAGTTTTGATTTCTAAATGTAAGTATGTTTGCTTTGTTTGTATTTGAATGGTTGTGCAATTTCTTAACATATAACAATGCATGAAATAAACTATTTGCTTTCTAAATCCAAACAAAGTATCCCAATTTTATTCAATAAGAAATCTAATTGCATACAACAACAGTAATTGGAATTTGAGAAATAAGATTAATCAACAATTATGAAAACCGGGAGTCGATCGTTGATCACTATAGACACCACCAATAAAACGTGGCTGTTCTAGGAAGTGACACCTAGCTTGGAAAATGTATGAGAAGCACCCAGCAATAAGAAAACAAGTCACCCGAACCCCAAACATTGTCCTCTAACAATCTGTTGCTGCTCTATATGACCTGCAGCATCAATAACTCAAAATGTTGAACCATATATGGGCTGCAATATGCATAAAGTGAAGTCTTCTGCCCTTGCTAACAATTCTGAAATAAAATGAATTTCTAATCACCAAATTTCTGCTAACAGTTGAATCAATCTTGGCTTTTGTATGAAGCCAAAGCACTTGCACAATTCACTAGTGTAATTTCAACCAATTCAAAGTGCTGAAGCCTGTATAGAATTCACAATTCCACCATGTTGAAATTCTTCAAACCCTTGTTTCTTCTCTTCATCCAAATCAACAAAAGCAAATGCATAATAAAATGAATGAAATGAAATTCGAATCCCCTTTTATAATATTCAATTTCCATTTGTCTTCATCTCCTTTAATTTACTTTAATTTCATTTCTCATAGAGCAACTTTATGTTATAATTTAAAGTTGACAAATAATAAAGTCACTTTATTAATTAAACTCCCCCATTGCTCCAAAAATAGCCTTTTCATTAATATAATGATAATTTGACACATAGGGTCCCCATTTTATGTGCTCAAGATTTACAACTTCTCAATCCGGTTCCAACGAGCTATAACACCAAGGTGCGCAATATACAATAGCAATAAAATAGCAACCTTAGCCAATTTAATTAAATAATAATCATAATTCACCCATCTTGCAAAAATGACTAAAGAAATATCAAAATCAAAATCTGATAGCACATGCATGATCCTAATGATGAAAAATGATGAAAGAACCTAACGAGGTGACTTTCTAAAAATAGACGCTCCCTCCAATATTCTTGGAGCCCAAACCGAAAGCCAAAAATAAACACTAAGAGCATCATTCAACTCCTCTAACTCATATGAGCTCATCGGAACCATCCCTTGACTTACTATAAATAGTAAGTCCCACCAAACGGAACCATAACCCTCAACAGGGTCCTTTAATCACCAGTATTAGCCTACAAGGACCCAGTAATAGGCTAAATCCATCCACTATCATGGTCATGTTAAAAAGGGGACATTATAGTCCTCCCTCCCCAAGATTGTTTGTCCTCGAGCAATCACAAGAATCAAAGAAACACAATGATCCACTCGGATCCCAAGGATAAATATGTATAATGTCTCTAGCGTCACCTGCAAACTCTTGCGATGATAACACAATCCACAAAGCTATCCTAAACATACTATCACCATACCAACAATGGTAACTCACCCAATCCGTAGTGCCAATCCTATCTCCACCTGGATCCTAGTAGAGACAAAACTCACATCCATCCATAACAAGGAAAAATGGATATCCAATATCATCTGCTAGATCAAAACTTTGCACACCCTACCAATCTACCATGAGTATGAAGTCTATATGTGCGACAAGAACTAGTACTCCCAAATGCATCTGTACCATAGCCCAGATATCCATCCTCTGCAAAACCGTCATGGATATGTTGACTCTGCAAGTAACCTCCTGCTAACTTGCAACAACTAACCCTGTCAACTAAAGAGGGTGTCAGCCCATCCCATAAAGGATGGTATGAACCTAGAGCCAACCCACTCTTGCGCAAAACCAAGTCCTCTACTTGTGGGTTAAAAGAGAAATGACGAGCACTGCTCACTATGTAGATGCGATAAAATGCTCCAATCTCCATTAGAGGCTCATCATCATCAAACCGAGAAACAAAAGATGGCTCCAATCTTTGTCTCTAAACAACTGGTTGAGCAGGATCCCAGGTAACCTTCTTAGCAAACCCAACCACAAAATCCCTGTGGGGAAGCATTATAGTCAAAGTCTCTACAATCTTTCCCACAAAAACCTGAATACCGTGAGAACCCCGAACGGTAGTACCCTCAAAGATTCCGAAAGGTCCCTCCAGAAATCCCGAACTCTCAAGTAGATACTCCATAAATGACTTTGTGCAATAGAAATTATACAAAGTAGAATCAACCTGCTCTCCTGCAATCCACAACTGGTCCCTATGATACAGGGGCACAACCAACTATCTATCACCACCAGCTGTGTGAGATGCAATAACAGATTTGCCTCCGGAAGAAGGAAACAAATCAACATGAGAGCTAACCACCAACCCAGATGATACCCTGGCCATATCCTATGAAGAAGATGGAGTAGTGTCATGAACTGGCACATAACTCTGATGAATCCACTAATACTACATCGAGACTCTCAATAACCTGTTTTGTATCATCTGTCATCGTGCTAACTACTGGAGGAACTGATACAACAAGAAACTCTTTGCAGTCTTCCACTGAAGTGCTCATCTCATTTGTAACTATTGCACTTGTATCAAGGATGGATGTAACTGCACCTTCATCACATCCACCACCACCATCTATGGAAATCAACTCACCATCAACCACCACTATATGTAGTTGAACTAGATCTGCAGCTAGCGTAGACTATACTCTCTCAAACTCCATGGTCACCTCTCTCAACTGCAGCTGCAACTCCTGGAGAGCCAAGTGGGTGCTCTACAACACCTCAGAAGTCGCCCCAAGCTCTTGGGTGAGCTCAACCACCTCCTCTTTCCCTAGCAATGCCTCGTAACAAGTGCTACCCCACTCAAGAAGATAATCCCTATCAGCTACCAACTGTAAATAATTATGCTTCAAGATCCTGATAGCTTCTCGAAGTGAATGAATCTCTACTAGAGAAAGGCAACTACCACCGTGCTCATTTGACATAGGAGCACCCCAACCATATACAACCAATATTTGTCGGAAAGCATCATAATGCTCAAGAGCTAAAGAAATATGACTATCGCTCACCTTCAGCTGTCTGGTCACATGATGTCTTTGCATACCTTGGCTCCTACGTAAGCTATTTGATTCACTAACTGCATTGTGATAGGAAACTATATCCTCATTGCTCACCACATGATCACTAACATCATGTGCGCTAACAACCTCGCTGTAAGAACCCTTCAAAGCTCTAACTGCTGAATTGACTATGCTTGTTTTGATTTTTAATTGTTTTCCAAAAAAAATTTGTGTTTTTGAGATGGTTTGACATAAAAAGCAATACATATGCTAAAATAAAACTTCTGAAAATTAACACTAACAATACTTTGGGAATAGAAGACAATCTTTATTACTTTTCCTTCAATACATAGCACTAGAATGTTTTACATTAAAAAGCATACCCATTTTCATTGTAGAAATTACTCTGAAACGCTTGCTGGCTGAAAAGGCAAGCATACAGCAGCTTATATCTCCTTCTATCAACAACCAATATCCAAACTGATGATATCAATCACTTTGGTTCAGCTAGGTGTCCCTTTTAAGAATTTTTACTAATTTTTTCGGTGCCTCCAACAAAATCAAACTGTATATGGAAGAGTAGGTAGGGCACATGAAGAACTAGAAAAACGCAATGACTGCAAACCACTATAAACAACCAATAGCTTCTCAATATAACTTAAGTGAAATTATAAAGTTATGTTATAACTTTATAATAAACTATTTTTACAATTTAATATCGTTTTGGCCACAAAATTATTAATAACTCTCAAATTGCTTATTATTTCACTCTGTCGTCTAAACTGGGAGTTCATCCTGTAATTCCCCATGTGACCAAATACCATCTAAAAATAGAAAGGGTCCATCTCTATCACTCCAAAAATTGTTGTATATAGCAATAAACTCATTATAAATAGAAATCATTGCATACGGAGTCCTAGAGACCTCGAACGAAAGCCGAATCTGCAAACCTCTGATCACTAAAGAAGTTGCATCTCTCAAGAGACCCTCTATCCAACCTCATTAGCCTAAGAGGGTTAATTAATAGGCTAATCCCTCCAACTCTGATGCTCACAAAATGGGGACATTATAGTCCGCCCTCCCTGAAATTGCTTGTCCTCAAACAATCTCTACTGCAAGGTAACTCAACCCCACTAGAGGTCCAAAAGATGAATTGTGTAATGTCCCACAAATCTCAAACCAACTCTTGTAGCACCGATATAATCACAATTGCGCAAGGACAAACATCATGTCAACTATCCAACCCCTGCACACAAGAATAGTGGATCAAAATCAAAACATGTTCAAGAAGGCAAAGGATGAACCAGTATACTCTCTGCACACTAAACATGCTGCAATGTTCAACTGTAAACCCTGTCTGAAATCCAGATCCACCCAAAGAACCCCAAACTCTACACTCAATGCTCAGCTAAATTTCGGGATCCCAATTCACTTTGTAGAGTACTCCATACAAGTCATGTGGCATCAACATAATACCATTGTATGTTGCAACTAAGTCAACACCAACCGAAGGAAGAAGCAATCCAATAGTTGGAACGATCCCTGGATCCCATAGCCAATATGGAAGTCTGCCAAAATGGACATTCTCAAACTTTCGTTGCTCAACTTGATCCCAACTTCACCATACCAGAATTGGTGAAGCCAACCAATATGGAAGTCAATCAAACTACAGTGCTAACCCTGTCACCACCTGGGTCCCAATGCAACTGAGACCCACATCCATTTGTACTGTGGAGATAAGAACTCCTGAAGGTACCTGTATCACAACCTAGATATCCACCCTCTACAAAACAGTCATGGATATGTTGAACCTACAAGTAGCCTCCTGCTAACTTGCAACAACTAACCCTATCAACTGAAGAGGGTATAAGCTCATCCCATAAACGATGGTATGAAACTGGAGCCAACCCACCTACGTGAAACCAAGTCCTCTACCTGTGGGTCAAAAGAGAAATGATGAGCACTCCTCACTATGCAGTTGCAATAAAATGCTCCAATCTTCGTTAGAGGCTCATCATCATCAAACCAAGAACCAAGAGATGGCTCCAATCTCTGTCTCCGAACAACTAGTTGGACGGAATCCCAGGTAACCCTCTCAACAAGCCCAAACACAAAATCCCTATGGGGAAGCATTGTAGTCAAAGTCTCTACAATCTTTCCCACCAAAACCTGAATACCGTGAGAACCCTAGATGAGAGTACCCTCAGAAGCTCTGAATGGTCCCTCCTGCAATTCTGAACTCTCAAGCAAATACTCCATAAATGACTCTATGCAGTAGAAATCATATGAAGAGGCATCAACTTGCTCCCCTGCAACCCACAACTGATCCCTCTGAAACTGTGCCACTACCAACTGTCTATCGCTATCAACTGTATGAGATGAAGTAATAGATTTGCTTTCGGCAGAAGGAAACAAATCCCCATGAAATCTCATCTCCAAATCAAATGATACCTTGCCTAAGTCTTGTGAAGAAGCGGGAGAAGTGTCAGGAACTGGCACACAACTCTCTGAAGAATCCACTACTGTCACATTAGAGCTCTCAATAACCTGTTATGCATCATCTGTTAGTGTGCTGACCGTTGGAGAACCTGATACAATAAGAGGCTCTCTACAGCTCTCAACCAAAGTACTCGTCCCATCTGAAACTACTGCACCTGCACTAGAAATGGATGTAGCCACATCCTCACTACAACCTGTAGATATCAAATCATCACCAACTGCCACTGTAGGAAACTGTACTGTAACTGCAAATGATGAATATTGTACTCGGCTCAACTCCATGGTAAACTACTCTAACCATGACTGTGACTCCTGAAGGGCCAATTGGGTGCTCTCCAATGAGTTCCATAGTCACCCCAAGCTCATGAGTGAGCTCACCTACCTCCTCTTCCTTTCCCCTTAGTGCATCATAATAGATACCATCCCACCCTTGAAGATAATCTCTATCTACAAGTAATTGTAGGTAATTTTTTTTCATTATTCCAATTGCTTCACAAAGTGCATGAAACTCTGCAAGGGAAAGACCACTATCACCGTGCTCATCCAACATAGGAGTACCCCAACCACATATGGCTAACATCTGACAGGCAGCATCATAGTGCTCAATGGTTGTACAAATATGACTATCACTCACCTTCAATTGCCCGATCAAATGATGTTTCTAAACTCCTTGACTCCCATGTAAGCTCTCTGACCCACAATCCACACTATGATAGGAAGTTGTACCCGCAATGCTCATCTCATGATCAACAACATCATGTGTGCTATCATCTCCGCACACATCAACAACTGAGGTACTGCTGGTAGGCATCTCAACAAATGGCCCGTCTGGTAAAGTGGAAGTTGCCGCTACAATAGTCTCCTCACACACTCCCACTTCCCATGTAACTGTAAGTCCCTGTAAACCATGATCCTGGGACCTCTCATCAAACAGTGAGTCCTCTGAACTGTTTTCTAAAGTCTGATATGAAAAATCAGACTCGCTGAAGCACAAGTCATCCTCATAAATAACATCATTACTACACAAATCTCAAGTACCAACATCATCTACACGTGAAATCTCTGTTGTTTCAGGCTGATGCAAACACAACTCACTGCTGTCATGAAAATCAGAATTGTTATAGCTCATATTTTCTAAGCAATCTTCATATTTAACACTCCCAACTTGCGTGTCAACACTCAAGAGGACACCCACAACATCCTCCGCACTTGCCCTGACATCAACACCATCATTATGCTCAAGAAAGGGATTGCTGTCATAAAAATCAGAACTTGTATGACTAACATTTCCATTATTACCAACTGATGTAAGGCTTCCATCAATGGTGGCTATAATGTCATCAACATTTTCTCGGTCACTAGCTCCTATCTCATGTAAATGTTGGGACTCGATGCAACTGTCCTCAAGCAAGTCTGTCATAACCACATGCTCCTGAGAAGAGCCTCCAACATCACACATATAAAGACTAGTAGCTGCCCACTGAGCAAAGGCTCCACTACTTGAAGGTTGTTGGCTGCTAAAGCTACACTTGTACAATCCTCCTGATTCTCTTGTCTTCTTTGTGAGGAAGACTTTTTAAAAATGGAAACTGCATATCTTGCCGCATTGTCTATTGTTGACAGATTTGAAAACAAAGCATTCATCCTTTCTTGAGTTTGTCTAAGCTTTTCCATTATTTCCATCATGGCATTTGTTTGCTTCCTGAGATTAGTTGTGCTATTCAACTGGTTTCCCAGTTTACTAGTTTTCATGTATTTATCCATAACTGAAATAAAGCTAGAGTGTTGATCACTCATATATCAAACGTGGGAACTCAAGATTTCCAACCCCGCAGGATCGCAGGAAACCGCTCTGATACCACTGTAAGAACCCTTCAAAGCTCTAATTGCTGAACTGACTATGCTTGTTTTGGTTTTTAATTGTTTTCCAATTTTCTTGTGTTTTTGAGATGGTTTGACATAAAAGCAATACATATGCTAAAATAAAACTTCTGAAAATTAACACTAACAATACTTTGGGAATAGAAGACAATCTTTATTACTTTTCCTTCAATACATAGCACTAGAATGTTTTACATTAAAAAGCATACCCATTTTCATTGTAGAAATTACTCTGAAACCCTTGTTGGCTGAAAAGGCAAGCATACAGCAGCTCATATCTCCTATCAGCAACCAATATCCAAACTGATGATATCAATCACTGTGGTTCAACTAGACGTCCCTTTTAAGAATTTTTACTGATTTTTTCGGTGCCTCCTACAAAATCGAACTGAATATGGAAGAGTAGGTAGGGCACATGAAGAACCAGCAAAACGCAATGATTTCAAACCACTATAAACAACCAATAACTTCCCAATCTAATTCCCTCAATCTCGCATAAAATATGCCTTCAATCTATCAATAAATTCTGAAATTTATTTCTCCAATCAGTACAATGTTGACCTCTGTATGAAGCCAACCCAATAAGCAATATCAAGTGAATATTTCACACCCTCTGACTGCAGCTACAAAGAAGTAGCAACGCTCTCCAATGCTGATAAGCTCGGAACTCTGATGAAACCCTTGGTTTCTCACAAACTCCAATGCTCCAGAGAAAAGATATCAAATCAAGCAATCAACATAATGAATTCCCTTTCTCTTGCAACTATTAAATACCTTCAAGAAGTGCAATTTCCCCAAAAAGCATTTTAAATAACATTTTAAATGTTATTTCATTTCAACTTAAGAAATCTTTTAATAATTCATTAACTTTGACATTTATAATTAATTACTCAACTGGTCCCCTTCAATGATGAATAAACACTCAACTTAAGTGAAATTATAAAGTTATGTTATAACTTTATAATAAACTATTTTTACAATTTAATATCATTTTGACCACAAAATTATTAATAACTCTCAAACTGCTTATTATTTCACTCTGTCGTTTGAACTGGGAGTTCATCCTGTAATTCCCCATGTGACCAAATACCATTTCTAAAGATAGAAAGGGTTCATCTCTATCACTCCAAAAATTGCTATATATAGCAATAAACTCACTATAAATAGAAATCACTACATACAGAGTCCTAGAGACCTCAAACGAAAACCAAATCTGCAAAACTCTGATCATTGAAGAAGTTGCATCTCTCAAGAGACCCTCTGTCCAACCTCTTTAGCCTACGAGGGTCAATTAATAGGCTAATCTTTCCAACTCTGATGCTCACGAAAATGGAGACATTATACTCGCACATGTCCATCAACGAGGTACTACTGAGTACCTCTGCAAATATCTCATCTGAATGTCATGTCCCCATTTTGGCTGACCTCGTTTAGCATGCCAGATTTGCCTATCCCCGACTCTCGTAGGCAAATGGTGGAGAGAGAGAGTCATTTTTGCAGATCAGATGGTTATATTGGCTTTTGGAGAAGTTTAAGAGGTTATATTTTATTATTATAAGTTATCGGGGCCTACATGTTCTAATTTTAAGTTGCGTTGCACTTTTTGATTTATAATATTATTTTATTATAAAAAGTGCTTTTTAATGAGATTTTATAAAGGAGAGTTCTAGAAGTTCCAAGAAAAGTGAATAAATAGAGGGCTAGGCCTCTCATTTGGACATGCTTGATTTGATATCTCTTCTACTTCTTCATTGTGAAGACATTTGTGGTCTTTTGGATCTGCAAATTATTATTCGATCTTTGGGAACGAATCACTCCCCTAGATTGGCAATTTTGAGGGTGTGAAATATCACTTGAATTGTTGCAATTGAGGAGTTGGTATTCAGCCATCTCACTTGGACTTCATAGAGATTCAGTTTCGAGGGTTTGTTTGTGATTGAAAAAGCGGATCCGAAAAAGCAGTTCGAAAAAGCAAATCCGGAAAAGCAATTCGAAAAAGCAAATCCGGAAAAGCAGTTCGAAAAAGCAGATCCGAAAAAGCAGTTCGAAAAAGCAAATCCGAAAAAGCAATTCGAAAAAGCAGACTTCGTTGTAAGGATTTGTTTTTGGTTGAATAAGGGTTTGATATTGATTGCATAAGAGTCTTGAATTTCATCTACTCATTGGTGAATTAATTTGGCAAAGGATTGAAGACAAACTGGCACATTTTCAGAATTGCAATATCAGGGTTTGGAACTACATAATTGCTCATATCTTCTCAACTACTTGGAGGACGATTTTATGCTTTTGGGAGGTCACAACCAAACCCTAGGCGCCTCCATTTAGGGCATTTTCGTCACTTTAAAAAATGCACAAAAAATAACTAATTTTCGCAGCTTTCAGAACAGTCAATTTCGGTGAAGACTGGGCACTTGCAGCAGTACAGGGTTGCAGATTTGTCACAGTTTGGAGGGCAGTTTGGGGCGAATTTGGGTGTCATCTTCATCAGAATTTTGTCTCCAACACAGGCTTCGAAACAGGTTCATTTAGCTCTAAAAATATATGTTTATTTTGGTAAATTTGTGGTCAAAGATTGACTGTCATTTTCAGACCAGACTGGGTAAATAAACAGTCCCAGTTTTGTTGCATTGAAGTTGGATATTGTTCATTCATATGCTTTTATTGTGTTGTAAATGCATAGTGGTAATCTGGTATTGAGACCTAGAAGAACTCATGATTGTATTCACAGTCCATAATCTGAAGTATAAATCAGAATTGCATCTGCTGTCATAAATTAGTCTTTTGGTTGTTCTGATCAGTCCATTGTCGCAATCAGTTGGGACTGTATTAATAGGGGTTTCATATTGTCATCTATTACATTCATATGCACATCAGTCCTTATTCCTCTGAAGATATATAATCTGAACAGTGAGGACTCATAGCATTGTATTTGATCGGAAAACTACTAGATCTGCTGTTGTAATATCAGTTATTAAAGTAGATGAACAGTTCAGTCCAGTATATCAGTTGTAAACCGGATTGTATGCATTAGTGAGGTTTGAGTATGAGGGTTAATGCAAGCTATGTTAGCAGTCTTATGCTTATGAATTTGACACCTCAGTCAATTGTTGTAATCAGAATTTACATACATAGATAGGATTCTGTTTATGAGGGTTTTTCATGATTCACAATTATATGCATAATCTGAAGGTGGTTATATTCTGTAAATTGTTATTGATTCCTTCTTTTCCAGGCACAAGAGATAGACATATCTATTTTGGCATGTTATGTTATTGTACTTTGTGGATTTGTTGCACAACAATTAGTTCATTCGCAGCTCTATTCAGTTACATGCCAACTGTTTGACGAATTGCCTAAGTTCAGTTGGAGGGTTTCAGTGGCCTTTATAGTAAGGGTCATTACAGTGGTATCAGAGCGGTTTTCTTGCCATCTTGTTGGGTAAGAACCGATTTGCATGAGTGACCAGCACTCGATTTGATTGCAAAATGGAAAGGAAGAGGTACACTTCATGGTCACTTAACCGTCCTACACGGCCTACCTTCCTGAATGAGGAACCACAAAGCAGCAAAAAAAGTAATCATTCAGACACTTGGGTTGAAATCAAGAGGGAACTTGATAATCTTAAGAGATTAACCCAGGACATGTCTGACATGACTGAACAGTGGTATAAGCGCTACAGGTCGTCTCGTAGGAGAGGTGATAAGAGATCTACTGATACAGTTACCAGAAACCTTCATGAGGATTTTGAGAAACAAGTTAGCACTTCGACAGATGTTTCAGTTTCTATTCAGCCACAGGAGGAAGTGGTGAAGGACACTATGCAGGTTGATAGTAACTGTCAACTTGGTACTCAAGTTGAGACAGTTGTATACAGGTTGCCTGAGAATGATGTCACAGGTGCTCAGGATGGTTTGGTCACGACAGGTAGTGATTATAGCATAGTGAGTTCGGATGATGATTATGAGGATGCTGTTGTGCATGATGATGAGATACCTATCAGCGATGAGCAAACATTGAGTATTCAGGACTTTGCTGATAGAGAGTATCAGGCACAGTTAGATGCTACATCACACGAGGTTGAGGCACATAGTACTTCACATGTTTTGTCCAATCAGCTTAGGGTAAGCGAGGATGGGATTGTGACTTCATTATCTCATCATGACAGGATGCGGGAGATGATAGAGGATCACATCCGGATGATTCAGTTACAGGACAGACATAAGGGAGTTCAGGCAGAGTCTTCTTGTGTTGACTTACAGGCGATCAGGGAAGGAATGGGAGCGATGAAGATGAGTTATTTACATCTTCTTTCAGATCGTGACCATCTTCTTAGCCTTGCCAGAGATCATTTAGATGCCTTGAGGAGGAAGGAGGAGGAAGTTGGCAGGCTTTCTCGAGAGTTCGAGGACACTCGAGCCTCTTTGTTGAGTACTCCATTGGCATTACAGGACTCAGAGAGATATGTGGATGGGTATGGCGTGGAGTTGAGTTCAACTTCATCTTACACACCTGATACTCAGCTTTCTGCGACATGCGGATCACATGTGGTTGTCGATAGTTGTGAGAGTTCACCTTGCATCCAGGATTCAGGGATAGTGTCAATTATGGCAGACATGGATGTGGGATCAGCTGATATTGGGATTGAGCAGGCTACTCAGGTACGGATTTTGCTTGAGGTGTCAGTCGGTTCCAGTTTACGGATGAGAACTCAGGATTGTTACATTGGCGTTTGGGATTATTTTGACCGGAGATGTCTATCATTCTTTGGTAGTAGTATCTGTTGCACTATCATGGATTTGATTAGTAGATTACACGGTGTAGTTCTCGTCCATGCCAGCAGCTTGTCTGATGTTGGAATTAGTTTTTATACACCCATGTGGGGCATTGTTCATGTATCCAGTCGACCATTCTTGTTGGAATGGGTTGATGATATCACAGATATGATGGAGTTTACAGATGAGTCCCAGGATCGTTTTGGTATTGATGACATCCAGGAGTATGCTGTGGATAGTTGTGAGGACTTAGCTTCCTCGGCAGATTCTTTTGTTACAGCGGAGTTGGACAGTGATGTTACAGTTTTTGACACTTCGTATGGTGATGTGAGCTCTGGAGTCGACTTGCAGAGTATGGATGGTAGTACTCCAGAGATTAGCGACTTTGAGGATGTTATTGATAGTGTTGAGGACTTAGTCTTTTCAGTGGATTCCCTTGATACGGAGGTTTATGTTGATGCTTCAGTCACTCCGTGGGATGATACGAGTTCAGCAGCTGGTCTGCTGAGTTTGGATGGCAGTACTACAGGTGATAGCTATTCTAAGGTTACTCCTTTGGACAGTGTACCAGGGGAAGAGGATTGTAGGAGACAGTCTAGCCAGCGCCATCATGTGTCTAGTCAGCTGAGAGTTAGTGAGCGGGACATTGCTATCGCTTGCGAGCATTTCGATGCTACTCGTCAGTTGTTAGCAATTTATGGATGGGGTTCTCCTACTAGTGATGAGCAGGGAGGCAGTTATCTCTCCTTGACAGAGATCCATTCTTTATGGGAGGCTATCCGGATTTTGAGACAGGATTATATGCAGTTGGTAGCCGATAGGGATCATCTTCTAGAGTGGGGCAGTACAGCATACGAGGCATTAGTAGTCAAGGAAGAGGAGGTGAGCGAGCTTACTCAGCAGCTCGAGGTGACTTCGGAGACTCTTGAGAGTACACAGTTGGCTTTTGAGGAGTCACAGTTTCAGTTGGATAAGGTAACCATGGAGTTGGAGCGACTACAGACTTTACCAGATTTTGTACAGTCACAGACTATGGTGTCTGGTGATTCGGGGATGTCCACGGTTGAGATTGCCAGAGACAGTGGAGATGGGGATGCATCCATCCTAGATACTAGTAGTGGTATATCTTGTTCCCTTCCACTTGAGTTAGGCTCGGTAGAGTTGGGTGTTGCTGTTGAGCGTTGTAGTCCACTCGACATGGTGGTGATCTCTACTACTGATGACGTGGAGACTTGTGATGTTGTACCAGAGATCATGTTTGATGTTGATGAGCCGACAGTTGGCATGGTTCCTATCAGTGGTACTACTCCTTTGGAGGTGTCTTCGGAGGTAGTGGCGAGTTCGGGCCTGGTTAGTGATCAGTTGCAGTTAGTTTCATCGGGATTGCAGTCTGAGCCACTGACTGATGTTGGCGCATTTTATCGACATTACACTGAGAGGTATGCTCATCAGTTTATTTTTGATCCATATGTCAATGAGATGATGATACGGAGATGTACTTTGGGCTCTAGTGTTTGTCATCAGTTATGGTATGGTTTGACTTCACGGGTAGAGAGCTGTGAGGCATATGACGTGATGTTGGGTTTTGTGAGCGACAGCCGGATGGTTCATGATATTGATGTTGTTGATGGTTCAGCTGTTGTTCTTGATTTCCCTCCCTTGGCTATGTCATCTTCTGACTTAGCTAATGATCAGTCACAGTCGGTTGTATCACGTTTGCAGGATGAGCTGGTTGGTTCTTTTTATTGGTATTATATCTCAGGGTATGTTTATCAACTTGCTTATGAGTCATGTATGGAGGAGATGGCAGACAGATTTGTTTTGAGTGACTGCTATCTATTGTATGATGCCTATCAGCCGCCAACAGAGCATGGGAGTTATGGTGATACCAGCATGGTTGGTAATCTGCAGAGATATGTTGACTACAGTTGGTGTATAGTGTGTGGATTCTCCGCACTTTGTGCAGTTCCCTTTCGGAGTATTCATCATTATAGAGCTGGATTGTCAGTGGGATGTGTTGAGGATATTTGCTATGTTGGGAGTTTCAGTTGTCCTCTCCACTTGAGTTCTGATATTTTCGGAGTTGGTGTCTCGTGGGTTCCTGACTATGGCAGTTATGGGGTTAGAGTTCAATTGAGCAGTGGTTCACGATACATTCATGGATTCCTCTTGGTTATATCGCAGAGGATATTGCAGGAGCTTGCGTTGGTTGACTGTAGTACAGTTCATGACTTCATTTGGGATCCAGGAGGATTGTTGGGTTCATTGTTTAGCCATTGCTTGGGGACAAGCAATTTCAGGAGGGGCGGACTGTCATGTCCCCATTTTGGCTGACCTCGTTTAGCATGCCAGATTTGCCTATCCCCGACTCTCGTAGGCAAATGGTGGAGAGAGAGAGTCATTTTTGCAGATCAGATGGTTATATTGGCTTTTGGAGAAGTTTAAGAGGTTATATTTTATTATTATAAGTTATCGGGGCCTACATGTTCTAATTTTAAGTTGAGTTGCACTTTTTGATTTATAATATTATTTTATTATAAAAAGTGCTTTTTAATGAGATTTTATAAAGGAGAGTTCTAGAAGTTCTAGGAAAAGTGAATAAATAGAGGGCTAGGCCTCTCATTTGGACATGCTTGATTTGATATCTCTTCTACTTCTTCATTGTGAAGACATTTGTGGTCTTTTGGATCTGCAAATTATTATTCGATCTTTGGGAACGAATCACTCCCCTAGATTGGCAATTTTGAGGGTGTGAAATATCACTTGAATTGTTGCAATTGAGGAGTTGGTATTCAGCCATCTCACTTGGACTTCATAGAGATTCAGTTTCGAGGGTTTGTTTGTGATTGAAAAAGCGGATCTGAAAAAGCAGTTCGAAAAAGCAAATCCGGAAAAGCAGTTCGAAAAAGCAGATCCGAAAAAGCAGTTCGAAAAAGCAAATCCGAAAAAGCAATTCGAAAAAGCAGACTTCGTTGTAAGGATTTGTTTTTGGTTGAATAAGGGTTTGATATTGATTGCATAAGAGTCTTGAATTTCATCTACTCATTGGTGAATTAATTTGGCAAAGGATTGAAGACAAATTGGCACATTTTCAGAATTGTAATATCAGGGTTTGGAACTACATAATTGCTCATATCTTCTCAACTACTTGGAGGACGATTTTATGCTTTTGGGAGGTCACAACCAAACCCTAGTCGCCTCCATTTAGGGCATTTTCGTCACTTTAAAAAATGCACAAAAAATAACTAATTTTCGCAGCTTTCAGAACAGTCAATTTCGGTGAAGACTGGGCACTTGCAGCAGTACAGGGTTGCAGATTTGTCACAGTTTGGAGGGCAGTTTGGGGCGAATTTGGGTGTCATCTTCATCAGAATTTTGTCTCCAACACAGGCTTCGAAACAGGTTCATTTAGCTCTAAAAATATATGTTTATTTTGGTAAATTTGTGGTCAAAGATTGACTGTCATTTTCAGACCAGACTGGGTAAATAAACAGTCCCAGAATTGTTGCATTGAAGTTGGATATTGTTCATTCATATGCTTTTATTGTGTTGTAAATGCATAGTGGTAATCTGGTATTGAGACCTAGAAGAACTCATGATTGTATTCACAGTCCATAATCTGAAGTATAAATCAGAATTGCATCTGCTGTCATAAATTAGTCTTTTGGTTGTTTTGATCAGTCCATTGTCGCAATCAGTTGGGACTGTATTAATAGGGGTTTCATATTGTCATCTATTACATTCATATGCACATCAGTCCTTATTCCTCTGAAGATATATAATCTGAACAGTGAGGACTCATAGCATTGTATTTGATCGGAAAACTACTAGATCTGCTGTTGTAATATCAATTATTAAAGTAGATGAACAGTTCAGTCCAGTATATCAGTTGTAAACCGGATTGTATGCATTAGTGAGGTTTGAGTATGAGGGTTAATGCAAGCTATGTTAGCAGTCTTATGCTTATGAATTTGACACCTCAGTCAATTGTTGTAATCAGAATTTACATACATAGATAGGATTCTGTTTATGAGGGTTTTTCATGATTCACAATTATATGCATAATCTGAAGGTGGTTATATTCTGTAAATTGTTATTGATTCCTTCTTTTCCAGGCACAAGAGATAGACATATCTATTTTGGCATGTTATGTTATTGTACTTTGTGGATTTGTTGCACAACAATTAGTTCATTCGCAGCTCTATTCAGTTACATGCCAACTGTTTGACGAATTGCCTAAGTTCAGTTGGAGGGTTTCAGTGGCCTTTATAGTAAGGGTCATTACACTGAAGAAGTGGAATCCACAACTACATCAAACTCCTTGCATGCCTCTACTTTTCCCTCCACTGTAAGTCCCTGTAAACCACGATCTTGGGACCTATCATCAACCAACGAATCCTCTGAACCATTTCCTAAAATCTGATATGAAAAATCAGACTCGCTAAAGCATGAGTCATCCTCATAAATATCATCAAAAATGCCCACATCACAAGTGTCAATATCATCCTTCTGTAAACTCTCTTCTACCTCATGTTGTTGCACACATGACTCATTGCTGTCATAAAAATCAGAATCACTATGGCATAAATCCTCATCATTTAACTCACTCCCAACACTCGAATTGTGAGTGTCATCACCAGGTAACTCGATGCTCTAATCCTCCACACAGGAGAAGACTGTTGTCTCCTGCACTAACTCATCATTATTACTACTGTCATAAAAATTAGAACTGTCCAAACTCATATTCTCCTCACAACCTTCAAATACAACCCCATCATCTAATGAGTCAGAATCCATAGTGGCATCAACATCATCTTCCGCACTCACACTATCAACAACACCATCAACATGATCAAATAAGGGACTGCTGTCCAGAAAATCAGACCTTGTGTCAATGTCATTTTCATTACCACTAACTGGTGTGAGGTTGCCATCAAGGGTAGTCAACATGTCATCATCATTTTCCTATTCACTAACTCTAGTCTCATCAAGATGTTGGGACTTGGTGCTGCTATCCTGCAGCAAATCAATCATATATGTGTGTCCCTGTGAAGAGTCTCCAACATCATGTATGAAAGGTGGACTAGTGGCTGCCCCGCAAATCAATCATATATGTGTGTCCCTGTGAAGAGTCTCCAACATCATGTATGAAAGGTGGACTAGTGGCTGCTCCGCAAATCAATCATATATGTGTGTCCCTGTGAAGAGTCTCCAACATCATGTATGAAAGGTGGACTAGTGGCTGCCCCACAAAGCAAGGGATCAACTCTACAATGATCAGTAGCTGCTGAAAATTCATCCTGAAGATTTCTGGATGTCTCACCTGTGAAAACCTCTCGTTTCTCTACTTGATTTCTCTGTGAGGAAGACTTTTTGAAGAAGGAAACCATAAACCTAGCTGCCCTGTCAACAATCACCGGATCTGAAAGTTCTGCATTTAGCTTTTTCTGTGTTTGCCTCAATTTCTCCATTTCATTTACCAGGGCACCTATTTGTTTCCTGAAACGTGACTTACTGCTCAATTGGTTTCCATATTCACTGGATGTTCTGTTTTTGTCCATGATTAAAATAAACTGCAAGTGTTGATCACTCACAAATCAAGTGTGGGAACTCAAAATTTCCAGCCTCGCAAGATGGCAAGAAACCGTTTTGATACCATTGTAAGAACCCTGTTGGTTCTAACTACTGGAAACTCAACTTTGCCCTTTTGACAATTCGTTAAACAATTGGCATGCAATATTTAAGTTTTGATTACTAAATGTAAGTATGTTTGCTTTGTTTGTATTTGAATGGTTTTGCAATTTCTCAACATATAACAATGCATAAAATGAACTATTTGCTTTCTAAATCCAAACAAAGTATCCCAATTTTATTCAGTAAGAAATCTGATTGCATACAACAACAATAATTGGAATTTGAGAAATAAGATTAATCAACAATTATGAAAACCTAGAATTGATCGCCGATCACTATAGACACCACCAATGAAATGTGGCTGCTCTAGGAAGTGACGCCTAGCTCGGAAAATGTATGAGAAGCACCCAGCAATAAGAAAACAAGTCACCCGAACCCCAAACGCTGCCCTCTAACAATCTGCTACTGCTCTACATGACCTGCGGCAGCAATAACTCAAAACGTTGAACTGTATATGAGCTGCGATATGCATAAAGTGAAGTCTTGTGCCCTTGCTAACAATTCTGAAATGAAATGAATTTCTAATCACCAAATTTTTGCTAATCGTTGAATCAATCTGGTCTCTGTATGAAGCCAAAGCACTTGCATAATTCACTAGTGTAATTTCAACCAATTCAAAGTGTTGAAGCGTGTATAGAATTCACAATTCCATCATGCTGAAATTCTTCAAACACTTGTTTCTTCTCTTCACCCAAGTCAACAAAAGCAAATGCACAATAGAATGAATGAAATGAAATTCGAATCCCCTTTTATAATATTCAATTTCCATTTATCTTCATCTCCTTTAATTTACTTTAATTTCATTTCTCATAAAGGAACTTTATGTTATAATTTAAAGTTGACAAATAATAAAGTCACTTTATTAATTAAACTCTCCCATTGCTCCAAAAATGACCTTTTCATTAATATAATGATATTCTGACACATAGGGTCCCAGTTTTATGTGCTCAAGATTTAAAAATTCTCAACGCAGTTCCAACGAGCTATAACACCAAGGTGCCCAATATACAATCCCAATAAAAATAGCAACCTTAGCCAATTTAATTAAATAATAATCATAATTCGCCCGTCTTGCGAAAATGACTAAAGAAGTATCAAAAACAAAATCTCACAGCACATGTGCGATCCTGATGATGAAAGATGATGAATAAACCTGACGAGTGACTTACTAAAAATAGACGCTCCCTCCAAGATTTTTGGAGCCCAAACTAAAAGCCAAAAATAAAAATTGAGAACATCATTCAACTCCTCTAACTCATCTGAGCTCATTGAAACCATCCCTTGCCTTACTATAAATAGTAAGTCCCACCAAACGGAGCCATAACCTTCAATAGGGTCCTCTAATCACCAGTATTAGCCTACAAGGACCCAATAATAGGCTAAATCCATCCACTATCATGGTCATGCTAAAAAGGGGACATTATAAATTCAAGTAACTAGTAACTAGCAGCAAATAATAATAGTCAGATATCAAAGGAAATTATGTTTAAATTCATAACCAATGATAATCAACGATTATCATAAAGGAACAAACAATAGCGATTTAGAGGAAATAACTATAAGTTGTGAGAAGGTATGATAGCATGTTATAAGGAGATGCTATGGTAGGAAAACATAAGACATGTCTTTATAGTGCAGCCTTCCCAACATATAATAGAAGGTTCGATTCATGGAAGGTTATGGGGGATCACGAAGGAATCAGATCATAGACTATAAAATATATATACTGATTGCCGATCAGATGGATGATGAGAAATTATAAATATATTTCATACTCTTCAAGGAAGAGTAAGGAAATAAATATTTACAATGCTGGTAAGCATTGTGTGACAGGAAATTATACTATTACGTATCTATGTGCTACATAATATTACTCTTTATACTATTATGTATCTAAGAGCTAAATAATGATTTACATAATATTATTATATTGGAATTCTATTAGGAATAAGGAACCCCTATATATATACTTAAGACCTATTACTATTTTAATCTGAGAAGGGAGGACAGATATGTCCAAGGAGGGGCTTGTCTAAATCCAAGCAATGGGATTGTAGTAAGATAAGGTAGGGATCAGTGACCCTAAGCGCCTTGCGGGCATAGTCCCAAGATAGGCTAAGGGCTTGGATCTGTAAACTTTGAGGGAGCCCATTGCAGTTGGTCCCTAGGCACCTTGGATAGCGCCTACTCCTTCCATCATTGAGTTGAAATAGTAATCAGATTGGATATGAGGTATCAATGTTACATGCAGATAATTTAATCTGATTAAATGAATAAATAATTCTTTTTACTATGAATATTATAGCTTGAATCATTGTATTTTAGGACATACAATGTGAAGTTTGAGTTAAATATAAGTCTAAGCCTAACAAGGGACATTACAAAGGGTCCGTTTGAAAACCTTGTGGTTGCTTCATCTATATCTCCTCTTCAAGATCCCCATGAAGAAAGGCACTCTTCGAATCCATTTGATGAACCTCAAAATAAGTATAGTTTTTGGCCTTGCAACATATTGAAGTATCTTTCTTCTCAAGGATGAGCTTTACTCCTAGATCCAATATACATCAATGGATGGCTATCAAAGTGAGTTGATTTCCTTTATATATCATGTTGTAAAATATCTTACTAGTTTGTGGACTGAAGTATAAGCTCCTTGAGACTTAATTATCTTACATAGAGATAATCTTAGAAGCTTAACTCAAGGAGATAGATTAATCCCCTATACTTGAGAGAGTGTCAGTTGTGGGTTTGTCACAATGTTTAATGTGCATGGAGCAGTATTCCTAGTTGTTGTTGCACTAGTTATGTGCTTAGCATAGGTTGAATCATGATATTAACGAATTTTTTTTAAATGTGTGGTTCAGTTTGGATGAAATTTGTTTTAGCAGTTTTGGCTAGTAGATAGACAGGCCCTAAGAGCTAGCATCGATGCCCAATAGTTGCACCAACTCCTCGTGCTAGAGCAAATGAACTATTTTTTTCTTCCACAAGATGTTCCCTTCTTCCTTGCCAGGAACTTGCATATAAATGTGAGGTTTGATTCCTGAAGTGTTTGAGTCTCTATTCTATGAGTTGTATTGTATATTTATTTCTAAATTCTGCATCTATAATTGTAGACATCTAGTATGTAAGTATTAAATTTTCAGTTAATGCAATCCTCAGTGACAACTTTAAATCTAGTGTTTTTGTGCATCATCAGTATCGTTTCCTGTTTCTGTTTGCATTTCAGATATCTGTTCTCTGACTATACACACTAATTTGTTGACATGTAGCTGTAAACTGCTTTATGATCTATCTATAACTGATAAGATTTCTGCAAATATAATGTGTAGTCCCCCAGATTGCTCTGGAGATCTGGATCAGCAACATTTTTTGTCTCCTTTTCTGCAAAATTAATATCTAGTTTGTCCTGCATCTTGATATTTCATATTAATAATCAAAGCATATCACCCTAATATTGTAATTGAACACAATATTCTTCAAACAGCAAACTTGAGTGGACGTATGTGTGCAACATTTCTCTGGATATAATATTCTGGTAACCAATTTTTTATACACGACAGCCCAGTAGATAGCAAGTATCAACTAAGCAAGAATCTTGAGAAAACCTATAACCTGGAAGAAAATAACTGTAGAATGCCAAAATCTATATCAGTGCAATACTCAACACTCTACACAGTCAAGTGATATGGATATTGCCTTTTATATTAAAGGCTAATCTAGATCATTTTACATGAAATTGCTAATTGTTATCCAACAAACTGTAGGACTCTATTCTCTGTAAGTAC
Organism: Chamaecyparis obtusa; assembly: GCA_027943335.1. Taxonomy (NCBI): domain Eukaryota; kingdom Viridiplantae; phylum Streptophyta; class Pinopsida; order Cupressales; family Cupressaceae; genus Chamaecyparis; species Chamaecyparis obtusa. Next base: position 501,097 of record BSBK01001050.1, on the reverse strand, counting down.
ACAAAGTTATGCCTATGATTTTTTTCTTCTTCTGAATGAAACACGGACTGCAAGAAAGGAAGCCATGAAAAATATAAAACATATTACATCAAAAGAAGCCGCGGTCACAAACCTTAGTACATAAGACAATATAATGAGAACTACGGTTGCAACATGATGCAGTATAGTTAGCACGAAGTCTGATCTCCTTGTCTCCCAAAAGATTGCTGCAAAGAAACTGTAGATATAGAAACCTGCTGCATACACATAAAGTGCCTTTAACTTTGTCCTGCCAAGTATTTCATTGTACATATCAATCAGATCATATATAAGGCAACTATGACTGGAATCATGCTCTCAATGCTGTCATCTTTTGAAACCTCAGTTTGAAGTGTTTTTATTTAGAATGGTACAACTTACTTCACTTTTTGATCAGGCCACACCTGATCACCAGGACCAACCCAAAAATGTCTTGTGTTTGTGAACCATGACTCTTTGTAAAGAACAGCCAATTCAAACAGCTCTGCTGATAAGAAATATAGGAACTTCCAAGCAGACTCTTTAAACTTTTCATGTCGTTTCTTCCTCTCCTTTTGTTCATGCTGACTTAAACCTTCAGAAGAACCCAGCAGAAGCAGTTTGCCTATTCTCTGTAACAATCTCCACCGACTTGCATGTCAGGTACACGTAAAAACTCAAGACCATGCGAATCATTTTCTCAATAAGGAATATGTTGAAAATATTCCAACAACTCAAGGGTAAGTCAATTTTCCTTTTGAAAAACTGTTAAAGATCCTAATTTGCATTTTCATGTTTCATTCTTATATAAGATGAAGAAACCTAGTTCATAATCCATGGATGAGCAAATCCCCTACAATGGCACAATATTTTTTTCAATTAATAATTATAATGAAGAGTGACACAACAGTGCTTTTATCATGGTTGCTGCATAATAATACAAATTATTCATAAGCTTCTATACTTTTGGAACTGTGGATATTTAGCCCTTTTCTGAAAATAGATTTGACATTCATGAATAATTTTTAAACAGTTAAAGAAAAATGACAGAGATTTTAACCTCTACCAACTACCAATTTGAAAACAATCAAAGCATACAATACCATCAATTAGGAAAGGTCTATTGGTATTAATTATTTTGTCACTGTTTCCTTGCTGTGGCTGAAATTCTATTGATATCCACAGCAGATTGTGGAAGCTCAATCAAACTTATTCAGTACTTGCTAGGCACTGATTCATTTGTCATGTTCTATCTTTAATTACAGGTTATCTGTAGAGAATATTCCTAATCAGTGATTCACTCTTCTTTGTATAGCTGAACCTCTATGTCTACTCATTTCAAGCTTACGGGTCAATAAAACATCAACATCAAAACCTCTGAAAAATAGTTGGAATGCCAATAATCTGCCATGGATTGGGATTGACATCAATCTGAAATACTTCAGGCATAATTTAGCTTTTGTTGGTAAGCAAAGCATAGTTTTGCTGATCTTCGTTTCTGTGCCTGTTTTGCAAGAGTTATCAAAAGTGCCAATAACTTATGGCCACCAGCTGCCTCTTGTGCTCCAAGGTGGGGGAATTATCACCACAATGTGTAGAATTAAAAAGGTGGGCTTGTCCCCGTGCTAATACAGCTTGCTGTCGAATGGGTGGATTTGATTTCTCATCATTCAGTGATCCAATGGAGATGTTTAACTGTGTTAGATTCTCAATGAAATACTACCATATTACTGTTTAAAATTAGGTAAAGAGGCCCACTCAGTAATAATTAACCGGCCTTCATTGATCAAAAGAAAAACTCATGGCAGAGATCTGTCACAACCCTACATACAAAAAGAATTTAATACAACCCAAAAGAAATCAGGCTGCAGAAAAAATGGGTCAGGGGCACCCATTTCAGTCCCATGGGCTGAAGAGCTGATAAACTCTCAAAATAGAAAGTTAAGGACTTCACCTAATTCTCCAGTTAGGGATGTTAGGGTTTCCAAAAATGCTTCAAAGGGCATAAAAAAGTGAATATATAATTAAGACTGGATGTATTTGTGAGTTTCATGTCACGAAAGACCCCCTAAGCTTCTGGTGGAATTTCCATCATTTGGGTTTACTAATTCCAGGGTCAATCACTTCAATTTCTATTTTAATACTTTTCATTTCCTGGATTAAAAAACCATAAAAGAATTGTCATCCAATTTTATAAGATTAGTATTGTAGTTTCACATCTCTTGATAAAGATTGCTTCCTTCTTGTAAAATACTCTTATTTTTAAGAAAGCTTTTATCTACTTTGCAGTAATTTATATGTTTGCTCCTTTATTTGACTGATTGCTTTTATAACACATTCAGTTTTTTCCATTTAGCTTACTGTCAGCCACATCATCAATTAAATCTGGATGTGGACGTTTTCTTGCAACAAGATGAGGCGCTTACTGCGATGATGATCCTAGTTCATACTTGTTCCATCATGCCTCAACATTGAGTGATTTCTATATAATGCTACACATTGGATATGCAAAAGGAGTGCAAACAAGCAAACTGGTCCGTAAGAGATAGACTTCTTGACATGTATAATTTAGTTATAAAATGGTATGTCTTTTGATTTGTTGTACTATATATACAATTGAAGTTTCTCTTTGTTGCACATTGTAATTTGACATATATGGTAAATTGATAGGCGTACTTCAAGTAATGGACTTCTCAGAAAAAGAGGAAGATTGTAGTGCAATTCATGGACCCATCAAAAAACAATCAGAGCCTGCTCTATAATAGTTTTTCTAGATGAATAAAACTTGAGAGCACAAATTAATTTTTTATAGAATATTGTTCAAAATGATGCCTTTAAATAGGCAATACAAACAACAACCGAATCTGTTGCAGTTACATAATCATACTGTAGAAACTAACAGTTGGTAGTTTATTCAATTAAACTAAACCTAAAACTACTAATAAATGTAATATACCAACATTACCCCCCTTATTACATTAATTCGAACAAGAGTGGAACATGCAAGGGTTTTGAACTAAGTTACCATATTCGTTCTGGCAACCCGAAATTCGGAATTCGATTCGGTCCAAATTCGGGTCTGGTTCGAATTCGAGTCAAATTCGTTGTTTGACTGTGTCATTCGTCCCAAATTTGGTGAAAGGGGCCCTGGACGAATTTGGCGCATAAAAAACGAATTTCCATTCCTCCAGGCGGGACCCGAAACGAATTTCTAGGCGATTTTCCGAATTTAGGTCGAATTTGCAGGAGTGAGTTTACGTTGACTTTCAACAGTTTTTTTTTATTGTTTGTTAATTTATTTTTTAACCCTAAAGCGTCATGTTTGAAGTGTTTTTTAATTTATTCTTGGTCGTGCGTCATGTTTGAACTTTGAAGTGTTTGCGTGAAAGGCAGGGTTTGTGCGTAGTTTCCGTGAGCGTTTGAAGTGTTTGCGTGAGCGTGTGAAGTGGACTGTGTGTTTGAAGTGTTTGCAGGGTGAGCAAGGCAGCGTGAGCAAGGCATAGCAGGGAGTTTCCGTGAGCAAGGCAGCATGAGACTGGTCTTTTAGCCAGATTCATTTTAGCCAGAGGTATTTGTATTTAGTTTTACTATTAGTAATACTCCTTCATCCACATATATTACAGTATATTCAGTAATACAAATATAGTATTACAGTATATTCAGTAATACAAATAGTATTAGTATTTGTATTAGTATTAGTATTAGTATATACAGTATACTATATAGTAATACAAATACTGTAATTTAGTATAATTTTTATTTTTTTTATTACTGATTACATATACTGTAATACTATTTGTATTCAGTATTCACTGTATTTGTATACTCATACTGTAATATGATTTGTATTTACTGTCTTGTAAAACAGTAAATGTAATAGTATACTATTTTTATTTAGTTTTAAATTTAAATTTATAAATTATATTAATAGTTTTTTCAATTTTGTTTTGTTTGTAATTTGCTAATAATTTGTAATTTTCATTTTGTAAATTGTTGTTTGTAGATTCATCTTTCAGACTCGAAGCATGGCTGCAAGTGCTTCTACCACCAAAAACTCCCACTTCAAAATAGACAAATGCTCTCCACTATGGAAATATGTGGAAATGGTTAGACCAATGCCAGGTGGAGGAGGTTATGTGTGGATTTGTAAACATTGTAGAGAGGAAGCTAGTAGCTCTTACAGTAGAGTGAAAGCACATTTGTGCTTTATTCCTCAACAGGGCATTAAATTTTGTACAGGGAGACCAAGAGTTAATGGGGTACTAACTAAAACCCTTCTTCCAAACAACATTGTGAACAAATATATTCAAGAGCAAAAACAAGCAAACGAAGCAGCTGGGAGGTCAAGTTCTCATCCTTTGCAAAATGCTAGGAAAAAAACAAAACTAACATCTATGTCTTCAACTTCCACTCCCAATGACCCACCCGTAGAGGGCCATCCATTCTTGCGTGGTCCTCAAGAACTAGTATAGAAGAGAGCAATGGGGCCCTTGGAAACATCATTTCAAAATGAAGCTAGAGACATTGCTGAGGAAGCCATAGCAAGATGTGTCTATGCATGTGGATTGGCGTTTAATGTTGTCTGCTCACCGTATTGGCAAAGAATGGTGAGATCAATTAATGAGGCTCCAAATGGGTTCAAGGGCCCGGGTTATGAGAAGGTGCGCACCACTTTATTGGATAGGGAGGTGATCAATGTAGAGGCTTCCATGCAGCCCATCAAGGATTCATGGATCAAAACAGGTGTGACCATAGTATCAGATGGATGGAAAGATGCAAGAAATCGTCCTTTGGTCAATGTGATTGTAGTGTCCACAAGAGGTGCAATGTTTCTAAAAGCTGTGGATTGTGAAGGAGAGGTGAAGGACGGCCCTTTCATTGCAAACATTCTCATCCAAGCCATTGAGCAAGTTGGCCCTCAAAATGTTGTTCAGGTAATAACCGACAATGCCAAGAATTGTAGGGCTGCTGGCTTATTGGTTGAGGAGCGCTTCGAACACATTTTTTGGACACCTTGTGCTGTGCACTCACTCAACCTAATGCTGCAAAAAATTGGCACTAAGATTGAGTGGATTAAAAAAATGTATGAAGAGGCACAGGAGATCCAAATGTTTGTCACGAACCACCATATGACTCAAGCCATATTTAGACAATTCTTGAAATTGGAGCTCTTGAAGGTAAGTTCAATTGTTTAAAATTTGAACATCTTTTAGAATTGTAGTTACTTTAATCTTGATCTTAATCTTAAATTTTAATTATTGTTTTGAATCTTTTCATCTTAAAATAGGTTGCCGAGACCCACTTTGCCTCCAACACTATTGTTTTAAGACGCCTTGTCAAGGTTAAAGAGGCATTGTCTAGAATGGTAATCAGTGCTAATTGGAGCATATGGAGGCAATCTAATAGTGCCAAGGCAGCTGCCATTAAGGCATCGATACTAGATGACTCTTGGTGGGATCGTGCTGAGTACCTTCTGAAGTTCACTGAGCCTATTTTGAGCATGATCCGATACACTGACATGGATAGGCCTTACTTGGGTGAGGTATATGATGGCATTGACTCCATGATTGAGGATATTAGAAATATCATAAATGACAAAGAGGAAGATCCAGATGAAAAGTTCTTCAAGGAGCTACAGGTAATCATGGTAGAGAGGTGGAACAAAATGACTACCCCTTTGCATCTACTTGCCTTTGCATTGAGCCCCAAGTTCTATAGCCAATCGATCCTCAGTGGGAGTACCACTAGAGTTGCCCCATAAAGAGATCCTTAAGTTGCTCAAGGGTACAAGGCAGCCCTTCGAAGACTCTTTCCCCGAGCACCTACGAGCTACAGTGAGGGCTGAATTCATGAGTTTTGCGAGCACCGATGATTGTGGTCTTTGAAGCTCTTGCAGATAAGAAAAATGCTGATGCTCATAAATGGTGGTACTTTCATGGACAAATGTACCAGCTCCTGCAACCCAATTGCCATCAAAATTTTATCACAAGTAAGTTCTTTACTCTTAAGATTCTAATTTCTATTCAATATTGAATTTATATTTTAAAAAATTTATATTCAAAACTCTTAACTCTCTAATTTCAAAATTGTAAATATTGCTAGGTTGCTAGTTCATCATCATCTGAGAGGAACTGGAGCACATACTCCCTTCATCCACTCATTAAAACGCAACCGACTAAACTCTAAAAAGTGCAGATAACTTGGTCTTTGTGCATTCAAACTTGAGGCTCACAACACACAAAGAAAATACTTACAAAAAAAGGGAGGCACATCATTGGGAAGTTGAACCAAGAGTCTGCGGAGTTGGAAGCCCACTTTGATGCACTTGCAATTGATGATGCTAATCGTGAGCTACATAGTGATGTTGAGGCTGATCCTGAGGCTGCTAGTACTGATGCTAGTGGCACTATTTTGCTTCTAATCTGCAACAACATAATGATGATGATGATTTGTTTGATGATTTTTTATGATATTTTGATCACTGATGAAGACTGATAGTGATTATTAATGTTGATGTTATTGTTTTTGAACCGAAACACTGATATGGTGGTGTATTTTGACATTTTGTTATGTCATTTGAACTAAAACGACAATATATGTGGTGGTGTATTTTGCTATGTTGCTTTATTATTAGCATAGTATTGTATGAACTTATTTGTTGCTGCATATATTTACATATAGATATATTTTTGTATATTTTTTATTTTTTTTAAATTCTTGTACGAACGAACCCAAAACGAATCGAACCCAGCCCAAAAAGCTTTTGAACGAATTTCGAACCCGAATCTCAAACCCGAATCTGAACCGGCAACTTAGGTTTTGAACCCAACCCTTCTGGAGACTTTGATGAAGCGCCTTCACCAATCCTCCTCACTCACCCCAAAAGACACCAAACTGATTGCATCAGTGCGTCTTTTTTATAGTAGGACATGAAACCATTTGTACAACATGAGAGAATATAAAAGAGTTCCCACCCCTCCATGCAAAATGAGACATGTTTCCTCCAAAATTCCACATCTCCTCAGAGTGTGTCTAATGCCTCAAGTGTTGCACATGAGATGCCTTTCCACTAAAAGGCCACATCTCCTCCAACTGTGTCTAACGCCTCCTCAAGTGTTTTGGAAACAATCCCTCCTCTACTGCACATATCACCAATCAAATGTTTGCACATGAGACAACCTTTCCTCCGAAAGTCCACATCTCCTTCGAGTGTGACTAATGTTCTCCTGAGTCCTCAAGCACTCGACAAATCATCAACCAAATATGAATACATCAAAGTGCACCCCACAAGAACCTTGACCCCCCTTGCTCCTTGAAGGGACACAACTATGCCAAGTCCCCTCTTTTCTTCAGAGACACAACTAGGGTGCTTCTCATGCAATAAATCATCCTTGAGTGAGAAGCTAAGCTTGGGATGATAAATAACCTCATGCCTCCATTGCCTTCCAACCTATATTGTCTTCGCTACTCTATAAAGTGCAAATCTTTCATCAATTTTTGCATTGCGATGACAATGACGGCCTTGAAAATACAAACAAATATTTGGCTTATGTGCAAAGATGACAATGTTGACTTCAACAAATGATGGACCCATATACCTCCAAAAATGAAACACCCTTATTTTCCATACCATTTCAATAACTCCGTTGTTCAAAACAAAATTAAACTTATCACTCCAATATTAAAACAAAACTCCCTCTCCCCCAAAACTTGCAAGTTTACCAAAATTTTATATCACATGGCTGTTATGTGACTATGTCATTCAATAATCAAAGAAATATAGAAACAGAAACAATATCACTGTCATTTTAAACTGTATTTCAAGCATGACAGAAAGCAAAGCTTACCTATGCAAGGCATTCAACAATTGCCATCATCCAACATTCTATCTCTATATCAGCAATTTGTGTGACGAATTTTGTCGAATAGTTGTGTCGTATTCATGGTCATACCAAACCAAGAGATACAAATTTTAGAAGACACTGGGAAGTAATGTTGCTATGATCAATTCATAGATGCTATTTAGTATATTGCTCAAAGTTGCAATAGACATGGAGTCACTGAGTTAATAGAAAATATCCAAGAATTTCTTTCCTTTCGATCTTGAAAATAGTTTCACCTATCTAGCAAAATCTTGTCTTCCTTTCCAACAAACTTAAACACCTGATCATAGAAGACGTATTCTTGCATTTCCAACAAACTTAAATGCCTAATCATAGATGACTTCCAACACGACAGGAAAAATTTACATACGGCAAGAGTGAAGTGGAATTCTGTGGCATTGTAGTGTTTCCATTTTCAAGGGGTTTCACCACTGTTGAAGTCAGAGCCGTCCTTCTCTGCAGTATTCCATGTTAATGTTTATTGATATAAAATGCTTGATTTGATCCATTATTGATTCAAGACAATGCCTTATGTCTGGTAACAATCAGAAAGAATGGCCAATTGTTAAACAGGGGGTGGCAAAATAGACAATTTACGGGTTCTCGGGTGTAGCATAAAGGATACGGAGAAAGCCGAGACAGCAACATAGTATTGTAACCGTGGATGCGTCTATGTTCAATCTTCTTTCATTCACCTAATTTGGATGCCTCTTCACTTTGTCTTAATTAACCGCACTTGCTCTGATACCAGATGAGAGCGTAAATTAAATTTTTATAGATTATTGTTCAAAATGATGCCTTTGAATAGGCAGTACAAACAACTACTCAATCTGTTGCAGTTCCATAACCAAACTGTAGAAACTAATAGTTGGTAGTCTAAAACTACTAAAAGTGTAATGTGCCAACAATATTAGAACGGCAATTACCCATAACATGCAAGGAGGCTCTTAAATTTTTAATAGCATGCAAATTCAGAATCAACCCACGCGTAGCTGAAAACAAACAATAAAAAATGAGACAATTAGGAAACAAAACAATGTTGCTAAGTTTCGGAAATAACTAACTCCATAGGAAGCTTTAAACTCAAATTATGTATCATTGGATTGATCGTTCGTATTTTCAGCTTACAATTAATTAGTTATAGAATGCTAAGAAAATGGAAATATTCTGAAAACTCTGAGGGTTAATGATTCGAATTTACCTCTAGTAGTAATCTGTCAAGTAAAAAGCGGACAGTTGGGAACATGACAGCAACGAAGGGCAACAGGGCAAGATCACCCATGTCGGGATAAGCCTCAAATTCCCAATCGATCATCCTTGCTGTTTAAAATCTTCAGTAGGAAAGGTGCGGTCTGAACTGTTTGGCAAACTGTACTATAGTGCTTGTTACGCCGTAACCGTTTCCCTATGAAAGGGTTTGAGCTGAAATTTGCATCCAAGAGTGGGAAATCATGCAGAGAGAATGACTACCATTGAAGTCATCTCAACCATTCAATTTTTACCACTTTACACGTGGATTCTATGAGAGGGGAGCCGTTATCTGACAGAAACTTGAGTATGCCGCTCAAGTCCTCACCAAAAGTTCCATCAGAGGGAGGAGATGATTTGGACAGCGCCGACGCCGCGTGTGGCGTAGAGACTTTGATCTTGCTATGCAAATTGGCAATACTTTGCAAATTCTGAACATCCTACGGTATGTAATGGTTACAGACGAGCATCTGTATTTATAGAAGGCAAAATTAATGGCGAAACCTGTGAAGTCACAGTCTTCGCCGTGGGAAGACCGGAATTGGGCGAAATCACGGGAAGCATTGAAAATTGGCCAAAGCAGACAAATTCCTTTCATCAGATTTCGATACGAAGAAACTATAGTCATATTACAGCTGAGACTTCACTACATAAGCAATCAGAGTTCTTCAAACGCGAAAATGTCATCGAAGATGTGTTCAATTATAATCGGGAAGCCGCCTTAGATGTGACTCGAGCGTTTTGTTGTAATGAGGATGAGTATTCACGCTTTTAAATTCACCGTCCCTGTTGTCCTCGTGTTATAATATCTCTCTTTTGGTCTTCAAATTGTAAAAGTGTGGGTTGACTTTGTATTACATTTCAACATAGGAACAGGCGGGAAGCTGCAGGCGTTCACGGCAGGAAGGAGACCTGCGGGACCAGGAGGTCTGTGGGGCCAGAAACACGAAAAGACCGGTAATACCGAAACCTGCAACCACGGTAACATCCAAAACAGTGGGGGACCAGTGCCAGGGCATCAAAAGGTAGTGTGGGACCAGGGCAGTGGAGCCATTGACATTTTTTTTATCGCAGCACTCAAGAGGGCAATATTGGAAAACTGAAAATCGAAATATATAAATCAGTATCGTGACACTAGTTTCTTTTCTTTTCAAATGGGGGTATTGAGATAACACTAAAACCAGTCAGTTTTGGCACAAGACACCATTTGTTATGGGGCCAGCCCTGACAAATCAGACAGTAACTTCACACTGGTCTGTCATGGACCCAGCAGGAAAGGGTCTCATTTGCCAACCAGAAATAAAATATTTTATACCAATACTGAAGATGGGGTGGGGTTCAACTGGGCTTTGAAAGCTAGACGGGAGGACCAATGGTTAACCATATGAATCAAGAAGGTTGGAACCAAGGAACAAGAGGACACTTTATGCCTCAGCTTTCAACTTCAGTGGAAAATATTACAAGAATTTGGGAATCAGTGATAACAAATTTTCTCAAACAAGCATGTAATACAGGTGAAAGATTTATTCTGGTAAATGTGAAACAATACAAAGGTATCCTACGATGTAGACAAATGCGAAAAACCAGACAAACGAATAAAAAATATTTTGCTATGATTTTATTGAGGATCAGTGGAATTCCTGACAAAACATATCAGACTAAAAAGAAGCAAACAACACAGGATGTTAGGAATGAAGAAGGGATACAAAAAACACGATGAAACTAGCAGGAATCTTGAATTGAAATTGAATCACATAGAAATTGGTGCAATGAACAAAGGGGACAGTAATGAAACTAAACAAGACAACAGTGTTTGCTACAGCCCAACTAGAACACCACTTTTGTGGTCATCAGAGTTATATGTGGAAGAGCTTATGGACCTAAAAAAAAGGATGGAAACTCTAGAAGCAAGGAACTAGGAAGAGGAGAACAAAGTGTTCGAAGCAATGGAATCCACAAGCAAAATAGAACGAGAAAATAAAGGTCTTAAAGAACAAATTCTGAACATGCAATCAAGGATGGACAGGGGATAGCAAGAGCTTGAGGCTCTAAAACAGGAAATAGCACTTCTGAAGGTAACCGAGAATAAAGGACATGAAGCCAGGAACAAGGTGGACACCACACATTTGAAAGAAATTCAATTAGCCTTGGCAGACATAGAAGTTAAAGAAACTCAATTATAAGAAAGGATAGAAGAGGCCAAATCGTGGTCACAAGTGGTAAACAAGGCAGCAAATAAACAAAAGGACATCATTGAACAACAAATCAGAATTCAGAAAAGAGAAGAACATGACAAACGGGGCAAAGCTACAAATATCATCATCAAAGGGTTGAAAGATTTTGGAGAAAGAGAAAGGACTGACATTCTAGCAAGGGACTTCCTTAAAGATAAGCTGAAATGGACATGCGCTATTCTTCAAGCTAATAGGATATGTAAAAAGGTAGATGGAGGGAGAGACAGGCACGTAAGAGTTATCCTGAGAGACCTAGAAGATAAAAATATTATCCTTAAGAATAGAGGGTTGCTTAGAGGAACACAAATCTATTTAGATGAAGATCTAACTTTCGCTCAGTAAGAGGAACAAAGGAAGGAGTGAGAAAAAGTAAAGGCAGCCAGAAACAAGGGAATGTGGGCTTGGCTGAAAAATGGGAAAGCTCAAATTAGCGAGCACCTCTCTAATAAGAAATAGGAATTTGGGGCCCTCCAGGATCACTTAAAGGTAGTAAGTTGGAACTGTAGAGGCTATCCATGGAGAAGAGGTCATGGGTTGGGGCTCATAGAAGAGGGGAGGGATATTATCATACTTGTTGAGACACATGAGCATGAAGAGTGTATGGTCCCAGACTGTGACGGGTACAAGAAATTTTCAATCTGGAACAAAGGAAATGAAACAGGTAAAAGGCACGGTGGAATCACAATTTTTATCAAAGAAAAGTGGTATGGAGCTGTTAAGTTCAAAAAAGAGGACCCAAACAAACAATACATATGGCTGCAAATAACAATAAACAAGACAACTTTTAGATTGGCAGCTTGTTACTTTGCTTCAAAAAAACTCAAAATTCTACAAGAGACATAAGTTAGACAAGGAAGACCCATTTGCCTCTCTAAAAAAAGATATTGTTGTTTTCAGCACTTTGGGAGAAATTATGCTTGTGGGGGACTTCAATGCTAGGACTGTCAACAATCAATCGCTGCAATTATGTAATGTGGAAAAAGGAGAGTCTAACCCTCTATGGCTGGAAGAAAGCAGTGACCACTCTTGGAAAAGAAACTCTCAAGACAATAATGGGGGTGTTTCGCACTTTGGGACAGAATTATTGGGGCTGTGTTGTCTCTTTGGCATGGTTGTTTGCAACGGCATGAGCAGCTGGGCTACATCGAGAGGGATCACTTGCAAAACTTACAATGGGCAAAGTGTAGTGGATTATGTGATATGTTCTCAAATACTTACAAGGAGAGTGTTAGAGCTTGATATTGGAGAAACGCCTATAGAGTTGAAGTCTGACCACATGCCTCTTTATATTAAGTTGGATGTGGGTCCTAATAATCAACATAACAATCAGGACCTTCACAAGGATAGGGCAGCGGTTAACAATGGAAGAATACTCTTAAATCAGGAAAATAAGAACTTATTCAGTGCAACTCTTAAACACACGTAAACTCATGGATGATACAAATACTTAGTTGACCTTCCATACCTCTATGGCGTACCCATTGCACACTAAGGTTATGTTGTACTGGATAAGTCCTTATTTTCCCAATTTAAGAGTTTGAAAACACATGTAAACTCATGGAATGCAATTGTTACAGGTTGTGCCCAAAATGGGTATTGCTGAGGAAGCACTGGAATCTTTAAATATCAAATGTTGTTGGCAGGCGTGAAACCTTATTCGGTAACCATTTCAGTTGTTGTCTATGCTTGTACTAACTTAACAACATCATGGCAAGGTAATCAAATTCATGGGTATGTGATTAAGAGTGGATTGCAGTCCAATGTTTCCGCTATAAGTGCCCTAATAGATATGTATTCAAAATGCTTAAATATAGATTATGCATGTTGAGTATATGATTGAATACCTGGAAAAAAGGTTTTAATGTGGAATGTCATGATTTCAGGATCCATAATGGGAGCGTTGGAACAGGGTATGAGCATCCATCAAAGCATAAAGGATACATAAATTGTGTCAGATTTTGTAGAGGCAACAACGTTGTAGACATGTATGTGAAAACATAGACAAGGCACATGAATTGTTTGATGAAATGCCTCAAAGAAATGTGGTCTCATGGACTACAATGATTTCAGATATGAACAAATTTAAACTTTATGAAAAGGTTTTAGAAAATTTCAATCAAGTGCAATTGGCAGGTGTAAAGTCAGACTCCACAACCTTTACCATCATCCTAAATGCCTATGCAACTACTTTGGTAGATGAATTTTGCAGATACTATAGTTGCAACTAATCTGGTAGATGAATTTTGCATATACTGCAGTTGCAACCATACTCTGGTAGACTTGTATGCAAAATGTAGAATCATGGACAAGGCACTTGAACCATTTGACAAAATGCCTCAAAGAAATGTGGTGTCACGATATACACAGATTGGATCTGTTGAAAAGGCATTAAAAACTTCCAAGAAAATGCAATTTGCAGGTAGAAATCCAAACTCCGCAGCCTTTGCCAGCATCCTCTCTACATGTTCCAAATTAGAAGCTTTGGAACAGGGTATGGACATCCATCAAAGCATAATAATAGGAGCATTTTTGTCTCATATTATAGTTGTAAATACTCTGGTGTACATGTATGCAAAATGTTGAAGTAGAGAAAATGCATACAAGATGTTTGATAGAATGCCTCAAAGAGATGTCATCCCTTAGAGTACAATTATACATTGGATATGCGCAAAATGGAGTTATTGAAAAGGCTTTAGAAACTTTCAAACAAATACAATTGGTAGTTGTCAAGCCAAATTTCACAACCCCTACCATCATCTTTCGTGCCTGTCCTAAAATAGGGGCTTCGGAACAGGGTATGGACATCCATCGAAGCATAAATAATAGAGATATTTTGTAAGATTGATGCAGGAGCATCCTAGGATTCTTGGCAATCCTGTATCGACCAAAAATATGTTTGTCTTTGAAGGTAGATTGTTGGTTTTGATCTTGGTTTGGAGGAGTTCTTGCTCGGTTTGGGAGACTAGTTGCTCGGTTTATGTGGTTTCCGGGGTGCTCGGTCTCTGAAGAATGCTCGGTAACTAAAGGCGTCAGTTCACTGGCGCTCTGCGATAACAATGTTGCTTGGTCATGCTTGGCATGGTCGATCGACCAGTGCTCGGTTATCTCTTCTGTTGCTGGGCGTTCTTGCTTACCGACTGGATTGTTTGGACATATCGGCTTGGCTAACTGCTGCATTCAATTTGGGTCGCACTCCTCGTGTTATGGATTGACCATTGGACGTGTGGGGACCTAGATCTGGCGTGTCGCATTCTCCTATGCGGATCTGATGACCGTTTGGGGCCATCTTTGAGAGTTTATTTATTTTTGTAAGGCTATGTGAGAGCCAACTGATGTTTTAGCATTTAATATTTGTAAGGGTTTTTATTGTTTCATCAGTTGACTTGTGGCTGGGAATCAGTATTTATAGGATGCTTGGGTAGTTGGTTAGGATCAGTTTTTGGGGTTGGAAAGGAGGTTAGTAGCCTGCGAGCTTAGGAGCAGGAAGATTGCTTGGAAGTTGGAGTACAAGTTTAGATCTTTCCTAGGTGCTTACCAATGTGATGTATGTTACAGACCTGGGCTAGCTGAATGTTGATATTGGGGAAAAGATTTGGATCCTGTGAGATCTTGTAGATTGTTACTTGCTTTGTAATTGGTCATAACCGGGAAGACCTTACAGCCCGACACACTGCATGTAATCGGTGTTTTCATGAATATAGATTTATGTTTCATTAGAGATCTGTTGTTGTTATTGTGTATTTCCACTGCATATTGGTTTGGTTGCAAGGTCGGTCAATCCTTAATTGGATCCACCGAGCTTGACTGCATTAAGTGGTATCAAAGAGAAGTTTGTTCCTATTTGAGCAAAGTCTATTCCTGTTGGAGTCGAGTGGATCTTGTGTATCTAGATCTTGATTTGAAGATGCCTCCAAAGAGAAATCGTGAGATCCCTGAGGAAGAAGAAGCTACTGGAGAATTTTGTCTTGATGATTTTAGGGCTTTGCAAAAACAAGTGCAAGACCTACAAGAAGAATTGAGAAAGAAGAAGCCTACCTTGAAAGAGGATAGTGATGATGAATCTGAGGAAGATCATTTTGAAGAAGCTGTAGAAGAAGCTAGAGATTTTGAGGAGAATCAAATTCTGAAAGCTATGTCTAAGATTGGGAAAAGACCTAAGATTGAAGTTTCTGCATTTGCTGGAAGCCTTAGGCCTAGAGAGTTGATTGATTGGATCAATGAGATTGATGAATACTTTGAGTATGAAGAAATAGAAGATATCGATAGGGTTAGATTTGCAAAGACTAAGTTGAAAGGTCATGCAAATATCTGGAGGAGGGAAGTTCAATTAGAAAGAGGTAGAAGAGGAAAAGAAAAGATCACTAAGTGGAACCGAATGGTTGACAAGTTGAAGAAGCAATTCATTCCGGTGGATTATGAATTGGACATGTTTAAGAAGATGTAAGCTTTGAAGCAAACTAACAAATCGGTACAGGAGTATACCGAGGAGTTTTATAGAATCCTGATTAGGATTGGTCATTATGAAGCTGATAAAGAGAAGGTTGCTAGGTATGTCTATGGTTTGAGACCTAGTATTCAGGAAGAGTTACTGTGCGGATGACAACAATCGGTGATGCTTATCAAATGGCATTAAAGATTGAAGAGAAGTTGAATAGGAAGTATGAAGGAAAATAGAACAGTAGGAACCGAGGTGGTAAAACTGGTGAGACAGTTGCTGAGAGTAATGTGACTGAAAACCCTGAGCCTGATGTGGGATCTGACAGTGGTCAAGTTACTAAGAATGCTGGATAGAGAGGAAGATGGAAGAATGAGTTCACCGGCACTTGTTATAACTGTGGAGAAGCTGGTCATAGAAGTTGGCAATGTCCTAAGAAAAGAGTTGCATTAGCTATTGAAGAAGACATTGAGAATGTTCTTGAGAAAGGTGAATGTCTTATTACTAGGAGATTAGCTGCATGTGTTGATGAACCAGTGCAAAGAAGAAATTTGTTTAGAACTAGATGTAAGTTCAAGGATAAGGTATGTAATGTCATAGTTGATGGTGGCAGTTCTGAAAACTTTTTTTCAGATGAAATGGTTAGTAAATTGAATTTGGAAAGAAGGAAGCATCCCAATCCTTATCATATTAGTTGGATACAAGATGTTTCTAAGGTTAGAGTTGAAGAACAATGCTTGGTTAAGTTTCAGATTGGATCTTACCATGATGAGATATTGTGTGATGTATTGCCTATGGATGCTTGTCATCTATTTCTCGGAAGAATGGCAGTTTGACAGAAATGTTTTGTTTGATGGTCATGCTAATACCTATGTGGTTAGGCATGAAGGAGCTCGTCATAAGATGATACCTTTATAGGAGATAGGAGTTAAAGGATGTGGAGTTATCAGATGTTGTCCTTATGACAAACCTTAGGAGCGGAAGGTTGATGAACCTATTCCTGTTAAGTCTAGTTTGAAGGAGAAGGAGAATGATATCTCTAAAGAGTTTGTTGAGATTAAGAAACATATGGTTTTGCTGGCAGAGATGGTTCAACAGATGGCGGCATTTATGACATAGAGAGATGCAGATGATATTGAGTTGATTGAGAAGTCTGGGGAGGATGAACCTTATCGAGGCACTGATGTGGTCGGTAGTGGTCAGAGTTGGTTGCTATCAGTTGTTGACCGAAGGGGTAAACAAAGTGAAAAGAAGGACTTTCTGCATGAGACAGTGAATGAAGTGAATACTACTTGGGATGAAGGACAAGAAGAGATATGGATGAAGAACAAATTCGGCATACCTGTTCTGATTACCTTGAGGCATTCATGATTTCCTTATGAGAAAATCTTTCTTACCTAGGGTGTCTAATGCAGGAGCATCCTAGGATTCTTGGCAATCCTGTATCAACCAAAAATATGTTTGTCTTTGAAGGTAGATTGTTGGTTTTGATCTTGGTTTGGTGGAGTTCTTGCTCGGTTTGGGAGACTAGTTGCTCGGTTTATGTGGTTACCGGGGTGCTCGGTCTCTAAAGAACGCTCAGTAACTGAAGGCATCGGTTCACTGGCACTCGGTGATAACAACATTTCTTGGTCATGCTTGGCGTGGTCAGTCGACTAGTGCTTGGTTATCTCTTTTGTTGCTCGGTGTTCTTGCTTACCTACTAGATTGTTTGAACAGATCGGCTTGGCCGACTGGTGCATTCAATTTGGGTCGTACTCCTCATGTTATGGATTGACCGTTGGACATGTGGGAACCTAGATCTGGTGTGTTGCATTCTCTTATGTGGATCTGATGGTCGTTTGGGGCCATATTTGAGAGTTTATTTATTTTTGTAAGGCTATGTGAGAGCCGACTGATGTTTTAACATTTAATATTTGTAAGGGTTTTTATTGTTTCATTAGCCAACTTGTGGTTGGGAATCAATATTTATAGGATGCTAGGTAGTTGTTTAGGATCAGTTTTTGGGGTTGGAAAGGAGGTTAGTAGCATGCGAGCTTAGGAGCAGGAAGATTGCTTGGAAGTTGGAGTACAAGTTTAGATCTTTCCTGGGTGCCTACCAATGTGTTGTATGTTACATACTTGGGCTAGCTGAATGCTAATGTTGGGGAAAAGATTTGGATCCTGTGAGATCTTGTAGATTGTTACTTGCTTTGTAATTGGTCGTAACCGGGAAGGCCTTACAGCCTGGCACACTGCATGTAATCGGTGTTTTCATGAATATAGATTTCTGTTTCATTAGAGATCTGTTGTTGTTATTGTGTATTTCTGTTGCATATTGG
This sequence comes from Chamaecyparis obtusa, assembly GCA_027943335.1. Lineage (NCBI taxonomy): Eukaryota > Viridiplantae > Streptophyta > Pinopsida > Cupressales > Cupressaceae > Chamaecyparis > Chamaecyparis obtusa. The sequence goes on along the minus strand of BSBK01001050.1, from coordinate 482,979 downwards.
TTTGGCTGCAAGGTCGGTCAGTCCTTAATTGGATCCACTAAGCTTGACTGCATTAAAGATAGAGTTGCAATTGTCGTAGTAGACATGTATGCAAAATATGGAAGCACAAACAAGGCATATGAACTATTTGACATAATGCCTGAAAAAGATGTTGTGGTCATACAGAGGATGATGAAGGTGTTGACAACAATAGAGATCTAATCGAATTGGGAACTTAGTCGCGTGCTCATCCATGCCCATGCCCTACTCATCCATGTTCTTTCTTGGATTCGGTCTTCTGACCTTATTATATGTCCAAGCACTCCACGATTTGTTGATAATGAGATGGCCTAGCATTATTGTTCAAAAAGTAAAAAAAAACCAAGTCAGATGAACAACAATACAAGTTACTACACACATTTATTTCATGATATAAACAACAATACAAGTTATATAAATAGGTATTATACAGTGGAAATATGTAAAGGAAATTCTTGCAAATCCTTTTAAGGTGGACAATACTATAAGCTCAAAAATATGGAGGCCATGTTATCTATCAGAAGAGTCATCAATGTCATTGGTATCTATCATACGTTGAGATCACTATCTTCATTTACTTATAAGCTTAAAATAGGTATAGTACAAATACTTCACCATACAACTTGCACAGTTTATAATTCCATGGACTCTAAAGTCATAAACATGTTATGGATTTTTTGTCCTCATTTTTGAAATGATTAAATTCCACACATTTTAACGGAAAACTTAGTAGTCAATTATTATTTTTTTCAAGAACTTTTGGAAAAGCTATTTCAAATTAAAAATGAAGATTCCCCTTGATTTCTACAGAATAGTCTTTTGTTAGAGAGGATTTGTGCCTGAAATTTGAAAATAGATTTCATCAAATTGATACTAAATTTGAAGTTAGTTTAGTGACCACGACGATAATGGGGTCGAGTATGTTGAAACCTGAGGTGAGGTTTGTGTAGATGGGAAATTCATTGGGGGAGTAGTTGAGGAAAGTCCAGGCTTGAGCCATCATGGCTCCGCTCACAATGTATTCCAAGATTATGTTTCTTGTCATAGTGAAGGCTACAAAATCTCTCAACTCCACCCAAGAGGTATGCAAACAAACTGCCCATCGAAAAAATAAGTTGTGATCAAGGATGGTTTCATTTTTGGAAGTTCTTTATTTATCCAAATTCGAATACCAATCATTAAAAATAGCCAATTGATTAGAACCACTCTTAATCTAAATAACCCACTGATGTTTATTATCCCTTTTTCCCCCTGCCCCCTTTTTCAAGAAAACTTTTACGTAGCCACTATCAATTGTACCTTGTGCACAATGGGTACACTGAAGAAGTGTGGAATGTCAACAAGGAAAAATTTAGGTCTTCTTATTGCATATATTTAGGTAGTTCGTGAAGTCAATAGGAGTCCATTTAGCAAGTGGTGTTGTCTTTCTAACAAAAGTCTAAATGGAGAAGTGATAACTTGAAATCAACTATGCAATCACTTATAGGGGTCCAAGCATGATTGAAACAAAAACTTTGAATTAGGAAGATAATAAGGCTCTCTTATCAATAGGGACATGTTATGTTTGCAATAGGAGAGAGAGGGAGAGAGATAAATGGGGGAAGATGAGAGAGAGATGGAGGGGGTCAAGAGATTGATATAAGGGATAGAGATAGTGAAGAAGATAGATATATAGATGCACATGGACATGGATATGGAGAGAAGTAGATGAAGAGATCAAGAGAGAGGGGAGTTGGAAGAGATAAATATATAGAGTGGTAGAGAAGGAGAGAGTAAGAGAGGGAGGGATAGAAAGATAAATTTGACATATGAGGTGATATATATATATATATATATATATATATATATATATATATATATATATATACATATATATATATATATATATACATATATATATATACATATATATATATATATATATACATATATATATATATATATATATACATATATATATATATACATATATATATATATATATATACATATATATACATATATACATATATATACATATATATATATACATATATATATATACATATGTGTATATATGTATATATATACATATATATATATACATATGTATATATATGTATATATATACATATACATATATATACATGTGTATATATATATATATATGTATATATATATACATATATACATATATACATATATATATATATATATATATATATATATATATAGAGAGAGAGAGAGAGAGAGAGAGGAACTTCTTAAAAGACCCATGATGTTCTCGAATTGTTGGCAAAAAGAAACTAATAGGAAAATTGCTCTCCCACTTTGCAACTATTGAGATGATTTACAGTTGAAATTTATTTAAATATATAAATTAAAATTAAAATTTATCATATTGTAATAAAATAAATAATTATAAATTAAATAAAAAGACAATAATTGAAATAAATTTCAAACTTAAATTAATAAAATATTAAAATTAAATAAACCAAATACAAAGTCAAAATATATCAAAATTATAATATTAAAAAATATTATAAATTAGAAAGAGTTAAAAAATGACATGCTACCTTTTGCATAACTTCATAAATGGCACATGATATTCTCCAAAATTGTTGGACCAAAGCAAGTAATAAAAAATATCTATGTTCTTTTATAAGTTTTGATTTATATTTGAAATTTAAAATTTATTTGACTATATAGATTAAAATTACAACTCAAAATACAATTATTGTACAATAATTAAAATTTTTATATGACAAATAACTACAAATTAGATAAAAATATATAAAAATTAAAATAAATTTCAAACCTAAATCTGAATAAAATATTAAAATTGAAAAAATAAAATACAAAGTTAAAATATTTCAAAAATAATATTAATAAAAATTATAATTTTAAAAAGTTAATAATAAATAATAAACTATTAACTTAATAAATAAGTTTAAAAATAATTTTTATTTTTTTAACTTATTAGAATTAAAATATTAATAAAAAAATGTACCTACAATATAAAAAATACTATCAATTTAAATAACATTAATTATTAACTAAAAGATAAACTCAATATTAACAAATTAACAATTAGCATAAAATAGAACATAAAGATAAAGGAATGAAATATTTAAAACTAAAGTCACAATTCAAATTAAATTTATAAAATCTAATATATTTTAATACTTATATTAATTTTTTAATAATTATCTTTTTTTAATAGTTATAAAGATAATTAATATCTAAACATTATTATGGTTAATAGTTATAGTCTTAAGAACTATTATTTTGTTTTTATTAATGTTGGGTTTTTGAAATTCTTGTTTAGAGATAGAGAGGGGGGATATATATATATATATATATATATATATATATATATATATATATATATATATATATATATATATATATATAGAGAGAGAGAGAGAGAGAGAGAGAGAGAGAGAGAGAGAGAGAGAGAGAGAGAGAGAGAGAGAGAGAGATGACCTTCCATACCTCTACGACGTACCCATTGCATATAGACAACAGCTTGTTGATTCCTATTATTCAAAAAGCATTAAAGACATGTAAAAGATCTAGCATTAGAAAGAGGGAAGCTAATACTTTCTCAGCTAATCCGTGGTATGATGAGGAGTGTAAGGCTGCCAAGAGATCTATGAGAGGGAAATATACGCACGCATAGAAGCTAAGAAGAAATATACAAAGTTGATTCAAGCGAAAAAAGAAGAATATGTTAATGCCAAACGGGGGGAGTTAATATCTTTGAGCAAACACAACCCCAAAGACTTCTGGAAAGAGTTGCAACAAAGAAAAAAACAAACTGAAAAAAGTATCATGAATACCCAATGGTTAGAATATGCAAAGTCACTTTATGAACGGATTCATGAGAAGAATTCCCCTCCTATTGTTAAAACTTCATTACAGCTCTTCACTGAAGAGGATATCAAGAGAGGAATAAAGAAACTGGCAAATGGCAAGGCAAGTGACATTAATGGGCTGCAAGCTGAATTTCTAAAGTGGGGAGTTGATCTCCTCGCCCCTAACATAAAAGGTGTCTTTAATAGGGTCATTCAGGAGGGTTTTCGAGTTGACTGGACTACTAGTGTGGTTATCCCTCTATTTAAGAGTGGGGACATTAATAATCTGTCTAACTATCACACTATTATGGTCAACCCTCTTTTTGGCAAACTCTTTGGGAGGATGATAGAATGTAGAATCAACAATTGGGTGGAAGGGGAAAGAAAGAGGGCAAAAGGACAAGCGAGTTTCAGACCTAGGCACTCTACTATTGATCATTGCATCACTCTTAGGCATTTAATAGAGAAAATATGGGACAGCCAGGGGGGAGAAGCCTACTATTGTTTTGTGGACTTCAAGAAAGCCTTTGTTACGGTACCGAGGGACAAGCTATGGAATAGAATGGAAGAATTAGGCATTCCAGATGTGTATAGAGCAGCAGTACATAGACTTTACGAGAGTGTTAGAGCTAAAATCAGAACTAAAGATGGTATGTCTAAGTGCTTTGGTAGTGACATTGGTGTGAAGCAAGGGTGTCCATTATCCCCCACTTTGTTTGGTTTATATATTGATAAACTCAAAGCCTAGTTAGATAGAATTGACGACGAGGGAGTCTATTTGGTGGGGTATGTGGTGAAGCTTCTTTTATATGCTGACGATCTTATCTTAATTTCAAAAACTGTCAAGGGACTAAGAGATCAGTTGGTGGCTTTGGAATGCTTTTGTCAGAAAGTGGGAATGCAAGTGAACATTACCAAGACAAAAATCATGATTTTTTCTTTGAAAAGAAAAGAGAACCATACTGTTTTTCTCTTCGAAGGCAGTCCGTTAGAGATGGTGAAAGAATACAAGTATTTGGGGATTGACTTACATTATAGGCTAAGTTGGGAAACTAGTAGGGCTAAAAGGATACAAGGAGTTTGGAAAGCTTTCTATCTGCTTCAAAATAGGTGTAGAAAAGCTGAGCTATGGGATTGGAAAACTAAGAAAATTCTTTTCGGTTTGTTGGTCACATCAGTTGTTCTCTATGACAGCGAGGTTTGGGGGGGCAGCATGACAAGGTGCATATGGAGATAGTTAGAAAGGATTCAAAAGCATTTAATCACTAGCAATATCAAGGTCAAAGCCTCAGTACCTTATGAAATTCTTTTAGCGGAAGCTGGCATCTTCCCATTGGAGGCGGCATCAATTACCCAGTTAACAAGTTATTTAAAGAAACTTGGAAACATGGATAACAAACGATGGCCCAAAATTACAATGAAAGAGGGTTTGGTTCACAAGAAGAAGACTTGGATGAAACAAAACATAAAGTGGCTGAGTAAGTGGAACATCAAGCTACAAGATTGCCTGAACACAAATATGGAAATAAAGAAGTTTGTCATAGATAAATTTCAGACTGCCATGTGGTCTAATAATATGGGGCAGAAAAAGGCACACTATATAGAAGTGTTCAACCCTTCCCATGAGCATAGGGATAAGGTGTATCTAGGGGCAATGATTAAAGGTAAACCTAGAGTGTTGTTGGCTCAGTTGAGGACGGGCTCTCACCATCTGAGATGTGAGACTGGTAGATGGAAAAGGCCCAAAGAGGAGTGGTAAGAGAGGATTTTTAGGTTCTGTGAAAAGGGTGCAATTGAAATGGAATGACACTCTCTTTGAATGCATGGCTTATGATGACATTCGGGTTTAGTATAGTGACATCCTGAAAAATGGCAACATGTGCAGTTTATTTGAGGAGGATAAGATCAAGCAGACAACTAGTTTGATCGTCAAATTTCATGGTAAGAGAGCGACTATGGAAAAGAATATGGAGTTAGTTTAGGGTTGTGCTCTTGTTGGTCCCTTAGACTGATGGTCTCGTGGATGTCATTAAAAATCTTCATTCATTCATTCATTTTGTATAGCAGAAGTGGAGTGAATGAAAATCATTTATCACCAAAACCTCATCTGTTGCGCCCCGAGTAAACATACGGATTGTAAAGTTTCTTCGTTCCATCACGGTAGTGTCTATTTCACCTCAAACTACACACTTCCTAGAATTAAATAAACACCCAAATTCATTATGGGAAAGTACACACCATTTCCACATTGCCCAACAAGATATGTATGTGAATTTAATGAATGACAAGTTAGCTTGTTCCTCAAGGCTCCTACTGTAATGGACAACAACTGGGTGGCTGTGTCCTTTGTTATGGGGAAATTGTTTTTTCCCCTTTTAATCGGTAATGAATAATTACATTTAAAATTAATTAATTGCATACAAACACTTTTGAAGAGAATATAATGTAGTAATAATGATTTTTTTTGAAATAATATCTTTCACTAGAGAGTGTAATTTTATTTTAGATTACAAGAATTTGTGCTAATGTTGAAGATCTTGCAGGCCGAAGAAATGAAAGTACCTCCACTTATAAACATTTTTTACCCACTGATTTTAAGAATTGCAGTCAGCAAGCATCAAGACAATTCTCAAAATTGAGCACACTGGGATAGTCATCATTCCTCACAAACATACAGGCTGCCTCAATGGCTATTTTAATGTTTGTGCCTTCACGTTATAAGCATCTCATATCCCATGTTCTTTCATATATGTGATTAATCCAGTGTTTCCATCAATCCCAATCCACACATTTTCTCCATTGGGCTTTTCTTGCAAATGTCGCCATGGTTCTAACAACATTCACACCACAATTTTAAGTCAAAGTTCAAAACCAATAGTTGAAATTTGAATGAGAGAACATAATTAATTGTGGAAAGACATCATTTTACAATGATTAAAATTGAAAATGAGAGGACTACTGTCAAGATGTATTGGAACAAAATTTACTTCCCAGTCTTGGAAATCTAATCGTGGATCTAGCCGTTGATTCAACTACAATTGTGACTACTGACTTTAAGAATGGTATGCACGAAGTTGATATCAATAAATATGTTAATGTTGAGAAGACATGTACCATGTGTTTTGGGGTGTGAAATGGTGGAAGACATGCGTAATAAGGATCAGTGTTGGAGGAGCGAGAGAATGGCGGAGACAAGAAAATGTGGTATCAAAGAGAAAGGTTTTTGTACTTTCTTGAGATGTTATGGAATCAAACCGCTGACTAGGTGGGTATTCTTGTGAAAATGTTGTTGAGAATGGATGGAGGGAGGCCACCCCACAAAGTAAGGTCCATATCAAGAGAAGCACAATGCTCTTTTTCCATTGCACAACTTATTATGCTTCTCTGTTGCTGTTGCTTATCTATATGAGATGGATGAGTTAAACTAAACAATCAATGGTCAATATTATCTATAGAGAGTGGATGACCATCAAAATATCCTAGCCATCTATTTTCCCATTTGCAGTCTTTCAATTTTTATCTTCACTTTTTTATCATTATTTTGTTCGACAACATGAGAAATAGTTGTTGGATGTGTTTTGAACAGTGAGCATGGGTCCAAAGGGAAAGGTAAAAGGGTTCTAGAATGACAAATTGAAAATCTCAATGACATATTCTAGAGATTTGATTGCTTAAATTAGCTTCTTCTTCTCATATAGGAATTGCCTCTGGTAGCCCTATCTTGATTTTTCCTAATTGAAAGTCCACACCTCTTCGACGTACCCATTGCACACATAGGTGTGATTTATAGTTATTATTATTACGCTGTAGGTGTTTCCATTTTGGAAAGCCTCAACCTGATATAGAGAATCAACAGTTGAAACATCCAAAAGGAAAAATGACTACCATTCAAACAATCATCGTCATTCATTGTTTTCACTTTAAAATCGTCACTGCTGGGTCACCTTCCTCCAATTTGCGCACAAACAGTACAAGCTTGGGGACTTGGGCCATTTCGAATTGGACACCCAAGAGTATATTCCAACGAACATTCAACTCATTAAATGTAAAAAGATTGGGGCTCGCAGGCATCTTGTAGACAGAGGAGATGACGGGAAAAGTTTAAATGTCGCCTATATATTCTTTTGTAACTTGTTTTCCCACAAAAGGAGTGGCAGTGATATGTCAGCAGTTAAACAATGCCCAAAAGCACACACATAAATCAATGACCACAAAAATGATGAAACCAGAGAAATAAAAAGTGCAACTTGCTCATTATTTTTTTAATGAGGCATTTGTTTTATATTTTAAGTTATGCTTAGATTATATTTTTTAAATTTTTTTTTTATAAAAATCAATATAACAAAGATTAAAATTTTATATTAAATTAAGATAAAATAAAGAGTAATTGTCTAGAATTACGATTATGATTAGAAGTAAAAATTAATTAGAATTTATTTATTATTTTTAAAACAATGAAAATCAAGAACTAAATTTGAATTTAGTTTATTGTTACAAAATTATAAAAATTACGTTAAAATTATAATTATATATTTTTAAATCAATTGTAATTAAGATTAAAATTACTAAATATTTGTTTCATTAAATATAGTAAATTTTATTTTTATATTTTTAAATCAATTGTAATTAAGATTAAAATTACTAAATATTTGTTTAATTAAATATAGTAAAAAAAAATTTCATAATTAAAACTCTAAGTTTATTTTAATTATAATTATTAAATTTTAAAATTAGAACATTTATAATATATAAAATATAATTTATTAATTATCAATTAAGAATTTTAAATTATTATAAAATAATAATAAATATTTAGTAAAATAAATTATAGCACTAATATTATTTAATATTTACTTTACATAATATAATAATATTGTTACTAACTATAATATAATAATGTTGTTAGTAAATATCTTTTTTTTTGTGATTGGATTTTGTGATGCTTTTAAGTCAAGTACTCTATATTTTTTAACATGTCACAGGTAAGTAGGATGAGGATATTTTTAAAATGTTGTGATTTTAAAAATTCAAAACAACAAATTACATACATAATCAAAACTTAAATAGTGCCCCACCATTAAAAAAATCATCTTTAAATATAATATAGCTTAACACTATTATCTATAATTAATCATTTTTACTTTTAAATTTAATTTAATTTTTTAATGAATAGTGCCTTTTCTATTAATAAAATATTAAAGTTACATATTCACAAAAAAGGGGCCGAGGGACATAAAAATCATCCCACAGAGTTCACACGGCAAAGCCAGAAACAACTAACAACTATTCATAAAAAAAATAGGCATAAAGCTATTAAGCAATAAGAGCAGTGCCAGAAGGAGGAGGATCTTTATCATCAGAACCCCACACATCATTGGGGTTAATAGGAGGGTCAGGGAGCGACCAACCATCATCTTCAGCTTCTTTCTTTTCTTTCTCTTCCGCCTTGGGCAGAGAAATGGCCAGCGTCAGGTAGGGAAATTTGGAGGAAGTGGCAGGATGCCAATCAAAGCCACAACGAGTGCTAGGAGCATCAGGAGGGGTAGACTGAGCCAAACCTGGAGACCACCCAGAAGCATAGCGAGGTGGAGAAGCTGAGCAACACTGCCAGCCATCGTCACCACCTCTAGGAGAGTGGTGGCAGGGAGCCTGAGACCATAGGGTATGGGAGCGATGAGCTGAAGAGCTACGCTCACAATGACACCCTCTTGGGGGAGTACCTTCAGCAGACATGACATCCGAAGGAACCCTGACAATAGTGCAGGGGGCATTACCCTAGTGATTGAGTAGCTCCTGCAAGTGAGCCACCTCCAGAGCCACTTTATTAGCTTGAACCTGAATCTGCATCATGACATTATTACATATGCAAGCCTTGTTATATAAAGCAACATTTGTATCAAGAAAGCTGTGAGAAAAAATAACAGCATTCCTATCTTTCCACAAAGTGAATAAAATCTCCATCTTGAAAGTATGCCAAATTTGGGTAAACTTGGAAGGAAGTCTAGGAGAATCTCCTAAGACAATCATATGCTAGGAGAAAGGCTCGGGCCTAAAATGTTTGAAAAAATCATGAATCCACTACCAATACTATTGATCTCTCCTACATAACTAGAAAATGTGTAAAAATGTCTCAGGCTGACCATAGAAAGGACATCGAGGGTCATGAACACCCAGATGTTTGAGCCTAGGTCCCACAGGAAGACCTTGGAAAAGTAAACACCAAGCAAAGAGAGCCATCTTGGGCTCTGTAATGGCAGCCCAAATGGTCTGAAAGTGATAGCTCCAGTGAGAAGATGGGGAGACAACCATCTCTGGTTAAGAGTGTCCATGATCAGAAGATGGGGAGACAACCATCTGTAGCCCAGCCTTGGCTTGTAGTTGCTGAAAGGAGTGGCAGGATACCATTTCCAATCCTTCCACCAGGGTCGAATAACCTGAATACCAAGCTTATGAATCAAATTATCAAGAATTGCAGAAACCAGCAGATCAAAAGTCTTACGATCTGTACGAGCCAAATGGTACTGCACTTGCATATCCTCCCAGGAGTGGAGACTCGTAGTGGCCCTAGAAAAGAGGTCCTTGGGAGTTTGAATGCCACATTTGAAAAAATGCAGAGCACTGGCCCCTTGGATCTTTGCCAGAGGGATGCCTTGACTAGAGAACAACGGGGACCACCAGAGGTTCTATTTATTGAAAGAAAGTCCATTGCGAAAGGCATCACCATCCCATCAAAGCCAAGGTTTAATAGCTTCCCAGGCTTTCCAAATACTCTTGATGATGAAAGTACCCTGAATCTGAACAGGTTCTTTCATAGTGAGCAAGGTTTGAAGACCAATGCCCTTCCAAGCTAGCCTATGAATAGGGAATCCTGAAGAGATGCAGTGCCTGATAGGAATCTTCCAAGCCTCGTCACCAGTAAGAGCCTGAATAATCCACTTAGCACAAAGAGCATGACCTTGCTTCTGGGTGGAGAGAAGGCCAAGGCCACCAGAATCACAAGGCAACAATATTCCCAGGCAACCTTGTAGAACCCATGGCTGTCAGCTCCAAAGGCCCAAAGAAAATCTCTAAGGAGGCACTCCAGCTTGAGATACGAGGCTTTAGAAGGAGCCCAACAAGAAGAGTAGTAGACATGAGTAGTAGCCAGCACCTTAGAGAAAATATGAAATTTCCCACCGAGGGAGAAAGGCTTGCAAATCCAATACTGCAACTTTTTCTCAATCTTGGCAATCACAACATTCCATAAGTCCACAGAAGATCCATGGAAAGCAAAGGGAATGCCCAAGAAGTGAAAAAATTCCCCATGCTGAACCCATTTCCAGTCAAACCTAGCAAGCCAGGGAGGAGCTGAAAGGAAAGACTGTCTGAAACATAGAGTTTTATGCCATTGGATAGTAGATCTAGAGGCTTGACAAAAGGTGTCCAGACACTTTAAGGCATTAGAAATGTTTTCCTCATCCTCAATTTTAATTTTGACTTTTGTTTAAAATCAAATTTAATTATTTATATCTTTTAATCAAAATGCAAACAATAATTAAAGCTAATCAAAATCATTCTAGCATAACTATATTTTTTATTTGTATTTTAATTTACGCTATATTATTAATATTTCAATTTTAATAAATTTTAAAAAGGTATTTTCTAATTTTATATGTTTATCAACTTCATAAGTTTATTGTTTATTATTAGATATTATGTAAATTGTTAAATCATAAATAGCATATGATGGTTAGGGTTTACATTATGCTTAGTATCATGGTTAGAGTTCATGGTTAGGGTTACAATTGTATGTTCAAGGATTTACATTTATGATTATAATCAAGATTATGATTAGGGTCAATGTTTACATCATCATTACATTATCATTAGGGTTAGGATCAAGGATTACAATTACGATTATGGCTAGGTTTAAGGTTAATATTGTGGTTGTAATTATGGTTAGGGTTGGGGTTTTGATCTGGGTCAATAATTAGGGTTAGAAGAAGAGTTTAGGTTTATGACATGGTTAGGGTTGTGATATTACTATCGGGATTCAACTGTGTAGTTTTTTGAGTCTAACTCATTGACCCATGTTTCATGAGTAGTGGCTCACATGAACCCATCTCTCATGAGAATGAATGGAATACTTATCACTCATTACATCTAGGTGATGCTCACAGAGGTGAAGCACCAGGACTTCTCGAGAGGTCACCCATCCTAGTACTACTCCAACTCAAATGCACTTAACTAAAAAGTTTCCTCCATGGTTAAACCCACTACGGAATGGTTAGGGTTACAATTAGGTTTAAAATTTGGGTTATGATCTTGTTTAGAATTGCTATTTAATGTTTGGATTAGGGTTAGGGTTACAATTACAATTTGGGTTAGGATTGTGAATAGGGTTCAAGGTTACAATTATGGTTAGATTAAGGCATTGCATCATGGTTACTATTATGGATAGGGTTAGGACTTTACTTAGAGTTAGGGTTAAGCTTAGGCTTTAGGTTAGATTTGGGAATATGGTTAGTTTTGCAGTTAAAGTTAGGGTCTTTATTAGGGTTACGATTAGGATAATGGTTTAGGTATATGTCATGATTAGAGTTAGGGTTGTGTTTATAGTTTGGGTTGTATTATTATTTAAGATTATCATTATGGTTACGATTATAATTTAATGTTTTCGCTAAGGTTTAAGGTTAAGGTTTGTGGTAATAGAACATGATTATCTTCATAATTGAGATGTTTTCTTAAATTATTTGAGTACCTACCAATCCACTATTCAAACTTATCTTCCACAAAATTTGTTGACCAATCGACCTTATTAGTTGCACAAATAAATTAAAAAAAAAGAGACCAATTATTTTTTCCTTTAATTCACCTACAAGCCTCAATCTATTTGTCAACGCAGCATTTTGAAAATGTACAATCAGTTACATTTACAAAATAACTCACCGTGCACAAAAGAAGGATCAACACTAAACTGCGTACAACTTAATCATGTAAGGAGAGATGCTCAATGAAAATTTATTTTGAGTACTACTAGCTCAGACATCCTCAAAAGGTATATTTGAGCAATAGTCCAATAGTCTTAAAACTTTTTTCAGAGCACCTAGCTAAGGAATCCTCTAAAATTACATTTGGATAGATAGTTAGATTTCATAGGTCACTTTTCCACCACCCTAACTGGACAATTTTACAGAGCTTAAATTGCAAAATTATTTTTCAAACGCAGCCAACTGCAACATAAAGAAAAAGTAAACACCTCAAATAATTAATGAAGAAGAGAAACTACAGGTGTAAGGAAATAAAAAAACTTAAAAGAATATTGTAGCCACCTACTATGTTACGTGTCAAGGAAACCATTGACCAATACAACAAGCCCTTGCATGACCAGTTTCTAAAGCTGAGCTGTTTACAAGAATGAGCATTGTTGGAATATAAAGAAAATGAGTTTAATTGGCACATCATCTGAAATTTCTAATTAACATAAAAAAATACATGTCTTTGCTTGGCAATTTTCATTGTTTTGGATTAAAGAATATAAATGAATGTTGATTACATATAAACAGTCCAAGATAAGTTTTGAACAATTACATATTAGATGAGTTTTATACATCGAGGTCATACATTTGTTCACTGTAAATGTGTCAAAATATTTTAGGAGTGACTTTACAGTTATTTTATTATCTAATTATTTTCATAGAGTTCATTATTAATAATATTGGTTATATCATTAAGTTTAAGGCTTAACATCCCTTTCTTTTAATTTTTTTTACTATGGGTTACTTTGTTTTTTATTTTACAAGTATTTCATTTATTTAAATAATTTTAAAATTATTTAATGATTATAATTTTATTAAAAATATATATAACATAAATATAAATAATCTTATAATTTGTAATTTATTTTTAAACATATATTAAATCATAGGCAACGAACAAACTGAAACTGTTTGAAAGTTGAATCCAAATATTTTAGGTCAGCTTCCCAAATACTTAGATTTTCCATGGTGGATATATTTTTGTCGTCGTCCACAAGCTCAGACGAGATTAAGGGACTAGTTGGATAAAAACCCACTTCTTTGGACAAATCATCAACTACATCAGGTTCTAGCTCGTAGAATGTGTTGAACAACATCCATTCGACCTTTGCTGCTTCTTTTCCCATGTGAATCTCATGCTTACACAAGTATTCTCCTCCAGAAATCAATGGCACTAGATGAGCAGATTTCAGCAGCAAAATAGAGGGAAGATAATTTTGTATCGTATCCTCCTTTGGAATACCTTCACCATAAAAAATTACAGATCTTCTTAAATAAGAGGTGTATCATCAAACTATATATAAAAGAAACCATGTAAATTATTATACCATCAAAAAGAAGAATCCCAAGGGAGACAAGCTTGGGATAGGAGTATTGGATGACGAAGATGGAAACAAGCGATTTATTGAAAGCCACCAACAAAATATGATGCATTTTGGCCACTGTCTGCATGCCCAAGCACATTCACACATCTTCTATGATGCAAGTAACTTTCTGCTTTTTTCATTTGATATCATCTACTATAGTGGGACCATTTAAAGCGGGTGAGAAAAGAAAATGACAAGATAGGAGGATAAAATGGTGGGGAAATCTAACGATTAACAAGTGTTCAACCATCTTGCACGTTCCAGCGAAGTTGTTACAAAAAATGGAAGACATGCAGTTCCAAACGTGGAATGCATGCATGTGTTTGAAAGATTCAAAACTAGATGATAATTCTTTTATAAACCTTCCTATAGTTAAGGCACTTTTAGTCAAACCGAACTTGAAATACATCATATTTTGTCACGATTAGGTTATGGTATAATGGCCACTACACCAAAAAAACATGTATGTTTTATTTCATTTTAAAAAGTCCATTTTGTATCACAATAATATATGAATTTGAATGCTGTGATTTTTTTTGTGCATTGTTTCTAGGAATATTCTAAAGATTATTGTTAAGATTATGCACTCTCTTTCATTCATCACATTGTTTTGGAGAGAGAGCAAAGTTGTGAGATTTTTGAGTCCTTTTCAAGATCACTTGGAAAGTGAGAGTAGTGAGATCGTCAAGCTTAATGTTACATAAAACATAAAGAAATTTTAAGGTTACTAAAAATATATGTCATGCTTGCAACCCAAGCGTACCTTCCCCTCATTCATGATGGCATCCTTCCAAAATGTGTTAGCCAATGCATGCTTGAACGGTCAACCATTATCTCAAAAAACATTTAAAACAATCAAATTATTTTAATATATTTACAAACTTCTTAATTATGTATGTTTTATTCCTAGTTGTGAAGCATCTTAAATATAAAAATTTAGGCATTGCCATTTTTAAGGTATGACAACTATAAGTGATTATAATTAACCTCTTCAACAATGTTTCTTTTCAGTTAAATAATTTTACACATTATAATTGTGATCAGTGCAAACCTAATATGTCTTGAAAGGTGTAGACATGTCAAACATTAGTTTATGAGCATATACCTAACTTACAAAGAAAATTATTTGCAAAGACACTCAGATAGAGCTTAAACAAGAGCACCCTGTCACCATTTGATTTTCTCTCACTCTAGGGATGTGGGTGTGCTCTTGAATCACTTGGAGAAATTCCCTAATGATTATTAGGAGGTATCTGAATTGATTAGGGACCATAAGAACCCCATAGTGGCACAAAACCAAGTATAGAACACCCATTTTTCCCTAAGGCCTTAAGGATCCTAAAAGGCTCAAAATGCAGATTATGATATGAATGCTTATTCTAAGTTGATTTTAGTCCAAAATAGATAGGATATGATGCACGAAGCTATGAAAAAAAATGAATCAAACTAAGTTAATCCATTAATTCCAAGCTATGATGTGTGCTAAGAAATCTTGAAAATGAGTTAAACTATCAAAATATGCTAAAAACTTAAGATTTATGATAAATACTAGCATTATAACACTACTTAGAAATGAAAGGTGAATTGGTGTTTTGCTCTTAGGAAGTGAGGGTATTTATAGGATTTGGGAAGGGCTTGGGTTAGGAGGATGAGTTAGGGTTAGGGGTAAGGTTTGAGGTAGAGTAAGAGGTATGGTTTGGGGTATGGTAAGGTTTAGCTTGGGTTAGGGGTTGCTCACACATGTGTGAGCAACACTAGGAAAGTGTGCAAGGGGATAAGTGTGGAAGAAGAGACATGGGTCTCTTTATGAGGCTATAAGAAGCCTTAAAGAGTGTGTAAGAGGTTGAAATGAGTGTGTGAAGCACATTTAGGGAAGGGTTTGACTAAAAGTCAAAGATACTTGGATTAGCTTAGGAAAAGTAGGTAACTTCTCCTAAATAGGTTTAGGGAAGATTAGAAAGGTTTAGGAAAGGTTAGAAGATTCTAGGTTTTTGAGGCTTTAAATAAATATAAAATTTATTTAGGGATTGTGACATCATTTATTGAATATTGATCCAATAAAGAGAGGAAAATCATTTAAATTTGATTTAAATGCTTTGGGGAAAGATTCTTTAATTAAAGATGCTTAATTAAAATAAAGGGATATAATGACATAAAAATATATTAATTAATTAAATAATTAATTAATTAGTAAATGATGATGTCATCAGGGGTTTTTGGAAAATAAAAATACTTTTATTTTCTAAAAGATTTTTAGGTGTCTACATTTTGCCCCTCTTTGATGTGATGCTGCAAGTGGCATGGCATCAAAGACAAGAAAATAAGATGCCCCAGGCTAGAATTTAGAGGAACAAGGGGTTGTGCCCCCTCGAGAAAATAACACAGAGAAAATGTTGTGGAATTTTCTTGAAAGGAAACAAAAGGGGAAAGACCAGGGGAGATAAAGAACCAAGCTTCCAAGAGAAAAGATGGATGAATGCAAGATGAAGATGGAATGCAGAATGCAACGATGCAACTATATGAAAGGTGCAATATTAATCTAGATGATGCAGGATGGGGGATTTTGGGAGCTCCAAGTGAAAATGTGGAGAGCACAACCTAGTTTGATATAGCAACATTAGAGACCTGCCAAGGATAATGGGATCGCAAGGCTTCATCACCAGTGTTGCATAGGATTGATGTGAAAAAGATACGCAGGGTTGCCCCAGCATCACACATGAAACCAAGAAGAAGCATGGTAGAAATGATGCTGGAGAAACCACAAACAAATGACATTTCCCAAGTGCACCATGTAACCGAGAAGATCACATGTGAACCATGCAAGGGTCATGTCTGACTGACTCATAGGCAGATGTGGAAGATCAAAAGACCTTGCCCCAGATTGTCCTCATTCACAACGCACCATGATATAAAGGATCATGGCGACTTTGAGTAGAGAACAATGAGAAGCCTTAAAATATTAACAAGATCCAAAGGATAAAATCCAAGACCAAAATGATAACTCCAAAAGACATCCTTTGCCAAGGAGAGAGATTTGATTTGATTGATGGTAGGAAGATTGGTCTGAACTTGTGGAAGGATACATCGACACGGACCTGGTGTGATTGGTGGAAGATTAGGTCTGATAGGAGGAAGGATACATCCTCAAGGACCCACTGATTGATGAGAGAATGAGTGTTGTTGTTCGCTGGAAAATTATGAAGTTCAAGGATAAGCGTTGTGATCAAGAATAGTCGACAATGGATGTTGCTAAAGTACAAGGTTGGATAGGACAAGATTTATGATCAAATACTTTTATAAGACTAAAAAGGATGTGTACAATAGATGGGAAAATATTTACAACTAATATGTATAAAAGCTCAGGATTTGGGATAGGAAGATATCGCTATACAGGAGATAGTACAAGAAGGATTGCGCTATACAAGATATGGTACAAGATATGTGCAGGAGGGATTGCGGATTTGCTTGAGGAATAAAAAGAGGAATGCTGGGGGATGGTGGATGGGGATGAGGATGAGGATGAGATTTTGATAGATAATGACTCAGTCCACTATGTATGGAACCTTTTTGTCAGGTTTTCACCAACATACTTGTCCAAGGTGCTTGAATTGCCAATTTTTCACCATTGGACGATTATCTTTCTTTTCTTTTTTTCTTCTTTTTCCAAATTTTTATGGATTTTCTGAATATGTAGGATCTAGTTTAGGCATAGAACCTCTTTAGATGTATGATGTTGATTGGGTCATTCAAAGGCTCACCTTCTGGTGTAGATAGCTGATAGGCTCCAAAGCTGAAGCATGCTATGACAACATAGGGGCCCAACCAAGTAGGCTCAAACTTGCCTTTCTTTTCTTTGTGTGCTTGGACCTTTTGATTTTCCTTTAGGACCATGTTGCCAACTTGGAACTGTCTAGGATGGACCTTTTTGTTATAATTCCTTTTGAGTCAATTTTGGTATGCAACCAGGTGATCATATGCTTGCTGTCTCTTCTCATCTAGCAGATCCAGCTGTGTGAGACGTGCCACTCGAAAGTCTTCATCTGTGGTATGATTTCTCATGGAGACTCATAATGATGGGAGCTCGACCTTGATCGACATAATGACTTCAACAACAAATACAAGGGAATATGGGGTGGTTCTTGTGGGAGTGCGATAAGAAGTACAATAGGCCCAAAGGGTGGGATTTATTTGGAGGTGCCAGTCACGACCAGAATCATTGACAACCTTCTTGAGGATTGTTTTATTGGTTGCCTCAACTTGGCCATTTCCTTGGGGGAAATATGGACTAGAGAAACGGTGATGGATGTGGAGTCTAGCACACAGATCATCCACATGTTGGTTTTCAAAAGGTGTGTCATGGTTTGTGAAGATAGTAGATGGTATACCGAAGTAAAAAATGATATGGTAAAGGATGAACTTGGATATTTGGATGCCAGTAGTTAGGGTGAGCGAAATTGCTTCAACCTATTTTGTGAAGTACTTTGTGGTAGTTATTATGTAGTTATGTCCATCTGAGGAGAGGGGAGTGATTAAGCTGACAAGGTCAAATCCCAAACATGAAAATGGCCAAGGTGGTGCAATGGGCTGCAAGTCTTGGTGCTGGTGCATGAATTAGATTTGCATGCCACTGACAGGGTAGATTTGCTGCTCCATGATTGGCCAATAATACTCAACTCAAAGCAATTGCTTAGCTAGAACCATGCCACTCGTGTGGGCACTATAAATTCTAGCATGGACCTCTTGTAAAGCCAGGATGACCTTGTTTGAATCTAAACACCTAGAGAGGATATTGTGATATCCTCGACGATAAAGAGTGTTGGCTACACGAGTGTAGAGGGAAGCTCTTTGAATTAAGTTTTGGCATTGGTTATTGGTGAGATGGGGAGATATGATACCATTTTTTAGATATGCATGGATGTCATGGTACCATGGGGACTAAGGACCAACCAAGACACACACCATTTCTGCATCGACGTTCTCATATGCAGGTGTGTGTAGCTGCTTGACTAAAAATTCATATTGAGTTGAATCGCAAGGAATCTCCAATAAGGATTTGATGGTTGCCATTGCGTCAGCTTCTTTATTATGAAGCCTTGGTATCTGCGTGAATTGTAGATTTAGGAAATGTTCTTTCAGTCTATCCACCAGTTCCTTGTAGGGTAGCAACTTGTCATCCTTTGTCTACTATTCATCTAGGACTTGCTTGATAATCAACTGTGAATCTCCAAACACTTGCAGTTATGTGATGTTCCATTGGATAGCTATTTTGAGACCTAAGATGAGTGCCTCATATTCTGCAATGTTATTAGTACATGGAAATCCTAATTTTAATGATTTTGGAATATAGTCACCTTGAGGTCTGACGAATAGGATTCCTTCTCCTAATCCATGTGATGTGTAGGAGCCATCAAAGTATAGCTTCCACATGGGTTGTTCTTCGATCATATATAGATGCTCTTCAGGGAATTCCATGATTAGTGGATAGGCACCCACCAGTGGTGCTTCTGCTAGCTAATCGACAATTACTTGCCCTTTGATTGCTTTCCAATCTATGTACTGGATGTCAAACTGGCTAAGTAGCATGACCCATTTTGCCATACGACCTGTGAGAGTTGTCCTTGATAATAGATACTTGAGTGGGTCCACCTTTGAAATGAGCTCGATTGTGTGGTTGAGCATGTAATGTCTAATCTTTTGAGTGGTGAAGACCAATGCAAGGCATGCTTTCTCCATGGGTGAATAGTTAAGCTCATAGCTGACAATAGTTTGACTGATATAGTAGATGGCTCTCTCTTTTTTGTCATCATCATGCTATGCTAAGAGTGCCCCCAGTGCCGTAGTGGTTTCCAAGATGTAGAGTATGAGAGGGCATCCTAAAACTGGTGGTACTAGGATTGGAGAGTTGGCCAGATATTCCTTGAGTTTGTCAAAGCTTTTCTGACAGATAGGATCCCATTTGAAGCTTGTGTCTTTGCGAAGCAAATGCATGAAAGGTTGGCACTTGTCTGCTAGCTGTGAGATAAAATGACGCACTGATTGGAGCTTTCCTTGTAGACTTCTGAGTTTCCTGAGTGTTCTTGGTGGAGGCATTTCTATTATAGCTTTGACCTTCTTGGGGCCGATCTTTATGCCACGCCTTGAGACTATAAAGCCTAACAACTTTCTAGATGTTACACTAAAGATACATTTCTTTGGATTCAACTTCAAGCCATAATGCTACAGGTGATCGAACACACTCTCAAGAATGCTTAAGTGTTCGCCTCATGTTTTAGATTTTGCAAGAATGTCGTCCACATAGTCTTCTAGGATCTTGTGGATCATGTCATGAAATATGGCTGTCATTACTCTTTGATATGTAGCTCCTACGTTCTTTAGCCCAAATGGCATCATGTTGTAATAGAAGGTACCCCATGGAGTTGTGAATGTTATTTTATGTTGATCTGCTTTTCCTATTCAGATCTGATTATAGCCTGAAAAGCCATCCATGAGTGACAACATCTCATGGCTTGCTGTAAGATCTACGATCATGTCTATGTTGGGAAGCAGGAAATCATCCTTAGGATATGCTTTGTTTAGGTCCCTGAAATTTGTGCAAATTTTGATGTCGCCTGAAGGCTTTGTGACTGGTACCATGTTGGAGATCCAATCTGAGTAATCAATGACTTTGATGATTTTTTCTTGGAGAAGCTTTTCTAATTCTACTTTTACTAGTAAGGCCACTTTTGGATGCATTTTTCTTAGCTTCTGCTTGATTGGCTTGACATTAGGATCCACTGCAAGATTGTGCACAACAAGATTTGGATCGAGCCCAGGCATATGTGCATATGACCATGCAAAGTTGATGGTGGCTTCTTGGAGTAGTGCAGTGAGAGCCATTTCTTCACCCTCTATTAAAGATGTTGCAATGTAGGTGATTCTCGAACATTCTTCTATGCCCAAGTTGACTGGTTTAGTTTCCTCTATGATGATAGGCGACTGCTCGAGTCTGTAATCCTAGATAGGAGGAAGAGGCAAGTCTCCATCTTCTAGCACTTGAATTGCCAAGTTTTTACTAGAAGATACACCCTTTATTTTTACTTTTTTGGAATCAGAATGTGCCCCAGAGGGGGTTTCACATAAGGACTCGTGCTTTTCTCTTTCTATTTCACTTTTGTGGCTAAAGCTTGCCTCCTCCCTGAAATATCCTTTAGGGTCAAGCTTACAGATGTGAGTTGATCCTGAATCTTGATCTGCTTATTGGCCTGATGCTCCCATGAACCTTAGGGGAGCTTCTGTTCTTTGGAACTCATCGATGTGTGTAACACTTGGTTGGTCCTAGTCTATGAGTTTGGGGTGGATGAGGGGAAGTTTATTGAGGTTAATGGTGAGTTGTTGGAGGATAGAAGTGCCCAGGAGGGTATCATCATTAAAGATGTCATCATAAGATTTATTTTCTTCCTCTTCAAGGATGTCTTCAATCTCTATGAGGTCATCCTAACTATTCAAGAAGGGAACATTGGTCATGTTAGTGCCCCTAGTTGTGGTATTGGGCTCTTGTATACAGAGGCAAGGGGTATTAAAGCCAAGACCTTGATGTTGTGGATTCTTTGATGTTGTGATAGGGTCTTTTCTTCTGCCTTCTTGTGGTCCTAGACCACCACCTTGATATTTCCATTGTTCAGTGTCTTACTTGTGCGATTGGGGATACTTGTCTTTGAAGTAGCCAAGAAGTTGAGTGTCAGGTGGTGGGGGATCTTTGTACAACCACCTATTGATGTCAAGATCCATCTCTTAACTATTTATGTTTCCATGGGAGACAAACGTCATAGGTCCCATTTGCTTGATTTCATGATTTACTTCAGTGGGTTTGCTTTGGTGATTTGGGTGCCCTTGTGTATGTGGATCAAGTGAGAGGGCCCCAATTGCAAATGCATCATTCAGCGTGTATTCACCACAACCCTAGTTGTTGATCTTGATGGAAGAGAGAGTGGAAGTGAGAATAGTCTCTGGATCGCAATGGGATCGGGATGAGCTAGCAATAGAAGTGCCAATGTTGGTTCCAGGACAATGAGTGGAATGAGGGAATGATTCTTCCATCACATGGTAGTATGTGAAAGGTTGGGAATCGGCATGGATGGTAACCTTAGTGCTTTGGTGTAGAAATTTGATGCACTAATGGTAAGTAGATGGTGCATCCTTGATGGAATGGATCCATGGTCGGCCGAGGAGGATGTTGAATGGTAAGTCAAGATCAACAACATGGCAGATGATGTCGTGTTGCTGGGCCTAGCTGAATAGGAGAAATAATAGTACCTTTAGAGGTATGCTCCAAGTTGTCATATGCCTTGATGGTGATGACTTCATGTGATATGTCAGCCTCTGTAAACCCAATATGTTGAATGAACTTCAAATTACACAAGTTTAGGGCTGAGCCATTATCTATCACGATCCTTTTGATGGAAAAATCTCTAACCATGATGGTGATGTGGAGAGGGAGATTATGATTAGGTGCAACAGCTAGTATGTCAGATGGTTTGAAGGAAAGAGCACATGGTGCAGATAGATGTCCCACAAGGTTTTCAAACTAGATGGTGTTTATATCTGTGGGGACTTGTGCTTCATGGAGGGCTCGGTCAAGGATTTCTTGATGGAGGGGTGAAGTGCAGAGAAGGTCGAGGATGGAGATTTGGGTTGGTGTATTCCCAAGATTTTCTATAAGGTTGTATTGTGCATTATGTGCTGGTCTTGGATGTGCACCGACGACAGTTATCCGACCTCTATGGGTGGTAATGTGACACACTTACTATCTACTCCTTTAACATGGATGACATTGACTGTGGGTTCGACTTGGGTTATACATCTAATAAACTTGTCATTTACAATCAACATGATCTCCTTGTTTGCCTTTGCCTTGGTTTCGATTAGGAGGATTAGCATTAGCTTGATTTTTCCTAGCATTGTGCCGAGGGAACACATTTTGATAGATTTGCAAATTGGCATTAGGCGAGGGTTGCGCAGGTGTGTCCACTTGGATCTCCTTTTGGTCAATGAGATCTTGGATGTAGTGTTTGAGTTTCATACACCTTAGGGTAGTGTGTCCTTTGACACGATGATAATCATAGTATTCATGATCTTTGTACTAGTTAGGCTTAGGAGTTGCATCATCAAACTATTGGATTGGTGGGTAAGTGATCAAGTTGGCCTTGGCCATTCTGTGAAAGATAACATCCAGAGGTTCACCAAGTGGTGTGAAGGTCCTCTTCTAATAATTATGGGCTCTGGGTCTATTATGATTGGGAGTAGTATTGATGGCATTAACCTGATTGGTTGGATTTCCTTGATGGGCTTGATATGCTTGGTGTTGATAGTTCTGCTGATTATTTTGAGGCTGATATTATTGCATAGGTTGTGTTGATGAGTTTGAGGCTATTGTTGATATGCAGGAAAAGGTGTAGGACCGACCACAATGATTTGGACATTCTTGGTGTCCGTAGCTCCATCAGTGATTGCATTTTTGTTATGATTCCAGTAATGAGGTTTATCATTGCTGGGTTTACTTTGGGAATCATTTTTGTAATGATGGAGTGTGCCTTCATCTAGGAGGCCTCTTTCAATATCTATCCCTTTTCTTTTGATATCCTGATATGTTTGGATACAGTTCATTCTCATGAAGTGGGCTAGTTTGGGATGCAGGTTATTGATGAAGATCTTGGTTAGATGTTTCTCGAGTAGTTGGTATGATAACCTGGTCATGAGGTTCTGTCATCACTGCAAGTAGTCTAATATGCTTTCTCCTTCTTTCTGTTTGGAGTTGCAAAGATATAGTAAGGTCAACTCATTCTCGACGTTGTGGGCATATTGGGCAATGAACTTCTTAGAGAGCTCGACAAAAATTGTGATTGTCCCACATGGTATCTTGTAAAACCACTCAACATCAGTTCCTCCCAAGATTTTGGGGAATAGGCACAAAAGATAATTATCACTGTAAGCCACTTCTTGGCATGCCATATAGAACTCTTTGATGTGGTTCACTGGGTCTCCTTTTCCTTGATATTTATCAAACTTGGGTGTCTCAAAGTTCTTAGAGAAAGGAAGAGTTTCGATCGATCAGTCAAATGGGTAGGGACACACCTCTTCAAACTTGAAGGTTTTATTCTTTGTACTAGTTTGGAGCTCCTTAAGGGAATTCTTCATTGCTTCCCACTCAGTATTGATTGGCATTGGAGTGGGTACTCCCATTTGGAATAGATCTAATGGTGCTAGTGAATAAGGGTGATTTTGACATGGATATTGTGGAGTGGGATATGGAGATTGTCTAGTAAAATAGGCAGATTAGAATGGATTTTGGAGTGATGATTGCTGGGGAGGATATTGCTGATACAGTGCTAGGGTATATTGTGGTGGAGGATATGGAACTGCTTGCTGGTGTTGGGGGATGATGGGATTTTGTTGTTGCACTGGATAAGATGAAGCTTGTTGCTGCTGGGGAATGATAGGGATTTATTGTTATGATTGGAAGTATTGCTGTTGCGGAGGAGGTTGGTGGAATGATGCAGCTTGCTGATAAGATGGTCCTTGCTGAACTTGGCTTTGTGCTTGGTTGATGTGGGATGGATGCATTCCCGTATTGCTTAAGGGTGGAACTGATGTAGGGAAACCAAAAGCAGGAGGTGGTTGGGCAAGGTAGCTTGCAAGATGGGATGAACTCTACTGGTGAGGTGGTGGAGCTTGCTGAGAAGCATTGGGTGGTGTGGATAGATGGTTTGCAAATGGGAAAAAGGATGAAGCTGGTAGAGGTTGAGATGGTTGTTGTTGCGTTGCTTGTGAGAAGGTGTTTTGTTGATTTGATGGCATGGATGCGGTGAAGTGGTTTGGTATTCCTAAGGCTTGCATTTCTTCTTTAGTGAGGCTCCATCGAGAACCAGTGCGCGATGGGAACTATGATGTAGAGGATGCTGGAAAGGTAGATGTGATGGGAGTTTGGGACACAAATGGTGGATTTGAAAAACCCATGGAAGGCATACCTGCGGTGAAGGCATTTTGTTGGGCTTGTGCCTAGGTAGATGTTTGCTGGGGGGTGAACAAAGATGCTTGCGTTCCCCATGAAAAGGGTGATGCTGATGTGGAAGCTTGCTGGGAGAAAGAGGAGAATGATTGCATTGCCCCTAGAAATGATATCATGGGTGTAGAAGCTTGTAAAGTGAAGGGTAAGGATGATTGCATCCCCCCCAAAAATAATGGTGTTGCTTGACCCATGGAAGGTGGCAGAATTGCTTGTGTAAAGGCTTATGTTGGGGGTGGCGTTTGGTTTTGCAAAAATCTTTGGGTAGGGATGATGGATTGAGCTGCTATGGAAGATGATGGTGCACCTATGAGAGGAAATGGAGTGGATTGTGTTTCTTATGTTGTAGCGCTTGCGAAACTGCTTTGCAAAAGAGGAGATGGGTGAAGCTACTTGGGATATGTGGAAAAGTGGATCAGGGATCTGTTGGATGATGGGGGTATATACTTCTGCTGGGATTCAGATGTTGTTGATGGGGATGCGAGGTTGGAGATATGGTGGAATGGGAGTACCCTCTTGTGTGAAGTTAGCCCACATGTTTCGTTGATTCTAAGTAGTGAGTGCACTAACCACTTGTGCATTCCCCAGATGATTTATGGATGTTTCTATTACAAAAGAAGCTAGGGGGATATTGGGATCATCCTACACACTACTAGTTTGTTGAATCTAGGGATCGTAAGCTACCATCAGGCTGGTAGAAATTTTGGGATCAGATGAGCTGGGGACTTGATAAGGATCCATGTTCCTTCATTTTCTAGATCTTGTCTCGACAGGCATGGAGTGGAGATGCATATGCTAGATGGATGTAAGATGTTCCTAAAAGATTCTAAAGAATGATGGATGCAATCCTAAGAAACCTCTAAGGATGGTGGAGTTCTAGAATGTAATGCAAGGCTTGGAGGCGTGCTTGGATTTGGATCAAGGATGACGAAAGATTGGTGGGAATTGGCGAAACACTTGGCGATGGGGGGGGATTGGTGGGATATTCTGATTTGGATCAAGATTTGGTGGATGATTGGTGGGAGATGGCAAAAGATTACTAAGTGTCAACAAATGAGTTGTTGTTTTCCCTAATGGAGGATCAGTGATAGGATTTGGTCAACCTAGGATAGACTAATGATCTTTCGTCAACTAGATTCTTATCAATGCAAGCCAATCTATTGCTCGAGATGATGAGGCTATGCAAGGACAAGTTGGATTTCCTTTAGATAATGCTCTGTCAAATGGGGTAATTTCTGATTTTAGGATAAGGATTGAAAAAAAATCAAAGGTTTTGAACACTAAGTGTTTAGATTTGGATCACTGGATTTGGTGCAAGTATGGTGAGGTTGAATTGGATGCTGGATTTGGATCAATGATTTGGGATTCTGATTGTGGATTTCTGATGGAATGATGGTGAAAGATTGTGGAATGATGCTATTTCTAAGAGAATGACCTAGATGTAACTGAAATGGATGACCTGTGATGCAACTAGGAAGATGATAATGAATGCAACTAAGAATGACTTTAGGATGCAACTAAGGATTTGGTGATGATGCAAGGATGAAATTAGGATGAACTAGGATGAAGTACTGTCGAGATGACATTTGGGATCTAAAGGTAGAATGAACATGCAATGGATCCAGCTAGTCTTCTCTTTCAAGATTGACGTAGTGATAGTTTACTCAAAATCTATAAGCAAACTGGTTGACTTTTGTGTTATAGCCCACGTTATCAAGCTTTTCTTGATACTTTTCTTCAGTTTGGGTTGCTTGTACAAAAGATTGATGGCTTTTAAGATTTCTCTCTGCAACTTTCTTCTCTTGATAGGCTTGAGATTTGGGAATTTTAGCCTTCGAGTGTTTGATCAAATCGGACATAACTTGGGGAGATTTTGATATTTGAATTGAGACAAAATATTTTGGGTATTTGATTTTGAAGGTTTCTTCTGCAAGTTTTTCTAAGTATCTCAAATCAAGTTGTAGATTAGTTTGATGTTTCCAATGGCAAAGGGTAGACTTGACAAAGACTTTTGAAACAACAATCTCACAAGGGACAAAGCAACCTTGTGGGATACAAGTAAGATGGAAAACTCTTGAATCTGAAAAAGATTTGAAAGGTGTATGTTCCAAAAAATGTTTTTACTAAACTTTTGACTGTGCAAATCACTTCAATAAGATCTACCTAAGGGAAGTGAGTATCAAAATCATTTCCCACAGCTTGATACCCCCTGAAAGGGTAATCATATGGTGAGTATCTTAAGGTGATCTGGTAAACCCCTTGGATCAGTCCTTGCACAAGGATTTTGATACCTTTGGATGTGGATAGGGTAGCTTCTATTTTATCAAGTTTGTAGTTGTTCTGTGGAGTCCTCCCAATTAGTTTGTACGTGCATGACTCACTTAAGAGCCTAGTTGACCATGCTGAAATAGTAGGGATTATTCACCTACCCCAGGCTACCATCAACATGCATTTCTCGAGCTTGAGGGGATGTAAGTGAGAGTTTTCTCAATGCTTTATTTCTATACCGATCAGGGAAGATACTGGTTTGAGGTCATTCTTCGGAGAGGAAGTGCTTTTCTCCCTGAATAGGCTATTGGAAATTGCAATTGAAGCAATTGTTATATTGTCATTGATGTCAAACCTTAACTAGTAAGACTGTTGCTATCTAAGAAAGTACTATATCTATTTGATTGTTGAGAAGGGGATAGGCAAGGTTGGTAACAATAGCACCTAAGGAAAGGTTGAGTTATCTTGATACTTCAATGAGTACTTGATTATGTGGCACAATGATAAGACAATGTATTGTTTATCTAAGTAAGAATGAAGACTCAAATGGTAGGCTTAACCGAGCAAAAGTGAAGAAATCTAGTTTAAGCTGAGTGATGTTAGTGTCAACCGAGCTAGTATATGCCAAGTAAAATCAGTGTTGACCGAACATTAGCTAATTGTCGAGGAAATAGTTTTTGTGGTGATCGAGCTTTCTAATGAAGACTGAGGAGTTGAACACTATATTGACTGAGTGTCAGTATTTTACATTTGAGGAAGAATTCAGATTTCCAACCGACATAGTTGAATTCTTGGATTATGTAAAACGTGTTGAATTTATTTATTGATTGTATGGAAGTATTTATTGTACTATAAAACATTTTATTGTAAATATATTAAGAGATTTGAGATATTTCTAGAAGGATAGATGAAGAACATAAAGTTGGAAGGATTCGATGAATCTGACCTAACCCTAAGATCTATGAAGGAGATTAAGCAGAAAAAGATGTATTGACCTAATTGAGGAAGTATTCAGGAAACCTAAGCATGAGGTTGAGAAGTGGATGCTGGAAGTATTGTTGATGTTATTGACTGTCTAAGCAGAAAAGGCTGAAGGAGAAGTGGTGTGATTGCTTGAAGAGATTTTTGAGAAGATCAATGATGGAGATGGAAAAGGTTCACAGTCAGTAAGCCAACATATGTGTAAGGAATTGGATCTGATATTTGCAAAGTGAGATGTATGTTTCTCAGATCAATACTACTATTACTTTCTAACCATTGTATCAGTCAAAATCCTTTTAACAGAGGTTGACCTAACAGTCATTTATATAAATCCTTTAAACAAGGTTGCATTCTAATGGGATGTATGTAAGTCCTAAAACAAGGTGCACTTTTAAAAGAGTGGTTGAAATCCTTTAACCGGGTAACACCTGACAGTGTGTTTGTAACCTTTGACAAGGTTAGCTTTTCACAGAGCTCACTTCATAAGAGTGAAAATAATAGTAACATGTGACAAAGTGGTTTTTCCCTAATTTGGTTTCCACTATAAATCTCAGTGTTAATACTTGTTTGAATGTTTTGGTTTGAACATTTATGTGTTTTACAAGTTAGATACTATTGGGTAGTGGACTGCACTATTATATGTTTATGTTATGCAATCAGTAATGACCGAGTAGCTGTTGGTTGTTGGATTTGATTTGTTGAAGAGTTTTAAAGTTTTTTTTATACATCTGGACCTGAGAACAACTGATTCACCTCCCCTCATTGTTGTTCTAAATCATATTAACAATTGGTATCAGAGCGGTTGGTGCTTACAGAGAACAAGTTTAAAGGTACTTGAAGCAAATGATCAGGATGTATAAGAAGGAGGTACCAAAGCTAAATAAGGAGAACTTCCTTGCATGGAAAAGTTTGATGAAGTTGCATCTGGCTGGTATTGGTGATTCTACAAAGTATTATGTTGAGCATGACTATGTCACATATGTTGCACCTCTGACTGCAGAGGAAATGAAAGCTAAACAAGAGCACAACCAAGTAATGTTGGAGATTGCATTTGCCCTAACTTATCTAGAATTTGAAGACATCAAAGATTGCACTAATGCAAAGAAAATGTGGGATACTCTTGCAAACATCTATGGTGATGACATTAATATACTGAGAGAAAAAGCTGAGAGCTTAAGAGCTAAATTTGATGAAATGAGAATGCAAGAAGGTGAGAATATTGCACAGTATTGTGGTAGAATAAAAGAAGTTGTAAATGTTATTAGAGGAGTAAATGGAACTATTGATGATGAAACTATAACTGGAAAAGTATTGAGAACTCTACGTCCTATTTATGCCATCAAAATTTTAGCAATTCAGGAATCTAGATGTAACCCTAACAATGATCTTACTTTGGAAAGTTTGGTTGGTAAGCTTACTGCTTTTGAACTTTCTAACTATGATAACTTCACTATTGCTAATGTTGAATATGCTTTTAAGTCACAAATGGTTTTGAGTAAGACAAAGAAGGAAAAATAAAGATGCATCAATAAGAGTGAAAGTGAAAGTGATACATCTGATGAAGAACTTGAGGATCTAGAAGCTCTTATGGCTAGAAGACTGAAAAGGGGAAAAGGAATGTACAAAGGTAAACTCCTTATTATATGTTTTTCACGTAATAAAGTTAGTCATATAGCTGGTAGATGTCCTGATAGGGATGATAAGGATGAAGAAAGAGACAATAAGCATAATGACAAAAGAGAAGATAGAGGTTACCGAAGGTACAAGACTACAAAGGAAAAGCTAAGAAATCCTGCTACATTACCGAAGAAGAGATTGACACTGATAGTGATGATTTTGAAATTGAAGTTGTATATGTTGTAATGAAGGATGAGTCTGATGAGGATGAGAAAACTACATTGATATCTTATGTGAATAAAAATGATAAATGAATTATTGACAGTGGTTTTTCACATCACATGACTGGTGACAAAAATAAGTTTGACACCTTAGATCATTATAAAGGTAGAAGTGTGAAATTTGGTAATGATGCACCATGTCCTATTAGAGGTAAATGATTGATTAAGCTGACTGATAAGATCACTTGTGAGAATGCTTATTGGGTTGAGGGTCTTAACTATAATCTGTTGAGTGTTGCTTAGCTTAATAGCACTGGCTATTGAGTGGAATTTCATCACAAGAAGGCCAAAATATTTAATGCCACTGGTGAAATGATTGGAAGTGGAGAACAGACAAGAGGTAATTTGTTCTATCTAGACCTATTTGAAGAAACATGTATGATTGCACAACTTGATGATATTTGGTTATGGCATAAGCGGCTATGTCATGTTAATTTTGATAATCTGGTAGAAATTAGTAAAAAGAAGAAAGTGAGAGGTCTGCCTAGATTGAAGAAACCTGAGAATGGAATGTGCAAAGAATGTTAGTTGGGTAAGATGACAAAGTCTAATTTTAAGAGAAAGAATTTTACTTTTGAGAATGCTTTAGATTTGGTTCATACTGACCTTTGTAGACCTATGGGGGTACAAAGCTATTGTGGTGCTAGATATTTTATCCTATTTGTCATTTATTATACTAGAATGACGACTGTAATGTTCTTAAAAGAAAAATCTGATGCTTTT
The DNA here is from genome assembly GCA_027943335.1 of Chamaecyparis obtusa. Lineage (NCBI taxonomy): Eukaryota > Viridiplantae > Streptophyta > Pinopsida > Cupressales > Cupressaceae > Chamaecyparis > Chamaecyparis obtusa. The sequence goes on along the minus strand of BSBK01001050.1, from coordinate 451,830 downwards.
AAATTTTTTAAGTGGTACTTGGCTAAGGTTGAAAAGGAGATAGGTAGGAACCTGAAGTGTCTGAGATCTGACCGAGGTGGAGAATTTATATCCAATGAATTAACCTATTTTGCAATGATAGAGGGATCAAAAGATAGATGTCTGCACCAAGAAATCCTCCACAGAATGGTATAGCAGAGAGAAGGAAAATATCTATCATGGATTGTGCAAGGACATTAATGATTGAAAAGAATGTTGCACAAAAGTAATGGAGAGAAGCTGTAAGTACAACTATTTATACTCTTAACTGAGTACAGATAAAAAAAAGGTACAAATCTGACACCTTATGAGTTATGGCATGGGTATGCACCTAATGTAAATTATTTTAAAATTTTTGGAAGAAAATGCTACATACTAAAGGACAATAGGAATGGGAAATTTGATGCTAAAAGTGATGAAGGCATATTCCTAGGCTATTCCACAAAAGTAAAGCTTATAAGTGTTTGAACTCTAACACTAACAAAATTGTGGAAAGTGTGAATGTCAAAGTTGATGAGTATGCAGAGAAAAAAGAAGCTACCAGCAAAAGAGAACTAGAAGATTATAAATATTTTGTGTATATAGAGGAAGGAGAGGAAAGTGACATACTTGCACCTGATGTAGAGTCTCGGGTAAGAAATGATGAGCATCAGGAAAACAATGACAAGAGAGAAGAAGAATGTGCCGAGCAATAGGAGGAAGCTACCGAGTATCAGGAAGAGGTTACCAGGCATTGAGAAGCTGAATTTGATAATCTTGTTGGTGAACCTAAAGAGCAAGATGAAAGGAGAGTAGAACTTATTTTGGTACAATATGTAAGGAGACATCACAAGCCTGAACAAATAATTGGAGACAAAGATATTGGAGTTCTGACTAGAAGCAAAATAAGAGATCAGACATGTTTACTATGTGAATTTGAGCCTAAGACAACAAGGGAGGCATTAGAAAATGAAGTCTGGATACAAGCAATGAATAAGGAGATAGACCATATAGAGAAGAATGATACCTAGACTTTGGTGCCGAGACCAGAAAATAAAAATTTCATTGGAACAAAGTGGGTGTTCCAGAATAAGCTCAATGAGCATGGTCAAATCACAAGAAACAAGGCTAGGCTGGTATGCAAAGGCTATGCACAAGAAGAAGGAATAGATTATGAGGAGACATTTGCCCCTGTAGCTAGATTGGAAGGAGTAAGAAACTTACTTGCATATGCTGCCTACAAAGATTTCAAGGTATACCAAATAGATGTTACGTCTACATTTTTAAATGGTATATTAGAAGAAGAAGTGTACATTGAACAACCAGAAGGATTTGTTGATCCAAACAACAGACACATGGTTTACAAACTAAATAAAGCACTATATGGACTAAAGCAAGCTCCCAAAGCATGGTATGAGAGATTGTACAACTACCTAATATAGATTGGATTCTCAAGCACAAATGACACAAGCAATTTGTACATGAAAGATGAAGAAGGTAAAGGAATCTTGTTGGCTAAGATTTTTGTAGATGATATTATATTTGGTGGACAAGATGCCCTGTGTAAGAAATTTTCAAATGAATTGCAAACTGAATTTGAAATGAGTATGTTTGTGGAGATTAAATTTTTTGTTGGTTTACAAGTATATCAAATGGAGAAAGGAATTTTCATCACACAATCTAAATATGTTCATGAGATACTGAAAACCTTTGGTATGGAAGATTCAAGGCCAGTAAGTACTCCCATGGCTAGTGGACAAAAGTTGTCTAAAAATGATGATGTTGCAGAAGTAAACCAAACTTTGTATATATCCATGATTGGAAAGATGCAATATGTTGTACACAACAGACCAGATATTGCTTTAGCTGTTGGGATTGTGGCAAGATTCTATGCCAATCCTAAGTAAACTCACATGATGGCTGTCAAAAGAATAATGAGATATTTGAAAGGGACTGCTGACTATGGATTGTACTACAAGAAGCATGAAAAGTTTGAACTGAGAGTATATAATGATGCTAATTGGGAAGGAAATGTGGATGACAAAAAGAGTACTAGTGGTGGAGCTTTCTTTCATGGACAATCAAGAAACAAAATTGCATTTCCCAATCTACTGCTGAAACCGAGTATGTGGCTGTAGCAGTGAACTGTTCAAACTTGGTATGGATAAAGCAATTGTTGGTAGGCATGAAAGAAGAGATCACTGAACCAATTGTCATATTTCGTGACAACACAAGTGCTATCAACATCTCTAAGAATCCAGTGATGCACACAAAGACCAAACACATCACAATCAAGTATCATTACTTGAGGGAACTAGTACAAGATAAAGAGGTCCGAATGGAATATGTGAATACAAAAGGACAACTAGTAGACATATTCACTAAAGATTTACCTAAAGAAGCTCATGAATATCTGAGAAGTCAATTAGGGGTTCTTCCCCTAACTGAGGCTGCCTAGTCAAGCTAGGAGCACTGCATCAAATGTGCTGCATAGAGTATCTGACAAATTGATGCAGAGACAGGTCACACTTTAGGACCAGCCTAGAGTTGTGAAAAGTATAGCAAAGCCAAGAATCAGTCATAAGAAAAGATGACAAAGGGAGAAATACTATTACTGAGCTGAAAAATGATATCTACATTTTTAGGATGTATGTTTTAGTTGTTGCTTTGGCATTTTTGTCAAAGAGGGAGATGATCACAGATGAATACACATGGTGAGATTTCATGGAAGATCAAGTAAGAGGGAGAGATTTTAGTGGATGGTCATACAAGCATGGCTAATTGATTCTGTATCAGAATGAAGCTAAGGATATTATAAATATTTCTGATGGACAGATAAGTTTTGGATTGGTTGGTAATTCATGTGTTATTCATATGGTGTTGCCATTAATGTCAAAGAGGGAGATTGTTGGAAACTGAAATTGAAGCAATTGTTGTATTGTCATTGATGTCAAACCTTAACTGGTAAGACTGTTGCTATCTAAGAAGGTACTATATCTATTTGATTATTGAGAAGGGGATAGGCAAGGTTGGTAACAATAGCACCTAAGGAAAGGTTGAGTTATCTTTATACTTCAATGAGTACTTGATTATTTGGCACAATGATAAGACAATGTATTGTTTATCTAAGTAAGAATGAAGACTAAATTGGTAGGCTTAACCGAGCAAAAGTGAAGAAATCTAGTTTAAGCTGAGTGATATTAGTGTCAACCAAGGTAGTATATGCTGAGTAAAATTAGTGTTGACCGAACATCAGCTATTGCCGAGGAAACAATTTTTGTGGTGACTGAGCTTTCTAATTAAGACCGAGGAGTTGAACACTATATTGAACGAGCGTCAGTATTTTACATTTGAGGAAGAATTCAGATTTCCAGTCGACATAGTTGGATTCTTGTATTATGTAAAATGTGTTGACTTTATTTATTGATTGTATGGAAGTATTAATTGCACTGTAAAACTTTTTATTGTAAATCTATTAAGAGATTTGAGATATTTCTAGAAGGATAGATGAAGAACATAAAGTTGGAAGGATTCGATGAATCTGACCTAACCCTTAGATCTACAAAGGAGATTAAGTAGTAAAAGATGTATTGACCTAATTGAGGAAGTATTAAGGAAACCTAAGCATGAGGTTGAGAAGTGGATGCTAGAAGTATTGTTGATGTTATTGACTGCCTAAGTAGAAAAGGTTGAAGGAGAAGTGGTGTGATTGCTTGAAATTTTTTTTGAGTAGATCAGTGATGGAGATGGAAAAGGTTCACAGTCAGTAAGCCATCATATGTGTATGGAATTGGATCTGATATTTGCAAAGTGAGTTGTATGTTTTTAAGATCAATACTACTATTACTTTCTAACCATTGTGTCAGTCAAAATACTTTTAACAGAGGTTGACCTAACAATCATTTGTATAAACAAGGTTGCATTCTAATTGGATGTATGTAAGTCCTATAACAAGGTGCACATTTAACAGAGTGGTTGAAATCCTTTAACCAGGTCACACCTGACAGTGTGTTTGTAACCGTTGACAAGGTTAGCTTTTCACAAAGCTCACTTCAGAAGAGTGAAAATAATAGTAACATGTTACAAAGTGGTTTTTCCCTAATTGGGTTTCCACTATAAATCTTGGTGTTAATACTTGTTTGAATGTTTTGGTTTGAACATTTATGTGTTTTACAAGTTAGATACTATTGGATAGTGGACTCCACTATTATATGTTTCTATTATGCAATCAGTAATGACCGAGTAGCTATTAGTTGTTAGATTTGATTTTTTGAAGAGTTTTAAAGTTTGTTTTATACATCTGGACCTGAGAACAACTGATTCACCCCCCCTCTCTATTGTTCTAAATCATATTAACATAGGCCTCTCTAAAAGTAAAACATGTAAACTTGTTTGAGTTCAAGTGTTTTATGTTACTTATTTTAACAAGGATTTGTAGAAATGGGAAACTCCTAGATGCACATCATGAAGATTCTTTTCCCAAATTGATTTAAGTGTGTTGAATTTTGAAAACTTTTGAAGACACAAGTGTTTAAGATTTTGATTTGTTCTTTCTCTCTTCAAAAAGTAAAAATTTCAAGTGATTGCAAGTTCTTTATTTGGGCATTCGAGATTGAGTTTGCATGTTGCCTTAGGAACTTTGAAAATGAGCTTTGTTTTGATTTTTAAGTCATTCAAGATTGAGTTTTGTTTGAACTGAACTTGAAAGAGGAAGGAATATAGATTCTTTTCTTTCTCTTTTAAATCATTCAATATTTTGTTTGATTTGGACTCAATGTAAAAATGACTTCTTTGGACCTTTGATTTTGCATTCAAGACTTTTGTGTGTTAGTTTGTATGTTTTATACCCAAAATGAGATTCCTAGATTTAGTTTGATGCATGAAAACTTAGGAAACATTCAAGATTTTGCAACAAGAGATTTGTTCACATCAATAAAAAAGCTTTAGGACTGATTTAGGAAATTTTTGAAACCTTTAGGAATGTTTAGGAACCAATTTGGAAAGATTAGAAAAGATTTTGTTTGATTTTTGTTCCTAGTTTGCATTGAGACTTTTAACAAAACTTTGAGATATTGTAAATGAAGTTATTTTTAGCTCTCTTTGATGCATTTGAATTTGATTTAGGACACTTAGGATGATTTTTGAGTTGATTAGGAACCACTTAGATTTGCAATGCAAACTTGATGTTCTTTTTATGCTCCCAAAACATGAAATGTTCCTACTTTGCATGAATGCATTCTAAAAGCCCTAGATTTGCATGGTTTGAAGCTCTTTTTATCCAATTGAAAGACCTTAGGGATGATGTTGATTGATTTTAGGACCAAATAGGAAATTTTTAAGTTGATTAGGACTGATTAGGAATGAATAGCAGACATTTGCAGATTTCTTTGATTTTAGGCACTTAAGAGTTGTGTTTAGTGTTCATTTTAAGCAACCAAATGAAATATTTGAAGTCCTAATTGATCAAATGAGTTGATGAGCCTTAGGGCCTTATACTAGTACATTTTGCACTATTTTTTGATGCACTATTGGTCAAAGTTTTTACCCAACACAGTCAAATAGTTGACCAACTATTTCATCGCTATTATCAGCGTCGAAATATCGACCCATTCCTAAAACCGTCGAATGTTCGACATCAATATTGGTAAAAAATGAGGACAATGTAGGCCAAAAATAACATTGGAAAGTGTTGGTGTATTGGTCAATCTTTTGACCAATATAAATTAATAATGGTCGAAAACTTTGGTCGCTCTAACCAGGATGCCAAACTCGCGACAATCATATTTCGACCACATTTGGTTGAAATATTTAGCGGCTCCGACCAGGATGCAAAACCCATGATGCCACATTTCAAGATAGAATGGTCAATTTTAGGCCAAACTTTCGACATAGGTGGGTCAAAAATTTGACTCAACACAGAGTGTTTAAAAAAAAATTGAAGATAAATATCCAGACTAATCACCAACGACATCCTAATCGGTGATTAGTCTAGATATTTATCTTCAGGTGTCCACACTAATTCTACTACTTGTTTCTAGTGGGTCCCTGCTCGTTCTATTTTCTAGACTGCTTTGGGCTCTAGCAACCCATCTGCTCTGCATGAAACTATGGGGTTTTTCATTTTTTTTGAACTATTTGAGAGATAGGCTTTGATTGGTGATCCATGAATTGGTAGAGCTTCCTCTTAGATGCCCAAAAGTCTTCAAATCTATTGGTGTGAAGCCCCTAAAGGGTATTCTTCTCTATGGGCCTCCTGGTTGTGGGAAAACTTTAATTGCTAGGGCAGTGGCAAATGAAACCGGTGCCTTCTTTTTCTGTATCAATGGACTTGAGATCATGTCAAAGTTGGCTGGAGAAAGTGAAAGCAATCTCCAGAAGGCTTTTGAGGAGGTTGAGAAGAATGCCCTATCCATTATATTTATTGATGAGATATTACATATATTTGTCAGCGGGCTTGCAAGTATGCTATTAGAGAAAATATTGAGAAGGTAAGTTTCAATTGTGGCGGATTTTGCAAACTAGATTTGGCTATGACTTTCTTAGTGGTTTTTTTTGAGCTGGTTTGTTAGAATTTTACATTTTTTGATTCAATTTTCCTCAACTTGTATCTTATTATTCAAATTTGTCATGTCCTCTTTCCTCTGCACTTTTACAGGATAATATTGAACGTGAAAGAAAAAGAAGTGAGAACCTCGAGGCAATGGACAAGGATGATAGTGATGAGGTAGCTGAAATAAAGGCTGCTCATTTTGAGGAGTCAATGAAATATGCCTGAAGAAGTGTCAATGATGCTGATATTTAGAAGTATCAAGCCTTTGCACAAACACTACAACAATCTCGAGGCTTTGGTTTTGAATTTTGATTTCCTAGTGCTTCTGGTGCTTCTAATGTATTTGCTACAACAGATAATAAAGATGACGATGACTTATACAGTTAGGAAACTTAGTAAACAATTGTCATCTTAATGAAGTGACAAATGTGTCTGTTCTAGCAAGGACCTTCTGCTGACAAATAGCCAATGCTATTCAATTTGGCTCCAGATTTTGCTTGTATGAGTTTTATCTGTTCATATGTTTGAAACTTTATTTAGTTTATCAACCCTTTAGACGAGGACTTACTAACTTGTAAGTCTTTAGAGAAATATTAACTATGGCAAGGAAATTTAGCTATGGGAAATTTTTCTCAAGTGGTAGATAATGCTACGAAAACCTTACTTTTTTTTAAAAAAATCCCCCTGGAAAATATTCTATACTAAATTAATTCTACAACAAAGAAAGTATAGTTCAAGTAATTTTGACTGGTGATCCATGAATTGGTAGAGCTTCCTCTTAGATGCCCAAAACTCTTCAAATCTATTGGTGTGAAGCCCCAAAAGGGTATTCTGCTCTATGGGCCTCCTGATTCTAGGAAAACTTTAATTGCTAGAGCTGTGGCAAATGAAATTGGTGCCTTCTTTTTCTGTATCAATGGACTTGAGATCATGTCAAAGTTGGTTGGAGAAAGTGAAAGCAATCTCCAAAAGGCTTTCTATGAGTCTGAGAAGAATGCCTCGTCCATTATATTTATTGATGAGATATTACAAAGATTTGTCAGCGGGCTCTAGCAATCCATCTGCTCTGCTCTGCGTGAAACTGTGGGTTTTTTCATTTTGTTTGAACCATTTGAGAGATAGGCTCTGACTGGTGATGCATAATTGGTTTGCATGTTTGCAGCATGGAAGTAGTGTTGGGGATGCTAGTGGTGCTGCAAACAAAGTCCTTAACCAGTTGTTGACGGAGATGGATGGTATGACAACCAAGAAAATAGTTTTCATTATACCTAATGGCATTGGCTTGTTATACCAAAGGATTCAATGGAGCTGATATTAGAGAGATTTGTCAATGAGCTTGCAAGTATGCTATTAGAGAAAATATTGAGAAGGTGAGTTTCAATTGCGGTGACTTTTGCAAACTAGATTTGGTTATGAATTTATTAATGCTTTTTTTGAACTGGTTTGTTAGAATTTTACATTTTTTGATTCAATTTTCCTCAACTTGTATCTTATTATTTAAATTTTTCATGTTCTCTTTCCTTTGCACTTTTATAGGATATTGAACATGAAAGAAAAAGAAGTGAGAACCCCAAGGCAATGGATGAGGATGATAGTGATGAGGTAGCTGAAATAAAGGCTGCTCATTTTGAGGAGTTAATGAAATATGCTCGAAAAGTGTCAGTGATGTATTTGTTACTGCTACTGCTTCAGATGTATTTGCTAAGATGATTTCCCCCGCCAAGATGATGTGCATCCATTTTATGGAGATCTACCAAATATTTTATATGATAAAGATCACTACAAGTTGGCCCTTGGCCAGATCAATATTGCTCGCAATCTCATTGCCAAAGTGGCCAAAGACTATGTTAGACTAATAAAATATGGGGATTCTCTTTACCGCTGCAAATCTTTGAAGGTTGCTGCACTTGGATGGATATGTACCATTGTTAAGAGAATTGGACTGAGTTTGGCTTACCTCAAACAGGTGAGGCAACATATGGTTATGTTCTTTTTCTATCTATCTGGTTTTCACTACCTATCATTCCTTGGGATATCTTGCAAGGGATCTATAAATTGATGGTCTATATTTTGGTGGGTGTCTTGTATGGGCCTATGAACTTTTTTATCTTATCTTTTTTTTTCAATCCTACAACTAGATTTTGATATGTGGATTGCTTGTAAGGAACTTTGATACTGCCATTTTAGTAGTTCTTCATATGATAGTTTTCTATGCAGTCCCTATTCTAGGCTTTATTTGTACATTTTTTATCTCAATATTAAAAGAATTAATTTAGTTAAATAAAGCTTTATGTCCCAAACAAAATGACAACTAGGATGTGAATTTAATCTTTCTGATAACTAAAGAGTCAAAAAAGATAACAGATGGTTCAATATAACCTACAACTCTGTCCATGTAAGAGTTGAACTCTAAAATTTATGGTATGAAGACCTGCAACTTGCAGCTAAGAATATGATACTGAATAATTATGACTTATTTTAAAAATTCAGGAAAACTTAACCATTTTTGTAGCGATTACTTAAAAAAAGTATACCTAATCGATGACTCAATATTTGTAACCTCTCAGAAACTTTTCCTTTCCACTTCAATATCTTTCCTTGATAATTCTTGATCTCCTCAGAACCACTAGAAAAAAAATAATGACAACAAAACTTGCTACTTTAGAAAATTGCATCAATACTTAACTTAAACATTACAGTCATGATGGGTGTAACAAAATATGATATACTAATAGACAAACTCATTTTTCACAAAATGGCATTAAGCATGGATTTTGGTTTACATGTGGTACATCAATTCCTTCATCGAAGACATTATCTATTACATTTATAATTGTTTATTTAGGTTCCATAGCACTAGCATATACACAAAAAGAATCTGTATTAAAAAAAAATGGACACTACTTATATATAAAAATAACTCATTAAAAAAAAAGAGGCCACTGAGGATAATTACATAGGTCTCTAGAAACAACATTACCCAGCTCTTTCTCTCAAGCCAAAGACTCAGTGTGTTCAATTTCCCAGACTAGCAGTCAATTCTATGTTGAGTATATCTGTCAGGCCCTCCTGTAGTTTGAACGAATTAAGAATAGAAGATAGGAACTGATTTAACACTTCACCTACTCAAAAACACAAACCAATGAAATAATCCACATTAGGCCAAGAGAGGTAGACACATTCAATATGAGAATACTTACACAAAATGAAGCCGAATCATGCCAGAAAATGACAATGAGAAGTTGACTACTGGCCCTTCTAGTTTTTTATTTGATAGTTGCTTGACAATGACACATTAAAAATGCACTTATGAGAAAAGACCTGGAACAAATGAAATTGATTAAATAATGAAGGTATGTTAGTTTAAGCTTCACTTGGTTTCGAGAATAATTTAATAGTCTCTACTTAACAAGGCCAACCACATGAAGGTGGAAGCTCATCTAGCCTCACCCCCCTCCCCCTAACATCAATCTAAATTCCCCATTAACACATAAAAATATTCATTAACATGACATATAATTTAGTATTACCACACACCATTCATAGATAATTACTTAAAACAACGTTGATGGAGTTATTATGATAGTTTTACAAATATTTTTATCACAATTTGATGTTCAAGATAGGGGAAAATCACTTGCAACAATAGAGGCAATAGATGTAGATATAGATGATGATATCCCAAAAATCCCTAATATAATAAATACAGTGAAGAAAAAACTAAAAAGAGTCAATGCAGAAATTATTACTATTTTGCATGATGCTACTACCGGCCTCACCGCGATGTCCATGACCAGGTAATTGAGCAAGTAAAAAATCTTGTAACAAGAACAAATACATATTCTAGTTCATGACATAAAAGAGTATAAAATATAAACCTTTATTGAAATTTTGTTATAACTAAAGATTCATTATTGCTTACTTCAAAATGACATGCTCAAGCCATTAATTCATCTATCCTCTTCAGCATCTCCTCGGTTGGATTTGCATCTTCTAAAATAATAATAATTTTTGCATTACTCTTTTTCTCCACCATATTATATTAGGGATTTGGGATATCCTCATATATATCTACAGCTATTGCCTCTGTTGTTGCAGGTGCTTTTCCCCTATCTGATATTTATATTCAGGTGTCCACACTCATTCTATTTCTTGTTGCCAGCGGGTCACAGTCAGTGATTGGGAGAGCCCTATTTTGGCACCAGTCATGTAGTACAAGCACTAGAATTGAGTTTTTCAACATGATTGGGAAATTTTTGTATATCAACATGTGATAGATTTTTTTGCCCAAACTCTATCGCATGTTGATATACAAAAATTTCCCAGCTCGTGCCAAAAAACTCAATTCTAGTGCTTGTACTGAGACCTTAAATTATTGAGCTTCTCTTTGTTTTGAGAATAGTTTAACATTCTCTACTTAATAGGGCCAACCACGTGAAGGTGGAAGCTCATCTGGCCCCTCCTAGGAGCCTATTATGACCCTTTATGAAATTTTGAGACCTCTAAGATGTATTCTTAGGGATCGTAAAGGGTCGTAAGGGGTCTTGGGACACAACAACTGAGAAACATAATTGTAGGCATCATGGTCACATTTTTTTGGAGACAACGTAATTGAGTGGTATACCTAGATGATGGAGAGAAAATTTTGCACCTCCAGTTCCAAGTTGTTCTCCATCCCGTAGTGTCAACTTCAAAGCAGAGGTGCAAAAGTTGCACTTCGTCTAGGTATACAACTCAATTATGTTGTCTCCAAAAAAATGTGACCATGATGCCTACAATTATGTTTGTCAGCTATTGTGAAATCCTCATCACCCTTAGCTGCCATCCTAAGCCCTTCTTCCCTCTCCAGTTCTTCAAGCCTCTGCAAGATATCTGGATCAATAAAGTCTACAACATTGTGTCCATCCATGATCTTAGGAATATCATCTTCTTTCCACTCTTCATTTGCCAAAATATACCGCTTCTTCAAGCCTATAGAGTAGTCTCTAGTGGTTGCAAATCAATCTTATTACAAACTACAATAAGAGGCTTAGTAAGTCTAATTTAATTTTTCTATGGACTAAGACCTTAAATTATTGAGCTTCTCTTTGTTTTGAGAATAGTTTAATTAACATTCTCTACTTAACAGGGCCAACCACGTGAAGGTGGAAGCTCATCTGGCCCCTCCTAGGAGCCTCTTATGACCCTTTACAACATTTTAAGACCTCTAAGATGTATTCTTAGAGGTCGTAAATGGTCATAAAGGGTCATAAGGGGTCCTGGGACACAACAATTGAGAAATATAATTGTAGGCATCATGGTCACATTTTTTTGGAGACAACGTAATTGAGTGGTATACCCAGACGATGAAGAGCAACTTTTGCTCCTTTGGTTCCAAGTTGACACTGTGGGATCCCAAGACCATAGATAAGGAATAAATTTAGAGAGTGGAGGAGGTCCATAACAACAAAAATAATATAGGACAAACCTCAAGTTAAATGAGGTAACTGCAAACATTTTAATAGAACTTTATTAGTAAATAATGAAATTTGCATAGAGGGGGCTTAGAACACTAGTATATGAAAATTTTATTATTTAATAATAAAAATATATTAAAATGTTTGTGGTTGCCTCATTTAACTTGAGGTTCATCCTATATTATTTTGGTTGTTATGGCCCTCCTCCACTCTCTAAATTTATTCCTTATCTATGATCTTTAGATCCCGTAGTGTCAACTTGGAATTGGAGGAGCAAAAGTTTCTCTCCATCGTCTAGGTATACAACTCAATTACGTTGTCTCCAAAAAATTGTGACCATGATGCCTACAATTATGTTTTTCAACTATTGTGAAATCTTTTGCAGTATATCCTTTGTTGCCTTTGATGTGTCCTACAACCTATGAAAAGTTTGAAATATGTTACATGATATAGATATAAAGATCACTAATTAGTGCATTATTACATTCTACTAGTAGTTAAATCCATGTCACCTGCTCTTGTACTTCTTTCATAGTTTGAGTGAAATCCTCTGCATGTCCACTCTTCATCTATTTGTGGATGGTAAGACGAGCTAAATGATAGGTTAGTTCCAAGTCTTTTCCATAAGGTTTGCCAAAAATGGCTCATGAACTTACTATCCCTATCTGATACAATGCTTAGTGGGAGTCCATGTATCCTTACAACCTCCTTAAAGAAAATATGTGCAATGTAACTAGCATCATGGGTAGTTCTACATGGAATAAAATGACTCATTTTAGAAAATCTGTCTACCACCACATAGACATTTCAGAAGAATATGAATGAATAAATGTTTTGAGAAATATTTGAATTTAATTTTGACAATAACATGAGGAGTGATATATTTCAAACTTCAGCGAGACTTCATACCACACAGTGTTCATAGATTATGTTCAATGCATTATTTACGCTTGTATTGGTGGGAAAACTCTTGAAAATGCACAAAAGAGATTGCATTCAACCATGTTGTTTACATGACACATGTAGTTTACCCCTAGCCTAAATCAGCATTGCATACAAATCTACAAATGATGCATGGTATGAAACCTCGCTCAAGCTTGAAAATGATAGTCAATCCATAGTTAATGTCTATTTAAACTTTAGGATGATACTTATATGATGGCTTAAGTAAATTGTTCTTACTTTCATACTAGTACACCATGGGATTAGAGGATGGTTGTTATAATAGCAACTGTGTGTTTGTGGGATAATTTTATATTTTGTATTAAATGATGATACATATGTGTTTCTTCCTTTCACAATAGTTTATATTCTAATACTTATAGCTTGTAATTCTGATACCTTGTATTCAGTAGATGTTGGCAAGCCCATCTCATCTTCCCCCATCTCATCATCCTCATCACCCTTAGCTGCCATCCAAAGCCCTTCTTCTTCCCTCTCCAGTTCTTCAAGCCTCTACAAGATATCTAGATCAATAAAGTCTGCAACATTGTGTCCATCCATGATCTCAGGAATATCATCTTCTTTCCACACTTCTTGCCTCTCTTTCCCATCTCACAGCTTGGGCATTGCAACATGAATCCAATTTTCCATAACTACTGATGGATCCTTAGGTGTAGTTGAAATTACCAAATGGCCTTCAAAGGTCAAGGAACAAATGGAATAACCAAGAAAACACTATACGCTAAATCTTGTGATTGATAGCAGATTGGGGCTCACCCAAGCCATAAACATGAAGAATTTTTTTTTAAAAAGATGTAAACCATATATATGCGCACTTGAGGCAAAGAGAAGTTACGTCATATCCATATTAAAATATTACTTACAATATGAAAATACTAAACTAACTAATTCCTGAGTTCATCTTTGCATATGGTCGCAACAAAGATATGCGATTACAATACAAAGAAGGCATCGTAAAAATATAATTTCAAAATTTTCCCTAGCCTGACAAGTTTTGCACTCAAATCCTTCATCGTGGATAAGTGGAGATGGGTGGATAGATGCAGATGAGTTGTCATCAACCCAACTAAAGTATCGACAACCATTATTTCCCTATGATGCCCAATCTACATTAGTTCTTATAATATAATGAATAGTATTTACATTAGAAACATTAAATATATACACATTAGCAACCTTTTTTCTATTTGGGCAGCACCAAAATTATCATCCAGGGTTGCTCTATGTCCGTGAAGTCTTCAACACACACTACCCACCACCACATTGGCAGTTTGGCACATTGACAAGAGCCATCGAGCCTATATCAATAATGCACCGCACCATCGTTACTACATTTATTATTTTTATATGGAATACACCAAGGAGTACCATAAAAAATATTAATCATTTACAATAATGAAAAGTAAACCTAAATCAAATAGCTCATTTTTCTATCAACATGTGTAGTCTCTGTGTATATGAAAAATGAAAGAAATATCAAGCTGAAATAAAAGAGTGAACAAAATAGTATTCCACATAGAGTGAATGAAATATACCATCAAAATAAGGTGACCAAATCCTGTCACGAAGCACAGACATAGGAAATCAAAAAGGGACAAAAGACAAGAAATAAGAAAAATCATTTATACTATAATAAAAAAAAGAAACACTCTTTGTCAACAATTTTCAAAATCATTAGGACTATAGAAAAATAATTAAGAATATACAAAATCAAATTTTAGAAATGGATGGTCCTGATGCTTTTCCATTACAACAATTGAGCATTCATCATTTGGTATTGTGTATTCCATTTAAGTATGTCAACAATGTTCAAGAAATAAGAAAAATCATGAGGACTATAGAAAAATCAAGCTCTAGAAATGGACGGTTCTGATATTGCTTTGCCATTACAACAATTGAGCATTCATCATTTGGTATTGTGTATTCCATTTAAGTATGTCAACAATGTTCAAGAAATAATAAAAATCATTAGGACTATAGAAAAATCAAGTCCTAGAAATGGACGGTTCTGATATTGCTTTGCCATTACAACAATTGAGCATTCATCATTTGGTACTTCTTGGTGTATTCCATTTATGTTTCTTTTTGAATCCTCAAGTTGAGTTGGCCTATTTAAGGTGATAGTAGAGGGCTTTGCATCAACAGTCTACAGAATTAGACCTTTATTTTAAATGCATTTAACACAAAAAAAATTACAAAACTGAACCAATGGCATGTTTACAACGAATAAATAGAATGATAATAATATGCTGAAAATTTGATTATGTTTAATACACGCCAAAGGAATAGTAGGGGAACAAGAGAGAGAGAGAGAGAGAGAGAGAGAGAGGAATGACGAGGATATTGATGCTTTGCTTAGACGTTATCTTAGAAAAATGAGCAAGAAACCAAAAAAGAAATGATTGTAATTAACATTTTTTGCTAATCATTTATTTTTTGGTTTCTTGCTCATTTTTCTAAGGTAACGACTAGTAAGCAGAGCATCAATATCCTCATCATTCCTCTCTCTCTCTCTCTCTCTCTCTCTCTTGCAACAAATGGACTTGTGATGATTTTCACAATAGTACATGTGTGGCAGGAATGCTCAAAGTACTGCTTAGGAAAATATGAATGTTCATCACCTATTGCTGAAATAGATTTACATAAACAAATTAACTCAAAACACAAACCCTTTTTTGAATAATTTAATTTTAACTTTGGTTGTGTTAAATGACTATGTTGACTTTATTTTGTAGTTGTTTAACATGAGAGTTTGTAGATTAATAAGAGTTCACATTTTTATGGGAACGTATCATTCAATTGAGCATTAATGCCCATCTATATCTGGTGAGATGAACATAACTCATGTACCTCATGCTAGTGTGCTTGGGTTAGACTAGACATTATCCAACCGCCTGTGAGGGTTGTCACTATTATTAATTGGTGTAAAAGGAGGACCACCTATGTGTTATAGCACTTTATATAAATACTCACTATTTGGATAATGTCTAGTCTAATAAAAATAGTGTATACAAGGTATCCAAGCACACTAGCATGAGGTACATGAGTTATGTGCATCTCACTAGTTATAGATGGGAAACTATGGCACACTAGTATCTGTGAACTCCTATTAATCTACAAACTCTCATGTTAAACAACTACAAAATAAAGTCAACATAGTTCTGTTAACATAGCCAAAGTTAAAATTAAATTATCTAAAACAAATGGTGCCTTAGAGGGATATAGGAACAATTTGATAAAGAAGTTTGACTATTGTTTGTGAAAATGCCTCCAAGGAATGTAGGTACTACCAGGGAGATCCAGGAGTTGAAGGAGAAGAACACAAGGTTGCAGGAATCTTACAATGCACTTTTGGCCAGGCTTGAAGCACTAGAATCCAATCAAAGAAGAGCAGCAGATGAAGGTGTTAATAGTGAAGAAGAGGAAGAAACCCATAAGGAAGGGTAAGGAGAGGAAGAAGAGGAACAAATAGATCCTGAAGAGCAGAGGACAATAAGGATATTCAAGGCTATGAAGATTGAGCAGCATAAGGTGAGGGGATATATCCCTATGTATGATGGAAGTCTAAAAGAAGAAGAGCTTTTGGACTGGATTGCATCAATGGTTGCATACTTTGAAGGTGAAGAGGTACCAAAAGATCAAAGGGTCAGATTGGCAAAAAAAAAACTCAAAGGGCATGCACTCCTATGGTGGGATCATGAGGATGCAGACAAAAGGAGAAGAGGTAAGCCAAAGATTGTCACTTGGGACAGGATGATAGCAAAACTGAAAGGTAACTTTCTTCCTAAAGACTTTGATGTACAAATGCATAAAAGAATGCAAAGTTTAAAACAAAGAGATTTAGATGTTAAAGCATATACAAATGAATTATATAAACTAAGCATAAGGTCAGGATTGGAAGAAGATGAAGTTTTTAAGGTTGCTAGATATTTAGGTGGTTTAAGATTTAACATCCAAGATGAATTTGTGGCTTCTAACCCTAGAAGTGTGAAGGAATGTTACCAGTTGGCCCTTAGAATAGAGGAGAAATTAAAGAGGAAAAGTGAAAGACATAATACCAGTAATAGAGGAGGTTCTTTAATGAGGGGAAGAGGAGGAAGGAAAAATTAGGTTTTGGAAGAAAAGGACAAATGATTGAATAGGACAATGCTGCACAGTCCTAGAAATGCAGACTTTTGGGATTTGAACTATGTTCAAATAGGTACAGTCAAGTGTCCTATTGAAGGGCAGCCAATAAACAACCATGTTCAGATGTGGATGTCCAGTGGGTAGAAAGAACCAACTTTCAAGGCACCATATTCCTAAAGTACAGGTTCAGACCCAGACATCTAATGCCAGGACTCATTCTTGGGACAAGAATCCTTTCAAAGGTGGTGAACATGGTGCAGGGGCACCTAGAACATCCAAAGACTACCAGGAGTCCATAATGACAACCATGCACCTAATGACATCCAAAGACATAAATTGGAATGTATTGGCACCTATAATGGCCTATAAGGTCATTCCATGCAATGCAAATGGCAAATATGTAATAAGTCTTAAAAGGCCTAATAGGCCTTAGGACCAAAATAAGAGCCTAGGATGGTATTTGGTGTTAACATTTTATAATAGTTTAGATTTGATTTTAATAATGCTTAATAAGTTCATTTGGGTCACATTTCAAAGTCTTAAGGCTTCATTATCTTTAAAAGTTTCAAAAACTCCAAATTTGTAATGTTGCAAATTCAAAAATTTGAAATGCAACGGTTATTAGAAAATGGAGGGAACTGGATTTTTTTATGTTTTAGTGCAAACTAATCCATCCAACTGATTGGGATTGGTTGGGGTAGTTTCTAGGAGTCCATCAAATATGCCAAAGTTTCATTGTATGACAGAAGAGGTCTGGTGTACAGACTGTACTGAGTTTTTGATAAATAAACTTCTTTCAAATACAATTTCCTTGAGTTATTAGAGTGATTTTGGATTCATTTTGTCATTTTATTACATTTCAATGCATTTGGATTAGTTAGATATTGATCCTAGACCACATCTATGCATTTGTGAGGTCTGTATTTGTATTTTTACTCAATTAATTCTGACTGGCAGAGTAGTTTCAACCATTCCTTTGACAGTTTTGAGTTTCCAATTGAATATGGTCATTCCATGACCTCTAACCACTTTGACACATGGAATGACTGAATATTAACATGTAATATAGTTCCCTAATCCATTAATGTAATGAGAAGGAAGAATGTTTGGGTGATCACCATAATTTATAGAGGAAACTTAATGAATTTGCTTGGTATGCTACAGTAGTAGCCATTTGGTCTGAAGGAGGAACATAGATTATGATTTGGATCATCTTATAATGATCATCTAATGGTTAAAAAACTACCTATTGGACCTAGAAGTGATCAGAGATAGGAGATTTAAGAAACCCTTGGATTAAGGGTTTAGAAGTGCTAAATTTGGGGATTTTGGGGTTCTCGGTGGACTGAGCCCTATTCCTTTGAGGTTTGTTCATATTTAGACATTATTAAAGATTGATTAAGGTTTGGAGTCTTGGGAGTGCAAGGAGTCTATGGTTTCTTTATTATTTGGGGTCTTTTTAAGCACTTCTAAAGCCATAGTGTGTAGATAGTCACACCTAGTCTAAAAGAGTCCATAGAAAGCCGACTGTAGAAAGCCAATTGCCCTAGTTTTATGTCAAAAATAGTCTATAGATGACTGTCACATGATTTCTTTTGGATTTCTCCACCAAATAATCTCAGACCGGTCGCAATTAAAAGCTATGACTCTAGGTATACTTCCTATGGAGTTAGATTTAACATTCCAATCCACATGAACTCGGCAGAAAACAAATACCAGTAAAAAAATGTTAAAAACATAGTTTTCTCAATCTTGTTTGCAATATTTCCTCTTCCAACCTTACAATCATAAACCTAACACTAGTACATTTACTGTGTAACATGATGCAGTGATTCAAAAATTTAGGGTTTTGCAAGTTCATCTTTGAATCAAATGTATATAAACAATGATAAAAAATGTGCCAGCAAATACCAAATACATGATGCCCTAGCACATTTCTCATGGGCCCTAAGTAGGTAACCAAAAAAATAATGCAATACAAATATAGAGAAAGGAAATCCATACAGGCGGTCCTCCTTTTACACCAAATCACAGTGGCAACCCTCGTAGGCAAGCAGTCCTCCTTTTACACCCACCAAATAACAGTTCAAACAATCACAAGCTCCAGCTCCTTTGCGTGCTCCAAATTAAAACTAAACAATGAAATGAGATACAAAATATTTCTTCTTTTTAAAGTTATGCCCGTGTTGGTCAAAATTTTGACCTACATTGTATTGGTCAAAATTTTGACTAACACGGGCATGGATTAAAAAAGAGAGGAAGTTTTCCTTCTATAATCTGACCAAACTAAACCTTTTTAATTGATGGTCTAAAATTTTGGTAGAAAAATGAGGTCAAATGTAGTAGTGTTAGGTGTTTAGTGATTTTTATTCCTTCCAAGGGTACCTACAAAAGATGGTGTTAAAAACTTGAAACAAGCAGTCAAAAGGGCCTGAAAACCCCTAGAAATCCCTAAAAAACTAACTTTTTCTTGGCCTAAAGCCTTACAAGACCTCCCTATTTTCCATACGAGTAAACATGGGCAGAGTATCTGATGATTCTTACTCGTATGAGTGATGGGTAGGCCTAGTACAAGTAAGTACACTTAACCAGTACGAGTAAATAGGGCCAGTGAGCCAAAAACAAGCCAGAAAGGCCTAGAAAGCTCCCATACGAGTTGTGAGTGGTCCTGGTATGAGTGAGGATCCTTTCTCATATTAGAAAGTATCTTAGAGGGTTTACTTGTATGAGTATTCACCTAGAACAGGATGAGATTGCTGAAAACTTGAGTTTTTTGCTTGGAAAACCCTAAAAAATACAGTTTTGAAGGCGTGTAGGGTCTCACCGGGTGTGCCAAAATGTGATCAGTGAAAACCTAATCTATCTTGAAAGGTGTAAAAATGTAAAAAATTAGTTTATGAGCATATACCTAACTTACAAAGAAAATTATTTGCAAAGACACTCAGATAGAACTTAAACGGGAGCACCCTGTCACCGTTTGATTTGCTCTCGCTCTAGGGGTGTGGGTGTGCTCTTGAATCACTTGGAGAAATTACCTAATGATTATTAGGAGGTATATAGATTGATTAGTGACCATAAGAACCCAATAGTGGCACAAAACTGGGTATAGAACACTCATTTTTCCCCTAAGGTCTTAAGGATCCTAAAAGGCTCAAAATGCAGATTATGCTATGAATGCTTATTCTAAGTTGATTTTAGTCCAAAATATATATGATATGATGCAAGAATATATGAAAAAAAATGAATCAAACTAATTTAATCCATTAATTCTAAGCTATGATGTGTGCTAAGAAAGCTTGAAAATGAGATAACCTATCAAAATATGCTAAAAGCTTAAGATCTAGGATTATACAAGCATTATAACACTACTTAGAAATGAAAGGTGAATTTGTTTTTTTCTCTTAGGAAGTGAGGGTATTTATAGGATTTGGGAAGGGCTTGGGTTAGGAGGATGAGTTAGGGTTAGGGGTAAGGTTTGAGGTAGAGTAGGAGGTATGGTTTGGGGTATGGTAAGGTTTAGCTTGGGTTAGGGGTTGCACACACATGTGTGAGCAACACTAGGGAAGTGTGTAAGGGGATAAGTGTGGAAGAAGAGACATGGGTCTCTTTATGAGGCTATAAGAAGCCTTAAAGAGTGTGTAAGAGGTTGAAATGAGTGTGTGAAGCTCATTTAGGGAAGGGTTTGACTAAAAGTCAGAGAGACTTGGATTAGCTTAGGAAAAGTAGGTAAATTCTCCTAAATAGGTTTAGGGAAGATTAGAAGGGTTTAGGAAAGGTTAGAAGATTCTAGGATTTTGAGGCTTTAAATAAATATAAAATTTATTTAGGGATTGTGACATCATTTATTGAATATTGATCCAATAAAGAGAGGAAAATCATTTAAATTTGATTTAAATGCTTTGGGGAAAGATTCTTAAATTAAAGACGCTTAATTAAAATAAAAGGGATATAATGGCATAAAAATATATTAATTAATTAAATAAATAATTAATTAGTAAATGATGATGTCATTAGGGGTTTTTGGAAAATAAAAATACTTTTATTTTCTAAAGGATTTTTAGGTGTCTACAATAATCTATTACTACCTAAAAAATAAAAGCAAATTTTGTTCCTAATAAATACGGTGTACCCATTGCACACCAAGGTGTGATTTCTCATTGTAACACATCCCGAGAACATGGTCCATGGATTTAATGAGCATCTTCAAGGCAAATTTATAGATCTGGTCTTCCATAGCCTCCTCCATTAGTCAAACTTTTTCTAATTTTTAAATTTTTTCTATTTCGTAGTAGGAGTGCAGGTTGCATTAGTCAGAAGGGACCCGCATATATTACATATTTCTATCAAAGCAATATATTATTTTATTCCATTTCATGCATGTTTAACATGTCCATTGCTTTTTTGTTTCTCACATTAGGAAGAGGACCTAATGTTGGTCCATCCTAATTTTACCAACGTCTGCATGGGACTTCTAAGACATGTAAGCATTTGAATTTGTTATAGTGGCCAACTTGAATTGTTACCATTTTTCATCGCATTTCATGCACATGAACATAAGATAAATTATATTAACTGAGGTACAAAAATAACCTGAAGGCGTGTTGGATTTTCACTTAAAATTATGTTCTCTATGCATTTTTTTGACACGCGGCCATGCCTAAAAAACCATGAGAATGCTATGTTGCAATGCCACAACATTTTTTCTTCTTGATAACATCACAAGGCTCAATTGCTCAAAGAGAGATGATGCACCTCATTTCAAACAACAAAACAAACTCTACCATTTTTTGGACAACAGAAGGGTCTGTTATGGATGCCATTTTCTTCAAATTTCCATTAGGGTCTGTTATGTTTTCCATTTTCTTCTAACTGCCATTATAATTTCAGTAAATTTTTTTGTCTTTACAAAGCAATTATTTATCTGTGAGATTTTTTTGAATGGGTTTTGCAGGAATGTTCAAAACCCACCGATTTGGGAAGTCCATTATCCTCACCTTCAATTCTAGGTAGAGATCTGCAAATGTTTTCCTCTTTGTGGCCTCTGAAATGGTCATTCCCAACAAATGGAAAGACATTATAGCTAGTTTTCTATGGCCCTTGAAATGAAATGAATGATTTTAATGACGTCCATGAGACCAAACAACTTAAGGGACCACTAGATCATAGTCGTAAGCTAACTCTATATTCCTTTCCAAGTCAGACCTCCTGCTATGAATCTTGACAATCAAACTAGTGGTGTGGTTGATCGTATCCTCCTTGAATAGGTTGTGCATGTTGTTTGCCCCTGAACTGATTTCGTATTGGGCTTGAATGTCATCATATGCGGTGAACTCAATGATAAAATGTCATTTAGCCTCAATCGCACCTGACACACAAAACCTGCAAATCATTTCTTCCCATTCCTCTTTGGGCCTTTTCCATCTACACATTTCATATATGAGGTGATGAGAGCCCGTCCTCAACTGACCCACTAACAATCTAGCTTTTCCTTTAATAACTACCCCCAAATACACCTTATCACCATGTTCTCAAGTTGGGTTGAACACTTTGATGTAATGAGCCTTTTTCCTACCCATGTTATTAGTCCACATGATAGTCTAGAATTTTTCTATAACGAACTTTTTTTTATTTCCGCATTGGTATTGGGCATTCTTGTAACTGGAATTATCTAGGTTTCGGTTTGGTTGTTGGAATTAAATAAAATTGGAATTGTCAAATTCCAGTAATTGACAATTTGGAAGTTTTAAATCCGGAAAATGGTTTTTGGAATATGTTTATAACCATTTGGTTCACCCAGAATTCACAGTGAGAAGATGGAAAATGTTGTGTTCATATGGATTTCAAAATATTATAAATTTCATGTTTTACCTCCAATTCCCATTTAAGTGGAATTGGAATTGATTTTCCAATTCCACCTATTTAGATGGAAGATTCAAATGCTAGTTTTGGGGGTAAATGAGAATTAACAAATCCCTATTCCAGTTTCCTGTTTTGAACACAAACATAAAAAATGTCAATTCTGGGATTTGACAATTCCAATTCCTGTCTAATTCTAGCAAACAAATAGAACAAAATCACAATGAATGTGAATTAGTTAGTATGTTTCAAATTATTGTACCTAGGTTTAGATGAATATAACATTTGGTGATAATTTGATCTTTTTGATTTGGAAGGTTTGTTAGAATAACCGAGAGGGGGGTGAATCAGTTATCCACAGTCCCAATCACAAAATGTATATCCAAAAATAATTTACTAAAACTTCTACAGCTCGGTAACATAAAATAGTATTCTGTCTATGCTTTTACCGATTACCAGTTAATAACATATAGTGATTACCGATCAAATCCAATATGAAACATGTAAATTATGACAACAAACAATCATCATAGTCAATACATAACACAAGAGATTTAACGTGGAAACCCTGTAAAGGGAAAAACCACCTAGGACCGGCAACCCAAAAAATTTTCACTCTTCTAAAGTGAGTTCGGTGTAGACCCAACCCTGTTAAAGGTTACAAACACACTGTAAGGTGTGACCTTGTTAGAGGATTTTAGACCAACTGTTATTGTCCAACCAACATTCACTATGGGGTTGACAGGATAGCAAATGTACACTCTATGAATGACATTACAAGACTTTCTAGTCCACTCTGTTAAGAGATTTATCTGTTTACAATGGTTAAAATGTAACAATAGGTGATTTGATTACAACACAACTTCAATTACAGATTATCAGATCTATGTTAAGATCATTCAAATCCTCTGATCAATATATCAATTCTATTTCAATCAATATTCCAGTGACTTACTATCACTCAGTGATAGCTTTCTGACACTCGGTAATCTCTGTAGTTTGATTCTCCTTAACTAGTCTAATTAGGAATGCATGAAGCTTGTTCATGCGATATCTTTGCAGTCTCCTTCTTCCGACATGATTTCATCATGAAATCCTAGTCTCTTAAATAGACAAGTAAACCGTTTTATTTCCATCCATCAGATTTTTCCGCTTAATCTCCTTTGTTGATTTTGCCGCTTAAACCTTCCTCGGCTGATGTGTCAGTAACACATTTAATTTCAATCGCTTAGATTTTCTTTGAATTATGTTAGCCGTCAATCTTTGTAACAAACATTATCTTCATCCCTGATTACAAGGTACTTTATAGCTCATCAACCATTGGCTAAACTAATCATTTAGTTCTTTTCTCCTACTCGGTTAACAAAGAAATGCATCGGTGAACACAAGCTCAATTTATACTATGCTCGGTATACACTACACTACGTCAATGTATACTGAAATGCTTCTTTAACCGACCACACTACTTTGTGCATTTTTCTCTATCCTTCATCATAGATGAATGCAACATAATCAAGTCAATAACATAAGGTCATAGACTCATTCATAAGTTACCCAATGTATTCCTTATCCTTATCTATCATATCCATCTTCCTCATGTAGATATATCTGTTCTTCATCTCTTTTCTTCTTTCTATAGATGTTTGGGTATAGTAACTTACAAGATAAGTATTGTCAAAACTAGTTGACATCAATGACAACATATTATTGATTTAATCATCTTACATATCTAATCAGCAACTCAGTGATCTTAAATCATAGATCTTCAAGTCATACAATTTATAAAAATCAGTTGTTGTTCATCAATCTCTCCCTTTGGCATTGATGGAAACACAAGCAATATGAAATATGCCATACACATACCAAACATGTATTCTACAACTCTGTCAACAAATGTTGTAACTCAGTACAAGCTCTCCCTAGCTTAATATGTTTAATCACTACATTACATAAAAGCATTTGCAAGTGCAAACTATCTTCTGTAGATATGATCTTTTTAGTTCGCAAGTTTTCTTCTGTTCTCGGCAACTGATCTTCAATGCTCTCCCTTTTCTGTATCTCTCCCTTTGTCTTTGGCTTCATATTCTTCATATTGATCTCTCTACCTTTGACAATAATGCCAAAGAACAATAAAAACATATAGCTCTGTAGTAGCCAAGTAACTCTTTGTTGTCTGGTGCATTCTCTGTATCTTGGTGGGTGGTCCCACAATAGTGTGTCCCACTTATTTAGACATGCTAATTTTTGCTGAAATAACACATTTTCAATAAAATATGATGATTTAAGCCTTGAGAGGTTCCATTTGAAGGAATTAATTAGAAATGGTTAGCTCAAAGCCTCTTAGATAAAAAAAACATTGGTATAACATCTATACTCCTCATTCATACCTAAAATGCAGTCTCCTTCGCACCTATTAAAATGCTGACAAAAAATCACTTCGACTTTATGTTTTGGCAAATAAAATGAATCCATTTGAAAAACCTATCTATGTAGTATGATGCTATTCAAAACAAGCTTTCTAATGAATATAATTTTAATACGTATCGAGTTCATTATCACTTTTAAATATTACTTTAACTAAACCTAGGTTGTTTGGTCATTCAATAACCCGTCTCTTCAAGACTTTGGGAAAAATAGTAAATTACAAAAACAAATTTATGAAAAATATGTAGGAAAAGATCATTTGTGTTACCTTTCTATATAAAAAGGAAAAATGAATTTTGATATACACAGATCAAGTTAGAGCGCTCCAAGTGACCTTATGTCTAAATTATAGTTACTGTCACTTTATAACTTAATCAACTATGAAATATTGACCCAAAATGAATGAAACCAATTGCATCCTTTAAGTATTGAAGTTACAAATATAATCTCGAAAGAATTACATCATTATCATATTTTAAATTTTTTTTATGTTGATCCAAGTGACAATAACTCCTTAAAAACGTAGTTTTTCACACAAACCACTTTTTGAAGGAGAAGGAAAAATGAATTTTAATTTTTTTTAGAAAAATATATTTAGAAACCAGAAATAAATTTTTAAAAGACTCTAGTTTACATAATCTTCAAATTCCTGATAGTTTTGTGGCAACAGGTGTTCAAAAGTGAAGTTTTTCTCAGAATGTTGATCTCTGTGTCAAAGTTGTCCAAAAAGTGGGACACACTATTGTGGGACCATGCTGATATATTGATGTGCAAATCTATTCTAGTACTTCAACCTTTCACAACGTTAAATAAAATTCCAAAGTGTGAACTCTGTTGCATCAACATGTATGATCTTCTGATAAGATTAGGCTGATGCAACCTCCAAATCACCTTAGTGACCAGTAGACAGGGGACAGACCCCAAGTCTAGTCCTCAAGTATTCATATGTATCCTTCAGTAGATGCTTTGTGAAAATATCAGAAAGTTGTTCTTTTGATGTAACAAATTCTAGCTTCACTTGCTTCTCCTGTACTTGTTCCCTTAAGTAGTGATACTTAATAGATATGTGCTTTGTTTTAGAGTGCATCACTGGATTATTTGAAATATTAATAGCACTAGTGTTGTCACAATATATAATCACCAGCTTAGTGATTACCTCATTTATACCTTCCAACACTTTCTTGATATATGAAATATTTGAACAGTTAGTAGCAGCAACAACATACTCTGCTTCAGCTATAGACTGGGAAATGCAAGACTATTTCTTACTTGTCCATGTAACAAGTCTTTCACCAAAGAAGAATGCTCCTCCAGTGGTACTCTTTCTATCATCCACATTTCCAGCCTAATCAACATCAGTGTATACCTTAAGTTCAAACTTTCCTTTCTTAGGATACCACAGTCCATAATCTTCAGTTTTCTTTAGGTATCTTAAGATTCTTTTAGTAGCAACCATGTGTGACTCTCTAGGGTTTGCAAAAAATCTAGCAACTATTCCAACACACATGTGCTATATCAGGTCTACTGTGAACTACATACATTAACTTACCAATCATGGATCGGTACAGTGTCTAGTTTACCTCAGTAGTTCCATCTTCTTTAGTCAGTTTACATCCAGTAGCCATCAATGTTCCCATAGGTTTAACATTTTCCATGCCAAATGTCTTCAATACTTCCTTTATATATTTAGATTGTGTGATGAATATACCATCATTCTACCAAATCACTTGTAAGCCTAAAAAGAACTTAATCTCTCCAAACATAGACATTTCAAATTCACTTTTCATTTCATCAGCAAATGACTTACATATATGATCTTGTCCTCCAAATATTATGTCATCGACAAATATCTCAGCAATCAAGATAGTATCATCAGAATTTCCTTTCATGTACATATTACTCATATTACTATTCTCACTGGTTCTAACAAATCCAATACTTAGCAAATAGTTATGCAACCTCTCATACTAGGCTCTTGGTGCTTGCTTTAAACCATATAAAGCTTTATGTAATCTACATACCATATCTTTGTTTTTTGGATCAACGAACCCTTCAGGTTGTTCTATGTAGACTTCTTCTTCAAGTATTCCATTCAAAAAAGCAGATTTAACATCCTTTTGGTAAAATTTGAATTTTTTGTGTGCAGCATATGCAAGTAACATTATGACTCCTTCTAATCTAGCAACAGGTGCAAAAGTTTCACCATAATCTATTCCTTCCTCCTGTTCATATCCCTTGCATACTAACCTAGCTTTATTCCTTGTTACCTCTCCATTCTCATTAAGCTTGTTTCTAAATATCCACTTAGTACCGACAACATTCTTGTCCTTAGGTCTAGGTACTAAACTCTAGGTTTTGTTCTTCTCTATCTATACTATTTCCTCTTTCATGCATTAACCCATTCATCATTTTCTAATGCAAGTTTTACATTCTTCGGTTCATATTCACAAACTAGACATGTATCTTGTCTTTCTTTACTTCTTGTTTGCATGCCAGCTTGTCTGTCTCCAATGATTTGTGTCTCAGGATGATGTCTTCTAAAAAATATTGCCAATATCTGATCTCTTCTTTCTTGTTCATCCTGTGCAGGTTCATTTTCTTGCTCTGTGGGTGCTTCCTGCTCCTCGATTTCTTTTTCCTGTTCCTTGGTACTGTTTACCTGTTGACCGATTGTCATTGTCTACGACGTCGGTAGGTACTCTAGTTGTTTAATGTATGTGAATCTACCATAGTCTTCTGGTTCCTTTGTGCTTTCCTCTACATTCTTATCATCAAACTCATCAACCTGAACATTAGTACTTTCAATCATTTTATTAGTTACTTTGTTAAGATACTTGTATGCTTTACTTTTAGTGGAATATCCTAGAAATATCCCTTCATCACCTTTTGAGTCAAACTTCCCATTTCTTTCATCTTTCAGAATAAAGCATTTACTTCCAAAAACTCTAAAATAACTTACAGTGGGTTTGTGGCCAAACCATAACTCATAGGGTGTCTTATTAGTGTCCTTCTTCAGTTGTACTTGATTTAGAACATAGATAGCTATGCTAACTGCTTCTCTCCAGTATGTTTGAGAAACATTCTTTTGTAATATCAATGTTCTTGCACAGTCAACTATTGACCTATTCCTCCTTTTAGCTATTCCATTTTGTTGAGGTGTCCTCGGTGCAGAGACCTATCTTTTAATACCATGCTCATTACAAAAGTTAGTAAATTCATCAGAAATAAATTAACCACCTCGGTCAGATCTTAAGCATTTCAATGCTTTACCAGTCTGTTTCTCAACTTTTTCTTTATACCACTTGAACATCTTAAATGCCTCTAATTTTTCTTTCAAGAACATGACTGTCATTAATCTAGTATAATCATCAACAAAAAGAATAAAATATTTGTCTCCATAGTAACTTTGAGTTCTCATAGGACCACATAGGTCGGCATGCACTAACTCTAGTAATTTACTTGTTGAATAATCTTTGCTTTTGAAACTAGATTTTGTCATTTTACCTTTCTGTCATTCATGACACATAACATGATCAGGCTTAGATAAGTTAGGCAGACCTCTAACCTTTTTCTTTTTACTAATCTTAATCATGTTATCAAAATTCACATGACATAACCTTTTATGCCACAACCATGCATCTTCATCTTTTATCATTAAACAAGAAGATTGATCATTATCAAGATAAAACAAATTACCTCTTGATTGTGTTCTAGTTCCAATAAGTCTTCCTCCATCATCAAATATCTTCACTTTCTTGCTCTCAAAAGAAACTTGGTGGCCTGAATTGTTCAGTTGTGCCACACTTAGAAAATTATAGTTTAATCCTTTTACCCAATAAGCATTGTCACATCTAATTTTATCATTTATCATAAGGGATCCTTTTCCTCTAACCATACAAGGTGCATCATTACCCATTATCATAGATCCTCCATTGTGTTCTTCAAGATTATCAAATTTTTATTCATCACCAGTCATGTGATGTGTACATCCACTATCTATGATCCATGTATCAATTTTATTAACCTTAGAGATAAGTGTTGTCTCTACATACCTTTCATCTTCCTCTGAGTCATCCTTCATTGCAACAAATACTACCTCCACATCTTCATCAATGTCGGTATTGGTGACATCTTCTTCTACAATGTAGCACACCTTCTTGCCTTTATCATTATTGTCTCAGTTGTCTTTGTTGTAGTGTCGGTAACTTCTATTGCCTCTTCTCCCATAGCTTCCTTCATCAGATCGGTCTTTGTTTCTGTCATCATCTTTCCTATGTGGACATCTAGCAGCAATATGACCAACCTCTTTATAGTTAAAGCATGCTAAGGGTAATTTACCTCTATATCTTCCTTTACCTTTAGGTAACCTTCTGGCCATAAGAGCTTCAAGTTCATCAAGCTCATCATCATTATTGCTATCACTATCATCATTCTTATTTCTTCTACTAGACTTACCAATCTTTAGAGAAGACATAAAAGTGGATTCAATAGACAGTACAACACTATTATCAAAGTTGTTCAGTTCAAAGGTTGTAAGCTTACCGATCGGATTATCAAGAGTAAGGTTGTTACTAGATGTAGACCTAGTTTCATGAATTGCAGATATTCTGATTGCATAAACTGACAATAAGCTTATGAGAACTTTGCTTACCACTGTTTCTTCGTCAATAACACCATCAGATGCTCTAATAGCATGAACTACCTCTTTTAGTCTGTTTGTGTACTGCACAATATTTTCTCCTTCCTTCATCTTCATATCATTGAATCTTCCCCTTAAGCTTTCAACTCTGGCTCTTTTGACATTCACATCACCACTATAAACTTGAGAAAGTTTATCCCACATATATTTAGCAGTAGAGCAATTTTTAATATCTTCAAATTCAACATCTGTACAGGCAGCAACAATCTCCATCATAGTAATATTATGTTCATGCCTGTCTCTTAGTTGATCAAGGGTTAAGGGACCAGTGGGCGGTGTAATGTAGCCATTCTCCATTAGTGTGAGGGCAGAATTCCTAATTCCAGATACATGCAACTTCATTCGGCTTTGGCATACTGTGAAGTTATCCTTGTTTAGCTTTGGCACTTCCCTCTTATAAATTTTGAGATCTTTGTGCTAAAGTCCTTAAAACTTTGTTCCAAGCAACCAATGCTCTGATACCAATTGTTAGAATAACTGAGAGGGGGTGAATCAGTTATCCATAGTCCCAATCAAAAAATGTATATCCAAAAATAATTTACTAAAACTTCTGCAGCTCGGTAACATAAAATAGTATTATGTCTATACTTTTACCGATTACCAATTAATAACATATATTGATTACCGATCAAATCCAATATGCAACATGTAAAGTATGACAACAAACAATCATCACAATCAACACATAACACAAGAGATTTAATGTGGAAACCTTGTAAAGGGAAAAACCACCTGGGACCAGCAACCCAAAAATTGTTCACTCTTCTGAAGTGAGGTCGGTGAAGACCCAACCCTGTTAAAGGTTACAAACACACTGTGAGGTGTGACCTTGTTAGAGGATTTTAGACCAACCGTTATCGTCCAACTAGCATTCACTATGGGGTTGACAGGATAACAAATGTACACTCTATGAATGACATTACAAGACTTTCTAGTCCACTCTGTTAAGAGATTTATCTGTTTACAATGGTTAAAATGTAATAGCAGGTGATCTAATTACAACACAACTTCAATTACAGATTATTAGATCTATGTTAAGCTCATTCTCCTCTGATCAATATATCAATTCTGTTTCAATCAATATTCAGTAACTTACTATCGCTCGGTGATAGCTTTCTGACGCTCGGTAATCTCTGCAGTTCGGTTCTCCTTAACTAGTCTAATCAGGCATGCATTAAGCTTGTTCACATGATATCTCTGCAGTCTCCTTCTTCCGGCATGATTTCATCATGAAATCCTAGTCTCTTAAATAGACAAGTAAACCATTTTAATTCCATCCATTAGATTTTTCTGCTTAATCTCCTTTGTTGATTTTGTCGCTTAAACCTTCCTTGGCTGATGTGTTAGTAACACGTTTCATTTCAATCCCTTATATTTTCTTTGAATTATGTTAGCCATCAATCTTTGTAATAAACATTATCTTCATCCCTGATTATGAGGTACTTTATAGCTCATCAACTTCCATCGGCTAAACTAATCATTTAGTTCTTGTCTCCCGCTTGGTTAAGAAAGAAATGCATTAGTGAACACAAGCTCAGTTTATACTATGCTCGGTATACACTACACTGCGCCGGTGTATACTGAAATGCTTCTTTAATCGACCACACTGCTTTGTGCATTTTTCTCTATCCTTCATCATAGATGAATGCAACATAATCAAGTCAATAACATAAGGTCATAGACTCATTCATAAGTTACCTAATGTATTCCTTATCCTTATCTATCGTATCCATCTTCCTCATGTAGATATATCTGTTCTTCATCTCTTTTCTTCTTCTTTCTACAAATGTTTGGGTATAGTAACTTACAAGATAAGTATTGTCGAAACTAGTTGACATCAATGACAACATATTACTGATTTAATCATCTTACATATCTAATCAGCAACTTAGTGATCTTAAATCACAGATCTTCAAGTCATACAATTTATTCAAATTAGTTGTAGTTCATCAAGGTTTTTGTGGATGATGTTATGGTTGGTCAATATACACTTTTGGGTTTTTCAAGGAAGGTGAGATTGTGTTTGAACTTCTCTAAGGGTCTGTTTGGTTGCTAAAATTAAATAACGTTGGAATTGTCAAATTCTAGTATTTGACAATTCTGGGAGTTTTAAATGTGGAAAATGGTTGGAACCATTTGGTTCACCTAGAATTCATAATGAGAAGATGGAAAATGTTGTTTGAATATGGATTTCAAAATATTATAAATTTTTCTTTACCTCCAATTCCCATTTAAGTGGAATTGGAATTGATTTTCCAATTCCACCTATTTAGATGGAAGATTCAAATGTTGGTTTTGGGGGAAAATAGGAATTAACAAATCCCTATTTCAAATTCATGCTTTGAACAAGAATATCAAAAATGTCAATTCTAGGATTTGAAAATCCCAATTCCAATCTAATTCCAACAAACAAATAGATCCTAAGATAATAATTCAATAATTTTTGGTTTCTATTGTCTATTTGTTTGTCGTTTGTTGTTGTATTATGTTATTAAGCTGAGAGGCTTCCCCTACAGAGTGAGCTTGTGATTGTACACATAATTTATTATCTCATGCCAGTTTTATTGTCTCATGCCCAAAAGTAGTTTTTTGACCAATTTTCTCTATGAAAGTTTGGTATATTTGTCTCGCCCCTGCAAACTATCTTTAATCACTGGTTAGCATCTTCAGTTGCTAGTATTTTCATACACCCTTTCATGTCACATTGTTTGATAGTAAAATGTGTGTCAATAATCATAATTAACACATGCTTTCTCACCAACAACAGAGGCTTGTTTCATCTGTCTTTGGACAATGACAAGAGCCTTCTTTTGAATTTAGGTTGTGAAGGCTTAGAAAGAATTTGAACATGAAATGGTGATCATGCACCACGTGCTATAAATTCTTTACACCTAAAATAGGATTGCTTCTCATTTGGTGTCAAACCCTTCGTTAGCACAGATGAGGGGAAGGGACACTCATTTTTTGTGATTATTGACAAAGAGGGGTTGTATCAATTGCATGGTAGTTTCATCATTAATGGAGGAAAAATCCCCAAGAGGGTTGGAGCAGTTGGACTAGGGTGGGCTACAAATGTTCTTCGATGGCTCAGTGAGTCAGCTAGCATTGACCATCTCATGGTTTAAGCTCCTCCATCGTGTCTGCCCTTGCTTTGTTGGTGCTCTGAGATTCAGACGACGGTAGATTATATTGCCTTTGTTTTTATTTTTGGTTTTAAAGCATTTAATTATTTATTCACAAGGTATATCATGAGTGGGTATAAAATGTCAAATAATAATCTGCAAGTCCAAGCATAGTACTACTTAGGGAATGCATAATTTTTTTTAAATTTCGACTTGGCTAAGAAAAAAGAAAAGGTGAAGTGCCAAAGCCGTGTATATCTCCATACATTTTCATCTTCTTGTTTCCAAAAAATTCCTCTGGTGTATCTTCTTTTAGTTATATTTGTAGTTAGAAATATGGCTAACTCTTTAGAAACCCTCGCATTTAACATGTCTGATATTTGTGCTTCTCTGAAAGGTTGCGCTCTCAATTTTTGAAGTATTTTTCTTTTTTTTTAATGGGCGGTGGAGAGTTTGCATATATATTTATAATTTTTAGTTATCATCTGATTTATCTTAATATTGATTAGGATGTTGTTATGTATATGCATTAAAAAGGTTTTTGTTTTGGCTTAATACATGGAATAGTAGTCAGATCCCTTTCCATATTGATGGTTTTAAATTATTCTAGTTATAGTTGTTGTTTATTGAATCACCCTTGTAAATTAAGCATTTGAGTATATCATAGCTTAAATGTAAGTGGTTATTGAAGAAATCACAATGATGATTTATGATAAATGACGTGCTCTTGATTGTAGGACGAACTAGAGTTAATATACACGTTTAACCCTCACAAGGGGTTTTACTATCAATAAGCAAGTAGTTGTAGATTGACATTTTTTGGGGGCAACAACATCATTGCATAGTGACTTTCACATTTATTTTCTATGAATGAGTTTGTTTCTTTAATATTAGACTCTTCAGATCTTAATTTAATTGGTTTCCATTTTGTAGTCGCAAGTTTTTAATTTTGTTGTCATTCGAGGATTGATTTGATGTAGAGGTTAGGAGACTCAAACTTTTGTTTAAGCAGAATATGATGCTCAAGGATTTAAGGGTGTTGGTTTAAGGATCTTAGGTTCCATTCATTTAAGGTTTTATGAGACTAATTTTTAGGACTGATTCCCACAATGTGACTATGTATGGTAAACTCTTTCTTGTTGGAAGCAATTTGAGTAGATCTTAAAGGTGATCATTTGTCTTTTTCTCACCATTTTGAGCATCAATTGTCCTAAGTATATACTTTGTTTCTTTAACCTATTTGATTACCTTGTTGAAGACTTCCTTGTGATGATTTCTGATGTCCATATAGCTCTCTCAAATGTTTGGTTAGTTTTGGATTTGGCTGCTTCAATTTTGTTTTGCATTATAAGATTGCTTTACTTTTTCCTCTTATTCTTGCAAATTTATTTTTGTGTGAGAATGCATAAAATGAAAACAAATATTTGTATACATTCATATTTTTACACACATACAATGCTGGTTTTCAAGCGCACACCAGTTTGGTGCATGCATATGATATGATTTTCAATTGTAGTGTTCAAATTGTACTTTGTACATAGTTGCACATATTATAGTAGTTAACTCCATGACAGTGAGTAAAGTGTTATAGATTATGTAATGCCCCTTCCATAGTCTGATTTTATATACATTATGATTATTTTAGGATGATGAATTATATGTTAGGATATCATTGATACTTATGATTTTACTTACCCCATACTTGCATGTGTATGGTTGATGTGTATGTTTTGTATTTCTATTTGACATGCCTAATGTGGTTGAGGGACGAAGTCGTAGTTACTTGCTTGTGAAATCCACATGATCGGTCGATCCCTGCCATTGCTTGTTTATATTTATACATGTATGTACATGCTTGTCTTTTATGCAAGTTTGTGGGTACCGGGCATCGACTTCCTTGAATTTCTAGGATGAGCGTGCCCTATCACAAAATATCAATGGTAAGAGAGGGGAGACAACATACAAATCCAAATCCCAACCCAAGCCATTGATATTCCTAAATATTGGGCAAGTATATGTTTCTACCCATCTGAATTCGTCAAGGTGACATGAATTCGTGAGCCCTTCCTTGGTGTTTGTTTGATATGGAGATAGTTGATTTTTGTGTTTTGTGAGTCGAGTGGATTTGTTTGTGTGAATTATTTGATTTAATTAATTAAGTTAGAAGTAATTTTGAGATTTGAATATTTATATTTTATGAATGTGGAAATATTTGATATAGAGTATATTTAATTATTAAGGGTAATTAAATACCTTTGTTAATTAAATGATTAAATTAAAATATTTAAATTTGAGAATTAAAGAGTTTAATTAATTATTAAATCTTAATTTAAATTAAAGGGCATAGTTGATTTATTTAATATTTAATTTATTAGTTTGCATAGTTAACTATGTGCTAAAAGTATTTATTGTTTAATTATGCAATTTAAGTTGCACATTTGGTTTAAGTGAAATTGAAATTATAATTAAAGTTAAAGTAGAGTTCGAGTTTTATTTTAAAAGTGCATTATTTATTTTTAAGTTATTTTATCATGCAACTAGAGAGAGGGAGTTGAGTTCTACTTTAGGTTTGCATGTTTTAGAAAACTTAGGAGGGATAGGTTTTCTTTATGTAGAGATTTTGGGTATTATTTTCATTACGTCTATCAGGTTTTGGAGGAGCTCCCTTAGATGAATTTGAAAGATTTTTGGAAAGATTGGATTTTGTAGGCGTTGTTAGAGATTGTTAGAAAGCTTGAATTTTGAAAGATGAATTAGATCTTTCTTGGTTTTGAATTTTTAGGCATTGTTTGAGGTAGGGTTTGAAACCTTCTTTTTGTAAAATTCTTTTATTTGAAAAGATTGTTTGCTTTGTGTCTAGAATTGTTTATGTGAGTGAATTTGAATTAGGTTTATGTGTAAATCAGGTTTGGTTTTGTGAAGTTTTGGATTAGTTGATGTTAAATTAGATCTAGTATTTAGTTTGGTGGTTTGAAAATCCAGGATGAAATTTTTAAGAAATTGTGTGATTTTTCTTCGTTAGGGTATTTACCCAGAAAAGATTGATATTTTGTTCTCAATATGTTTTGCATAGAAAATTAAATCTGAAATTGCATGTGAAATCATATTAAAAAGAAATTAGTATTGCTTGAAACCCTAGTTTTCCATTAAAGAAATCAATTGAGAAAATAGATATGTGTTTAAAAAGAAAAAAATGGTTTTTGTTATTTGAATTTATTATTATTATTATTATTTATTAATTTTTGGATTTAATTTTTTTAAATTATTTTATTATTTATTAATTTTCGGATTAATTTTTTTATAAAAATATTATTTTATTATTATTATTTATTAATTTCGGATTTAAAATTATTTTAAAAAAAGTTAATTAATAAATAGATATTCATTAATTTTTTTTACATGCGGGTTTTAATATTAATGTTTTCATTTATATTTATATTTAAAAAATTAATAATATTATTTTATTATTAAATACATGATGTTTTGATATGCATGGAAATTTTAGTTAAATACGTATTTAAAAAGTATATATGCATGAGATTTTATTTTGAAAAGATAGTTATGTATGAGACATTTATATGAATGCTTTTGTAGTCAAATGGACTTTAGTCAACAAGATGATTGTTTTAGTCAACTAAAATTTATAATTATATATGTTTATTTGCATGGTTATACAAACATGAAAATATAGTTGAACTAGTTATGTTTTAAAATTAAATGGATTTTTGTAAGAGAATCATGTTTTCTTGTAAGTGTTCGAAGTTTTGATTTAAAAGATTTTTGTTGGACCTTGTTATATCCTTATTGATTATTGGGGGTCTTTTCCCTATGGTTGTTTATAAGTTTTCTTTGTTCTGCATTATGATGAATATATAATTTTGATCGTCTTTATCCAACCTCGTCCATTGGAATCCTTAGGTTTATTGTGAACACCTAGAGGGTGTGTACCATTTATGTATTTTGTGATGTGATTATGGGTTTTATGGGAGTTTTACGTTCCTTATTTTAGGGGCATTACCCTAGGCTTGGGGTTGTGTGAATGTTTATTCTTTTACCTCATGTTGTTGTATTGTTGAAGTTTATGCTTTGTGGACACCTTGAGAGGGTGTCATCATGATTTTGTGGTTTGAGAACCAACATGTTTCAGTTGTACTAAGGAGCTGATTTGAGGATTATTATTGTTATCTTCTTGTGGATTAATCTGTGAACTTAGGTAGGTTACTAAGTGTATAGGTAGGGAGTGGCTTGCAATAGGCGTTGGGCCCCACAAGTGGCTACCAAGATAACTTATTGCAGGTGACTTAATAAAGTGATAATGTAATAAAATCTACTAGGATATAAACATTAACAAGATATATGTGTTCCTCACCCATGCCTTGAGCACTAGTATAGGTTAGGATGGTTTATGAGATGATGCTTTCCACCTGCGTAGATTTCAATATAACATTGTTGGTACCTCATTTGTATGAGATGATTACTGATACCACATAGAGTCACTAGGGTGTCGAGGTCTTGAGGGAATACCAGGATAACTCTAGAGTTGGTTCATGTGATGACACTTCCCCATATGCATCTTAGGTTTCCTACATGTGTTGGTTGCCTCTGGTCGAGTATGTTTTACCTGGTTATCTATTATACCTTTCGAGTGCTTTCAGGATCCCTTTTGTAGTTTGTGTTGCATTTATTGTTTTGGGTGTTTGATACCCGAGTGGGGTCTGTTGTTATCTCCTCAAAATAGTGGGAGTGGACCATTTGGGTTCCACGAGGTCAGGTGGTAGTGATTCTTTTACCATTTGAGATTCTAACATTCATGTACTAGTACTAAATGATCTCTGTAGCAGTTGTACCTTCTTGTTCCTCATTGTTGGAGATGTGTTCTTATCTTTCTCATTCTATGTTCTTGTATCTATGTATCAATTATTCAAGAGATATCATGTTGTACTTTATATTGGGTTATTGTATTATATTGGTATCCAATTATTGTATTACATACCTTGTGACATGTGCAATGGATGTGGATTATTATGGATACCTTATGGTACCAATTGTATTTATGTTTTCCTTTATAGGATTTTGTACTTATCATTCATTTGTGTACATTAGAATTGTAATTATTCTTAATCTAAATATTTATTTTGATATACGTAATTCTACGTCATGGGACCCTTGAGGATTGTTAATTGTAATTGAGTTGTGTATATTTACTTGTTTATATCTCATGGTTGTATTGCTTCCGCATTGTTATCATCATTGTTTGTAAACACTTAAGAAAAAATTATTCTGTAAACATTGTGACTTGTATTAGGTTAAATTCTCTTGGGTTCCTTGGCAGGGCATTACAAATTACTTTGTAAAGAGTATATGGTATGTATAATTGAGTGTTGAAGACCAATTTTGTTTTGCACTATAAGATTGCTTTACTTTTTTCTTTTATGCTTCCAAATTTATTGTTGTGTGAGAATGCATAAAATGGAAACAAATATTTGTATACATTCATATTTTTACACACATATAATGCTAGTTTTCAAGCACACACTAGTTTGGTGCAAGCATATGATATGATTTTTAATTGTAGTGTTCAAATTGTACTTTGCATATAACTGCCCATATTATAGTAGTTGATTCCATGATAGTGAGTAAAGTGTGATAGACTACTTTGTAAAATGTGTATGGTATGTATAATTGAGTTTTGAAGACCAATTTTGTTTTGCATTATAAGATTGCTTTAATTTTTTCTTTTAAGATTGCAAATTTATCATTGTGTGAGGATGCATATAATGGAAATAATGATAAACTACAACTGATTGAATATCTTGAGGGAAAGTTTGACAATGGAATGGATAATTGAAAGATAGTGATTGATGATCACCGATCTACTAACATGTATGTAAGACACTAAATTAGTTAATGTATTGTCATTGATGTCAACTAGTTTTGACTGTACTTATCATGATGGTTACAAACATCTTAAGAAGGAAAATGGTAAAAGAATGAGATATCTACATAAAAATGAGATGGATGAGAAAGATATGGATATGATATTCATTGGGTGACTTATTGATGAGTCTATGGCATTATGTTAGTGACTTGATTGTATTACATGAATCTATTATGTATTGAAGATCAAGAATGAACAAGTTTATGTGGTCGATAAATGAAAAATCCTGTATACACCGAGCAAGTGTAGTGTATTTTGAGTATAGTGTTAACCGAGCTAGTTATCACCGACACATTTTGGTATGGACCGAGTAAAAGAAATAAATAGAACTTATGACTGCCGACTAAAGATGATGAGTTGGACAATTGTTTATGATTATGAGGTAAATGATAATGTTTCTTATGATGATCAAATGACTGACAAAATTCAAGGATGATCAAATGAAGGAGAATGAAACATGTTATTGACACAACTACCGAGGAAGGTTAAAGTGACAAAATCAAAGATGAAGATTAAGAGGCAACATCTGTAACATCCCTAT
Organism: Chamaecyparis obtusa; assembly: GCA_027943335.1. Taxonomy (NCBI): domain Eukaryota; kingdom Viridiplantae; phylum Streptophyta; class Pinopsida; order Cupressales; family Cupressaceae; genus Chamaecyparis; species Chamaecyparis obtusa. Next base: position 412,156 of record BSBK01001050.1, on the reverse strand, counting down.
TAATCCATAAAGCTAAAAGATGAAACCAAAGAAGATTCAACCATAAACAAAACCACATAGAACCATAGTAAATTTTTTTTTATTACAAATTGGGCATACAATCATAGTAACTGTTTCTAAGAGCTTTATAGTTTTCAATTGAATTACATCAGAGTAATAAGAATACTCTTTATTCAAAGATTTAGTTTCAAAAACAAAATTTCCTTCTTTCCCAATCCTTTACATTCTATGAATAGTTCTGATAACTAATAACCATGAAATGATCTGTTTCCCATAAATCTTAACAACTACTATCCACTGTCCCATACTCATTGATTCATCCATCTAAAACCTGAAAATCAAAATGAACACAAATGCAAATAGCAAACAGGGCTCAGTCACATGATAAAATTAATGAAACATCTCCAAAATTCTGCAACCATAAAAGTCAGTATAATATAACATTTATGCAAATTTAAATACAGATGTAATTGAAATCTAAATAACATAATTCCATTCTTTTACACCAAAATCATCAAGCACTGAATCTCTTTCTAACAGAAATAAACTCGCAAAGAAAATGACAAAGTAATGATCCAATAGTTCATGGGTGTCCACATAAGGACCTACGCTATGTATCCGTAAGGAAACCTCGTAGTAATCCATTATGTCTGATGAAACCATAATGTTTTATCTTGTTAATTGAAACCCATAACCCTTGAATTTATAATTATCACTTAATTAAACAACTAACAGAAATTCTTTCCCATAAGGATATAGACTAGTGTCAGTCACAACTGACAGAAATTCTATCACCACAAGGTACTAGACAAGTGTCAGCCCCCAATCTAAGGATCATACTTGCATTATCTCAAAACACTTGATCTAACAATTAGTGATTGAAATGAAATGAACTACATTCACAATTTCACTAACACTTCATTTCTATTGCATCAATTTATAAAATTGAAACAACAATCAGAAATCCATTTAAATCCATGTTTCCATAGTCCTTAACATACATTCTTAAACATGATGTTTCTCAAAAGAAGAAAAGATCACAATTCTTTCTCCATCACAAATCCAATCAAATAATAATCTCCACATTAACTTAACATTAAATTTGAAACTGTACAATAAAATGTCCATATTGAATTCATGATCCCATTGAATAGAAAAGAACTAATATAATCATATATCAACTGAATCAACACAACACCCATCGCTTTTAACAAACATACAAGCTTGCCATAACCAATTTATTATAAACTAACTTGCCATACATCCTGCTCTGTTAATTACAAGTTTATACCTTTATATACATGTTGGCGTATGTACATGTATACACCACAGCTTGTGTATACATATACATATCCCAGCAGGTATATATATGTATATACAATTATATAAACTTGTAATTAATAGTTCAGAATGATAAACATAGCATCTATTATATACATGTTGGTGTATGTACATGTATACACCATGGCTTGTGTATACATATACATATCCCATCAGGTATATATAAACATATATAATTATATAACGTAACTTATCTTTCACAAAAGTTCAAGTCCATAACTACACATTGATCAAAACCATACTAGTCATCTCAGTTCTGTCAAAGAATACATCTACCTTAATATACTACTGAATCTACCGAATACATAAAAGAATGACAAAATAATAAGAACCATCTTCTACATCTAAACAAATTACCAAAGTGGTCTTCCTTACTAACTGAGAAAGATAAAATTGACTTTCCTAAAAATTCCTAACATTTCCTAATGTCGCTACAACTATTTTTCACACTGGTGATAATTTCTGAAGATTCATATAGCTCGCAGTCAAGAATAGAGTACAACCAAGATATCCACATTTTCACTATTGACTGAAACAGACAGTGACAACACCCATTTGACACAACAACCATCGATACCAGATAACTAAAGGAGTACACCCAAGAATACCTTAATCCACACCTATGTTGTGAGAGTGTAAATACATAATACGACAAGTATCAGGTAACACTATGAACTACACTAGTCTCTATTTCCACAATACAGCTCAAAAGAAAACATCGATACCAGATTCAGTTTATAACAGTGGTAGGAAAAACCCGATTTCACTTTATAACCAAGACTCTCACATATTGAAAACCTTTTTGTTGCTATAGAGTTCCTAACACAGGAACCAGTATGAGAATATCTTAAAAGAAGCTTTTATACAAAAACTCATTCTGGTTTCATACTGCATTTTTATAGCCGAAACACATTCTCAATTAACCCCCTTTATACTGACCAAAGATAAAGTATACATCGACACAAAACACACTAGGAAATAACCATATATCATTTGCAATAACTATATTCCCATAGTTTGGCACAAACTTAACTAAAACACTGCCAAATCCATACTCAGAACAAAGAAAACCCCTCAACACAATATGCTCGAAAACAACATATTAAAAACATGTATTTCAAATTCCTCCACTAAACATAAAATCCATTAACTAAATAAACTTCTTATTCCAACCAAGAAGAAAAAAACCGGTTCATGACCGAACTCACAGAGTATACAATCATAATACCTTCCATACATCAACTCACTAATAGCGTAACTAAACAATCTAATATCTCATTTGCAGAAAATAAAATGGAAACAGAGGATAAGGTGAGAGAATGCCCCTGCCTAGTATTTGTGTGGGGAGATATCCAAAACCAAAATGCCAAAGCTAGCCCCTGCCTGGTGAGCTTCACAGACGAACCCTAATCTCAACCACGAAGGTCCCTTTTCACAGACTGCCAAAGTGCCGTGCAAGAGAGCCCACAATGCAAATGTAGAGATAACAGTATGAAACACAAAACTTCCCAAATGACCACGAACAGAAGGGTATAACTTGCCGTGAAAACCCCTTTCCATTCCAAGCCACTTATCATGTAAGATACAACAGTAACACGGGTCCATAACTAACTGTTTACCAAAACTGTCACAGAATAACATGGTGAAAAATGGAGTCATAATTCAACTGCAACTCCTTTACCAGAGCTAATGGCGGACAACAAACACAAAGATGAATTTCATCGATAAGTTCATTCAATGCAAGCTTATCTCTTGGAATAAAAACAATACATTCCCTGCCAAATGTCCATCAAAGTACAATCCCATAACCCGAAAATAGCTTAAACCCCACTAACACCACTATGCGATGCAAGTGCAATTAAACCCTGCCGATAAGTCATGTCTTCGAGCCAAATCATAAATAGGAAGACTTAGGGATAGATTAATTTACATCTATGTTAGATAACATTAATCGATCTTAGGTTAAGAAAACTAACTTAAGCACCAAAGATAACAACGCATAACAATGCCAAATTACTAACACTTCATCAAACTAACCTCCTACTAACATACAAAATAGGATATACTAACTTAGATAATTCTATAGTTTTAGTAAAAGAAATACCACATAATTACTAAAACAATCACTCATAATTATATGTATAAAAATACATATATACAAATTTATTTATTTTGAATTCAAAATTTGATTAACATTAAATAACAATAATTCTCTATATACTGTCTATAACATCAAGATACAATTAACCATAATAATATAACCAATTCTAATTATGTCTAACATATTATTTAGAATCCCAAAATAATGAACCAATAATCTGACAATTGACTAACCATTTAAGTTGTACTATTTCCACAATCATACCAATACTCAAATCTCTACTGAACTTTCCAGTACCATTAATTCAAAAGTTAGTCTAAACCAATTCTGACATCAGAAAAACTCATTAAGCTACAGAAATAGACATAATTCTCTGAGTGTCTGGCATAATTACAGAGATAAACATATTTAATCCAAATAACAAGGTTCAAATGAACGAAGTCAGAGTTCAAACTCATAGAAATCTAATAGAAATATAGTTCCAGATAAAACGATGCTAATCAAACCAGAAATCCAACTATAACATAACATAGAAAAGTAATACCTAAGACTGTCAGGGGCATGACAACATCTATGGATTAAAATAAAATGGTTTATGATGTCTATATAAGGAGACATGAGATTCATTATTGAGTATGCTGCGGGAGAATTCACGTGAAAAGATTGATTTCATGCAACACTGATCAAATTGGTTGAAGATAGAACTGAGAAAATCTGCAGACAACACCGAGTGATAGAGAAAAAAATTACCGAGAAGAACAAAGTTGGAGGAAATTAAGATATTGAATTAATTATTGATTAGAGGTATTTTTGAGCTTAACATAGATCTAAAAATCTGCAAATCAAGTTGTATTTGAATAAGATCATTACTGCATCAATTTAACCATTGCTACAGATAAATCTCTTAATTGAGTGGGACTTAACAGTCTTTATATTTCAATATGACATTCAATGAATGTTGATTATTTTCTTGTTGACCCCATAGTGAATGTTTGGTCAAGGGAGAATTGTTAGTGATAAATCCTCTAACTAGGTCACACCTCACAGTGTGTTTTGTAACCTTTAACAAGGTTGGATTTTAACTGAGATCACTTCAGAAGAGTGAATTATTTTGGGTTACCGGTCCTAGGTGATTTTTCCCCTAACAGGGTTTCCACGTTAAAAATCTATGTGTTATCCGTGTTTAGTGTTTTTCCTAGGTGTTCAAAATTGAAAAGTTTCATATAATCCCTTGATCTCTTCCTTTTCTAAGGAAGTACTAATTTTTTAGGTGCTATTGTATATTGTTATCTTAATCAATACATTTAGTCCAATAGATTGAAACTTTCTTACTCATATGAGTTTACATATCTAGTCGATAATATTATATTATCATTTATTTCAATGAAAGTCAAGTACTTTGCATTTATAAGATTATACTTGATACCACCATCTGCTTGTCATGTATTGTTAAACCATTAAAAACTTAATTAGGTTTCGTGTAATGGATTGGAACCTGTGAATTTATATAAATTTATATAGATAATTGGTTGATATTAGTCTACCACAAAGATTGATAATTAAAGTCAGGTACTCCATAATCGTCATTATATAAGATTGTACCAGATGTTGTTGTCTGCTTCTACTTTATTTTTATTAGTTGCATTTTTTATGTTAGACAATTCATGATTCATTACAACTAGACTTCCCTGAAATTGTAATACCCCTCCTATAGTTTTCTTTTCAGTTCTTATTGCCAAACTCTTTTAGGCCACTTTTATGTGTGCATTGGTTATTTCAGTGATTTTTACTTTATTGATGTATAACTTTATATTGGATTTGATATATGAGCCATTGGATAGTGTGTGATATCATGTGTTTACAGTTACATTTATGGTTATTTTCATGATGATTTTCTACATGTTATGATGTCATTTATGATTATGGATTACTTACAATACTAATACTTTATCTGTATGCGCATGGATCACATGTATGTTTTACATTTCTATTTGATGTGTTTGATATGGTATGCGATGTGGAGTCATAGTTACTTGCATGCGAGATCTACATGATGTACCATTCCCAACCATTTTCTATATATATATATATATATATATATATATATATCTTTATGATGGAAGGATGGTAGGTATCAGACATCATCTTCCCTGAATTGGCATGAGTGAGCGTGCCATATCGCAACATCTCAATGGTAAGAGAGGGGAAATAACAGATAGGTCTAAATCCCAACCTAAGCCATTTATTGTCCTAAAATAGTGGATAAGTATCTTATTTACTACCCTCTGAATTCGTCAAGGTGACGTGAATTAGTGAACTCTCCTTTGTGCTTGATTATCATATTCGATGTGGTTAGTTTCTTTAAGTTTGCACGTCTGTAGGTTTGATGTGATTTTTGTGTTAAAATAGATAAATGATTTAATTACAATTAATAATGTGATTAAATAATTAAATCTTATTAAATATTAAATGTGAGGGTATTTAATTAATGAGAATTAATTAAATATATTTGTTAATTAAAAAGACTTAATTAAAAAGTCCAATTTTGTGAATAGAGGATTTAATTAATTATTAAATCTAAAATTAAAATTAAAAGCATAGTTAATGAATTGATATTTAATTATCAATTGCATAATTATTAATATGCAATTTAAGTTGCACATTTAGTTTAATAAAATTGAAATATAATTTAAGTTAAAAGTTGAGTGATTTGCATGCATGTGAATTATTAATTAAAATATTTTTTTAATATATTAAAATTGATAAAAATGAGGTTGTAGTTGAGTTCTTATTTCTGAGATTTTGAGTTAAATAATACTTTTATTATTTTTAAAGTTGAGCTCATTTTTTTTTTTGGAGTTGCATGTTTTACTCTTGGTTGTTGGGTTTTTTTATATTAGAAATTCTTTTTGGTCATTATTGGGGGAGACAAGTTACAAATTTTGCTTGGATTTTGGGTGAAAGATTCTATTGAAATCTTGGATTTTTGGAGTTTGGATTGTGGACTTGTGCCATTGTTGTTTCAAATCTTCATGTGAATTTGAGGCAGGGTTTGGAAAACTCTTGCAATTTCTTCTCTTTTAAAAGATTATCTTCTTCATGTATTTCTAATTGATTGATGGTTTTAGTGTTACAAGTAGTGGCTGTCGTTGCACCAAAAGATCAACCTATTAATGCCCGATACAACCACTAGACTTATAGAACACAGGAGGCTGTTAAACCATGTCATGAATCCCGAAGGAAGCACTGACCATTATGCCAACAATCTCCCCTCAGCGTTACCCGAGGGGATTCGAACCTGTGACCAAGCTCTGATACCACTTGTTACAAGTAGTGGCTGCTGTTACACCAAAAGATTGACCTATTAATGCCCGATACAACCACTAGACTTATAGAACACATGAGGCTATTAAACCATGTCATGAATCCTAAAGGAAGCACTGACCATTATGCCAACATTTAGTGTGTTCATATTATGAGATGATTCATTTTTAGAGAATTGAAAGAAAATAGGAAATAATTTAAAACTATTATTTAACCCTAGGTTTGAGAAAACTCATAGAATTTTGGAATTGAAAACTTACCTTCTATTATTTGCACTACCGAAAGTGCCAAAGAAACTCTTGAAACTGAAAAGAGAAATGCTGAAGAAACAATCAGAGACAAAGACCTACTCTTGCAAGTACAAATAGAAGAATTCTAAGCAAGAAATGACATGATAAAAGGTATCAGTGACAAGATTCAACATCTGCAAGCAAAAAATCAAAATTTGAAGCAAGATAATGAAGATCTGAAAAACAACCTGAAATTTGAAAAAGAAGTCAATGCTAGACTCACAAAGTTTGAAAAAAGAATGCAAAAAATTGATGAAGAAGTCAAAAATCAAAGAAAACTAGGTAACACTATTATATTGGGGTATATTGGTAACAACGTAATAAAGATCAAAGAATCATCAAAATATGGACAATGAACTTTTGAAGAATCCAATGATACACAAGGTAACAAACCCTACAAGCCTACTTGTTACAATTGTAGAAAATATGGTCATACTGCAAATATGTGTAGAAGCAAACAAGTGAACATTCCTAAAAGCACATTCTTCAATGGTTATTTCTATAATTGTAATAAGTGTGGTCATAAAGTTGTTGAGTGTAGATATAAAACTATTAGTAGAATGTCCAAGAAAAATTTCTATGGATACTACTGTAAAGAATAAAATATGATCTTTACCAAAATGTAAAGAAAATAGATTATCTTTATGTGTAGGATGAGTTGGGGAAAGTAAGATCTTCTTCTTAACCCCAAATTCCCAAAGGAAAGATCCAAATTGATTAACCACAAGAAAATGGTCAATACATAAATGAATCAATCGATTAGTAATAAGAAGAAAGAGGAAAACCTTACATTCCCATTTTTGGAAGGGAATATTAAAATCTTAGTTGAAATAAATTGAAGACAAATACTAACCTCAAAGTATAGAAGATCTAGAAATTGTTGTTTTTTGGTGTCTATACTGAGTTTCTGGAAATTCTGCAACCAAATCTGGAACCGAAACATAGAGACAGAGAAAACATAGAAATATTTTTCTTTTGGGAACCAGGTCAACCTTGACCCAAATGAAGGTCGACCTTGACCCCTTTACGTCAACCTTGACCTGTGTTGCACCAACAAAAATTCTATTTGCGGATCTTGAAATTTTTTTGAAAAGGGTGTCCGAATCTGCTTTGTAATTCATTGTTACACACCTACACCTATGAGAAAAATGGTTTTGTTGTTTGGATGAGGGGTTTGCCTTGGTCAAACCCTAGTTTTGGAATCAACCTTGAAATATAATTGAAATTGTAGTAATAAACAAAGTAAATGGAACAATTCACCTTGCTTATGTTGAAACCCTTATGGAGGATTCAAATCCTTGAATCCACAAGTATGGATGCTCCAAATGGATGTAGAATTTTAGGATGTCTCAAATAAATTGCTTTTAAATCTTCAACACCAATCTTTAATGGATCTTGGAATAGGAAGAAGCTTGAATGGATATGGATGGAGAAATCTTCAACAAGAGGGCTCCATAGAGCTTGAATCGTTCAATGGCTACTAATGGATCTCCTTGATGAATTAGATCTGGAATACTTGAATGCTTGAATTCTTGAAGATAGATGAATGATTTATTTCTCCTTCTTGCTTGCTTCTTGATTGCTTGATTATGTTTTTCAATTGATTACCTTCATCACTTGATTACTTGAATTGAAATGAGAGGAGAAAGCTTCCTTATATACTAGTCTAGGGTACAAACTTCTAGAGAGGCCGACATAGGAGAAATAAATTCCCATTAAGCCTATACCCTTAGAAGTGGACCTAAATTAAATATCATTTAAGAGTTTACCATTTCGAAGCCCAAAACAATCGACCCAGAAGCGGAAAAAGAAATCTTTTCGAAACCTGACATCCGAAAACCTTCAGAATTTGAAATCTGGACCTTGGGTCAGGGTCAAGGTTGACCTTGAACCTAAAGTCAAGAACCTAAAATTCTCAAAGAAGGATGCGAGAAACAAGCAGGAGAGAAGTGGAAAATAGGGCAGGACGGGGGAAAAGGCTAGATCCAAGTCAAAGACCCATTCAAGGCATTTGACATGACCCCAAACCACTTACTCAGAGGGATCCACTGATTATGTTTCCACTACGAGATGCCCCCAAGTGAAGACAAATCAAGGTAAATAACACATAAACATATAGAGAAAACAAAAGGGATCTACCTACCGTGGGGTCAGTATGATCATAAGATTATATATATATATATATATATATATATATATATATATATATATATATATATATATATATATATATATATATATATATATATATATATATATATATATATATATATATATATATAATATTATTGCAAATGAATTGGAGGAAAGAAAATGCAAGAATTACAAAGAAGATTATTTTTGGACCACAACATGGAGACCAAAAAGAATCAGTTCTACCAAGTCACAAATCCAAGTGGAGCACACAAGGAAAACATTTACGAACAATAGCACAGGTAAAACATAACATGAAAATAACATATAGAAGAATAGAGATACATATATCAAAATAGTACAACAGGTTTAATTCCTTTATCACCTTGCACCAACAAAGTAACAAGGGTCAAATAAAATAATCTAACAAACATTTAGCAAATACATTATGGGAGAAGCACAATACAACAGGAAAACACACAAAATGATACCATGGAGGACAATCCAATCAAGCACTTCACCTACTCTCCCCATCTCGGTCTATATCATTTAGGGAAGGTGGGAAAATCATAAGAGGGACTATATCCAACACAATAGGAATAATAGCCAGTTCCAAACAAGGATCCTCTTGAGAATCATGATGTTCAATACTAGGTGTAACTATCAATTGAGTTGAAACCATATTAGGTAAATCAGTATTAATGTCAAGTCTCATATTCATCATTAGCATCATTAGGATCATCAAGAGTATCTTCTTCATCAAGATTAATCAAAATAGAATCTAAGATATGAATAGAATCATCATAATAATTCATCTTAACATCATTATTAACATTAACTTCTTCTAACACATCAGGCATAGGCTGGTCAAAAGAAGGTAAAGAACTTTGAAGAATAGAGGCACGAGCCTTAGCTTGAGCCCAACGCTTCTTACAATGTTCATTGGTAGATCAGTTACATTTTGTCTTGTTTGAAATATGTTGAGAACTAGGAGAAACAACCACTGGCTCCTTCGCAGGTTCTATAGGAGGATTAGTAGGATTCTCAGTAGGCTGAAAAGCAACACTAGAAGCTTGATTAACAGAACTAGAAGCCATGGATAAAGGAGGTATGGAAGGCATAGGAAAAATACCACGGTTAAGATCCATCTGAGGCATGCTGAACTCAACAATCTTGTGATGCTTATAGGCTTGATATGAATGAAAAAGGTTATCAAGTCAGGAAGGACATGAATTAGGTAACGAAGGCCAAAAGAAGTCAAGGGTAGCACAATCCCGATGCCTAGAAGGTTGATATAAACTATGATTAATCATCTTCACTTATTCATCATGAATGAATTTAATATACTTATGGATAGGAGAAGCAACAACATGCATGACATTCAACCAAGGAAAACTAAGCTTAACTTGAAACTGATCAAAAGTAGGAACAACAACGAAGGTAGTGTCCAAAACTTTACCACAATGTTCAACATGCAAGTTAATAGAACCAAATGATGGATAAAGAAAACTATTACAAGTTTGGATCCACACATTAGACGTATCATAACAATCACATTGTAAGTTCTTCATAAAAAGGTTTTCTTCAGTAATGACATTGACTAAGGATGTAGGATCAACAAGAAAACCACACGTAGGTATATTAGAAATCCTAGCATAAATTTAGAGGGGACCATTAGGAGCTTTAATAGTCTTAGAATCATCAAAGGTGATCAAGAGTTCCCTAGGTCTTTTATTCTTAGGTTGTTTTCAAGGTTTAGGTTGAATTTTTAGTTTAGGCTTAGGTTGAGGTGGAGCTTGAAGTTGAGGTTGAGATTGAGGTTGGGGTGGAGATATAGGTTGAGACAAAAAAACATGCTCCACATGGTTAACAATATGATTGAGATACTCCATCTTTGAATCATAAACAATATCCATAGAAGATGGCTGAACAATGGTATTAGTATCATGTGTAGGAAAAGGATTCATATAGATTTGGAGATTTTGATTAGGAGGAGAGACAGATTTGTTCCCACTACCATCAAAATCATCAATAGATAAAGCATTAGAATCAATTAAGTCTTGAACCTTATGTTTTAAATAATAACACTTCTTAGTATCATGGCCATTTTGATGATGGTATTGACAAAAGGCTTTGGGATCAAAGGATTTGGATTCCATCATAGTAGGTAAAAGAGGTCGAATAGGAGGTAAAGTAATCATATTAGCATTCAACAATTTACTTAGAATAGAATGTAAAGATTCAAAAAGAGGAGTAAATGTACGATTTAGATGAAAAGCAGTGGATGCAGAAGTGGCATTGTTGGATGCAACAACAACTTGATCAACAATAACATTTACTTGCTTATTTATCTTGACATAGTTGTTAGGTTTTTGAATCTTGTTGGGATTAGGGTCAACATCACTCTTATCAACTAAAACATGATGATGAAGCATTGCACAAAGTTATTGAAAAGAGGTAAATTCTATAAGAAGAATCTTATCTCTAATATCCTTTTGTAAATTTGAAATAAACATACGCTGAATATCAATATCAGGAACATGATAAGAAATTTGAGCATACAAATGCTTAAATCTACCAATAAATTTAGTAAATTTTTCTTTAGTATTTTGTTTACAATGCATCAAATTAGTTAAGGACACTTGCAGACCAATGTTATTATGGAATTTTTGGATAAAGGCATTAGCAAGTTTTGGAAAAGAATCAATAGAATAAGGAGGCAAGGAACAATACCATTGCAAGGCCTTATCACGAAAGTTTCTAGCAAACAGCTTGGATAAAATCCTATGGTCATGAGCATAGTCACTACAAAGGATTTGAAATGTTTTAACATGAGTGACAGGGTCTCCCTTACAATTATAATTCTCAAGACGAGGCATATCAACTTGTTGAGGAACAGGAGCATGAATAATATCTAGGGATAGAGGACTACCCATGTCACATGTAGGAATACTAAACTTGGATTGAGTTAAGGACACATGTTGTTGTTGTAAAGAGGACACATTTTGAGCCAAAATAATGATTGTGGAATCATTAGAAGAAATAGGAGGCATAGAAACATTCGAAACATTAGGGAAAGTGTAGGAAGCAACGGGAATGGATGAAACAACCGGTGGAACACTTGGAACCACAATTGGAAGAGGGTTGGAATAGGTAAAAGGAACACTATGATAAGAAGGTTGTGAGGTAGGTAGAGATATCGGTGGAACACTCATAGGAAGAGATGGAATAGATGTAGTCACTAAAAGAGGAGTATAAGTAGGAATGCTAGGTCAAGGAACGAAAGGAAGTTCCAAACTAGTGACAGGAGGAGTGAATCCTAAATCTTGAGCTACTTGAGCTGAAGTTTTAACATTTAAATGCACAAGATGAGTGATACCATGCAAGATATTAACACCTTGATCACTATCCTGAAGAACTTTGTTAAGAGCCTCTATAGCTTGAATAGAATCTTGATTATGGTTTTCTTGAATAAGACAATTTTCCATTTTATCAAGTTCAGCAAAATTTTTTTGGACTTGTTCAGGAGGAAATCTTAAAGAATCATCCTCATCATGAGATGAGTGAGAAGAGTTATTCTCCATAGTAGGATTGGAATTGTGAGTAATCAAATTGTCATCCGGGATCCTAAGGAAAGGAGAGGAAGACTCAAGATCAAAGGAACCCATAAGTCTACAACTTCTTCTAACCAAGATATTATAAGTAGGACTAGAGGTAGTAAAGCTCATATACCAATGCAATGCAAATGAACTAAATTAGGAAAACACAAGGCATGAACCAATAAATGTTTTTGTATTTTTTCTTTATATGATTTTTTTGTTTTATTTTTGAAATGTAAATGCAAGAACATAAAAGAAGGTTAATCTAATATACACGCAAGATCTAACATCATAAAAGAAAGAGTTGTCTATCGTGGGTTCATAAAAAATGTAAAGAATAAAATATAATCTTTACCAAAATGTAAGGAAAATAGATTATCTTTATGTGTAGAAGGAGTTGGGGAAGGTAGGATCTTCTTCTTAACCCCAAATTCCCAAAGGAAAGATCCAAATTGATTAACCATAGGAAAATGGTCAATACATAAATGAATCAATCGATTAGTAATAAGAAGAAAGAGGAAAACCTTACATTCCCATTTTTGGAAGGGAATATTAAAATCTTAATTGAAATGAATTGAAGACAAATACTAACCTCAAAGTATAGTAGATCTGGAAATTGTTATTTTCTGGTGTTTGTACTGAGTTTCTGGAAATTCTGCAACCGGATTTGGAACTAAAACACAGAGATGAAGAAAACCCACAAATCTTTTGCTTTTCAGAACCAGGTCGACCTTGACCCCTTTATTTCGACCTCAACCTACACTGCACCGACATAAATTCTATTCACAGATCTTGAAAGTTTGTCAAAAAGGGTGTCTGAATCTGCTCTGTAATTCACTGTTCTGCACCTGCACCTATGAGAGAAATGGTTTTGTTGTTTGGATGAGGGGTTTGCTTTGGTCAAACCCCAGTTTTGGAATTAACTTTGAAATATAATTGAAATTGCAATAATAAACAAAGTAAATGGAACAATTCACCTTGCTTATGTTGAAACCCTTGTGGAGGATTCAAATCCTTGAATCCAAAAGTATGGATGCTCCAAATGGATGTAGAATTGTCAGATGTCTCAAATCAATTGCATTGAGATCTTCAACACCAATCTTGAATGGATCTTGGAATAGGAAGAAGCTTGAATGGGTATGGATGGAGAAATCTTCAACAAGAGGGCTCCATAAAGCTTGAATCCTTCAATGCCTACTAATGGATCTCCTTGATGAATTGGATCTTGAATTCTTGAATGCTTGAAGATAGATGAATGCTTGAGTGCATTCTTTCTCCTTCTTGCTTGTTTCATGATTGCTTGATTATGGTTTTTGATTGATTACCTTCATCACTTGATTACTTGAATTGAAATGAGAGGAGAAGGCTTCCTTATATACTAGTCTAGGGCACAAACTTCTAGAGAGGCTGACATAGGAGAAACAAATTCCCATTAAGCCTATACCCTTAGAAGTGGACCTAAATTAAATGTCATTTAAGAGTTTACCATTTCAAAGCCCAAAACTATCGACTCGGAAGCGGGAAAAGAAATATTTCCAAAACCCAACATCCGAAAACCTTTAGAATTTGAAATCTGGACCTTGGGTCATGGTCGAGGTTGACCTTGATCCAGAAGGTTGATCTTGACCCTAAAGTCAAGAACCTCAAATTCTTAGAGCAAGATGCCAAAAATAGGTAGGAGAGAAGTGGAAAATAGGTCAGGACAGGGGAAAAGGCCAGATCCAAGTCAAAGACCCATTCAAGGCATTTGACATGACCCCAAACCACTTACTTGGAGGGCTAAACTAGTCCTAAATGGAAGTGCTTCCATTTTCCAATGATACAATTGCTAAAAATGTAACCAATATGGACACAAAGTTGAAAAATACAGAACGAAGGTACTAACAACAAGGAAATCAACCTATTATTCGAGAAGAGAAATAGACAATTTTGTTACATGTTTTAATTGTGGAAAACCTGGACATCTAGCATCAAAATGCATAAAAGAAAGTGATGAAGCAAGAACTGAACCATGAAGACCATTTGCACTACCATGTTATATTTTCTCAAAGTTTGGTCATGCCGCCTACTATTGTAGATATCAGTACAATACTACCAACAACACCAAAGGAGAAAGGATTTCAAATAAAGAACAAGTCAAAGAGGAAATGAAGAAGATATGGAGAAAGAAGGAAGATGGTGCATCATCAATGGAAGACCCTATATTAGATGACTTAGGGAATTCATCTACTAAGTAAGTAAGTAATTAAATGCTTAGGGACATAGAATTTTATTTAACTATTTGAGAAGTCCCTTAAATCAAATTCTGAGCTAAAATATTCAAGAGCATAAAATAAATGCAATGATAATTAGGAGAAAAGAAAAGTTGATGAAAAGTATTAAGTATGAGATTATTATCGATGAACTAAGATCATTATCAGTATCACAACTACTATCAGCCAACAATAAATGTTTTAGTACAATATTCATTGGACACCTTATCCTATATATAATGACACTTATCATGAAATAGTAACATTTTGAAAAGTCACTATGAAGAACAAAGCCTGAGGAAACACTACCATACATTGCGCTAATTCACTCTACAAAAAGGATTCAAACATATTGATTGAATTGCAAACCCTAAATGTAGTACCTCACCCCTGGTCTGATTTTATAAAGGTTATGACTATTCTAGGATGTTAGATTATATGGTAGGAAATCATTGATACGTATGATTTTACTGACCCCATACTTGCATGTGTATGGTTGATGTGTTTATTTTACATTTCTATTTGACGTGCCTAATGTAGTTGAGGGACAGAGTGGTAGTTGCTTGCGAGATCCACATGATCGACCGATCTCCGCCATTGTCTATTATATATTTATATATGTACGTACATGCAGGTTTTGTATGTAGGTTTGCAGGTACCGCGCATCATCTTCCTTGAATTTTTAGGATGAGCGTGCCCTATCACAATATCTCAAATGGTAAGAGAGGGGAGATAATACACAGATCCAAAACTCTAACCTAAGCCCATTTGTCCTAGGATTGGACAAGAATCAGTTTGACTACCTTACCTGAATTTGTCAGGTTGACATAGTTCGTGGATCCCCTCCTTGAGCTTGTTTGCTTTATGTGTTGATCTTAATTTATTACTTTTTGAGTGAGTGATTATTATATAGTCGAAGTATTTAATATTATGGATGAAAAATAATATTAAATTTAATTCCTATGCTTATGTGTAATTATTAATTAATTAAAAAACAAATATTTGAATATTTGGATTTAATTAATTAATTGTGTGAAATTAGGATTGATAATGTTCCATTGAATTATTAAGTATTTAATTGCATGTTTTAATTGTGCTTTAAGTATTAAATTTATTTAATGAGAAATTATAATATTTACATGTGCTTTTATTAAGTTGAATGTGATTTGTTTTCAAAGGTAACAACTTGTCTTTAGGAGTCTAAGTTGAGTTGTGCACAATAAAAGATATTTTAATTATTAATTAGGAATTTCTTTCAAATTTGAGAGTAGGAGTTTGATTAGGAGTTGTCTAATGAGTCATCTAGGGTTTGCATGAATGGAGGATTTGAATCCCTAATAGGAGGAATTTGCATTCATTTGGGATTAGATAGGTTTTTGGAGTAATTTTTGGAGAGAGAGCTTGGATTGGAATCTGATCTTCAAAGGGTTTTCATTTCAGTTTCTAGCATTAGATTTGAGGTAGGATCTAGAAATCTTCCTTTGTGCTTTTTGTTTTGCTGCTTGATGGATTTTTATGTTTGGATAATTTCATGGTTATCTCTTTAGATCTGTCTTTAATTCATTTGTTTTGGGTATTAGAGAAACCCTTGAATATAATATTTTAGGTTTATTTTTATTTTTAGCATAGTACCGTTATGCTGGCAAAATTTTGTCAAAATTTTGTTCATAGTTTTCCTATAAAATGAAAAATCAATTTTGTTTTATAGTTAGACCATAGTGCTGGATAGAAAATCAATTCATTACCAAAAAAACCCAATTTGGGTATGAAAATCAATTCTGTAAAAAAATTATTACTCTCTGTGTAAAAAAAAAAACACAGTCAAATTATTTTACACCAGTAAATTAAATTACAAACCCAATGAAAATCAAAAGGTTGATTCAATTTTTTGTGTTAGAAATTGGGAAAATCTTATTACTTTCTTTGGAAAATAATGTACAGATTTTGTATTTCCATTTTTAGAAATTCTTTCTAAAAAATTTTACTCTTTTAAAAAAATATGCATTGACTTTATAAAAAAATGTATATATATAAATCTGTTAAAAAATAATGATAATATATATATGTTACTGCAATGGGTTTTGATTGTTTCCAAAAAAATAAAAATAAAATATAAATTAAAAAAAAGGTTTGTTGGGCCATGAGATTCACTTGTACCCCACGACAGGTCCTAACCCCTACCGGCGGTACCTACTGGTATCGCACAACAGGGCTAGTCCTGTCAACGGTAGAGGCTAGGCCTGCCAGGGACACCATAGGTGCCGTGTGGTAGGAGCCTAGGAGGGTGTGGGGCCATTCCCCCCCCCCCCCCCCTCCTCCCCCCAATTCAATTTTTTTTTTTTTTTAAACAAACAAATTTTTGTTTTTATTCTTTTTTTAAATTTTGTTTATTAGTAAATTTAAATTAATTTGCTAATTTGTTTTACTATTTAATTTAATTAAAATTTAATTATTTATTTAATTAAAATTCAATTATTTCCTTAATCAAATGTAATAGTTGTATTGTAATGCAAATGGGTACCTTGTAAATAATTAATGTTAATTTAAATTTTTAATTAAATACTTTTGTTTTATTGTTTATTTGTTTTTTGAGAAGAGATGGTCATTATGTTTTCATGTATTAAAATTTATTTCAATAGTATATTAAAATATTGTGATTGACTTTCTCTGGATCAAATGGAATTTGATTTAACTTAGTTTATCTTTCGATTTAAATTGTGATTGATATGTATCTTAATTTTTTAAAATGTGAATAGTATGTATCTTAATTTAGGTACATATCTTAACTTAATGAATTAGGATCAAAACATTCTTATTGACAACACATATTTTTGCAAGTGTTGTGTTTCTACTGAAATTTGTCATTTTTATTCTATTGAATTCCTAGAATGTATATAGGGAATATTCTTTCATTGAGGCTTGTTGCAACATTATGTTAGCAGATTTATGTAATTCTATACTTAGACTCATTTATGTTCAATATGGATCTTCAAATGCTTATGGATTAGATATCAGTTTTCTTTAATACAAAAGTGTTTTCTTCGTTCCTGGTGTGTCTTCTTATACTCATTATGTTATTGGGTTCTAGAAGACCTAGGGGGAAAAACAAAGGCTGGGGTAAGTATCGGTTGTTTATGTTTTCAGTATTATATTTTGGTGTGTGTATGTTTCGATCATCATCCCTGTTTTGATCATTTGGGCTCATGTTGTATTGAGTTTTACTTCATATTATATAGAGGAGAATATGGTATTGACTTTTTATGTTTGATCCACGAGATCATGTGTATATTCTTTTGTGAACACTTTGAGAGTGTTTTGTGATATTATGGTTATGTGAGAACTAGTGTGTTCCTGTTATTTTTGTGGAACAGTCCTGAGGGACATTGTTATCATTTTGTGATCTATGTGAGATCTGTGAGCCTAGGGTAGTTTACCTAGATATGTAGTAGGGGGTGGGTTGCAATAAGCACCGGGGCCCACAAGTGGCTGCCAGGATCACTTATTGTTAAGTATCTATAATCAAGTGATAACATAATATAACATTGAGAGATATTAAAATGAACCTAACAAGATATGGTTTCCTCACCTTGGCTTAGTGCTAGTACATACTAAGATGGGAATGGAGAAGATGACTAGCCCCCTTTAAAAGGGATGAGTTGGCATAGTTGATGGCTTCATCTATACGAGAGGTCATTGACACCGTGTAAGGTCACTTGGGTGTCAGAATCCAGAGTGATTACCAAGAAAAAACTCAAGGGTTAGACGTACATGATGACACCTTCCTATGCATAGTCTAGTTATCCTACATGTGTCGGTTGCCTCTGGAATAGTGAGTCTTTCATGGCATTATTATCTTTTCACCTTGAGTTAGAGAGCTTTCAGGATCCTTTCATTAGTTTGATCTGTTTGATGTTTGTTATCTGAGTGGGATCTGTTGTTACCTTCTCAGCACAGTGGGAGTAGACCATTTAAATTCACGAGGTCAGGTGGTAGTGATTCTTTTACCATTTGAGATTCTGACATTCGTGCACCGATGCTGGATGATCCTTGTGGCAGTTGTTCCTTCTTGATATTCTTTGTTGGAGTTGCATTCTTATCTCTTCTTCTTCTTCTTCTTTGTGACCCTGTATGTTTGTATCATTTCTTTAGAGGTACCATGTGTACTTCTTTTTGGTTATTGTATTACATACCCTGTGACATGTGCAGTGGATCTAGATTTATGGATACCTTATGGTACCAGTTGTATTTATGTTATCTTATATGTGGTGATGCTTTAATCTTCATTTGTTTATATGAGTTTTGTAAATGTACCTAATCTAATTTAATTAATTAATGTTAACATAATCTTCATCGAGGAACCCTTGAGAGTTGTAACCTATGTTGGTTGTTTGTATTAACATGAGTAAATGGTAATTGCTTCCGCATTGATGTTTATCTTGTATGTTAAATTTTTTTTAAAAAAAATTATTCTACAAACTTAGACGCATGTTTAGGTTAAGTTCTCCTGGGTTCTCTGGTGGGGCATTACACTTGGTATCAAAGCATTGAGTTCTACACTGGGAACTCTGAGAAGTTGTGTGCCCATTAGATGTCTAAACTATTAAAACTTGAAACCAAACATAGACATATAACTCTTTTGTGTGTAAGAACCATTAAATTATATCTAAACATTTATGTTCTTGCTTCTCTTAAATGTCTTTGAGATATCACTTGCTTAGGGATGGTCATAGGTGATTGGACTGTTTATTGTGTATGGTTACCTTCTCTAATGCATCTAGGGTGAAGTAGCTTTGGATGTCATGAAGTGATTACTCCCTTGAGTGTGGCTACTGCTAGTCACCTTGTTATGTGAATGTTGTATGATTGATAATTTATTTTGGTTGATTTACGAATTGTTCGTGTTGTGTATAGGCTAGCATTGAATTTTGAACTTTCTTATGATTGGACTAGTCACCTGAATCTCTTTTCACCATCTATTTTGTGACACTAGTCACACTTGATTTATTGTTGAATTACCATGGTACTTTTATGATTTAATGTTGGACTTATGATTCCCCCACTTGGGTTTACCTTTTTGAGTTTTGTGGTGGCTACTCTGAATGTTTGGTATTGTTGGCCTTGTTCTGTGATAAGTGTTGTATCTATCATGTTCATCATGAACCCCTGATAGTATGTATAAGGGAGGACATCGCAGAGATGGTACTCTATTTGCTATGTGAAATTAGAATCGTTGTGTATCCTATATGTTTGCATAAGTGTTGTATTAACTAGATTATCATGAACTTCTCCAACTCATTATTCGATGTAAATATGAATGTGTTCTTTATGCAATTGATTACTAGATATTATCTATATTGATGAATGAATAAAGTTTTGATCTATTTGAATTGTTAATAAATGATTGATCAATGTGATATTTTTAGTTTGTTCTTAAACTAGATATTATATTGTTCTTAATGACTGTATATCATGTTCTTATTTTATGGCTTTTTTTCTGATGTGTTTTGTTTTTAGAAATGCTTCATGCTTGGGGGATATATATCCTCATCTGTTTGTAGGCTTCCAGGAGTAAGCCTAATCCTAGGGGGGTGGATGTAGTACCTCGCCCTTAGTTCAATTTTATAA
Organism: Chamaecyparis obtusa; assembly: GCA_027943335.1. Classification (NCBI taxonomy): domain Eukaryota; kingdom Viridiplantae; phylum Streptophyta; class Pinopsida; order Cupressales; family Cupressaceae; genus Chamaecyparis; species Chamaecyparis obtusa. The sequence goes on along the minus strand of BSBK01001050.1, from coordinate 391,491 downwards.
AGGTTATGATTATTCTAGGATGTTAGATTATATGTTAGGAAATCATTGATGCGTATGATTTTATTGACCCCATACTTGCATGTGTATGGTTGATGTGTTTATTTTACATTTCTGTTTGATGTGCCTGATGTGGTTGAGGGATGGAGTCGTAGTTACTTGCTTGCGAGATCCACACGATCGGTCGATCCCCGTCATTGTCTATTATATATTTATATATGTATGTACATGTGGATTTTGTATGCAAGTTTGTAGGTACCAAGCATCATCTTCCCTGAATTGTCAGGATGAGCATGCCCTATCACAATATCTCAAATGGTAAGAGAGGGGAGATAATACATAGATCCAAAACCCTAACCTAAGCCCATTTTTCCTAGGATTGGACAAGAATCAGTTTGACTACCTTACCTTAATTTGTCAGGTTGACATAGTTCGTGGATCCCCTCCTTGAGCTTGTTTGCTTTATGTGTTGATCTTAATTTATTGCTTTTTGAGTGAGTGATTTTTATAAAGTTGAAGTATTTAATATTATGGATGAAAAATAAAATAAAATTTAATTCCTATGCTTATGTGTAATTATTAATTAATTAAAAAACAAATGTTTGAATATTTGGATTTAATTAATTAATTGTGTGAAATTAGGATTGATAATGTTCCATTAAATTATTAAGTATTTAATTCCATGTTTTAATTGTGCTTTAAGTATTAAATTTATTTAATAAGAAATTATAATATTTACATGTGCTTTTCTTATGTTGAATGTGATTTGTTTTCAAAGGTAACAACTTGTCTTTAGGAGTCTAAGTTGAGTTGTGCACAATAAAAGATATTTTAATTATTAATTAGGAATTTCTTTCAAATTTGAGAGTAGGAGTTTGATTAGGAGTTGTCTAATGAGTCATCTAGGGTTTGCATGAATGGAGGAGTTGAATCCCTAATAGGGGGAATTTGCATTCATTTGGGATTAAATAGGTTTTTGGAGTAATTTTTGGAGAGAGAGATTGAATTTGAATCTGATCTTCAAAGGGTTTTCATTTCAGTTTCTGGCATTGGATCTGAGGTAGGATATGGAAATCTCCCTCTGTGCTTTCTGTTTTGTTGTTTGATGGATTTTTATGTCTGGATAATTTCATGGTTATCTCTTTAGATCTGTCTATAATTCATTGGTTTTGGGTATTAGAGAAATCTTGAATATAATATTTTAGGTTTTTATTTAATTTTAGCATAGTAACGTTATGCTGGCAAAATTTTGTCAAAAGTCTGTTCATAGTTTTCCTATAAAATGAAAAATCAATTTTGTTTTATAGTTAGACTATAGTGCTGGATAGAAAATCAATTCATTACCAAAAAAACCCAATTTGGGTATGAAAATCAATTCTGGGATGAAAATCTTATTACTTTCTTTGGAAAATAATGTATAGATTTTGTATTTCCGTTTTCAAAAATTCTTTCTAATTTTTTTTGCTCTGTTAAAAAAATATGCCTTGACTTTATAAAAAAAAAGTATATATATAAATCTGTTAAAAATAATAATAATATATATATGTTATTGCAATGGGTTTTGATTGTTTCCAAAAAAAAAAAAAAAAAAAAAAAAATTAAAAAAAAGGTTTGTTGGGCCACAGGATTCCCCTGTACCCCACGACAGGTCCTAACCCTTGCCAGCGGTACCTACTGGTACCACACGACAGGGCTAGTCCTGCAGGCAGTAGAGGCTAGGCCTGCCGACGACACCATAGGTGCCATGCGGTAGGAGCCTAGGAGGAAGGTGTGGGGCCATTCCCCCCCAATTCAATTTTTATTTTTTTAAAAAACAAACAAATTTTCATTTTTATTCTTTTTAAAAATTTTGTTTATTAGTAAATTTAAATTAATTTGCTAATTTGTTTTACTATTTAATTTAATTTAATTTAATTATTTATTTAATTAAAATTCAATTATTTCCTTAATCAAATTTAATAGTTGTATTGTAATGCAAATGGGTGCCTTGTAAATAATTAAAGTAAATTTAAAATTTTAATTAAATACTTTTGTTTTATTGTTTATTTATTTTTTGAGAAGAGATGGTCATTATGTTTTCAAGTATTAAAATTTATTTCAATAGTATATTAAAATATTGCGATTGACTTTCTCTAGATCAAATGGAATTTGATTTAACTTAGTTTATCTTTCGATTTAAATTGTGATCGGTATGTATCTTAATTTTTTAAAATGTGAATAGTATGTATCTTAATTTAGGTACATAACTTAATGAATTAGGATCAAAATGTTCTTATTGACAACACATATTTTTGCAAGTGTTATGTTTCTACTGAAATTGGGCATTTTTATTATATTGAATTCCTAGAACGTATATAGGGAATATTCTTTCATTGAGGCTTGTTGCAACATTATGTTAGCAGATTTATGTAATTCTATACTTAGACTCATTTATGTTCAATATGGATCTTCAAATGCTTATGGATTAGATATTAGTTTTCTTTAATACAAAAGTGTTTTCTTCATTCCTGGTGTGTCTTCTTATGCTCATTATGTTATTGGGTTCTAGAAGACCTAGGGGGAAAAATAGAGGCTGGGGTAAGTATTGGTTGTTTATGTTTTCAGTATTATATTTTGGTGTGAGTGTGTATGTTCCGATCATCATCCCTATTTTGACCATTTGGGCTCATGTTGCATTGAGTTTTACTTCATATTCTATAGAGGAGAATATGGTATTGACTTTTTATGTCCGATCCACGGGATCATGTATATATTCTTTTGTGAACACTTTGAGAGTGTTTTGTGATATTATGGTTATGTGAGAACCAATGTGTTCCTATTATTTTTATGGAATAGTCTCGAGAGACATTGTTATCATTTTGTGATCTATGTGAGATCTTTGAGCCTAGGGTAGTTTACCTAGATATGTAGTAGGGGGTGGCTTGCAATAAGCGCTGGGGCCCACAAGTGGCTACCAGGATCACTTATTGCTAAGTATCTATAATCAAGTGATAATATAATATAACATTGAGAGATATTAAAATGAACCTAACAAGATATGGTTTCCTCTCCTTGGCTTAGTGCTAGTACAGACTAAGGTGGGAATGGAGAAGATGACTAGCCCCCTTTAAAAGGGATGAGTTGGCATAGTTGATGGCTTCATCTATATGAGAGGTTATTGACACCGTGTAAGGTCACTTGGGTGCCGGGATCCAGAGAGATTACTAGGAAAACACTCAAGGGTTAGACGTACATGATGACACCTTCCTATGCATAATCTAGTTATCCTACATGTGTCAGTTGCCTCTGGAATAGTGAGTCTTTCATGGCATTATTATATTTTCACCTTGACTTAGAGAGCTTTCATGATCCTTTCATTAGCTTGATCTGTTTGATGTTTGTTATTTGAGTGGGATCTGTTGTTACCTCCTTAGCACAGTGGGAGTGGACCATTTAGGTTCACAAGGCCAGGTGGTAGTGATTCTTTTACCATTTGAGATTTTGACGTTCGTGCACTGATGCTGGATGATCCTTGTGGCAGTTGTTCCTTCCTGATCTTCTTTGTTGGAGTTGCATTCTTATCTCTTCTTCTTCTTTGTGACCATGTATCTTTGTATTAGTTCTTTAGAGATACCATGTGTACTTATTTTTGGTTTTTGTATTACATACCTTGTGACATGTGCAGTGGATGTAGATTTATGGATACCTTATGGTACCAGTTGTATTTATGTTATCTTATATGTGGTGATGCTTTTATCTTCATTTTTTTATATGAGTTTTGTAAATGTACCTAATCTAATTTAATTAATTAATGTTAACGTAATCTTCGTCGAGGAACCCTTGAGAGTTGTAACCTGTGTTGGTTGTTTGTATTAATGTCAGTAAATGGTAATTGCTTCCGCATTGATGTTTATCTTGTATGTTAACTTAAAAAAAAAAAATTATTCTACAAACTTAGACGCATGTTTAGGTTAAGTTCTCTTGGGTTCCCTAGTGGGGCATTACACTAAACACCCAAAATCTTGGATAAGAGAAGGATCATACTAAACTCACAATGACAGAGAGAATGGTATTAGTTGACAGATCAGAAGAGGATGAACTAGAATATTAGTTAAGTACTCTGAAAATAAAAAATGTGAGCGGAGCTGGAGCATTATCTCAAATACCGTGCACAGTCATGTTGATAGAAGATGTAAGATCATTTATTCAATACAAACAAATTAAAATTGATGATGAAGATATAAGGTCATCCTATCAGGAACTATACAGAGAGGAATGAATGCTGAGTGAAGAGTATGGGCATCTGGAAATAAAAGGATTGACACACATTGTGCACATGCCAAATAATTTTGAAGCTGAGTGGATCAAGTGTGTATTGAGTTGAATACAAGGAGATTATGTGTGGCTAGAAGGAGATATAAAAATTGAAAGCACAAAGGAAATCATCAGTATAGTCACAAGATTATCAACTAATAGGAGAAAATGTGTAAAGGAGTTGGACACTAAAACAAAAATTGAAGGTTTAGTCAGGTATAAGAAAGATTAGAAAACTTTTGCTGTGAACAAAATTTTGGATAAGGAAATGAAATTTGCATCAATTATTATTGGCTACAAGATCTATCAAGAAAATCAGCTAGACAATATATTGAGAGGATCACTACAAGTTGCATATGAGATTTTTACTGAAGGTAATAGGTATGATCTAGAAGAAATGATGCAGAATCAATTGATTATGAATATATGGAAAATTAAGAAACAAGGATTAAAGTTTGGAGCACTACTGGTATGTATATTTTTCTATATACAAAACTATTTTCTAGGCATCGAAAGAGTAATTTGGACATTAAGTAAACCACTTATACATCAAATAAATAAGTTACATTGAACAATTGGGAAGTAATTTCAACACAGTAATGTGGAGTTATTTCAAAAAATTTCAAGGAAGAATGTATGATAGATATCAGATACCACCTCAGATTGTTGAAAAATATAAGAAAGATATATATTTTCTATTCAGCACACATTCATGTATAATCAAAGTAATGGAGCCACAACTATCTTGGTTACAACCATTTGGGTATGAACCAAAAGAGAATGAACTCGTAACAAGTATTGAGCAACTATTGAGTCAACCTAAGGATATGGAAGCTAATCAGTTTGGAACCTATGAAGAAGTGTACAAAAGGATAATATCAGATGAGAAGAAATCAAAGGGAGAAAGCAGTAACATAATGAAAAGATAGAAACCAAACACAGTACCAAAGCCATATGCCAAGATCAAGAACAAGTTAGATAAATAGAGACAAACTATCGACAAGGAAGTTGAAGAAGAGCTACCACCGATAAAGAGAACAAGATCAAGAACAACACAAACTATGCCAAGGAGTAATACAAGAAGTCAATCAATTGTAAAAGGAAGCACAAGGAAAAGAAGGCAGAAAAATGAACTTAAAGCTGAGATAGAACCATCAAAAGTAAAAATTCCAAGAATGATTATGGATATAGAAAACATAATAAGAAATTATGGAACTATTAGAAAGATACATGAAATCAAATACAGGAAATGGTCCGAAGAAGATAAGAAAACTGTAGAAGATGCTATAGTGTTTCACGTTCATAAGTACATAAGATTTACGAGTGACTTAATACATATTATTCCTGAGGAACTACTTGAAAAAATCAACATAAGATGGGATGAAGTTGTTGAATAAGATAGACAAATAAGATAAAGAATCCTGATACTTACAAAGCTAGAAACAAATGTTTAAGAAATTGATCAATTGATGAAGAAAAATAAAAATAGATTCTCTAAAAGGAACAAAACAAAAATAATACTGGCAGGATTACATGAAGAAGTAGAAGAAGAAGGATTGAAAATGTGGAGAATAATCTTTAAAGCATATTTATGCCAGTAGAGACAAAATCAGAAATTGGTAAAATGTATGAATAGGAAGAGGACATAGATTTGACAAGCGAAGACTGACCAATAAGGTTTGATGGAGGAAAATCGAGTCAACCTATATACATGATGAATCTGATGAAGACATGAGTAATGAGGAAGATGAATAGTTTGAGGAAGGACACACACCATATTTTGCACATGCAAACACTAAAACATAATAGGTAACACATAATACCAATATGGCGCCTACTATCGATGAGATACCAGAAGTAGAAATAATTGAGAAATAGATAATAGATTTGGAAAAGGACAAGGAACATATAGAAGAATCCAAGGAAGTACAAGTTGTTAGGACATTATAAAATATGACAATGATAACAAAAATACAATAAAAGAGGAAAAGAGATTTGGAATCTGAAGAAGAAGAAGAAGACCTTGCTGAAAGATCTGAATTTAAAATTTTGAAGAGAGATCCTATAAAGATGCATTATGAGGAAAATATTTTATATGCAAAAAAACTCAAAGATGGAACAACCACTGGAAGACAATTGAAGGACAAACAAAGGAAAAAGATTATGAAGATGAAAGTTCAAACAATTTCAAGTCTACTATCAAAGATTACAATAGATGAAGAAGAATCAAGTATGAACTAGTTGAAAACATATGTAGGTATAATAGAAAATGATCTCAAAGTGCAGGAAAAACTAAAAGAAAAGATACAATAGAATTCACAGACTGATAGAAGAGAAGATAAGCTAGAATAAATAACATGAATACTATCGGAGAAACTTGAAAATCTAAAGGAAACATTGAATGAAGCAACATAAATTTCTAAGACACTATTTGAGAAAGGAAACACAATAACGAGGAATCATGCATAATAGCTATCAATATGGACTTAATGCAAAAACATATAAAATATACAATTGATCTGCTTGGTACATCAGAAAAGAACGATGATGAAGATATAACTGATAAAATAATAAGAGTCAAAGGACATATCAGTACGATAAATAATCTGAAGAAGCAATGGAGCACAGTGTTGATAAATATTAGGAACAAGCATAGAACTATTCTAGTAGAGGCAGACACCAGTTGACACCCAAAAGAAATAGTCTTGTTTTCTCCTTTGGCATTACTGTCAAAGGGGGAGAGATTAGTATGGGGGAGAAGCACTGTAAGGGGGAGAAGTATTGGAGAACTATTACAAGGAGAAATAATATATTTAAAGAGAGATATAGAATGATGAAGGATAAATAAAGAATAAATAGAAAGGTTATGTAGAAAGTAGAAAGGTTTTTCCATCAATGCCAAAGGGGGAGATTGTTACTTGAAAAAATCCTCTACAAGTAATTGATAGACAATCAATGATGATTTTGCTAAGATTTTCATTACTGAAAAATATCATTAAGAATAGAGATGAAGAAAAGAAAGACATATTGGCATAAGACACTATCAGAAAGTGTTATCGAAAACAAAAAGTGCTATTGGCATAAAGGAAGATACTATTAAAAAAGTTTATCTGAAAGCGTTACTGGTGAAAAAAATAAAAGGTTACAAACAAGGATGACATCAAATTAAAAAAATGGTTATGGAAGATCGAGAAACCCTAACCAGGGCAAGAAACTATAAGAGGAGATCTAAGCCAAAGGAGAGAGATATATGAATAGATAAAAGACAAAGATATAGATCAGAGGAAGTGGATAGACATGAAGAACTATGTTGTCAAAAAAGATAAAAAGGATTAGAGATTAGAAAAGAAGATTAGAGAAAAAGAAGGGTGAAATGAGATTTGACAAGCTTTTGGAGAAAGCATCTACATGTCAAATTTCTTGTTGATTTATTCCTAACAGTTTAGCAACAAGATTGTGAAATCCCTTAATCGGGTAGTCTCTAACCAAACTTAAAAGTTCTTCTTATGAACTTATTGTAAATCCTTTAACAGGGTGAACACTGTATAAGTGGGATAAAATCTCTTAATAGAGTAGTCTTTAACAGGACTTTCAATACTCCTAATAGGGTCTTAGACACTCCTAACAAGCTGAAGTCATCCAGAAGATGACATTTATGTAAAATCCTAACTAGGCACCTTATTACTACAGTGATGAGTTGTGGGTGTCATCCACACTACAATTTTTTCCCTCTGACCAAGGGTTTTCTTCGACACCAAAATATTGTGTTAAGTGTTTGAATCTTATGTGTTGTATGTTTAATTTACATATAATTAGTTATCGATTAAACATTATACTAGCTATTGGTAGAAGATGAAACAAATATCGGTATAAGTAATTTACTAGCTATTAGTTTATATTTTGAAAGTTGAATAAGTGTGAAATCTATGTGGTAATGATTCAACCCCCCTCTTTGTCCTAGACCTAGAACTTTCCAACACCCTTACCATACATTAGTGTATGGAAAGAGATCCTAAGGGGTCCTAGGACACATTAATGTGTTCTAGGACCCCTTAAGAACCTTTACCACCCCTAAGATGTATGGTAAGGGGTCCTAAAGGGTCTTAGGGCACATTAATGTGTCCTAGGAACCCTTATGATCCCTTACCATACACTAATGTTTTGTAAGGGGTCTTAAGTGGTCCAAAGACACATTAATGTGTCCTAGGACCCTTTATGACCCCTTAGGACCCCTTACCATACACATATGTATGTATGAATGCATATGTATGTATGTATTTTAAATTTCTACTTTTAGTTACACAGCTTATATATCATCTTACAAACATGCATATGTGTAATTTAGAAAATTAGCAAAATATTGGGCAATATTAGTATGATTTGTAATGTTGTGCATACAATATTGTAAGGATGAATTGATGAGGAATGTTAGTACCTCTAATTGTTACAATCTTTTTGTAGGTATGGAAGAGCTTCAAGAAGTGAACCGAGTATGCATATGATCTCCATCTCAATGAAACTGCATTTGTTAACATACTAAACTTTATTGGGAGATTTTTCTCTTAATGGATTTTGGCTTTTATTTTGTTAATTAATTAATTATTTCATTTGTTGTTCATTTAATTGTATTAAAGTTGATTATCAATTGCACCTATTTATTTTGGTAGGTATGTGATGCCTTCTATGAGATTGAAGACATCAAATACATAAAACATGCAAAGTCTTTGTGAATTTACACTAGCAATGACTTGATAAACAACATGTATTTTTGTGAATTCTTATATGCTTTTTATACATTTCATTCTAGGTCTATTATTTATCATTATATGTATATTATGTATTGTTATAGGTCTATTATCAATAACTATATGTTTGTTGCATTTATCTTATCTAGTGTAATTAGTTTGTGTGTGTGTGTGTGCGCACACGTCTATATATGTATGTATGTATATGCATATATACATACACACATACATACAAATACACACACACATATATGTATGTATATGTACATATACATACACGTGTATGCATACACACACACATGTATACATATATACATATACACACATACATACATACATATATATTTATATATATGTGTGTGCATATATGTATGTATATGTATAGACACATTATGTATGTATATATATGCACACATTGAATTGTAGAGCTTGCATGTTGAAATTTTTTATTGAAACCATAATTACATCTAGATTTTGTTATTCTGATTTCATTAGTTCTTCACAAGCATATTTATTTTGTCATAAACATAAACATATAGATGAAACATACTAAAAATTAATACAAACATACTATAAACACATAACACAATATTGGAAACCTTGTATTCACTTTCATGGCACCTGTTACATATATAAAGTCATTTTTTTAAATACAAAAGGAGCATTATCATCATCTATAATCATACCAAAGCTATACATTAACTTGGACTATAATACTATATTGTACTTAACTGACATGTTCAAAACATAAATGTATGATTTTCTCTATAAAGAAGATCTCAAACATAGGTTTCTACATTGATAAAAAATCACATCTTTTATTACATTTATCAATTCTCCATAAATCTAAGAAAAGGAGATAGTGTCTCATATTCAAAAGTAGCAACTGATGGGGTCACACTAGGCCTCCTACACCTTGGATAGACCTTGAAACCCACAAAAAACTTTCTATTCCAAAAATGACAAGAACTAAAACAAAAAAAATAGTTATTTCTGTAATAAGACAATTTGTCTGATAGGAACTTCATGTAACACTATAGAATAACATAGCAACAAAAGGACCATATCATTATCAATTCAAATGAAAAATAAATAAATCAAAAAATGACATGAAAGATGAATTTTCTTTTGCAGTGACAAAGCATTTACATGACATCACTATCCTATTTTTCGTAGATGGAACACAACAAGGCTAATTATAACCATAGTCAGATTTGGGCTAACATCAAACCCATTTGTTCAAGACCAAAATGTTTCTTCACAAATAGGTTGCCTCCTCTCATTTCCTTCTCTCCCTTTCTCTTAATGAAGACTCTTGGCTTGCTTAATCCAAACACTTTCCCACTAGTCAACCACAAACTTCAAATTTCTCTTCTCATTATGAAACCCACTCTAAATTTTTACCGCACCTTTCAAAGTTAGTTTCCTTTACTCATTTGTCAATATTTTCTATTTCTTAGTAAAGGAATCTAACTATTCCTATCAAATTTCATAAACAACCCTTGCATATTTCCTTGGCTATAGAATCTTCCCTTGGGAACCCTTTTTCTTGAGCCAAACTCTTTCCTTTCTTGAGCCCTCACTCCTCTATGAAACCCCACACTATCACATACTCCCATGCAACTATTATATCATTGTGTCTGCATTGATGGATCACAACACCCCTTTGTCTATTTTCTGCATTCTAATTGTGCATCAGTAAATTGAGCTTTCTATCTTGAACCACATCTCTTATCTCTCAACTTTGTTAAACCACCTACGTCTTCCTTCATCCATTTATTCTCCTTGGTTATCTCAATTTCTATCATTTTTTTTGTTCTGACCTCTCTTCCTTCACTTGATTGAGTTTCCCTGAGTCTATCAGTACTTTCCCTTTTCACTTCTTTTGTTCTGCTAATGCCAAACTTTCTCTACCTCTCTTCTTTTACCCATCATTACTTTTTCAATTGTCACATAGAAACAACTTGCATAACTATTTTCCAATTGCCAACAACTTGGAATAACTAATTCTTGTAAGTGGAATGATTCTCCTACATCAACACAATCTACTCCACTTGTAGGGAATGTTAGTGGATTGGGAGATGTTATTATCATACTTGTTATATGAACCATCAAGGCCTAGTTTGTATTTGCATTTATTTGCACTTTCTCTGAGCACCCAAGGGAAATCCCATACTACATATTGTTGGGATAATGGAAAGATGTGTACTACGAGGGGAGGGGTGAATCAGTACCCTTAATTTTTTTCACACAGAATCTTTGTAAACATGAATATCACTAACCGACTGCATCAATTCCATGTAACATACATCCATAACATAATTGAAATGTAAATGCATGTAATCTAATCAATAAACCATTCATGAAACTTCATACACATAACTCAAGTATTTTGGTATTGTAGAAACCCTTGTTAGAAGGTAAAAACTATGTTGGGGATGACACCCACAAAGATTCACTATTGCAGTAACAAAGTTTCCGGTTAAGGCTACATAGATTATGATCACTTCTAGTGATCTTACCCTGTTAGGAGTAATAATGAGATCAACTAGATCTACCTGGTGATTTTAGCAACACAATGCATGTGTGTACTTGGTTAATAGATTTACAATAGAACTATTAAGTTCACTCTGTTAAGAGATTTAAAGTTTTCTACAATGGTTAAAGAGTAGTAGTGGAATTAATATATAAATAGCAACTTGATCTTGCCTGATTCAAATCTTTAAAATACTTATCTATTATCACCTTAATGTGATTGATCTCCTTAATGAATACTACTCGGTAGCCTTCTATTCCTAATAAACTGAATGTTCATTCAATGCTTGTCAATCATAACCATGTCTAATCTTCAGATGTCTTCCACTGCGGTGAATACTATATGTGTGATCCTTATCAAAATGTCATCCTTACAAATTTTATATCAAGCTGATCTTGACCTAATTAGGGTTTAACCTCTATCTTATAAAACCTAAGATCAACAGTAGAAATGAATAACCTAGATTAATATTACATAGGAATCATCACCAATTTAATGATTACATCCATATTGAATTTTGTCTCGATCTTGGTAAACCATTTCCTTAATTGGTGTAAATCATTTGCCTTGTAGTTTGTGCCATTCCAAACTACTATGTCATTTTCCTATTTCATTCAGTGTACACTGCATTCATCACTAAGTAATTAACTGGTACTTAGTTCATATGAATGCTCGGTGACTACTATTCTCGGTACTCGGTGATTATTTGTCTTGGTAAGAGTGCTCGGTGAACTTAGTGATTTGACTTGTGTTTTGCTCGGTATCTAGGCTTTGTGTATTGACTGACTGTACTGTCTTGTCTCCTTTACTGACTATATGACTGAATGATACTAATGAAAACCATTAATTCTCTTTAGGAGTAACATTATCCCCCTTTGGAATTAGTATCAAAAACTTTATGTATATGTACTGACTTCAAAATTTAAACTTAATATAAAAAAAATGAATCTATGTGAACTCCCCCTTTGCACATGCTCTCAGTGTGAAGTACATACAAGAATATATATATATATATATATATATATTTCCCCCTTTTTTGAAATTAATGCCAAAAAATGTACTCACAACTTGTCAAAAACATTCTGATGGGTTTTCTTTAATGTCACCAAGAGGTTTTCCTATTCCTCCTTAAGATTCTCAAGAGCAATGTGCTCTAATGCAACTTGTGCATGCATATTAAAAATGTTTTCTAATACTAATATCTCTGGGGTGGAAACTAAGTCTTTTTACTTATGCACATGTCATTGTATCACCTTGAGGTGTGGAAGTAACACTGCCTATAGCTTGGTTACTTGATCTCTGATCTTATCTTCTTCTTTTCTCAATTCTAATCTTGACTGTTGGATTTCTTGAACTTTCACATAATGCTCATAAAATGTATTTGGATCGGTTAAAAGATTATTTTCACTAACCTTTATATCTTCATCTAGCTTATTTATCTTTTCACTAAGCTCGATAGTGAAGTGGTCTATAGTGCATAACTTGTGCAAAATTGTAATAACTTGCTGAATAATAGTGTCAAGATCGGTTATTACCTCAGATAGCTTTACTTTATTTATTGCCACTTCCTGGTTGATTCATTCTGCTAGTTTCATCTAAATTTTAGCCTCTTCTCTTTACTCAATTATTTTCTCTGCATCTATGTCAGGAGCATTGATGTGGTCGGTTAGAGTAGCAAGTTGTTCAATGATGGGAGTTGCATCATCAACATTGATATCAGGGACTACTTGCATCAAAATCTCTCTAACATCCTCTAAGACTTTTTTGTGTTTACTTTCTCATCTTAGTTTTTCTTGTGCAACCTTCCTTGTGCACAATTATCCATATCTTCTTAATGTTTCAGGGTCTAAAGTCCCCGGGTCACATGTAGGGATTTATATGATTTCATCTAATGTGACTGGACCCTTACCATGTTTTTTCTTTTTCTTCTTCTTTGGTGTGGGAGATTTCCCATATGGTACTAGAGCTTTGGTCTCTAGATTTGACTTTTCTTTCTCGATAGACATGCTCTCTTCCTTATCCTACCCTTTGACTAGTGTCTTGGTTTCATGTCCTTGGGATTCTTGCTTGGTGTTTGTTGTAGATGTAACTACATTAGTTTCAGTTTCGAGATCTTTGCTTTCTACCTCTTTGTTTTCAAGCTCAGTTGTGTTTGTTTGTTCTTCTACACCCTGTCCCTCAATTGTGTCCTTCTGCTTCTTGGGTGTTGAGTCCTTGGGTTTCCCTTGTGTAGCAATGTCAATTGCTTGAACTAATATTGGAAAATCACTAGGTATGTCTACTACTATTGCCTCAGTAGTTTGATCTACTTTGGTGTTACCTATAGTTATAGTGGTGTCCTCATTTTCCTTAGAATCATCATCAGGATCTCCATGTGTAATGTCTTCTATCAAGACTTCATCTGTCCCAGTTGTAACTATTTTCTTAGGAACATCCCATGTGTCCTCTTCAGTATATCCATCTAGATAGAAATCCATGGCATAAGTGTCATCTCATTGCTTAGAGTTAGATATATGAATTGGTTCCTTTGTGGGTATGTCGACATCATCCAAGTAGACTCCTTTTCCTTTTCTTTTAACTTTCTTCTCGAGTATTATAGCTAGTGCAAGTTGATCAACTTCTGCCCTTGTTTCTAAAATTTTTTCCCATAGAAGCTTTCTATTCTCATCAACTTCCTCAATTTTACCTACCAAAATGTTGAGTGCTCTTCCTTTCATAAAAATTGATAAGAATATTGTTTCATCAACTCATCAATCTCGGTTACAGTAAGAGTAGGCATTGCCAAAATTAAAGAATGTTCCCTCATTTTCTTTTATGTATGCAAGACATATGTCTACCTTGCTGATACCTTTTCATGTAGTTCCTTAGGGATATATCTTACAAAATCTATAGGTAGTCTTTTAAACTTAATCATCATATGGATGATATCCTCTTCTAGTTTGTCTTGATCCTCGATTGACATATATGAATACCAATTCATCTTAGGGTGACCTAGTCTACTCGTTTCCATTATGTTTTCAACTAAATCATCTACAGATTGACTCTTATTTACAACAACTTTAAACTTAATTTGATCATCATCTTCTTCAGAGTCTACATCATCTTTTTCTCTTATCAGTCTTCTCTGAATTGTTTCACCAATGTTTCCATCATCTTCTTAGATTTCCTACTCACTTTCACTCTGACTAAATCCATTTTTATCCTTAATTTTGCTTCCTCATAGGTTCCAAACCTAGTAGCTTTTGGATCTTTGGGCTTGGTCAACGGTGCCTTAATCGACCTAGAGGCTCGGTCAATATCTAGTTCATAGCCCATTGGTGCTAGCCAAGCAGTTCTTGGCTCAACTACCTTAATCAAGGTGGTGTCAGTATCCAGTAGATAACATATATCTTCCTTGTATTTCTCAACTAATTGACCTAGAATCCTGCTTCTTTTGTGCATTCTATCCATAAATTTTCCAAAGTAAGCATCCATGACAGTTACAAAATTCTAACCTAGATTCTTGATAAACTCACTTATTTGAATAATAACTGGTCGGTTGACATCCTAGTCAATATTACCGACAGATGGGAAGTATTTTAAAAAATATAAAAATATACAGACTAGTAATGAACCAAACTTACATGTGTTTGTCTTTGCTACCCAAATGGTTCTCATGTTCTCTTCCAGTTGTCTCAATAGTAGCTCGACAAGGTCTAACTGTAGGCCTTTCTTGACAATCTTGTATGCTATATCTACTACTCCACATGGTACGTTGTTCGGTCTACTAGATTGAAAAATATTATAGCCAATGACATAGGCTCCAAACCTTGTTTTTGGATTGGTTATTGTGTTAATTCTCATTCCTCTACCATCCCATTCAGCTCCACTAAGCTTCTCGGTTTCTACCTTTGGTGCATTCCTTATAGCCTCAGCTTTATTTGTGGGGTAACTGGTAACCACATGAATAATATCCTTGGATAATTTTATCGGTTCATCCAACCACATTTTACCTTCATGTACGTGACTAAGTACAACCATAATCCATTCATATTTAAACTCTCTCAGAAAATGTAGGGCATTAATCAATCCCTTGACTTCCAAGTGTTTGTGCTCATCCTTGAGGTTTCCATTCTTGCTCAGCTCCTAGTAAGTTTATTAAAGTTCAAAATCATTGATTTCATTAGTTTTATAGTGGATATAAGCACGTATATCCTGAACCAGTAAAACCCTAGGTTGTATACCAAAAAATGTGTCTACTTGATCGATTTGTGAGGCAACGTCAGGATGCAAATTATATTTTTGTTTTTCACATGATGTTGACTTAATCAGTGCGACCTTCTTGTCACTTTCGAACTTGGATTTCATAGTCTTGGATGAAGATGCCATCGTTCTTTTCAAATTTAGGGCTTCACGAAATCTACAAAAAAATAACTTGGTGGCTTAGGAACTTACTTGAGATGATGATAAACTGCTCGGGACCTGCTCAAATCTCTATTGAATGCTCAAGAAACTCTTTCTCAAATTTTCTCAAGTCACTCTGGTTCTTCTCGTGAATGTTGTGTGTTGAAATGACTTGCATCACAGTGTATTTATACCTAAAATATCCTTTCCCGCTCAAAATTTTGCATTAAATGCTTTACCTACCTCAATTTGGTAAACATAGTGACGATCGGTTATCACTCTTGAAACTTCTACTTAGTTAACACTAGATATTACTCGGTTGATAATTTAACTTGGTTAACCTTTCCATTTTCATCGACTAACAATATTTTACTCGGTCATGCTTTTATCGACTATACACATTTTAAGTTCAAAACATACAATACCCTAGTGCATCTTATTTCATGTTGATTTGGTGTTCATTCAATGGATATAAGTGTTGTAAGATATAACTAATTTGAAATTCAGTTCCATACATACCTGAATTGCTTAGGTGGAGGTGGTAAAATCACCTAATCTAATGGATGAGGTGTCACTGACTATTGTGCTTGGTCCAACATTGTCATTTGATACTTTTCTCCACATTTGATTCCTTATCCTCATGATTTCTTTAATTGTGTTACCATTTGTATTTGCATTTTCCTTTGGTGCTCGGTCTCTATAATCTTTTCTCAAGTGACTGACTTTGTGATAGTGCAAACATGCCATTCTAGAATTTGTCCAATTTTGAGATCTTCCTCTCCAGTTCTTCCTCATACAATTTGTTGCAATATGTCCATATCTACCACATGTGTAATTAACCTAAGTGTTATAATCCCAAGTATATGCATTACCTTTCCTTCTCGATTGACATGTCTTGTTCTATTCTCTCAGTTTCCAAACTTATTTCATTTTTGTCTTGCATTCCTGTGATATGTGTCCATGCATGTTGCAAGTGTGATATTGTTTTTCCATGTATTGTTTCTTAGGTGCCCTATTCAACTTTGATTTGCACTCATGTGCTTGATGTCTATGTACTTATTATAGTTATAGCAATAACCATTAAATTCAGGAGTAGATTTAGGAATACCTTTTGCTTTGCTTTTGCACACATTTGATGTGTGGCCTAGTTTTCCAAAATGATAGCATGAAAGCTTCTTTGGCCTTGGATTAGCATAGGCACTCTTCTGTTTAGCTTGTCTTGATGACTCTCCTTGCTCGATATAGCCTAAACTAGCAGTGTTGTCAAGTCTTTTCTGACTAATTAAGAATTCATGCATCCTTTTTGTACTTTCATCAGTTTTCTTAATCATATCATTATGTTGTTTTTGGATCTTTACTTCATTCTTTAATCTTTCATTTTATTACTTTAATTCACTGATGTCTTCCAATTTTCTAGTAAGCTCACTATTCACTCGGTTGACTTCCTAACTCATGACAACCATCTGATTGGAGATTTCAAAGTGATTCTCAGTGAGTCTCATTATCTTAGATTCCTTTTCTTCCATCTTTTCAGTCATTTGCCTCCTATCTTCAATAGCTAAATTTCTTGTTCTTCCTGTCTTGCATTGTTCATCACATCAATCATTCTAACCATTTGTGATTCTTGACCAATCTGCAGTGTTTTCACTTGTTCAGTAAGATGTTGATTCTTTTTAGATAGATCTGATATGGTTCCTTCAGATGCATCATATATGATACTAAATCCAGATCCAGATGCCTCAAAGGGATCATTTATCTCTTCTTCATGATAATCAGTCTCATTATACCGAAATGCCATATCTTTTCTCTTGACCAGTAAATCTCTCAATATTCCTTTGGCTTCCTTGAATTGTTCAATGAAGATCTACAACTACAATTTCTAATTGTCAATAGTCTTATCAAGCTTATACCTTTCCATCCTTAAGATATTTTCTCTTCAGTGGTTAAACTTCCCTAACAAGAGAACTAGCTCTGATACCAATTGTTGGGATAATAGAAAAATGCGTATTGAGAGGAGAGGGATGAATCAGTACCCTTAAATTTTTTCACACTGAATCTTTGTAAACATGAATATGACTAACCGACTATATCAATTGCATGTAACATACATCCATAACATAACTGAAATGTAAATGCATGTAATCTAATAAATAAACCATTCATGAAACTTCATACACATAACTCAAGTATGGTATTGCATAAAACCTTGTTAGAAGGTAAAAACTGCAGTGGGGATGACACCCACAAAGCTTCACTACTGTAGTAACAAACTTGCCAATTAAGGCTATAAAGATTATGATCACTTCTGGTGATCTTACCCTATTAGGAGTAACAATGATATCGACTAGATCTACCTGGTTAAAGGATTTTAGAAACACAATGCATGTGTGCACTTGGTTAAGATATTTACAATAGAACTATTAAGTTCACTCTATTAAGAGATTTCAAGTATGCTACAATGGTTAAAGAGTAAGAGTGGGATTAATCTATAAATAGCAACTTGATCTTGCCTGATTCAAATATGTAAAATACTTATCTGTTACCACCTTAATGTGATTGATCTCCTCAATGAATACTTCTTGGTAGCCTTATGTTCCTGATAAAATGAATGTTCATTCAATGCGTGTCAATCATAACCCTGTCTGATCTTCAGATGTCTTCCATTGTGGTGACTACTATATGTGTGATCCTTATCAAAATGACATCCTTACAAATTTTATATCAAGTTGATCTTGACCTAATTAGGGTTTAACCTCTATCTTAGAAACCTAAGATCAACAGTAGAAATGAATAACCTAGATCAACATTACATAGGAATCATCACCAATTTAATGATTACACCCATATTAAATTTTGTCTTGATCTTGGTAAACTGTTTCCTTAATCAATGTAAACCATTTTCCTTATAGTTTGTGTCATTCCAAACTGCTATGTCATTTTCCTATTTCACTTGGTGTACACTGCATTCATTACTCAATAATTAACTGGTGCTCAGTTCATATGAATGCTCGGTGACTACCGTGCTCATACTTGGTGATTATTTGGCTTGGTAAGAGTGCTCGGTCAACTTAGTGATATGCCTTCATGTGTTTTTCTAAGTGTCTGGGCTCTGTGTATTGACCAACTATCATGTCTTGTCTCCTTTACTGACTATATGACTGAATGATACCAATGAAAACCATTAATTATCTTTAGGAGTAACACATATTATTGATCATTGCAAAGGCCAATGAAAATATGTTCAAAATGTCAACTAGAAATTTGTGTTTGGGGGGTGGGGGTAGAGGAGAATTTGGTGTACTCTTGTTTTTTCCTTTCTTATATTTTCATCCTTTCAAGATTCTCATCTTCCTTCAAACATCAAGCTTTCTTGGCATGTTTTTATCAAGCTACCTTCTCCTGTGCTCAAATATCTCTCTCCTTTACTTCTTGTTGTCTTTTTTCTTTCCTATTCATCTTGTTTGCTTTCAATATTAGCTGGTTTGCCTCACATTATGCCTTCATCTTCCTCATGCACTCCTTAAATACTATTATAACTCCTCATTTCTCTTCTTTTGTGTACCTTTTTCATTAAGAATATCAACATAGGCATCTGATGTTAATGGTTATTAATTCATACCAAGAAAAAATAGCCTCAAATGACTTCCATGTAATGTTCATTCCACTCTCTGCACGAGAAGTCTCTAGAATCTTCTCGTTGAGCTTGTCGTTTGTTGGCCATCATCTTGTGTGCATGTCACAAAATCATTGTCTTGGTTTCTTATGTCATTTGCCTCGTCACAATTAGTACCACTCTACTAGTCCCAATTTGATGTATTTTTCATGGGGGCTTCACTGGTTAAGCAATACCATATCATTTACATTCATATTGGGGGGTCTAATATCCCCAAAATTTAAAACAATATATTACAAATATATCAAGGACAGAAAGGTTTTTAAAATTCAACATCGTAATATGAATATTATAAGCTATTTTTTATTTAACAAATGTTAGAAACATGTCAAAATTAGTGAAAAAATCAATTTGAGGTCATTTTGTAAATTGAAAACAATTTCAGCAGGAATTGGAAAGAAACCAAAATTATCTTGATATAGAGAAAGGAGCAACAATGAGGAGTTCTATTGGACTGGAAAAGGGAGTAAGGGAAGCCATCCATCTTATACTAGATCTTATTCATGGAAAGAGGGAATGGGATAAACACTGCTACTTCAAGTACTTTTATGAAAATCACATCCTTATCCCATACTATATCTACTTTAGAGGAGGGTTCAAGCTAGTAGAGATCCTTCATAGGGGTAGGGAGGTATTAGGGGTAGGGAGGTAGGGCATACAAACCTACATCGACTAGTCCTATATAAGTTTTTATAAAACTCTGATCCCCTCCCTTGAACTATTATTCTCATCCATCTATTTTAACTTAGTAATGTCGACCATGGAAATAAACAAATAGTAAACTAGGATGAAGAACAAATGAAGAACACTTTATTGACCACCATAATAATGTGTTGAACCACAAATTTATTTCCCTAACCTCATCAAAGATTAGAAAATACTATAGGTTCAATCATGATATATGAAAATACGTAGGATTGGATATGACACACAAGAAGCCCAAGGGCTATCTCAACTAGTTATCAACAATATTGATGAGTATTTGGTTAGTTTTGTACAGTTAGGTGATTGGTTCAAGTTCCCTGAAGTGATATGCACTATTCTACACCAACATGTTTACTATGAATGGCATCCATGAATATGGAGAAGTATCATTTGGTTTCCCCCCAATAGTTTTTTCTTGTAAAAAAATGTATGCATTAATATAAACATAAACCCCCATGAAATTGAATCTTTTTAGGATACTTGAAAACTTTCCTATAACAGATTCATACTTGATCTAGGCCCTACTTAAGTGATTCTTTGGCATATTGCATGCTTAAATTGAGTTGTGATTTTCATGTGAAAATTTTGCATTCTTTGAAGTGAAAAATAATTTTGATATCATGTGTGTGTGTCTACATGTACATACATACATACATACATACATACACACACATACATACATACATACATAGACACACACACACACACACACACACACACACACACACATGTATCTATACATAAATATAGATAGACAAATAGATAGATAGATAGATAAATATGTGTGTCTCTCTGTATGTGTGTCTATGTATACATATATACATATATTAGAAATATACATAAACATATCTTTGTTGTTTTCAATACAAATCATGAAATTGTTGAAATATTTTTCATCTTAATTGTTCATACTTAAAACTCATTACCATGTGTGTGTGTGTGTAAAATTGTCTACATATATGTATATAAAGTATATGAATATATGTATATATAATATTCTCAATATTATATCAGATTGTATGATGTCTATAGTATGAAATCAGATCTTGCAGGTATTGGCATCAAATGATTAAATTGGTCTATCTTTTGAAGTATTTGTGCATGTAATGAGAATAACATATATACATATGCATGCATACATATATGTCTATAATTACATAAGATAAATACTTGCATCCTTTTCTATGTGATTGGAATCTCTTATTCCTGCTAGATATACTCATTTAAAAATGGTTGGACAAACATGAAATTAGATAGCATATGAATTTGAAATAAGTATTGCATGAAGATCATATTAGAAGCTTAATCTACATAAAGAATCATATAGAAGTACACACACACACACACACACTTGTATAAAGTTTCAAATTATAACCTTCATAGATACCAACATGTAGATTTGGAAATTATTGTTGAACATCATATATTTCATCCCATTTTTAAATTATAATGTGAGAATTCAAAAGATATGCATATTGGAAACCATAAAGAATAATGCTCAGATCTACTAATGAAATGTCAAATTGAAGCCCCCAATCCACTTCTAGAAATGGTGCCCAATTGCGTTTGTATTTCCCAAAGGTCTTTGCTGGTGAAAACACTAAGTATTATTTCTTATAAAAGCCAAATCTCAACCTTTAGAAGTTGTACACCCTTTTGGCTCTTAAGACATTGTGTGTGTATTTTCTATTTTCCTATTTTATGCCCAAAAACTTGCTACTTCTATTTTTGGGCATGCCAATCATTAATTCCTTTGGAGAGGGTCTAGAATTTGATGGCCATAATGGTTATTTTTTCTATCTTTTGGATCGTATATAACAACTTGAAAATATATTCCACTATATGGATTGGTAGGCTATATTTTTATAAAATTGTAAATATGACACTTTATATTATTAATAAAGCCTAAAATGTTATTATAGCAATGCAATATTTTAATTTATACTAAAAATATATGTTATTTTAGAATATTTAAGATAAAATATAAATTTATTTAAAATATTTTAAAATGATAGGATATATGTTTTTAATTTTAAAATATTCTAATATGAATTTAGAAACTTGCTATTACTAATATATGTTAAGTGATCATCATTTAATATTAGAATGTAATATATATGGTGCTATATTATTTATTATATATTTATATTAATTTAGAATATTTTTAAATAGAATATATAAATTTTAGAAACTTGCTTAGTAGATTTGAATTTTTTTGCATATATTACTAATTTATAATATTAATATGTAATATACATATTTTTATATTATTTAATTTATTTATATTAATTTTAGATCCTTTTAAAAGCATATGAACATAGAAACTTGCTTATTTAATTTGACATTTTTACATATATAACAATATATTTTAAAAGAGTAACTAGATTGTTTGCGCTACTTTATTAAAAATGAAATATTTAATATATTTAATATGTATTATTAATTAAATTATACAAATAATTAAATTTAAAAGTATTTAATATAAATTATTCATAAATTAATTTTTTTTGACAATTGGTATTTTTCTTAATTAACGTAAAATGAAAGGCATTAAAAATGATCAAATTGTCATAAAACAATCATGACACTTGTAAAGGCAACCGTCAAATTCTAGGCTTGCTTTGGAGTTGCATTTCAATACGACTTTAATTTGTCCGTGCATATAAATATTGATTTTTTTTCCCAATCAACCTATGTGGTATTGGAATAGTTCGGAGCTAAATAAAAATAACATTTTTTAAATTTAAAACTATACTTCAAACTTTTAATTTTTATATAAATGGACTTACACACACACACACACACACAGAGATACATTTAGTATTTACAAAATATCAATCATTAAATGTGTGTATAAAATTCACGATAATGTATTTGTGTGTATATATGTATATGTATATGTGTGTGTATGAGTAGACATAGATATATACATATATATTCTGAAAATAAAACTAGCTGCATTGAGAAACAAATATAGACAATTTTATCTTTCTAATTAAATTAATTAGGAAACATAAAACGATAATTACATTAATATAAAAGATATGATTTTATTTTTCTCTAATTAGTCATTTGAAATAGACAAACATAAACAAATTTGCATAACTTTAAACACAATCTAAAGCATAACACTCAATTTAAACTACGAGTCCATGATAACATATGTATAATAAAACATTAAAATGTAGTATGAATGCAAAGTTACATGTGTGTGTATTGGGTTTTGTCATACTAATCATTTTTGGACAACTAGAACACTTCGACCTCAACCATGTTCTCATCTTCAATATTTCCTTACACTCCATCACACTAAATTTCTCGTCAATACATTAGTCCATGAATCTTAATAAAAATTAAAAGCACATTCCATGTATATAATAATTCAACATTATTTTCATTTCAATTTCATGCATTTTAGAAATAACAACTAATTACTATTCATGCACATACAATAATTCATAAATAAGAAATATAAGATAATTGACCTATAATATCAACTAGTTTATTGGGTTACTAAAGCAAGCAAAAAGACGATATGTGATATCCTTACCCACTTGGAAGAGACACTATCCCGATGTCTTATTAGACACATACTAAAATAGATAAAAGTTCAAACTAATTCATCAAATGAAACACATTCCTTATCAAATAAATTTAATTATAAAAACTTTATTTTTCATTAAAAAATCATATAACTTAAACTTTGAAGGTTTCTCTAACTAATTTTTAAACAATCTAATGATTTAAAAAAAAATATAATCACTACAATTTTAATTGTTTTAATATTACAATGAAATCACAACGATAAATCACTAATAAAATATACTGTCAAATGGCTTACTTGTATCACTAATAAAACATATTGTCAAATGCTTACTTGAGATTACAATACTTGAGTGCTACGGTACAAATCTAAAGATAAATTTGGTGACCAAAAAATTTGACATTTTGTGGGTGTATATATATTTATATGACGTGAAACTTACTATTGCTTATTCCTTGAATATGTTAAGCATTGTCTGAGGAGGGAACATCTGCCATTATCAGCGCTGAAGCTTTTTTAGCAGCATGTGACAACTTTTATTTTCTCTACTGCCATAACCAGTTTTGTAGACCTATGATTCTTTTTAGTTACCTTGCGACTTGTGTGGACTTTTTGACTTGGTCGAGTTTCGATGACCCTAGAGGAATAAATTTATTTGCTAGATGCTTTGCTAAATCTATTAAAGGTAAATTAGTTAATTTGTTAAGAATGATAATTTGGAAGTCGAAAATGATTAAATGTGTTTTATATGTTGATAAGTATATCATTTTTTTTGATATGATTATGCATGCTCATAATGAAAGATTTTCAAGTTGATTTGGAAATATATATATTTTGGGAACTAACCTACTGATAAAAATTGGAGTGTTTGTCTATCTATTGACAGGATCTGAGGATGGGGTGTGGTTGAGGTAGGGGAGCCTAGCTCCTTGGTATGGATGAGTACGAAATTTTATGATAAAACACACACCACATAGTTCTTTTACTTAGATTTTTATTTCTTATTTGGTTAATTCGTAGTATCTATTTTGTTATTTGAAAGTAATTTGGAAAGATAAAGCTTACTTTTACTTCTTAAAAAAAAAAGATAATTACTCTTATCCTGATATAAAATTTAATAGAAAAGAGTTAATATATTGTTAAATTATTCAATTTACTTATTCTTCAATTTAAATGTAATTTATTTTTAATTATATTTAGGATTATGTGTAAGACAGTTTGAGTATTCATTTTTCTTCAACTAATCTCTAGTTATTGGGTAAAATGAATGATTGTATTGAAAATATGATTTATTAACAGTTAGTGGCGGGGGAGTCAAAGAGATATAATTTGAGTGGGAGTTTGGTTTTTATTAAATATAAATTTCTCATGGCAAACATCCTTGCATCAATTCAGACTTTTAGTGCTGATAGTGTAGTAGAGCTGAGGTTTGATTGGAAGTTAGAGCCAGAATTTCTGGGCATCCTTGCATCAATTCAGACTTTTAGTGCTGATAGTGTAGTAGAGCTGAGGTTTGATTGGAAGTTAGAGCCCGAATTTCTGGGCATGAGGGACACCGTGTGAGGAATATTACAGAGTCATTAAGAGGGAGTTGAGCTGTTTAAGGAAGGAAAAACGCATGAGAGAGAGAACACAGAGGAAGGAGAATTGAGGGAGATTGAAAGGAGAGAAAGGAAAAATGCACTGGAATAAGGTGAAGAGTAGAGGAAGCAGGGGAGCTCAACAAAAGAAAGGAGAGGACAATCACTTATATCTGCTGCATTGAAATACAGGTTCCCTTCTATGTTTTTGGATATTTTATTAGTGAATGGCAATGTTTTTCAATTTGAAATCTTGTAGAGTCCCTTGTTATTTGTTTTTGATAAATTGCGTGAGACCTCTGTTAGGAGCAATTGTTATTTTGTATATGTTTCTCCTGGTTATTTGAATAGCAGCCTCCTTAAGGATCTCAGCCTTTCACAGGACTGTAATCGCATTCTTCTTTTATCCTTACCCGCTGTCACCATAATTTCCCATGTTACCTTCTCCGCATAACCTTGTGTCTCAGTAGTTCTTAGCAAATGAGAATGGACTTAGTGCTTTCTTAAAGACGCTAAGCCGGATAGAGCATAATGCCTAAGTCTGGTATTAAGTTAATTTTTCTTTACACAACAGACAATATTTTATTTGCTTGCATTTTTATTTTAACAACAGACATTATTTTTAATTGCAATTTTAATATATGTATTTCAATTCCTTAGTTTTCCACTCGAGCCCCAATTCTTGGCGACTAGATCCCTGTTCGTAGAAGTCTTTAGGCTCTCAGCTACAAATGAAATCACCTCTCTCTCGCAGACTCTTTGGGTTCTAAAATCAAACACCATCGCATATATGCATAGTCTATTAGCCACAAACCGATTTGGGAATGGAAGTAGAGTTCCTTGTGACCAATAAACAAGCCAAAAACCAAACGTTCAACCTGGAACTGAGGATTCACAGTAGGTAGTATAGAATTTGTATATGTTTCAACATATATTCAAGTGCTGAGTTGTTCAGCCCTGTCCTGCGTCATGGAGGAATTAGTAATTCTGTTGCTTTCCTTTAACCATGAGATATTGATGGAAGGTAAATTATTACTATGCTGTCATGCTATTCCTTAGCGCACCTGTAGTGTTCTTTAGTTACAACCTTTTGGTATTCTGGCAAGCGTTGAGGCCTGGTTATGACGGGATTCTTTAGTGGAGAGTGTTCGTTTTTCTGATAAGGATTATTAAATAGGTCTCTGTTTCTAGCACTGTTGTGAGTGGTAATTGTTTTTGTAATGATGGTGATAGTTTATATTTATGTATTTCTCAGTTGTAAATCACATGGAGTATTTACTGTGTGACCAGTTTTGTCTGTGTGGTCCGTGAATCAAAATGTGAAGTATATATATGCTGTAGAAGTCTAAACCTATCAAGATTAACTACTAGTGAATGTTAAGTGGTAACAATTTTGTTGAAAAACTTTAGAGTATATGCATCATGACGTTTTTAAAAACTAGTGGTTCATGAAAATTACACAGATTATTAAATTGTAGTGACATGAAATTTTAACAGCACATTAAATTGTAGAGACACGAAGTTAAGCAGAATTTTGGGTAGGAGATTAATGATGTGACTGTCTGTAGAACTGGGATAACCGTTATGTATTTCTTGAATTTAATAAATAGTTTGTATTTTTGATATTTTCCATTGGTTAGTATTTCATTTTAACTATTGTTCCCCTCTGTTAAGTATTTTTGAATTTATTAAAGAATCAGTAAAGTAGACTTGTCAATATGAGGGGATGTTAAAATTATAATTTTTTGAATTGAATTGAAGTGTAATTTGGAATAAGACAGAGAAGGGTAAATAAGTTGTTTTACCTGTCAGTTTTTACTGATTTGAAAAGATTTTTTGGCCAAAGATTATTTTCGCATATGTTTCATGAATATGCTTGGTTAGTATTGTATGGTCTCTCTTCCATTCTGTGATTAAGATTTCTATTTCAAACTAAAGATTGTTGTAGTAGATAGAGTCACAGTTGCTTCATATTCTTCCGGCTTATCAGTGCCGAGTTGCTAGTCTTCTCGAGCAGGGTCGGTGCACTTCCATATTAGGGTAAGCCCTAGGGGAGATAACCACTCCATGGTTGGGCAGAAAACATGTCTGAGACACACTCCCATCTCAGGATTTGCAGGTGGACATGCGGTCTGGAGGCTTAGGAGACATGGACTGTTACAGTGTGGTGCCTAGTTACCGTTATATGACGGTTTAGGAAAAAAAATATTATTTTTGATTTATTGTATATGTATGAATTTTGACAAAAGGTCAAAAATTTGTAATAAGATGTATTATTTCAGTTTTTAAACTTTGCACTTGAGGATAGAAAGGTCGAATGTATTTAGTTGTAAACCTTTGACAATATTGTATAACGACACTTATAGTCGATTTATGGAAATCATGAAATTTTATTTTGCCGATTTGAGCATATTTATTCTTGTGATATGTTTTTCTATTTGGTAGAATTGGCCTTTACATGTGGTATCAGAGCTGTGTTTAAACCCTAGGGCTTGGGTCTTCTATGTTGAAGTTGTGTTTGTGCATGGTACAGGAAAAGACTGTCATCATGCAGACCCGAAACAATAGCCGAGCAGGAAACAGTAATGAACAAAATAGTTTTCTGAATCAAAGGCTTGATGAAATTGTAGCCCTCTTAGCTGAATAGAGGAATATTTTGCAATAGCAAAATGACCGAATGAATGATATTGAAAATGACTTAAGGGGCAGACAAAATGAGGGTCATCAGGATGATGAAGCTCATAGGAAACAGGTGGAAGATCAAAGGCTTGAGGCTCTTCAAAAAGAAGAAGAGGATAGAATGAATGAGGAATGTCGTAAGAGAGATGCTGATATTGGGGCAAATGCTGGAGATCTGAATAATGAACAGATTGCTGAGGAATTGAGCAAGGACCGTAAAAAGGTCATGCCACCTACCTTTGATGGAAATACTATAGGGGATGATGCTGAGGCATGGATTATATCCATAGAAAAGTACTTTCATGTTCAGGATCTTTTAGGACATACAGTCAAGGGCATTATGGGGAGCTTTCCAACTGATTGGAGAAGCAGCTACATGGTGGAATAATGAAATGGCTGAGAAGAAGTTACGACCAGGATAGATATCATGGGATGATTTCTGTCTGCTTTAAGAAATGATGGTTGCCACAGCTATATTATGACAGGAAAGTGTCTAAGTTTCAAAATCTGATTCAGGGGGTTTTGTCAGTAACTGATTACCATGAGAAGTTCAGCCATTTAGTGAAATATGTTCCTCAATATCTGCAGGATGAACGTTTCTGGACACGTAAGTTCATTTTGGGATTACGTCTAGAGATTGGATCTGAGGTTGAGATGCATGAACCCAAAACTATGGAGTTCGCTTATGTGAAGGCATTGTTGCAGGAGGAAAAACTAAAAAGGGTACCAGCAATTCGAGTCTCTCAACGAAACAAGGGTTCACAAGGATTCAAGAGGAAATATGACAATGATAAATCAAGGAACAATGGATGTCAGCAAGTATGAAACCTGAGAGGTAAAGGCAGAGGAAATGGAGGCAGAAATAATAACAATCCTCAAAATCAGAATCAGAACAGAAACAATAACAGGAATGGAAATAACAAGAATGGAAATAATTAGAGGAATAGAACTAAAAATAGGCAAGGACCGAGAAATGGGTGTTTCGATTGTGGGGGTAATCATTATGCTGCATATTGTCCTCAGAATATGACTTAGAGAGAGGGTAAAGCTCCTCAGGTGCAGCACCAGATTCATGCAGCAGTTGATCATCGCCAAGCATATTTTCAGGCAGCTCCGATTTAGATAGCTGGTAAGCTCTATGGACATGATGTTTCTGTTTTAATTGATACTGGAGGTACTGAATTTTTTATGGATCCTAAATTTGTTTCAAAGTTATCTATTAGAGCTGGTTATTTATTTGAACCTTGGATGGTTGAATACGACAATAGGACAGAGTGTAGGGTTGAGTAGTGTCTAGCATGCAACAATTTAGAATTTCCAAATTTTCGAACACAAGTTAACCTTTATATCGCTCCTTTAGGATCTTATGATGTTATTTTGGGCATAAATTAGCTAATTGAGCACAGGGCCATTGTGAATTGTAAGGACAAGTCAATTCAATGCTTAGATGATTCAGGTATGCTTACAGTTGTTAAGGGTATTTATAAACCTTTGGAACCAAGGCTTATATCTGCTATGCAAATGAAGAAAGACCCTAAGAAGGGGTGTATGATCTATGTAGCTTATGCAAAAGACTTAGACACTCCTAGTCTCAATGACTATCCTATCTTGCAAGAATTCCAAGATGTGTTTCCAAAGGAACTACTAGAATTGCTTCCTAAGAGAGAATTTGACTTCTCTATAGATGTGTTACTAGGAACCGAACCTCAATCTAAGGCTCCATACAAAATGACAACCACAGAAATGTATGAGTTAAAAACTCAATTGCAGGAACTTTTAGACAAAGGGTTCATACGCCCCAGTGTGTCGCCATGGGGAGCACCTGTGATCTCCGTAAAGAAGAAAGATGACACTTTGAGGCTATGTATAGATTACCAAATGCTTAACAAGGTGACTTAAGAAAAGATATCCACTTCCTAGAATTGATGAACTTTTTGATCAAATGAAAGGAGCAACGGTGCTCTCAAAGATTGACTTAAGATCTGGGTATCATCAACTTCAGATCAAGGAGGAGGATATAGCAAAGACAACTTTTAGAACAAGGTATGAGCATTATGAATTTGTAGTGTTACCTTTTGGATTGACTAATGCTCTTGCAACATTCATGAACTTGATGAATAGTGTGTTCCGAGATTGTTTGGATAAATTTGTAGAGGATTTTATAAATGACATATTAATTTGCTCCAAGAATCTCGAGGAACATGAAGAACACTTGCGTAAAGTTTTGCAATGCCTTAGAGATAGGAAATTGTATGGCAAACTTTCCAAGTGTTCATTTTATCAGGAAGAGATTCACTACTTGGGGCATATTATTTCTGCTAAGGGAATTTTAGTGGATCCAGCAAAGATCCAAGCTATACTTGAATGGCCAACTCCATAGAATGTGAGTGAAGTTAGAAGCTTCATGGGAGTTGCAAGATATTATCAAAAATTTGTGGAAGGATTCTCCACAATTGCAGCACCTATTACATCCCTATAGAGGAAAGGAAAGAGGTATGAGTGGACATAGGTTTGTGAGAAGGCATTCCCGTCTTTGAAATAGAAACTCACATCTACACCCATCCTAGTTATACTGAATCCTAATGGCCATTTTACCATAATCACTGATGCTTCAAGTGAAGGTTTAGGAGGGGTACTTATGCAGAATGATAAAGTAGTGGCTTATGAGTCACAAAAGTTGAAGTAGTATGAGGTTAATTATGTGCCTCATGATTTAGAACTTGCTGCCATAGTTCATGCTCTTGTGATGTGGAGACACTATCTTTTAGGTAAGCCTTTCGAGTTGAAAACCAATCACATGGGTTTGAGATACATCTTCACTCACCCAACCTTAATACTAGACAAAGGCGATGGATAGAATTCTTGAGTGAGTATGACTTTGGTATAGAATATATCAAAGGGAAGGAAAATAGGGTAGCTGATGCCTTAATTAGAAGGAGGGACATTGCAGCCATTTCTTCTACCAGAACACGCCTAAAGGAACAGGTATTGCAGAATCTCCAAGGTGATGACTATTATGAGTTGGTCAAATCAGCATTGTAGAATGATCCGACAGACCACCGTTTTGATAGATACTCTTTTGATGAGGATGTTATTTTGAGATACCAAGGGAGGATGTGTATTCCCAACCAGGATGGGTTGAAAAAATTGGTTTTTGAGGAGATGCATTGCACTCCATATTCAGGACATTCAGGAGTTAATAAAATACTTGTTGATATGCGGCCATTATATTTTTGGCCCAGACTCAAAAGAGGAGTTTAGCATCTATAGCTCAGTGTCTAGAATGCCAGCGGGTTAAAACTGAGCATGTCCATCTAGCTAGAATTTTGTATCCTCATGAGATACCAGAGTACAAGTGGTAGGTTATTACTATGGACTTTGTTCAAGATTTACCTATGACTAAGCACAAACATGATGTAATCTTGGTTGTAGTTGATAAATTGACCAAGGTTGCACATTTCATACCAGGTAGCTTGAGGGATGGATCTTTGGTTTTGGCCAATAAATTTGTTCAGGAGATTTTTAGACTTCATGGTGTATCAGAGACCATAATATCAGATAGGGACACGAGAATGACATCAAGATTTTGGACAACCTTAAATGCTTCTTTGGGAACAAGGTTAAACTTCAATACAACTTATCATCCTCAGACGGATGGTCAAACAGAGAGGGCTATCCAAGTTCTTGAGGACTTACTGAGAATGTATTGCATGGATCAACAATACAAGTGGGAAGAGTATCTTCTTTTGGTTGAATTTGCTTAC
Organism: Chamaecyparis obtusa; assembly: GCA_027943335.1. Taxonomy (NCBI): domain Eukaryota; kingdom Viridiplantae; phylum Streptophyta; class Pinopsida; order Cupressales; family Cupressaceae; genus Chamaecyparis; species Chamaecyparis obtusa. Next base: position 359,592 of record BSBK01001050.1, on the reverse strand, counting down.
AATAATTCTTATCATTCATCATTAGGTATGGCTCCTTTTGAAGCTCTATATGGGAGAAAGTATCAGACACCCATCAGTTGGGACAGGGTAGAGAACATGATCATTGTTGGTCCTGAATTGTTAAGAGAGATGGAAGAGCAAATGTCTCTTATTAGAGAACGGTTGAAGGAAGCCGCTGATAGGCAGAAGAGTTATGCAGACAAGAACCGTACCTTCAGGCAGCTCATAGTGGGGGACAAAGTTTTTCTTCATGTGAGGCCACACAAGAGTTCTATATCTTTTGGCAAAGCTTCTAAGCTCACACCTAGATATGTCGGGCCTTTTAATGTTTTGGGAATTATCAATTCTATGCATATAGATTGGCCTTGCCACCTGCCCTTTCTCGTATTCATAATGTGTTCCATGTACCTTTACTAAAACCTTACCATCCAAATGCTTCTCATATCTTTGATTGACGTGCTTTACAGGTACAGGATCTAGGAGTGGTGTTAGTGGAGCCATCCAGTATCATTGACCAACGTACCATCAGGGTGCGTGACAGAGAGATCTTACAATATAAGGTCCAATGGGACCAATTCTCTGTTGATAGTGCTACATGAGAGGATGCAGATGATATGATTAGATCTTTTCCGCATTTACTTCCATAGACTTATATATGTTATTTTGATTTATATTTTTCAGTTAGTTTATGGTTTGAGAACTTATGTTGTATTTTTATAAGACATCGGGACGATGTCTTCTCTTAGAGGGGAAGGATGTCATAACCGGTTTTGTAGACCTATGACTCTTTTTAGTTACCTTGCGACTTGTGTGAACTTTTTGACTTGGTCAAGTTTCGACGACCCTAGAGGAATAAATTTATTTGCTAGATGCTTTGCTAAATTTATTAAAGGTAAATTAGTTAATTTGTTAAGAATGATAATTTGGAAGTCAAAAATGATTAAATGTGTTTTATATATTGATAAGTATATCATTTTTCTTGATATGATTATGCATGCTCATAATGAAAGATTTTCAAGTTGATTTGGAAATATATATATTTTGGGAACTAACCTACTGATAAAAATTGGAGTGTTCGTCTATCTGTTGATAGGATTTGAGGACGAGGGTGTGGTCGAGGTAGGGGAGCTTAGCTCCTTGGTATGGATAAGTCCAAAATTTTATGATAAAACACACACCACATAGTTCATTTACTTGGATTTTTATTTCTTATTTGGTTAATTCGTAGTATCTATTTTGTTATTTGAAAGTAATTTGGAAAGATAGAACTTACTTTTAATTCTTAAAAAAAAAAGATAATTACTCTTATCCTGATATGAAATTTAATAGAAAAGAGTTAATATATTGTTAAATTATTCAATTTACTTATTCTTCAATTTAAATGTAATTTATTTTTAATTATATTTAAGATTATGTGTAAGATAGTTTAAGTGTTCATTTTTCTTCAACTAATCTCCAGTTATTGCATAAAATGAATGACTGTATTGAAGAGATGATTTATTAACAGAACTAGTGGTAGGGGAGTCAAAGAGATATAATTTGAGTGGGAGTTTGGTTTTTATTAAATATAAATTTCTCATCGCAAAAATCGTGGCATCAATTCAGACTTTTAGTGCTGATAGGATAGTAGAGCTGAGGTTTGACTGGAAGTTAGAGCCCGAATTTCTCGGGATGAAGGACACCGTGTGAGGAAGATTACACAGTCATTAAGAGGGAGTTGAGCTGTTTAAGCAAGGAAAAACACATGAGAGAGAGAACACAGAGGAGGGAGATTGAAAGGAGAGAAAGGAAAAACACATTGGAATAAGGTGAAGAGCAGAGGAAGCAGGGGAGCGCAGCAAAAGAAAGGAGAGGACAATCAATTATATTTGCTGCATTGAAATACAAGTTCCCTTCTATGTTTTTGGATATTTTATTAGTGAATGGAAATGTTTTTCAATTTAGAATCTTGTAGAGTCCCTTGTTATTTGTTTTTGATAAATTGCGTGAGACCTCTGTTAGGAGCAATTGTTATTTTGTATATGTTTGTCCTGGTTATCTGAATAGCAGCCTCCTTAAGGATCTCAGCCTTTCACATGACTGTAATCGCATTCCTCTTTTATCCTTACCTGCTGTCACCGTAATTTCCCATGTTACCTTCTCCGCATGACCTTGTGCCTCAGTAGTTCTTAGCAAATGAGAATGGACTTAGTGCTTTCCTAAAGACACTAAGCCAAATAGAGGGTAATGCTCAAGTCTGGTATTAAGTTAATTTTTCTTTACATAGCAGACAATATTTTATTTGCTTGCATTTTTATTTTAACAACATACATTATTTTTAATTGCAATTTTAATATATGTATTTCAATTCCTTAGTTTTTCACTCGAGCCCCGATTCTTGGCGACTAGATCCCTGTTCGTAGAAGTCTTTAGTCTCTCAGCTGCAAACGAAATCACCTCTCTCTCACAGAGTCTTTGGGTTCTAAAATCAAACACCATCGCATATATGCATAGTCTATTAGCCACAAACCGATTTGGGAATGGAAGTAGAGTTCCTTGTGACCAATAAACAAGCCAAAAACCAAACGTTCAACCTGGAACTAAGGATTCACGGTAGGTAGTATAGAACTTGTATACGTTTCAACATTTATTCAATTCCTGAGTTGTTCAGGCCTGTCCTGTGTCATGGAGGAATTAGTAATTCTGTTGCTTTCCTTTAACCATGAGATATTGATGGAAGGTAAATTAATACTATGCTGCCGTGTTATTCCTTAGCGCACCTGTAGTTTTCCTTAGTTATAACCTTTATGTATTCTGGCGAGCGTTGAGGCCTGGTTATGACGGGATTCTTTAGTGGAGAGTGTTCGTTTTTCTGATAAGGATTATTAAATAGGTCTCTGTTTCTAGCATGTTGTGAGTGGTAATTGTTTTTGTAATGATGGTGATAGTTTATATTTATTTATTTCTTAGCTGTAAATCACTTGGACAGTATGACCAGTTTTGTCTGTGTGGTCCCTGAATCAAAATGTGAAGTATATATGCTGTAGAAGTCTAAACCTATCAAGATTAACTACTAGTGAATGTTAAGTGGTAACAGTTTTGTTGCAAAACTTTAGAGTATATGCATCATGACGTTTTTAAAAATCAGTGGTTCATGAAAATTACACAGATTATTAAATTGTAGTGACATGAAACTTTAACAACACATTAAATTGTAGAGACACAAAGTTAAGCAGAATTTTGGGTAGGAGATTAACAATGTGACTGTCCATAGAACTGGGATGACTGTTATGTATTTCTTGAATTTAATAAATAGTTTGTATCTTTGATATTTTCCATTGGTTAGTATTTCATTTTAACTACTGTTCTCCTTTGTTTAGTATTTTTTAATTCATCAAAGAATGAGTAAAGTAGACTTGTCAATCTGAAGGAATGTTAAAATTATAATGTTTTTGAATTGAATTGAAGCGTAATTTGGAATAAGATAGAGAAGGATAAATAAGTTGTTTTATTTGTCAGTTTTTATTGATTTGAAAAGATTCTTTGGCCAAAGATTATTTTCGCAAATGTTTCATGAATATGCTTGGTTAGTATTGTATGTTCTCTCTGCCATTCTGTAATTAGGATTTCTATTTCAAACTAAAGATTGTTGTAGTAGATAGAATCACAGTTGCTTCATATTCTTCCGGCTCATTAGTGCTGAGTTGCTAGTCTTCTCAAGCAGGGTCGGTGCACTTCCATATTAGGGTAAGCCCTGGGGGAGCTAACCACTCCATGGTTGGGCGGAAAAAGCACCTGGGCCACAGTCCCATCTCAGGATTTGCAGGTGGACGTGCGAGCTGGAGGCTTAGGAGATAGGGATTGTTACAGTGTGGTGCCTAGTTACCGTTATATGATGGTTTGGAAAAAAAAATATTATTTTTGATTTATTGTATATGTATGAATTTTGATAGAAGGTCTAAACTTTGTAATAAGATGTATTATTTCAATTTTTAAAGTTTGTACTTGACGACAGAAAGGTTGAATGTATTTAGTTGTAAACCTTTGACAACATTGTATAATGACACTTATGGTCGATTTATGAAAATCATGAAATTTTATTTTGCCGATTTGAACATATTTATTCTTGTGATATGTTTTGCTATTTGGTAGAATTGGTTTTTACATCTACTCAAAACCAGTAAAATAATACACTATGACAGAGATGACACAGATGATCAGGACGATGTTAACCTGATAGATAATCATATTCAAACTGTAACTGCACTTTCCAACTCATTATGCCTTACACTATGGTAGACGACCTTTTATCGACTATTATATAGTCTTGCAACTATAGAGAACTTGAGCATTCCACGCTTCATCTGTGCTCTCGTTTAAGCTGTCATGGAGATGGACAAGATTAATGGTATGGTAATTCTTTTTACATATACAGACTTTAAATTTTGTTTTAAACTGTATTTGGATGATTTATTTATTGGATGCTGTTAAGTTCTATTCAAAATATATCTTTGATCAAATTTCAAAATTGGAAAACTTAATAGATTTTCATTAAAATTTCATCATCTGTTCTTCCTAATCTGCACATTTTGTAATTGAAAATTTGGGAAAAAAAAAAATCATTATATTTTTACAAATTTGAAAAATAAAAAAATTTGACTTTTTCTATTTTAGAACATTTTGGATGAAGCTTAGCCACTGCCTTATTTGAATTGACAGAATGCGCAGGTGAGAAGCTGAATCTGAAAGTGATAGGGGCAGGATTTCCCCGAACTGGAACTTTCTCATTGAAAGAAGCCCTCAACATCTTAGGGTTTCCCAGCTACCATTTCACTGAAGTTGTCAAGAATAAGCACGCGGATCTATGGCTCGATATTCTCTCTGGTAAGCCAATCATCATGATCAATATCAGTTCATGTTTATTCCTCCAATTCTACGACATAAATCTCCATTAATGTTGACATGAATAGGGAAGAAGGAGGAATATTTGAAGAGCGTATTCGATGGGTACACGGCAACAGTAGACATAACATCTGTAGCAGTGTATCGCAAATTAATGGAAGAGTGTCCAGAGGCCAAGATAATCCTCACTGTGCGTGACAAGGAAAGGTGGTACGAGAGTATAAAGAATACCATTTGCCGTGCTGACAAAGAAGTCAGGGTGATTTCTGAATCAGAAATAGCCCTGATCAGGTTGGCTATTTTACAAGGTTTGTTCGGCGGGAGGTTTGAAGACAGAGAATATGTGATGAGTGTGTTTGAGGAGCATGTGGAAGCTGTGAAGAATGATGTGCTTGCTCACAAATTACTGGTATTTAATGTGAAGGAAGGATGGGCTCCTCTCTGTGATTTCTTATTTGTCGGTGGCGTAGTTGATTGTTTGTGTTGTTATTGCATATACAATTGTCTATCGTGAGGTCTAAATGTAAGAAATGTATAGTAATGATAACAAACAAAAGCATATATAGATATAGCAGTATTTCAAATGCTTAATCAGTCATATCTTAATATAATATTGATATATTTTATATATGCAAAGTACAAAGTCATTTGATAATTATCAATACTGAAGTTACAATTGTGTTTGACATGTGCAAACCATTATCTAAATCTAAGAAGTTTGTAGTAGTGATAATAAACAATAACATCAGTACACATATAGTATTGGCAAATATACTAATGTTGAATAAGTAGCCATCCTACTGATTGTATAGTTGGGCTAATAACATATTTTGAAGAGTATTGCTAAATTCATATGAGTAGACATTGCGGAAATTCATAATTATTTTTACATACGTATCACCTGCAACCTGTATATTTTATACTTGATTAGTTTTCATTGAGCATTAGTGGCTTTTGTTGACAATTGCAAGAACTATAAACATTTAAGTAGTTATCGAGAGCAACTGAAAATTCGATATATACATTTTTCACTGATTTTATGATTATTGCTAAGTGGGAATGACATTGACAATTTAGCATTGTTATAATTTAACGTGAAGTGCCCCAGGTTACTAAGAAGTCACGTAACACAAAAATGATTGCTGAATTATCTTCAATGTAGTCTTCATATGTAGCATTTGTAGATTGTACAACAGTACCCAAATCATGGATTTATCAACTAAACAATGTATGGTTTATTTGTTGTCAGCTACTAGAACAGTTTTCAAATATAAGGAGTAGATGTAGCTAACTTTTTCCTTGCATCTAGTACAATGCACATTTTCCCCCTAGAGTGTGCCATAGCTATCAAACTTGTAGTTGCATTTTGGATAGAACACATGGAAGGGATTGGTCAATGCATTGACCACTTTTAGAGTTCCACAATATTTTTCAATATATTATTGTTTTAGCAAGGTGTGTTTGATCTCATTTTAAGTTTGAAACTCGATGATTTCTAGTTCATTACCTTGAATGTTGATTGCAATAGTCTCTCAAGTTTTTGCAGTGTTCTTTTGTTTGTCAATTTGTAGATGAATGTTGATTGACACGTGAAAAGTCTATTAGTTTGATATGTACATTTCACAATGTCTATATCGACTGGCATATTTATATAATGGAGCTAGTTAAGCCCATCTGAGATTTTTTATATCCTAATTGTCATAGCTGTGTAAATGTGATTCTTAGCGACACCAATCTTTCTTCTAATTGTGAGAGCATTGACACATTGCAATGACTTATTTTCTCAAATATGATATGGTATGGCATATCTTGATAGTTTGTATTATTTTAAAGAGGCATTACACTTGGAACAAATATATATTTTTGATGTTATTGATTTTCTCTTTGTTAGATTAAGATATTTTTGCATTTCTTTATCCTTGAATTTTGCAATGTCTTTCTTAAAATGCAACATTTCACAAAGTGAACATGCATGCTTAGGTGTATCCTCAACTTACTTCTCAAACAATTCAATTGGTGTCTTTTTTTTGGCACATGTGTGGACACTGTTTTGTATTTGTTTCTTTATCTTTCATAGTGATTTACACTTATGGTGTTTTGTTCTCGCATTCTATGTAGATGAAGTTGTCTTGTTCTCATTCTAATTTCTAATCATTTGTTTCATTCTATGGAGTTTTATTTTTGTCTCGCTCCTCATTTGGCATGTTTCACATGGTAAAAGTGGTTCAAAGTGACCACATAGAGGGTTTGTATTGTGAAACAAGATAGAGTAAGATCTCGTATTTGATGCTTTGTTGAAATGTATATATGGTTTTCCTATTGTGATTGACCACACACTTAATTCTATGCCTAACAATTTGGACAACCACTTGACGAAAAACATGTCTCCCCATAGTCCAATTTTGTCATTGTTTGTTATCGGGACTGCTGATTTTCTCATTCTACATAAATACATTTAAACATCATCAATTCCATGCAATTCATGTAATGCATGTGGGTCCAGTTCATAGTTATATGAAGTAATTTCTTCCACATCACCCTGCGAAAGAAAATGCAAGGATAAGATTATCAAGAATATATCTCCCTCCAAGGAAACTTATTTTCTTTGGTCTAACAATATCTTTTGCCACATGTTTAATCCTTGTAGAAATCACTTTAGCAATACTTTTGTAATAAGTGTTAAGCTATGTAATAGGGCACTAGCTTATGATCATATCTTAATTTTTCCCTTTAGGAATTAATTTGATAATGCCCCTATTAATATTAGGACCTAGAGAGCGGTATTCTAAAGCCTCTAAATACATCATATAAAAGTCATCTTTTATATGTTGCCACATAGTATGATAAAACTCCATTGGATGAGACTTTTATTAGCTTCCATAGAGAAATTTTTTTTCTCTAAGTCTTCATTGGAGATATTCTGATCTAATAAGTAGCTATAATCAACATCTAGAGTTTCTTTGGAATATGATCCTTGATAATTTCTTCCAAAACAAGATGGACATCTTGTCAATGTGGGTCTTTTTTGAAAAGACTAGCATAAAATTTTTGAAGCAAGTTTGTTATCTATTTTGAAGTTGTTTGGAGATTACCCTTTTCATATTCAATTACCCCAATATATTCCTTTTTATGATTATAGTTAAGGAAATTAAAGAAAAAATTGGAACCCTTATTATCTTCCTTAGTCTATTGTAATCTAGCTATGATTTTAGCACCTTATTTCTATTACTATTATAGGGCACTAAGAGGGGGGGGCATGAATCAATGCACATCCACAAGTCTAAAATTTTTGACAATAATATTCCACAAGATCCAACATGCAAATGCAAATATAACTTAGAAGCATAGAAAATAAAACATTCACACAATGAACACAAAATATAAGATTTTCCCTTGGAAACCCTTGTTAGAGGGAGAAAACCATGTGTGGGAATGATGCCCACAAAATTCACTAGTGCACCACTTAAATCTACCATGTTAGGAGCAATTACAAAAACCCTTTTGTGGTTATACCCAGTTAAGAGTATTTCTAGTCTTGTTAGAAGCTACAAAAGTCATGTTAAAGACTACCTAGTTAAGGGATTTCAAAATCCTTATGCGAGTCACCATATTAGAGGATTTATACTTTAAATCCTATTAAAGATCTTTCTCTCTCTATTAGGAGTGACCTTGTTAAAGGATTTCACTTGCAAACCTATTTGGGCTTGCCTTGAGATCAACCCAAGAATGAATGATCTAATTATGACACTTCCCGTCTAACAAATCTACTTCAATTTTGATCACAACACCACCTAAACATCCAAATATCCTTTCTTTATCTTTACATGATCATAACCACTTATCTCATCATCACATCATCCCTAAAACTCAATTTCAACCTTATTTTAGAAAACACTTTTTTAAGTCAGCCTTATGTCAAAAAAAAATTTACTCTCTGCATAAAAATCAAATCCGATCATGCCAAAATGAAATGGTCAACTCAAAAAATTCAACAAAACATTTACTAACTCTAAATTGATCGGTTGGCTGATCTAGCCAAACTCACTTATCATGTCTCCTATTCTTACTGTCAGTGCCACTTCAATCCTCAATAATTCATGTTATTCTTCAATCTAATTGATATAGCCATATATGTACAGTTAAATATGCCTCTGTAGATGATATATGCCTAGCCAAACTTCTTAACTCAGTCTCTAAGTCCAAATTTGGTCACTTGTACCTTGCATATTGTCCTCTTTCTGGTTGACTGAACACTTAGTTGATTCTTCAATTTAATCCTTCAACACCAATGGTAAAACTAATCTAATGCCTTCAATAGATCATGTTGCGATAAATGACAATACCACAATAAAATCGTATGATCAAAACTCAAATCACCTTCATCAAATGCCTACAATATCCCCCTTTCTCATTGATGGAAACACTTAGGAAAAAAAATTGCTAAGTGCCAACAAACTCCCGAACAAACATATACACCATACATTCATATAATGCTTGATAATTACAAGCATGTAATCAAAATATAATACTCTCCCTTGCATCCTAATGATCTTAGTCAATTTTTTATTCTTACAAATTCTTATACTACTCACCCTATACTACTATCCCCCTTTGACAATAATTACAAAGGTGTTACAATTATATGCAAAAATAAAAGATTTATTAATCAAAATTATAGAGTAGCATATACCTATTACATCCTACTAAATATGTCTTTAAAAGTAGTCTTCAAAAATTTCCAATCACCGACCCATGACTTTTGTAGATTCTCCATGATGAGTATCTGACCATGTAACAAAGATAATTAGCAAGATTTTTAACTCCATCAAATTTCCAATCCTTTTGTCCCATTCTTCCATGTAATTCTTCAGCCTTTGGTTTACCTTTCCAACTTCAACTCCAAAAGAAGTTGCAGACCCATGAATAAGATCAAAATTTAGTGACAACAATTTCAGCTCTTGTTGAGCTTCACTCTTTTTCATTTTAATATCCTTCAAGAAGTGAGAAAAATTACAAATAGACTATAGAGTCTTACCACCTTCTTGCAGTTCATTCTTCACCCAATTCACAACCAATGTGAGAGTGTTCTTTTATTCGACAATGGACTATGCTAAATTTTTTTATCTCTTCTTTACATATTTTCTTCTCTTGTAGTAGTAGCATCCTCCTAACTTTTCATCTCTTCATCGACGACAATCACTAAATGTGCTAATTGCTCCATTGGAGTGACCTTGTCATTATATGTAACTTCAGGTATTAAATCAGAAAATATATCTCTTTTCATTAGAACTACTTGTGCTTCATGCTTTATCTTCTCCTTCTTAGCTTTAGTCTTGATTTCCATTGCAAAATTAATCATTTCTTCAAAGCTCATAGTTCTCAAGTCTATATGTCCCTTAATCAATGTATCATTTTCATCAATAGATACTACTACCTTATCTTTCTTCTTCTCAGTGGCCTTTACTTCTTGTTCTTTCTCTTTCTCTTCCTGATTAGTTGCACCTATTTTCTCCATTCCCGTTACTTTTTGTTGTTGTTGATCATTTGTAGGTGTCTTTAATACTACATCACCGGTTATATTCTGATTGGTATCCATGTTTACTAGATCTTCTTCCTTTCATTGATGTGATTCATGTTGATCTTGTGTATCCATGTGATCATCTTGTATCTCCATGGAAGGGATATCACCTGTATTGTCCATCTCATTGCTGATATCCTCAAGTGTGACCTATACACCATCAATAGTAAATTCCTCATCAGTTTGAGTCACCACTAGATCGCTCTCTTTTTATTTTACCTGTTCCTCTTCACTTTTATCCTTCATTAGACCTAAACACTTTCTTAGAATCTTCTTTGTTTCATCCTGCACCAATTGGGTCTCCCCAACTAACAACTTTGTAACTCTTGTTTTGGTTTTAAATAAAGGTCTTACCTTTGCAAATATATCCTTTATCTCTTCCTTAGATGAGTTGAGTAATAGGCTCAATAGAACATACTTTACTAACTCCTTATCATGTATAAGTGTTGCCTTATCGGATACCAACTTAACAGTTTTAGTAGTGGGGGAACCTACCACCTTGGATTTCTTGCCTTTTTCCTTGAGTTCCTTCTTCTCTTTCTTAGATTTTGTCCCTTCACTCTCTTCATTAGAAAATTTTTCAAACATCTTTTCCTTTTCTTTCTTCCTTTTACCTGTCACCTTTTTTGTGTTTTGTGTCTCTTTGACTGGTGTAGTTTTAGGATTAGCAGTCTTTTTAGATTTATTTGCAGGTGGAGATGATTTTTCCTTCTTCACATAAGTCACACTCCTTGTTTATCGATCAATTGGGGTACTACTGGTTGCACCAACAACTTCAATATCATCATCATCTTCTACTGCATCAGATGTGCTAGCTCTCTCTACAATATGTTTACCTCTTGCTTTCTCAATTTTTTCTTTTGTGAAGCCTTTTTGAATCATGAATTGCTCAACTTCCTTTCTCACCTTGTTTTCAATAATAGGTTGCATCAAATCATTGTGCACTTGAAGTGACTTCTCTTGATATATCCCAAATGTTGGAGTCTTGGGATCTATTGGTTGAGATAAAAAATTCTCTGCGTACATAGTCAGAATGTCTTCATCCACCTCATAACCCATAGGCATCACCCATGAGGTCCTTGGATCAACTAATTCCATCAAACAAGTGTATGTATCTACCATGAAACAAATAGTGTCCTTGTACCTTTCAGCAGTTTTTGATGGCATCCTTTCCTTTTCATGCATTTTCTTCTAAAATTCTTTAAAGTAAGTCCATACCTTGTCAGTGAAATAATTTACAAAGATTTTGATACTGTTATTGATTTGAATGAAAGATGGAGTACCTATAGACCATGCAATGTCACCGATACTGAGGAACATATTTTGGAAATAGAAAATTAAACACATGATCACCTAACCATACTTGAACATTTACCTCTTGTCCTTTTTGATCTTATCCATATTCATCAGTAACTTCTCTCTCATTTCTTCAGCCAAATCATAGTCTCATTTTCCTTGATCATCATATGGGCTATATGAATAGCACCATTGGGTATACTATTCATCCTACTAGAGTAATACACCTTGCAATAGCAAATAGTCATAGATGCTTTAACTCTTCATTTGTAACATCATTCATAGTCATCGCATGACCATACCACTTATATTTTTTGAATCCGATCACATCTTCTTTAGGAATGGTGCAAAGAATAGGTACATCATCGGTTGCGCATAGACCAGTTATAACATGGATTACTTCTTTTGTGATTTTATGTGGTTGATCTAGCCACATGAAATGGTCATGAATTCTACTTAGAACATACTTGACTTGATCATCTTCAAGCTCATCAGGGTAATTAACTGTGTGATGAAAACATTTATCATATATGCATTTATGCTCATCCTTCAACACTAAGTTATCATCACATAACTTATTATATTGTTCATATATTTCCTCTAATCCTAGGTCTTCCAACTTGTAGTGAATAAATGGTCTAACATCATCTATATGCTAAACACCATAGGACACGCTAGTTAGGGCATCAACTGGGTCATTTTCTATTGATTTGAATGAATGTTTCTTAAAGTATAGTCTAGGTCTTTTAGTAATAACTATCAACTTTGGAGTAGTCATCCTAAATTTTCAACGATAAATATAGATATAAGATAAATACCTTAAACAACTTGCAACTAGGGTTCTTGCCAAAGAACACAACAATGACTGATTGATTTTCTCTTCCAGATCAACACAAACAATTTCTCCTTATCCCTTAGATCTCTACAAATGTCTCAAACAATGCTTATTTTGCTCCACAACAAATTTTAAAATGTGTAAGGTGAAAATGAAAACCAAAGTAGCCTTTTTTATCTACCTTCACATGCGTATATTAAATGCACTTATCGATAGAACTTACCTTTTCACTGATTGACCCAAAAACTTATTACCGATTATCAAAACACCATGTAATTTATCAAAACTTCACAATACACTCCAAAAGACCTTATTTCATCTTAAAATACTGATAGATCTTACCACACACCTATACGAGGTCCAAAGATGGATTCAAAAATACTCTCTCCCCCTAAGCCACATGAAGGCTTGGTTAGATGAAGAATTTTCCACACCTGATGGAGATGTGGATCCCTTTGATGTCTTACTATCTTCCTTTTTTTTTCCAAGTCTTGTTCATCTCTTTCCTAGTCTCTTCTACATTCACAATTTTCTTTCCTTTCTAGTTCATTGGTCTGTTTACCGATTGGTTCCTTAACATGTAGTTCCTTTTTAGATGTCCAATCTTGTGAAAATGAAAACATGTCATACCAGTTGATCTCCATGGTCCAACATTACCTCTTGTAGACCTTGTTGTGTAATTTACAACTATGTGTCCATAGTTACCATAGATTGAGCATGTGATATTTAATTGTGTCTCCCTTTGGTAAGATCTTTCCTGGTTCATAGGCAACCAGTAATTTTTCACTCTTGACCTGCACTCATCATCTTTGTGACCACATTTATTGTAGTTTTAATAGTGACTATCAAAGCTACTAGATCTAGATCTACAATCATGAGCCACACTCATTGTTGTATCAATCTCCATCAAAAGTGCTAGCTCTATTTATAGACCTACTTCTACATACATTTTCTATATGACCCACCTTATGACAATTGAAACACATAGGCTTGTAAGATATTTTACCAGAATTTCTTTGTGTTACCTTCGGTGGAGACATTCCTTCTTGCTTGATCTCCTTTGTTCCAAAAGATTCACTAGGTTCAAAAGTAGTATAACTGGTATATCCTAGGCCCATGGTTTCTTTAATTCTCCTTTGATTTCTTATTTTCTCATCAAGTTTTGTAGTACTTTCATTGAACTTCTTTAGTAGATCATTAGCAGTCTTCAATTCTCCTTTTAATTACTCATTCTCATTTCTTAGATTTTGATTCTACCTTAGGGATTTTTCATTTTCTTCATTTGTATCATGCAAATGTTCATGCAATGTGCCAATTTATTGTCTTGACTTGAAATTTCATCCTCTATAACTTTTAGTGCTTCATGCTCAACCTTTAGGGAATGTTCTACAATTTTCCTTGCATTCTTTGCATATCTCCTTGTTTCCAACTCTTCACACATTCTGATTGATTGAGCTTCAATATATCTCTTAAGATTTTTCTTGTCTTTCTACAATTGTTCATTCTCCATAGCCATGGCTTCTAGGGTTGCTTCAAATTCCTTAGATCCACTTTTTTCAAATAGTTTCTCAATGTAGTCTTGATTCTCATTCAACTATTCAACAAGCTCTTTTCATTTGGCTATTGATTGCTTCAACTAATCTTTCAAATCTTTGATAACCCTTTCAGCTTCATCAAGTTACCTCCTGTATCTCAAATCCTTTATATTTTCCTTAAGGATCCTTCTAGAGCTGCCAGGCCTTTTAAGTGAACATTGGCTTTGATACCAATTTTAAGGTACTAAGAGTGGAGGGGGGTGAATCAGTGCATCCACAAATCTAAAACTTTTAACAATAATCTTCCACAAGGTCCAACATGCAAACGAAAATATAACATATCTAAGCATAACAAATAAAACATTCACTCACAATGAACACAAAACACAAGTTGTTTTTCCATGGAAACCCTTGTTAGAGGGAGAAACCCATGTGTGTGAATGATGTCCACACTAGTGCACCACTAAAATCTTGCCTTTTAGGAGAAATTACAAAAACCCTTCTGAGGTTATACCCATTTAAGAGTATTTATAGCCTTTTTAGAAGCTACACAAGTCATGTTAAAGACTACCCGATTAAGGGATGTCAAACCCCTTTTGAGAGTCACCTTGTTAGAGGATTTATACTTTAGATCATGTTAAAGATACCGCTCACTCTATTAGGAGTGACCTTGTTAAAGGATTTTACCTGCAACCTGTTAGGGCTTGCCTTGAGATAGACCCAAGAATGAATGATTTGATTATGACACTTCTTGTCTACCAAATCTACTTCAATTATAATAAAGCATCACCTAAACACCCAAATATCCTTACTTCAGCTTTACACAATCATAACCTTCTATCACATCATCACATCATCCCTAAAACTTGATTTCAACCTTCTTTTATAAAACACTTTTTCAAGTCAAGCTTTTGTCAAAAAACATTTTACCCACCGACATAAAAATCAAATCTAATCATGCCAAAATGCATTGATCAAATCAATAAAGTCAACACAACTCTAAATTGACCCGTTGGTTGATCTAGCCAAACTCACTTAGCCTATCTCCTTTTCTTATTGCCAATGTCGCTTCAATCCTCAATAACTCACTGTATTCTTCAATCTAACTGATGTTGTCATAAAATGTAGTTAAATATACCTCTATAGATGATATATCCCCAATCGCACATCTTAACTTAGTCTCCAACTCCAAATCCGGTTGCCTATCTATACCTTGCATACTCTCTTCTTTCTGATTGACTGAACACTTAGTTGATTCATAAATTTAATCCTTCAACACCAATGGTAAAACTGATCTCATGCCTTCAATAGATCATGTTGCCAACAATGACAACAATACAATATAATCATATGATCAAAACTTAGATCACCTTCATCAAATGCCAAAAATTTCTTATACCTATCTATTTTTTGAATTTGAGTTTCGAAAGAGGCTATATAAGTTTGTAAATTTATATCATTTGGATTTGCATTCAATAGTTTTTCATTGTGTTCAAGCTTTCCTTTGAGAAATTTTTATTTATGTTTATGCTGCCATACCATTCTTCTTCCAAAGGCACAAAGAAATTCAACCATTGGATAGAGAAGATAAAAGAAGAATACCATTAAGTTTAACTTCTTGGATAAATACAATATCAGGTTTCCAATTGGCTATTGTATCCTTAACTCTATATTTGTGATGGGGAAGAGATAATCCCCTTACATTCCAAGAAATAATTCTGAAATTCATGGAAAAGAAGAGATGGAGATATCATCCTCACGAGGAAATGCTTCATAATGGTTGGCTACAAAAAGAGGGTGATTAATGGTGCTCAAATCCTTATTTAAAAAAGATGAAGATCTATCTCTTTGTCTTACTGAATCAGCCTGATTAGGATTACCCTTATTCGCATTATTATCAACCCTAAAGTTACAATAATGTTTGACATGTGCAAACCATTATCTAAATCTAAGAATTTTGTAGTAGTGACAATAAACAATAACATGAGTACACATATAACAATGCATCAAATGCTATAGCATTAGGAAATATACTAATGTTGAATAAGTAGCCATCCTACTAATTGTACAGTTGGGCTAATAACATATTTTGAATATTATTGCTAAATTCATATGGGTTGACGTTACAAAAATCTATAATTTTTTTTTGCATATGTATATAAATATATATACCTCTTAAAAAATTCAATTAACTATTTTAGTTTTATATGTATATATATATATATATATATATATATATATATATATATATATATATATATATATATATATATATATATATATATATATATATATGTATATATATATATATATATATATATATATATATATATGTATATATATATATATATATATATATATATATATATGTATATATGTATATATATATATATATATATATATATATATATATATATATATGTATATATATATATATATATATATATATATATATATATATATATATATATATATATATATGTTTGGTAAGTTATTTTTCCAATATTTTTATAAAAAAAATTAAGAGTTTGTTGTATTTTTTCTAAAAAAATTACTAGTGAAAATTTTATTATAAAAAAATAAAATTAAAAAATGCATAAATAAATATATTCAATGGGGGTGAGGGCTTTACCCCACTCCTGGAAGCCTCAATTATTCTCGCAGTAGCTGTTGCGGGTAGTAGGTTGTCATGGACAACCTAAGCTTCCACGACAATTGTTGCCTTGGCAACTGGCTACCGCAAGTAACCATAGAGCTGCCTCAACAGCTAAGGGTGGGTTTAACCCCCCTAAAATATATTTTAAATTATATTTTTAATAGATAATAATAATAATAAAAAAATTAATTAATTAATTAATTTAATTTAATAAAATTAAAATTAAAATTATTATTTTATATTATTAATAAATATTATTTTTATTAATATTCATTAATATTAATGAGTTTTAATGATAGGAATTTTTATAAATATTAAATAGTAATTTAATATTTATTATTAGATGATAAATGACGGTAGTGTAGTAAATATTAGTTAATATTTATAAAGTTGAAGTTTTTCTTTTATGATTGGATATTAATTTAATCAATAAATTTTATAATGATATTTGAGAAATTGATATTATTATTGAACACATGGTGTTTTAATATGCGAGGAGATTGTCTTTAAACACTCATGTATTAATAGGTATATATTTGCATGACATTTAGATGCACACTTTTATAGTCAAATTGGAATTTAGAAAACAAATTTGAATGTTTTATACAAATGAGACAGAGTATATGGTTTTGTATGTTGGTGTATTTATTATTTTCTTTGATGTTGGTTTTATGGGATTTACGTTGGCTATAGGAGTGGTACATAGAGGCTTCAAGATTTTGTTGTCTATAAGATGTATATTTTCAGTGTTTTATGATGTTGACTTGGTCACGATTATTCTACCCAACCTTGTTGTCTACGCTCATTATTTTTGTGAACT
Source organism: Chamaecyparis obtusa (assembly GCA_027943335.1). Classification (NCBI taxonomy): domain Eukaryota; kingdom Viridiplantae; phylum Streptophyta; class Pinopsida; order Cupressales; family Cupressaceae; genus Chamaecyparis; species Chamaecyparis obtusa. The sequence goes on along the minus strand of BSBK01001050.1, from coordinate 341,991 downwards.
CTTTGAGAGGGTGTTTTATGATGTTATGGTTTGAGGACCAGTTTGGATTTGTGATGTGATGGTTTGAGGACCAGTGTGTACGAGTTTATGGTTTAAGGACCAATTTGTGTTCTAGGTATATTTTATGGAACTTAATTTGATTATCATGTTTTTTGGACTTATGAGATGTTTTTGTGACTTATGAGCTTAGGGTAGGTTATCTAGGTGTATAGATAAGAGTGGCTTGAAATAAGCATCGTGGCCCACAAGTAGCTACTAGGATCAATTATTGTAAGTAACTTAAGAAAGTGATAATATGATACATTAAATGAAGGGTTTTAAAATGAATTAATAAGATATGTTCATCGCCCATACCTGAGTACTTGATTGAGGTCTTGACTAGGATGGGAGTGGGAGAAGATGCTTGATTGAGGTCTTGCATGGTTAGTATATTTTTCTATAGGAGAGGCTTATAGATGTCGCATATGGTCACTTGAGTTCCAGGATCCAGAGAGGCTTCCAGAATAAGACTCAAGGGTTATACGTATGTGATGACACTATTGGTGCCCAAAAATGATGGTTTGGATTTGGCCAAATGATAGGTACACACTGATACCTCTGCAATTCTGGCTTAATCAAGCCAAGGCTAGTAGGCCTAAATTCACTTTAAACTATCAAATTCTTTGTGTCGCACAACTGCGTACATAAATAAACAAAGTTCCTCCCAAGGTGGTGAATGATCCTTGGAGGAAAGCAACAAATTCTCTAATAATCTATACTCTATAAATCTTGACTAAAGTCGATTAAACTAAGGACTCAAAAGTAATGTTTTTGAAATAATGATTTAAAGATCTACAAACTATAAATGAACTAATATAACAGTTTTCAATTAATGATTAGATTAGTGCCTTCTAAATATTTGGGCTATAGAGTCATAAAACTTTCAATCCTAAATATAATCAGAGATAGTTTTAAGGAAACTTACTCCTTTAAAGTAAGACTATCATCCTACAGGCTTCTGCTTGATCCACAATTCAAAACAATTCACACAACTAATCCTATCGATTTTAACCCAAATTAAGAGGCCGGCAGGACCAACGGTAGGTTCACAGACCATACAATTGCTATTTGAATTGCATAAATTAACTTTGAACTATAAAAATCAGGGAATAGAACACAGTAGAACACCCTGGTACATAGAGTATCTAAAAAACTAACTGAAAATAAATGATATAACCACAAATAAAAATAAATGGCACTTATCTTTATTGATGTTGAAAAACTAGTACATAAGAGTTCATAGTTGTAGTTGTTTATGAAATTCTATTCTATGAAAATATATCTTGTATTGTCTTCTATATTTTCATTTTACATTATGTATATGTACATGTTTGAGTGGCTTTCACACCTCTTTAGGGTGAAAAGACACACCCTTATTACAACTTATTTTGAAAAAATAATAAACTAACTAAAAAATAACTACCTAACTTTTAGATTTGGGTCTGGTCGAAAAATCAAAACACCTCGTGGAAAGATAATATTTTGATCGGAAATAGGAAATTTGATTTCCTAAACTAGGTCTTTTTTAGATTTTTAAGATTAGACCATCTTCAGCCTCTATCGGCATCATCTTTGCAAAAGGTCAAAATTCCAGCATTTTTTGAAGGCTTTGATCATAGAATTTTGATTGTTCTTGTCACAGAGATTCCTTCCTTAATCTCTCAACTTTTTAATTGAAACTTAATATAATATTTTCATCCCATTTCATGTACTCCATCATTAATTATTGGGCATGGAGTTTAAGAGGCCATTTTTTAGGGTTTTATCACTATATAGGACTCCAATTTTTTCCCAAAATTTAGAGCTCCAACAGGCTATTTCTAGGGACATATGCTCCATGTGAGCATAGCGAGATACCAGCTATCTCTAGAGAAGTAGACCAAGTATCCATACTTAATCTGATGTGAAGTAAAATTGGGTGGCCCCAGGCCCCCCAAAATTGAATATTGATCTTTTCCTCTATCGAACACTTGATTTTGATCATGCAATAACTCCCTCCTTGCTGCATTGGGTGCATCTTCCTTATGGATAATTCACATTGTTTTATCGATGCGGTCCTTGGTATTTGACCTTTGTTTCATCTTTGAGGAATCATTAAGTGCATCATGATTTTTGCTGAATGAAGGATCTCTATGCATTAGACCAGTTGTATCAAAACAAAATTTCATTACTTGGACAACTTCTTGCTCATAATTTGCTTTGTCTTTATACTCCATATGGTTTTTCTCATCATAAAATGGTTTTGAAGATAACTCATATTTAGGAGACATTACTGTAGTTTTATCAAGAATTTGATTAGATAGGATATTTGGAAAACTTTTAGCACTATTCCTCAACACATTCTCCTCATTATGCCTGGCTGATACCATCTTATCTTCACATGTTTGATACAACTTCTATTCATAGGATGCATTGAAAGATGTCTCACCTCTTGAATACACTTCTCCACACATATTTTGAGTTTCATCATCCTCAAAATTATCATTAAGCCTGTTATCTTCATCATGATGTCGATGGATTTGATTGCATAAAAGATTCTCTTCAAATAATGGATTCAAGAACATAGAGAACTTAGACATATATCCATCTTCTTCCTCTTCAAACAATGGATTCAGGAACATAGAGAATTTAGACACATCTTCTTCTTCTTCCTCTCTACTAAATTCATCCTTTTTAGAATCATATACTTCATCAACAAGATAGGTGTCTCTCTCATCAGGTTTATCTTCTGGTGTTTCATCAATTTTTTTATCCTTGTGAATTGGAAAATTTTTTGAGTTATGTTTATGTATATGCCTTTGATATTCCTTATCCAACAAATATGAAATTTGTTCTGTACTGAGAAAATATTCTTCCTCATTCATTTTATTTATATTATCTACTTCTATTTCATAGGTCCTATTGTCACAAGAGTCAACCACACTTATATCAATAACTGGATTTATTGTGTTCTTTTCTTTGATGTTATCCTTTATTATATAATTACGCAATACATGTTTGATTATTTGAGATACAAGTCCATGGTTGGATTTATTATTTTCTTCATCTGGATTTGAAACTTCACACTAATACATTTGGGGTGAAATTGCGACGGCAGGCAAATGTCATGCAGTTTTGCCCTTTTTTTTTCAAATATAGCTCGACACCATCGCAATTTGCGACGACAATACATTTGTCACTATCGCAATTGCGACGTTGTCGGGATATAAGCGCAAAATTAAAAAGGAACATTGTCATGTGTGTTTTCAACAGCGCCGTAACCCTCCGCGAAATCACATCAGGATATAAGGGCAAACAAAATAAGAACGTTGTCATTTGTGTTTTCAACAGCGCCGTAACCCTCCGCGAAATCACATCGGGATATAAGGGCAAAATAAACAAGAACGTTGTCATTTGTGTTTTCAACAGCGCCGTAACCCTCCGCGAAATCACAGCTACAATTTCTGAGTACGTTGGGTTTATTTTTCTTTTGTCATTATTATGTAATCTGGTATTCAGCTGTTAGAGAGCTAAAATACCCAGAAATGAGGACATATCTATGTTGAATTTATTGTTAGCGGCTTTGGTTATTTAGAAGTTTAATTTTATTTGTTCATCTTTCAAGCACAAACGTTTTGTGGACCGTAACGTCTTCATTGTTTCGGGTATGCAGTGAAATAGCCCTAACTTGCAATTGCGATGTTGTTGGGATATAAGGGCAAAAAAAAAAAGGAACATTGTCATTTGTGTTTTCAACAGCACCGTAACCCTCCGCGAAATCACATCGGGATATAAGGGCAAAAAAAACAAGAACGTTGTCATTTGTGTTTTCAACAGCGCTGAGAGAGATTCCCTCCGCAAAATCACAGCTACAATTTCTGAGTACGTTGGGTTTATTTTTCTTTTGTCATTATTATGTAATCTGGTATTCAGCTGTTAGAGAGCTAAAATACCCAGAAATGAGGACATATCTGTGTTGAATTTATTGTTAGCGGCTTTGGTTATTTAGAAGTTTAATTTTATTTGTTCATCTTTCAAGCACAAACGTTTTGTGGACTGTAATGTCTTCATTGTTTCGGGTATGCAATGAAACAGCCCTAACTTGCGACTACCTTCACGGTACTTGTGTACATTATCATGTTGTCTTTACAGTGACTGTCCTCATTCAAGTGGAAATTACACAAGGGACAGTCACTGTGAGATGTCCTCATTTGTGACAAGGACAGTCACACTTAGGACATCTCATAGTGATATTCCCTTGTGTAATTTCCACTTGAATGTATTGCTATTGAACCACATTAATGCTTTTCTTCTTCAACAAATGAGGACAGTCACTGTAAAGACAACATGATAATGTACACAATTACCAAAAAATGATCTTGTTAATTGATGTAACACTTTGTCTTGCTCACTCCCTATCCTTCACTAGGGTCTCTTTAGGCCAATGTTTTGACTTGATAGGGTACTTAACTATCCCTACACTCTTTAGGTATCTCTACCCAAGATCCCACTCCTTCAACTAGTGCACACCAACAAGAAATACAACGAACTCTGCTCAATACCAATCTAGCTACTAGGACACTCCTAGTCTTGTCTTCACAAATTGAAACACATTCAACTAGAACTTTACTCCATGGAGAGGCTGGCCACTAGGACCTCTATTGGTTTCAATATTACTCCTTCACCTATACTTTTCATCAGTACTTCAATCCGGTTCATCAAACCATGCCAATTGCACCCAAAAATAGGCTGCTACCAATTAGGCCTTTGTCAAGCCTTTTTGTTTATATTAAGCCACCTAAAGGGCTTAGGATTCAGATGCCCTTTATTGAGAACTCCAAGATATCTAAGGTCTTCTCCTCCTAGATTTTTTGTACACCAACTGCTACAGCCATGCCTGAAAACAAGTATTTTGACACAACTTGGACAGTCTGACTAAGAGTTTGTTTTCTTAGCAGCCAAAGAAACTCACCCAATCTTCTAATTTGACTTGGGGCTTCTTTAGATGTGTGTCTACCTCTCCATGAGATTTTAGTTGAAGCAACCAATGCATTCAACTTGTTGTAATCTTCTTGTAATGATTTGTCATCCCTAACTGTGCTCAACTGACTCACCTAGGACATCATTGCAAACATAGAAAATGAGCTTCCCAAGGCCCCTCCTTCCAAACATATAGTACATGGAGTCTCCTCACCCATTCCAAGAGCCCGTACAAAATTGACAATGGAATGATGAGCTAAGACTCCATTTGTTCAACCTGCCTGGTTCAAACCAATGATAGGGTACTTAACAAAAGAATTAACAAACTAGTTGGAATGCTTCAAAACTCAAAAAAAAAAAACACAGAATAAAAAAACAACTTGTACTAACTTTTCCAATAGACACTGCGAGCTATCTAATCCATTAATCAACTGAAAACAAAGAAACAAAAAAACTCAAGAATTCACTAAAACCGTGTTACTCTACAAATCTTCTTAATTCCAAATGTTTTTCCCCCCAACCTTTTGCACAGATCGATGGAGGCCTCTTATAGTTGATCTGATGCCTAATTCAATGGTTTCATATAGTTACATAACCATCTTACTCGAAAATGCTCCCTTGCACAAATGTTGTCAATGTTGTGAATGACAACATTGACAACTTGTTACAACCTTTGGGATTTTGGTTCAAAACTTATTGTTCAAACACCATAAGACCCTAACCATGACTTAGTTAGGCTATTTAGACCTCACATAGGCCACTTATACACTTCTTTGCCCAATTTGACCCCTGAATGCTTCATTCCCACTTTTGCCACAATATTGGTAACTTGGGTACAAATTGGCACTTGCCTTCACAAAGGTCACACATGAGGACATCTCACAGTGATCGATTGTCCCTTGTGTAATTGCCACTTGAATGTATTGCTATTGAACCACATTAATGCTTTTCTTCTTCAACAAATGAGGACAGTCACTCTAAAGACAACATGATAATGTACACTCACTGTAAGGACAGTCACAAATGAGGACATCTCACAGTGACTGTCCCTTGTGTAATTGCCACTTGAATGTATTGCTATTGAACCACATTAATGCTTTTCTTCTTCAACAAATGAGGACAGTCACGTACTCTAAAGACAACATGATAATGTACACTCACTGTAAGGATAGTCACAAATGAGGACATCTCACAGTGACTGTCCCTTGTGTAATTGCTGCTTGAATTACATAAGGGACAGTCATTGTGAGATGTCCTCATTTGTGACAAGGACAGTCACACATGAGGACATCTCACAGTGATTGTCCCTTGTGTAATTGCCACTTGAATGTATTGCTATTGAACCACATTAATGCTTTTCTTCTTCAACAAATGAGGATAGTCACTCTAAAGACAACATGATAATGTACACTCACTGTAAGGACAGTCACAAATGAGGACATCTCACAGTGACTGTCCCTTGTGTAATTTCCGCTTGAATTACATAAGGGACAGTCATTGTGAGATGTCCTCATTTGTGACAAGGATAGTCACACATGAGGACATCTCACAGTGATTGTCCCTTGTGTAATTGTCACTTGAATGTATTGCTATTGAACCACATTAATGCTTTTCTTCTTCAACAAATGAGGACAGTCACTCTAAAGACAACATGATAATGTACACTCACTATAAGGACAGTCACAAATGAGGATATCTCACAGTGACTGTCCCTTGTGTAATTGCCGCTTGAATTACACAAGGGACAGTCATTGTGAGATGTCCTCATTTGTGACAAGGACAGTCACACATGAGGACATCTCACAGTGATTGTCTGTAATGTCCCCTTTTTGGCTAACTTGGAAAATAGGAACAATTACTCCACTTCTCAGACTTACTCTATCAGATACTTACAATTAAACTAAGTAATGGAGGTTACTTAAGATATCAACCGCTATTTCAGATTCAATCACAATATGTGTGCAAGATGATATTGATACCAATATGTTTAATAGCACTGTCGGATATAATGATATGAAATATGCTATGAATATGATGTTTCCTATCACTTATAGTGATAGTATAATGATGGTATGTCTGATATAAACAATATCAATATACAATCAATAAGTATTGCTTACAACAATGTATTTGCTGTGTCTGATATGATGATGTAATTATGCAAATGTGTAATATCGCTATGAGTGATATGTTGCTATTTTAGATTCTGAATTACATGCTTGTAACTTCAAATATTGATGCTGTTTCTGACTATCCTTTCTATCTGTGCAATCATGGTGTTGTCTCTGATCTGCAATGATAAACTTGAAACCAAACTGCCAAAGGCAGATGCTCTATTGAGTATATCCAAATATGGATAAGTAAATAAAGTTCTAATGATGCCTTGAGTGACTGACGAGAATGCATTCTTATATTGTCTTTAACAAATGAAGAGATGCTATGAATGAGACGTGTCTTGTTTCTTCCTCCATGTCCCTTTGTTAATCACACCTTTCCATAATCCGACAGTTCACATAATATTATTTCATTATTTTCTGATCATAGATAACTCCCAGATTGACTCAATATCAAATCTTTTTATGAAGGTAATCTTCCCTAATTGGTAGTGCAACCAGTAGTTAACATCCATTGTGTTTGTATTAGTTTGGTCTAACTATCATTGGTATTTAGTCAATCGATATTAACTCTTGCCTTATCCCATATTGTTATGATGATATCCAATCTTTCTACTCTGATATAAGTCGATATCATTTTCTGATAATTGTCCATTTATTGGTTGATTGCTGGTAATGGAGTTTGATCTTCAAATTGACTTCCATTCCTGTTAATACTTAAGGATACATTGTACTTATTATCCATGACTGATGCCTCATTCATCAATAGCTTGTGATATAATCACTGATGCTTTTGTGTTTCTACAAGATGTGGTTTATCTCAGACAATCGATAATCTTTCAATCCTTTAGTCGATATCCTCCTATGTGGTGTCTATTGATATAGATAGTAGAATTCAATCTAGTTTATGTTATTGTCATGATAACATAGGAAGTGATGGTGCATATTTGCTAGCGGGTCTTCATGTTTGATATTGCTTTATCGGATATGTCATTGTCTAAACTTGTGCAATTAATGATTATTTATAATATATGAATGGTTATCCTTCTTGCTTATCAATACATCTTCTGAAACACATAGCGACCTATCCCTTATTCATATCATGTTGATCTTGACTTCATAGTATTTGGTTCATTAATCATCCTCTCATGGTATCGATGTGTAATGACTAGTGATTGTTGTATCACTTCTTCATTCCTCATCGTGATAGATAATGCAGATGTTTAATGTAGATGTATATCGATTATAGATATTCGATATTGCTTTAAACGTTATTATTATTATTATTATTATTAATGTTATTGTTATTATTAAATATTATAATTAATGATGTTAGTAATATTAATAATATTATAATAAATATTATTATAGTGATAACATATTGTTTTATATTGAGAGGTTTATTAATATTATTTATATATTAAAATTATTATATCAATAATTGATTTAATATTATTACTTAATATATTATTATAATATAATATATATAATTTATTAATAATTATTTATTATTAATTTATATTATAATTATAATCATAATTATATTATTTATTAATATTTTAATATTATTTAATTAACATATTACTTATTATGCTAACTATATATTATTATTATCTTTTGATAATAATTATATATTATTGTTATATACCGTTAATAATAGATTATTATATATCATCTAATCATTTTATTATTATACTAAGTTCAATATGTCACGGCTCATGACATTGTCCCTTGTGTAATTGCCACTTGAATGTATTGCTATTGAACCACATTAATGCTTTTCTTCTTCAACAAATGAGGACAGTCACTCTAAAGACAACATGATAATGTACACTCATTGTAAGGACAGTCACAAATGAGGACATCTCACAGTGACTATCCCTTGTGTAATTGCCACTTGAATTACACAAGGGACAGTCATTGTGAGATGTCCTCATTTGTGACAAGGACAGTCACACATGAGGACATCTCACAGTGATTGTCCCTTGTGTAATTGCCACTTGAATGTATTGCTATTGAACCACATTAATGCTTTTCTTCTTCAACAAATGAGGACAGTCACTCTAAAGACACCATGATAATGTACACTCACTGTAAGGAGAGTCACAAATGAGGACATCTCATAGTGACTGTCCCTTGTGTAATTGCCACTTGAATGTATTGCTATTCAGCCACATTAATGCTTTTCTTCTTCAACAAATGAGGATAGTCACTCTAAGGACAACATGATAATGTACACTCACTGTAAGTGTACATTATCATGTTGTATTACAAATGGACCTTATGTTGGTCGGGATATAAGTGCAAAAAAAAAAAGGAACATTGTCATTTGTGTTTTCAACAGCGCCGAGAGAGATTCCCTCCGCGAAATCAAGCGGGTTATCATTTGTGTTTTGAACAAAGCGGGTTGTCATTTGTGTTTTGAACAGCACCGAGAGAGATTCCCTCCATGAAATCAAGCGGGTTGTCATTTGTGTTTTCAACAGCGCCGAGAGAGATTCCCTCCGCAAAATCACAGCTACAATTTCTGAGTACGTTGGGTTTATTTTTCTTTTGTCATTATTATTTAATCTGGTATTCAGCTGTTAGAGAGCTAAAATACCCAGAAATGAGGACATATCTGTGTTGAATTTATTGTTAGTGGCTTTGGTTATTTAGAATGCTTCCCCACAATACTTAATTACACAAGGGACAGTCACTGTGAGATGTCCTCATTTGTGACAAGGACAGTCACACATGAGGACATCTCACAGTGACTGTCCCTTGTGTAATTGCCACTTGAATGTATTTCTATTCAACCACATTTATGGGCCCGTTTGGACCATGACACATAGTAGCATCTACAGAGAAGAATATCCCAGGTGTAACAAGTTGTAAGAATATACCAACAGTTCTAAGAAGTTCCCTAGCACGTAGTAGCATCTACAGAGAAGAATATACAACATGAGGGCAGCCACTGTAAAGACAACATGATAATGTACACTCATTGTATGTGTACATTATCATGTTGTCTTTACAGTGACTGACCTCATTCAAGTGGCAATTACACAAGGGACAGTCACTGTGAGATGTCCTCATTTGTGACAAGGACAGTCACACATGAGGATATCTCACAGTGACTGTCCCTTGTGTAAGCCACTTGAATGTATTGCTATTCAACCACATTTATGGGCCCGTTTGGACCACAGCACACAGTAGCATCTACAGAGAAGAATATCCCAGGTGTAACAAGTTGTAAGAATATACCAACAGTTCTAAGAAGTTCCCTAGCACATAGTAGCATCTTCTAATTGTCTATACCACTTCACAAGGTATTGTTTGCACACATTGTTTTTGGTTCTTTTGATGACCCTTGTTTTGAAATTGCTATTAGGCCTTGTAGCTTATATGTTTTGATTGCTGGAGAGCTTCTAAAGCTAAGCAAGAAGACCATTGCACGAGTTATAGCCGCGTGCTCAGGTTTGAAAATTGTATATTTTTTAATCTAATGTATATTTTAACTAGACTTTTAGCTTCTTTTTGCTATATATTTTAATCTAAAGGGAATCATGGATGTGAACTTGAAAGAATTTTGTACTTAGTTCTTATGGAGAGAATAGTAGTAGTTTACGGTCTAATATCAAATAGAGTTTTCCAATTACAGAAAGTTAATGAATTCTAATAGCTTATATGTTTTGATTGCTGGAGAGCTTCTAGAGCTAAGCAAGAAGACCATTGCACGAGTTATAGCCGCGCGCTCAGGTTTGAAAATTGTATATATTTTAATCTAATGTATATTTTAATCCTTTTGCCATGTCATGTAATATGTCTTGCCTTGTAGCTTATATGTTTTGAAATTGCTGTTAGGCCTTGTAGCTTATATGTTTTGATTGCTAGAGAGCTTCTAGAGCTAAGCAAGAAGACCATTGCACTAGTCGGAGCCGCGCGCTCAGGCATGAAAATTGTATATTTTTTAATCTAATGTATATTTTAACTAGACTTTTAAAATATTAAAGGATTTAACTAGGTCTAAGAAGATTTGTGTACTTTTGACAATTTTGCTTAGTCACTGAAAGTTGTAGACCGAAGTTTTCATAGCCCAATTTTTGCTTCCTGCAAAGAACGATCATGTCAGATAATATAAGTGAAGAACAAAATAGGGAGACAATCGCTAGATTGTGGTCTAACTTGAAAAGAAAAGGTGATGGAAAATGTTATTGTCCCTGCAAAATTTGTAAGGGCTTAAACCGTAGAAGATTGCTAATCAAAACAGTTAAGAGACATTGTAGGGAGAATGGTCACATTGAAGGGGGGCATGACTATCATCCACTCGTAAGTTGTTCATTATATCATTTTAACAATTTATATACATATGAAATCACTTGATGATGAGTTGAAGATCATGGTTTATTTATGTTAATCAATTTTATATAGGTTGATCTCCCCAGGGAAGTACATGATATGGAGGAACATGGGGGTGCGAATATCCAAGGTGAAGATAATGATCCCATGGAAGATGACGATCATGCGCCAGAAAACACAATTGAAGATGATGGTATAAATACATTGATCCATGACACATTTAGTCCAAGCGGATCTGATCATGATGATGATGATAGCCTTGATGTACCTCTACTTGAGAAGGCATACGAGCCCCTATACAAAGACTCCCAAACAACTCTTCTCTCTGCTATATTGTTGTTGTTGAACTTGAAGGTTATGAATGGTTTATCCAACATAACAATGTCATGTATGTTAAGGTATGTCATATATGTCTTTATAGTTAACAAAGGGTGAATAATGTACCACTAATATTGTTTATATTAACAACTTATATTTTTTGCTGTAGCTTGATAGGCGAGTTTTTGTTACCACCATCAAATATTCTACCTCGCTCATATCAAGAATTATCTGCTATTATGAAAGATATTGGAATGGAGTATCAAGCAATACATGCTTGTCCCAATGATCATATTATATATTATAAAGAACATGAATTTGCAACACAATGCCCTGTATGTCATACGAGTAGATATCGAACAGATCGAATAACAAAAAAGGTGCCTCACAAGGTTCTTCGTTACATCCCCATTATTCCACGGATGCGACAATTATTCAGGTGTACTAGCTTGGCACAATTTATGGATTACCATGCATGCAATAGAAGTTGAGATGACATTATTCAAATCCCTGCGGATGGTTCGGCATTTATGCACATAGAGGAAAAGTGGCAACACTTCAAAGAAGAACCTCGTAATCTCAGGCTTTCATTGGCAGCGGATGGTGTCAATCCATTTGGAGAGATGAGATCTGTTTGCTCGGTGTGGCCTATTTTTGTTATCAACAATAACATTCCTCCGTGGATGTCAATAAAGAGGGAGCACATTATGTTGGCAATGATTGTTCCAGGTATTTTATCATTTGATAGTTATTAATTTACATGTACTTACAAATCTTACAGTAAAATGGTCACAATAATTATGTAATGTTACTGTTCATTCAAGTAGGTAAATATCAAGTTAAAGATATGAATGTATATATTGAGCCTCTTATTGACGAGTTGGTGGAGTTATGGAACGGTGTCACTATGTATGACGTGTCTAGACCAATAGGACAAAGACAATTTCAATTCCATGCAATACTTGTATGGACAATACATGATGCCCCAGGGCTAACACATTTTTGTGGTATGTTATAGTGAATTCAAGTTGCGCATGATAATTCTAATTATAAAAATCAACATATTTAATAATCCAATTATATCATTATCTTGTAGGTCTTCAAACAAAGGGAAAATTTGCATGTCTAGTTTGTGGTCCAAAGATGAAATCTCGTCATTCAAAAAGTTTAGGAAAGCATGTGTTTGATGAGTACAGACACTTCCTCCACAGGAATCATAAGTATCGAAGTATGGAAAAACATCTTTTCAATGGGAAAGAAGAGACTACATCAAAGCCACGAAGAATGACACCTCGCCTATGGAAGTTGGAATATAATAGAATTAATCGTCAAGGTAATGTCGTTCCACTTAATGGTTTATGTTTGTAATTTATATATTTCTATTGTGATTTTTGTTTACTAATTATGTAATTGATGATCGTGAAGGTCGTCAAGGCACTACTGAAAACCTTCCAAAGGGACTAAAAAGCTATCCCAGACAATTTAGTAGGTTGCCCTACTACGAGGACCTACAAATTGTGCATTTGTTTGATCTTATGCATGTTGGAAAGAATATAACAGAGACATTGTGGAAAATACTGGATGGAAGGTGTGACAAAGAAAAAATTGTCAAAATTTGTAATGACATTCATGAATCCAATCATGCACTGAAGAATTTCATTCACTCAAATAGCAATAGAGATCAGATTAATATAAGTGCCCTTCCTTGGTTATTAACGGAGCAGCAAAGTGATGCCATAAAAGAAGTCATACGAAAAATTTGATTTCCCACAGGATTTGCTGGGAACATAAGCAATCTCATATCAAAAAAAAGTGAATTTGGGCCAGGGCTCAAAATGCATGATTGGTATACTTTCATCAAGGTAAGTTATGTTCTTCTGTATTTACAATATATTCATAAACTACGTGTACTATTCATTATGTTATGTTAGAAAATAATGAAATGATTGGTTTATAATTACTGCAGTACGTGCTACCTCTATCTCTCCCAGAGCACTTCAACAATAACATCAAACAAGTGATATATGATCTTGGAAAATACATGAGGTAAGCAGTAATATTTGTTCAATTTGTTGTATATATTTATTATATTCGCGATTTGTTTTTCTTGCTATGTAATCTATTGTATATTATTTTGTAAAGTCTCGTATTTATATATTTTTTGTGACTTGAATCTCTTAATGTAGGTGGTTGTCATCTAAAGAAATCCATAAAGAAGATATAAACTATTGGAAGAGAAGAATTCCTCATTTATTGTGTGAAATGCAAAAGTGTCTACCTCCAACTTTTTTCAATGCACAAGAACACTACCTCATACACCAAGTTGAGGAGATTGAATTGTGTGGACCTGCACACACTAGGTCAATGTGGATGGTTGAGAGGCACTTGAAATCTTTGAAGGCTTTGGTTCGACAAAGAGCACATCCTGAGGGTTCTATGGTAGAGGGATACATGGTATACCAGACTATGGTGTACATTACTGAATATCTTCCTAAGTTTGCTTCAAATATCCATGTAGATCGCATTTGGGATCTCGACCCTTTTAAAAAATTCAAAGGGGAGTACTTGATGGGGAAAGGTAGATTGAGGAAAGTGACAGGTAATAAATTATAAGATGTTATTGTAATAAATTATTTCTTAATCTTCAAAATAAATCGGTTGTAAGTCGTCTATTTTTTTTTTGTTTTGTTGCTCGAGAGTGGGATGCACTACATTTGTATATTGCAAACAATCTTGATTGGATGACGGTATGGATTGAATGATGTCAACATTCTGGTCACACATTAACATGGGAAGGTGTATCTTCATTGGTTAAAGAAGCTCATCGTAATGGAGATTCTAATGTTACGCAAAGGGAAATAGATTTAGCATATGGTTTAAGAGATTTCCAGGTACGTACAAAATTATTAATCACCCGTATGTTTATCAACTCACGATATAATAATTTTGACATGTTTCACATATTATTGCAGGTTAAACACCACAAGGGTATGTTCTGTAATGGTCAAAAATTTCGCGTCAAAGTGTTGGATGACACGAAGAAAACTTGTGATTCTGGAATAACTGCAGTCTTTCAAGTGACTAATATTTCATCTAGAAATGACTTAGATCCTCAAGAGTCTAAAAATCAATACTATGGCATTTTGGATGATATACTTGAGTGCGACTTTAGTTCCTTCAAATTAGTACTCTTCATTGTCAAATGGTACAGGCTACGACTTAATCCAAATGATCCTAATAGAACTGTTATTGAACATGATAATGGATTTACAATGGTTAATACAAGGTCGTTTGAGCCAGTTGGGGATGAGCCCTATGTTCTTCCAAGCCAATGTGAGCAAGTATTTTACTCAGAGGTTTCACATAAACCGGGTTGGTCATTTGTTGTTAGACATGAACCGAGAGGAAGGCCGATAAAGTATAATGCGATGGAAGAAGAAGATACCGAAGAAGTAGAAGATGATGTAGATGATGATCACGATCGACAATTATTGGATGATGTTCCTGAGACAAATTTTCATGAAGAAGAAGAAGAAGATGATGCTGCTACTGATGATGATGATGAAGATGATGTTGATGTTGATGATGATGATGTTGATGATGACGACAATGACGACAATGACGACGACGAGGACGATGATGACGACGATGATGACGAGGATGATGATGATAATGATGATGATGATGATGATGATGATGATGATGATGATGAGGATGATGATGATGAAATTTAAAGGTATGCCATCAATCCTTAATGTATTTAATATTCATTTCTTGATAGAAATATATTTGTCTTAAATGGTTACATAGTTTATTCATTATCTATTTAAAAGCTATAAGTGTTATAATGTGTACGTTTTAATGTTTTTAATTTTTATGTGATGCTTATGATGGATGTGATTATGATTATGATGTGATTATGCTCATGATAATTGAATTACATTTGTAGGAAATTGAACCCCTTTCAAGAGCATCCCGCACAGTCTCATGGATCGACAGGTATAAGTCAATACACCTTATAGAAAGTCTATTTAATACACTTATCAATAGTAAGATTGATGTCTTCTAAGATCTCTCCCATTTGCAGGTACCAGAAAATAGGAATTTGTCAGAAGTGTCTTCCTCGAGTGAGGGAAATATAGGAATAGAAGAGGAAAGTGAGACATGCAGTTTATCTAGAATAGGGAGATTAACTAGAGGTCAAAGGACTAGAAGGAAATTCAATAAACACATGAAATTTTTCCTTGCTCAAGGGGGGTCATGTTCTTATGATGATGAGACGAAAGGCGACATCGAGGTGCCCTTGAGGTACCAACATCTACAGAAACATTGGGTACCCAAGGAACTTCCTCCAATAAACACTGATTTTTGTGTTAATGAGAGGATATATCGCATAGCACCATCATCATTACATGGTTTGGGCCTATTTTCTATGGATGACATAAAGGTGTCTTACAACAAAGTTTCTGAATTGATGGAGTATGTTGGACCATGTTATGATTACAAAAGTTGGATGCATATTGTTCAATATAAAAAAAGTATGCGTAGGTATGCACTCTCGGCAAATTATATACAATAGCAAGACAATATTCAAAGTAAAAGTGTGGCTATATACATTGATGGAAGGCCAAAAGCAACAGGGAATATTGCGGGTTTTATAAATAGTACACGACCTGGGTCAACTATAAAGCAACCCAATTGCATATTTGAGGCGCGCGAGGGAAATCATGTATTCATCTGTGTGATAAAATCAATACGTGCAAGGGAAGAGCTGCTTATTGATTACAATTTGAACCGCATAGATACAAACGAGGCTACTATCATGGGGGTGGTACATACTATTAAACCAACTTCTAATCAATGACTCCAACATACCATTTAGTTATTAAATTTTTGGCTAACATTTTTATACTTGATCTTTGACACAGGGGCACAATATGGAGCAACCGCCCGAAGGTGATGGTGATGATATTCCTAGCTCATCTACACATGAGCAGGTAAAACTCATTGTAATTGTGCAAACTAGATAGAAGAAAAATGTTATTTTTTTTAATGTTATTTTCTTCATTGTTTTGGAGTAATTTTGATAATACTAATACTATTGTTGTCACAGAGGGCCGGTGGTCGGAGAGAGGGAAAGCAACCTGCAGTCCCTCAGGAGTCCCCCCTTGTGGACCCTTTTTTTATTGATTTAGCAGAGACCGATGACCCGATCGGTTCCATTAAAAAGCTGCTAAAGAAAATTGGGAAAGAACTTCTACGTTTGGTATCCATACATCCTCAGACTCAGGAAATAAAAGACAGGGCAGCTGAGTTGTTGTGCACTTCTGAAAACTTTAAAGTAAGTATTAATAAAATTTTTAATTATTACAAGAGTTCAATAATGGTTTTTATGTTATGCTCTTTTATGACATTAATTAAAATATGGATGCATTGTCTTTATAGAGTTATTTGCGTAATTTTGAACCCCATTCCCATGATGAGGCCGGTATTGCAAGTGGTTCAGGTAGATCACATGTTCCATTCCCCACTTGTGTTTTCCACTGAATATATATAGGAATGATCATAATCATTGACAATACATGCTCGAACAATCTTTTTTTTTAATGCTCTAACAATCTTGTCCATGCTAGTCCACGCGTTCTATATTTATGCATGCTCTAACAATTTTATTCTTCAGCTCCTTTCCATGATGATATGACAACGCCGCCTCCATCCAGGACAGCCACAAATGTCTTGCCGACTGCCATGTCAACAACACACAGCCTAAATGCACCAACTGTTGCACCATCTACTGGTACACAAATCCCTCTTTTTCTCTCTTTTGTTATGTGTTTAAGTGTTATGTGTTTACGATGTAGATCCCTTGATTGTGTTTGTGCCATGGGTGCTCTGCACCAATTTATTTCCCTTGAAGTATTATTTCTTGGAGGCATTTGATAATGGTTTTCATTTTTTGCAATAGGAGATGCAACAAGTCCCGATGCAACATCATTTCCTGGATGTTCCCGTGTTCCTAGTACGGGAACGGTGAAGGATTGCGTATTGATCATCAACGATGATGAAGGCGTTCCCTTTAAAGTATCCAAACTTCCAGGTACTTTAAAGTTATTATTATTCTATAGTGATATAAGAGTAATTTAGTTTTTGATCACTCTTCATCGACTAATGATCCCATGATTATTTTGTAGGGAATGATATTTTTTGGTGAAAACTTGGTGACGAGCGTTTGCGGATATTTGGGCCCACCATACGTACATGGTGGAACATCATATCCTAACTAAAACCCCAAACCACTATTTTGATTTCATATCATTGCTAGAATAGTTTTCCTTTTCATCAATTTCTTGAACTATATTAAAGGTAGCTTCTCTTCATTTATGAGTCTAACATGTTTTTTTTTACTTAAAAGGTGGAATAACCAAGATAAAAAGTTGAAGGATGATCTTGTACATAGTATGACCCAGCTTTTTGGACCTCGTGCATTCGAGAGAAACAAGCTCCTTGAAAGAGTTGGTTGATGTTTGAAGTATATTAGGGACCAGTACAGGAAATATTTAGAGGTTAACCCAAGGCACGAGCGTCCGCCTTGTGTTCTTGAGGCTGAGTGGCAGGGTTTGATTTTGGATGGAAAGTATAAAGCCGACATGAAAAAAGGAATTACGCCAGTAGAGAGTAGAGCAAGGTATGTGATACTTTTGAGAATGTAATTATGTACTAATTAACCTCTAAATTTTTCCTATACTGGTCTCTAACATATTTCAAACTTTTCATAGATTGCCTGACATATCAAAGGCAACAAAGGCAAGATTAGAAAAGCACGGGACACACAAGCTCGGCTCTGGTGGTTTTTCCAAACTTCAAGCACGAGTTGTAAGTATTAGTAAATGAAAACTTGTATCAATTTTTTTATATATTGCAAGGAAATTTTTTTTGATCAAACAATGCAAGTAAAATTCACCATACCAAGAAAAAATGTAGGGGTCAGAGTTCAATAGATGCCTCACAGAAGAGGACAAGAGAATTGGCTTCCAACAAGGCTATAGAGCCGTGGCTGAACGGCTACGAGCTAAAATCAGTGTGCAAGGTTCAAATAATGATGCATCTGAGCCACAGGTAAATAAGCTAAATGAAATTTATTTCAAATTGAATACTTTACCAATTAGTCTATTTGATGTTAAGTTCTAATATAAAGTGAGTATATCTGTTTTAAGAAAGCAATGATAACAATGTGTAGGATATTGGAATGCAGCCTGACAATCCTTCTACACAATCTATGCATAATGAAGGTTCGCATGATGTGCATCCTAGTGGTGGAGGTATACATTTGCTATTAAAATTTTTATATGTAATTACAATTGGTGTTTGGATTAATGTAACATTTTGTATAGCAACTGTAGAGGATCGAGGGGTCGGTGCTCATGAGCATGTTGAGGTTGAGTCTAGACAAAATGATGTGGCCAGATCAGGTAATTAAAGAGCGCCACAGTTATGTTCTTTAAAATAATTAAATACTTGTAACAATTATAATTAAATATTTTAAATTTAACTCTTTTATTTGTTATTGTAGAGGACCCCCCTTTGCAGCAGCATAGGAATTTGAGATCATCAAGAACAAAGAACAAAACAACTGATGAGGGGGGTATTGATGATAACACTGATGCTCCTCTTAGAGCTTACATAGAAAAAAAAATTAGAAAGAGAAAAAAGAAATGATTGTCATCTAAATACCTTAATTGATAATGACTGAATTTTATGTCTCAATGAATTTAATTATGTGCTAATGAATGTTCATGAATTATGTGTTTATTTTCATATTGATGAATGTTGTGTGTTAACGAATCTAATGTGTTAATGAATGTTATCATGTGATATTGATTGAATGTTACATTTTATTAATAATTGAAAGAATGAATGAATGTTAGATGTTAACGGGGAATGTAGAGTGATGTTAGGGGGAGGGGGGTGGGGCCAAATGAGCTTCCACCTTCACGTGGTTGGCCCTGTTTAGTAGAGAATATTAAACTATATTCTCGAAACAAAGTGAAGCTCAATAAGATACTAAATGAGTCAAAATGGTTATCAAGGTCCTCTATCCATAAGATACTTGTAGTCAAAATGGTTATTAATAAGATACTTGTAGTCAAAATGGTTATCTAGGTCCTCTATCCATTCCATAAGTTCTTCACCATTTAAACTTCCTCCATAACAAGGAATGTGCTCTAGGTTAGTCATGAAGCCTAGCATGGACTCTCTGTCAGATAGAGCCACTATTTCAGAGCCTTTTCTGTGCATTTCCTTCAAGCACTGTACAGTGTACGGATGTGAAAGGGAGGGCAGACCAGTGTGGAAGTTAGAGTATTTATATCTTATGCTTTGAGAGTTTATTTGGTAGATTCAAGACACCTTATATCAAAGTTATTCCTTTTTCTTATCTGTTGTTCTGTCAAACCCTCATTTTTTGGGTTATTGCATTCAAATGGCCTTAACTTGCAAATAAACCATAGGATATCCTCTGTTCTTTGTAAAATTGAAGTTAAGGGGGTTTATTTTCATATTTTAAAAGCTTTGGAACAGGATACTAAGCCAGAGAATTTCAAGAGCAAGCCCTAGGTCAAGAATCTCAATGTTCTTGACTAGGAGTTGATGGATTATGCAAGATCAGAGGGTAGCGGCAAGTAAAGGACCTCAAACCTTGTTGAATCTAGATCTTTAGAGCATGGTGGACATCTTCAAACTCTGATCTTGGTTTCATGCACCCATTTTCAATGCCTTGTTTTGGAACCCACACCCAAAGGCATGCATTACGTCTGCGGACTCAATAAGGACATTGATATGCTGGAGTGGAGTCAAGGTCTGGGAGTTGGAGGATTGTTAGAACATCAAAAAGGGTACTCAAAAAACATATAAGTTCATAAGGTCCTTTGTCAAATTGAAGAGTTATTGCTGCAGAACAGGTTTTGGAGACCTACTAGAGTCACTAGGTCTATTTGGACCCGTTTGGACCACGACACACAGTAGCATCTACAGAGAAGAAGTTTGGTATGCAATGGTCTTGAAACCTCCTGAGAAATTCTTGGTATGCATTTGTGTGGTGCAAAAGCTTCGTTGAAAGAGAAAAAGAAGAAAAGAATAGAAATGATTTTTTTTCTTTTTATGTCATATACTGTAACCAGCTACTTATAACTTGCAAAAATTATTATAACCATTTGAAATTGAAACTTAGTTTAATGTGAAACTGAGAACTGCTTTATTAGAGCTTTCTATGATTTAGATTCAGACATCAAGAACATTGTTTGCCTAATATTGTGATTAATGTTTATTTATTAATATCTCATACTGACAAACAATTGATAATTGTAGGGAAAACGTCATTGGGGGTCTTTGAGGATCCACCAGAAGCCAAGGAGAAAATGTATTCAAATGCTAAAGATGGTGTAACAGTCCTTACAGCTGTTGAACCTTGCTGTGTAGATCATCTCTGATTCTCCAAGTTCAACAGTACTGTGGTATTCCTTTGGATACTTCTAATGGTAAATTTCAGACATCAAGTTCTTTTCGTATGAAACTACTACATTTGTAATCTGTAGTTTTAAACTTTTAGTTTATAAATGTTCATCAGCTTTAGTTCGTATGCTTCCATTTCAAGTATGATTAATGAAGTTACCTTTATCACAAGATGAAAGTGAGCAGTCAGCATACTGGTACGGAGCTGGCAGCATTGATACGGTGACTAGGGCATCGTTTAATGGTGGTATTGTGTTTTCCCGTATTTAGGGCATTGGCCTTTTGAAGCATTGCCTTCATCTTTCTTAAGTTTGAGTTTTAAGTTTGTTTATCTCTCTCGACGCTGTTGAAAATACAAATGACAACGTTCTTGTTTGTTTTGCCCTTATATCCCGATGTGATTTCGCGGAGGGTTACGGCGCTGTTGAAAACACAAATGAAAACACAAATCCCTTGTGTAATTGCCACTTGAAGGAGGACAGTCACTGTAAAGACAACATGATAATGTACACTTACAGCCCGTGTACAGTATCATGTTGTCTTTAGAGTGACTATCCTCATTTGTTGAAGAAGAAAAGCATTAATGTGGCTGAATAGAAATACATTCAAGTGGCAATCACACAAGGGACAGTCACTGTGAGATGTCCTCATTTGTGACTGTCCTTACAGTGAGTGTACATTATCATGTTGTCTTTAGAGTGACTGTCCTCATTTGTTGAAGAAGAAAAGCATTAATGTGGTTCAATAGCAATACATTCAAGTGGCAATTACACAAGGGACAATCGATCACTGTGAGATGTCCTCATGTGTGACTATCCTTGTCACAAATGAGGACATCTCACAATGACTGTCCCTTGTGTAATTCAAGTGGCAATTACACAAGGGACAGTCACTGTGAGATGTCCTCATTTGTGACTATCCTTACAATGAGTGTACATTATCATGTTGTCTTTAGAGTGACTGTCCTCATTTGTTGAAGAAGAAAAGCATTAATGTGGTTCAATAGCAATACATTCAAGTGGCAATTACACAAGGGACAATCGATCACTGTGAGATGTCCTCATGTGTGACTATCCTTGTCACAAATGAGGACATCTCACAATGACTGTCCCTTCTGTAATTGCCACTTGAATGAGGACAGTCACTGTAAAGACAACATGATAATGTACACATACAATGAGTGTACATTATCATGTTGTCTTTACAGTGGCTGCCCTCATGTTGTATATTCTTCTCTGTAGATGCTACTATGTGCTAGGGAACTTCTTAGAACTATTGGTATATTCTTACAACTTGTTACACCTGGGATATTCTTCTCTGTAGATGCTATTGTGTGCTGTGGTCCAAATAGGCCAATAAATGTGGTTGAATAGCAATACATTCAAGTGGCAATTACACAAGGGACAGTCACTGTGAGATGTCCTCATGTGTGACTGTCCTTGTCACAAATGAGGACATCTCACAGTGACTGTCCCTTGTGTAATTGCCACTTGAAGGAAAAAAGCATTAATGTGGTTCAATAGCAATGTATTCAAGTGGCAATTACAGAAGGGATAATCACTCTGAGATTTCCTCATTTGTGACTATCCTTACAGTGAGTGTACATTATCATGTTGTCTTTACAATGACTGTCCTCATTTGTTGAAGGAAAAAAGCATTAATGTGGTTCAATAGTGATGCAGAGTAGTCAGGGCTTTTAGAATATACAAATATACATCCTTAACTCTCATTCCACCAAGGAAGAAGGAATTCCAATGGTTGAAACGTGAGTTAAGGTCTTTACATCAGTCAAACCCTGAAAATGAGGGTTTGTAAACAATGCACAGAAAATTTGAAATAACTTAGATATAAAACAAAGAGAATCAATCAAACCAACTTCCAAAGCATCAGATGTCACTATTACAACTTCCAGGCAAATTTTATCATCCAACCACCATCCGTACAGCCGTACAGAGTTCATTTTTCACCAGAAATGCACTAAAACAGGGTTATTTTTATTTTTTATGAAAGCAAAATGATTACAATACTGGTTCTCTATCTGTCTTCGACCATTTGAAGCCTAAAATAGGCTCTCCAAATGTTGGTTCAACCATCTAGGTGGTTAGAATAGTTTATCCAACAAATGTCAACTTTGCTAAGCAACTTTTAAAGTTGCATTACAACTTTGCAAACAACTTTGCCGAGAAGGTTAAAAATGTGTTGTGAAACTTTAGGAACCTTATGAAAGTTATTTTGGACCTTCAAACTTCTTAACAACATCTAAAAGACACCTAATAAACACTTACTATGCTCATTTCATCCAAGGACTCAAAAGATGCCCAAGGTTTATAAGTCACCAAGGGGTCTTGTGTCCAACAAGTGGATGTTTATAAGGAGATAAAATCAATCCTTAATATTTATTACAAACCAAGAAAACATCTAAAACTCCTATTCTAATTTATTGTCATTCAAAAAGACTTTGATTTGTCATTCAAAAAGACTCTGATTTGTCAATCAAAAGGACCTTTCACCAGTCAATCCTTCAAAGCTCCAAGGTGAAAATCTTATGTTCCAATTGATAGGATTTGACCCCTTGGCTTCATGGCAACTTCCTTCAATCATGGTGTCTTTGGCTTGCATTAGGGATGCCCCTGCATCAAATAGCAATGCATTCAAGTGGCAATTACACAAGGGACAGTACATGCCCATTAAAGTTGGTGTTTTGTTATCCAGCATGACAATGGAGACAACATACTCTGTGTCAATTTTACTGATCAAATTTCCCTCCGCCAGGCAAAGCAACAATCTGGGTATGATAAGGTGAAATTTTGTAGTCCTTTTGGGTATGATAACAGTTCCAGTTTCCAATAAGATGGTTCATTTTTATAATCTAGCTTCAATTTCTCTTGTGAAAATCTTTTTTTCATTTTATGGGTGGTAAAATATAATTATTATGCTAGAGGTGTGTACTTATGGATGATAATGAAACAAAATGATAAGATTTAAGACTCTTGTTTTTTTTTTAAATAGCAATTTAAGTTTCCTTCTATTATAAATTACTATTTTTCTATTTTTTAATGTATCTTTCCAAATCTTTTATATCAATTTTATTTATGAAATATAAATATATTAATAATGTTTTAGTGTTTTTAGGATTAGTTTATATCAATTCTATGTATCATCATTCGTCATTCAATTGTCAGTATTATTAATTTAGACTGTGCAATTGTAGAACTACTCGAATATGGGTTGGATGGATACTCAAGCAGGGGAACCCTCCTCAAATATCTCAAGCAGTGAACTTCGAAAAATGTGTCCTGAAGGAACCCTTTCCATCAGAGAGATAAAAGTACAAACAAGTAAAAGAAGCAGGCTCTGCAAATATGTTTTTGAGAAGAAAAATGATAGATTATTCGAGTATGGTTCATGAGGTATATCTAAAAAGACATTTTTTTTCTTATTATAATAAAAGAGGAAGTTGTGAATGTCAAAGTTGAGTGAAACAAAAATTATTTTCATCAAATTTTGTTAGGCTTGCTTTTGGGAATAGTTTCTTACAATATTGCTATTAAGATTTTTATTGTGTAGTTTTTAGATTAGGTTTATAAAATTATATTTCATGAGTAGTGATTCATATTAATCAATTAACGATACTTTTGGAAGGTATTTTCAATGTGTCAAATTTTGATATTTTTACAAGAATTAGATTGTGTAATTTTTTTAATTAAAGTCATTGACTCATATTTCATAAATAATAGTTCTCATGAATCCATCTCTTATAAGATTGAATAGTCTATTTAGGAAGTATTTCTGATAGTATGTCAAATTATGATATTACTATTACCATTAGATTGCATGGCTTTGAAGTCAACCTCGTTGACCCATATTCTTCTCTGTAGATGCTACTATGTGCTAGGGAACTTCTTAGAACTGTTGGTATATTCTTATAACTTGTTACACCTGGGATATTCTTCTCTGTAGATGCTACTATGTGCCGCGGTCCAAACGGGCCCATAAATGTGGTTGAATAGCAATACATTCAAGTGGCAATTACACAAGGGACAGTCACTGTGAGATGTCCTCATGTGTGACTGTCCTTGTCACAAATGAGGACATCTCACAGTGACTGTCCCTTGTGTAATTTCCACTTGAATGAGGACAGTCACTGTAAAGACAACATGATAATGTACACATACAATGAGTGTACATTATCATGTTGTCTTTACAGTGGCTGCCCTCATGTTGTATATTCTTCTCTGTAGATGCTACTATGTGCTAGGGAACTTCTTAGAATTGTTGGTATATTCTTACAACTTGTTACACCTAGGATATTCTTCTCTGTAGATGCTACTGTGTGCTGTGGTCCAAACGGGCCCATAAATGTGGTTGAATAGCAATACATTCAAGTGGCAATTACACAAGGGACAGTCACTGTGAGATTTCCTCATGTGTGACTGTCCTTGTCACAAATGAGGACATCTCACAGTGACTGTCCCTTGTGTAATTGCCACTTGAATGAGGACAGTCACTGTAAAGACAACATGATAATGTACACAAGTACCGTGAAGGTAGTTGCAAGTTACAGCTATTTCATTGCATACTTGAAACAATGAAGATGTTACGGTCCACAAAATGTTTGTGCTTGAAAGATGAACAAATAAAATTAAACTTCTAAATAACCAAAGCTGCTAACAATAAATTCAACACAGATATGTCCTCATTTCTGGGTATTTTAGCTCTGTAACAGCTGAATACCAGATTACATAATAATGACAAAAGAAAAATAAACCCAATGTACTCAAAAATTGTAGCTGTGATTTCGCGAAGGGAATCTCTCTCGGCACTGTTGAAAATACAAATGACAACGTTTCTCTACATTATCATGTTGCCTTTACAGTGACTGTCCCTTGTGTAATTGCCACTTGAAGGAGGATAGTCACTGTAAAGACAACATGATAATGTACACTTACAGCCCGTGTACATTATCATGTTGTCTTTAGAGTGACTATCCTCATTTGTTGAAGAAGAAAAGCAGTAATGTGGCTGAATAGCAATACATTCAAGTGGCAATCACACAAGGGACAGTCACTGTGAGATGTCCTCATTTGTGACTGTCCTTACAGTGAGTGTACATTATCATGTTGTCTTTAGAGTGACTATCCTCATTTGTTGAAGAAGAAAAGCATTAATGTGGTTCAATAGCAATACATTCAAGTGGCAATTACACAAGGGACAATCGATCACTGTGAGATGTCCTCATGTGTGACTATCCTTGTCACAAATGAGGACATCTCACAATGACTGTCCCTTGTGTAATTCAAGTGGCAATTACACAAGGGACAGTCACTGTGAGATGTCCTCATTTGTGACTGTCCTTACAATGAGTGTACATTATCATGTTGTCTTTAGAGTGACTGTCCTCATTTGTTGAAGAAGAAAAGCATTAATGTGGTTCAATAGCAATACATTCAAGTGGCAATTACACAAGGGACAATCGATCACTGTGAGATGTCCTCATGTGTGACTATCCTTGTCACAAATGAGGACATCTCACAATGACTGTCCCTTCTGTAATTGCCACTTGAATGAGGACAGTCACTGTAAAGACAACATGATAATGTACACATACAATGAGTGTACATTATCATGTTGTCTTTACAGTGGCTGCCCTCATGTTGTATATTCTTCTCTGTAGATGCTACTATGTGCTAGGGAACTTCTTAGAACTGTTGGTATATTCTTACAACTTGTTACACCTGGGATATTCTTCTCTGTAGATGCTACTGTGTGCTGTGGTCCAAACGGGCCCATAAATGTGGTTGAATAGAAATACATTCAAGTGGCAATTACACAAGGGACAGTCACTGTGAGATGTCCTCATGTGTGACTGTCCTTGTCACAAATGAGGACATCTCACAGTGACTGTCCCTTGTGTAATTGCCACTTGAATGAGGACAGTCACTGTAAAGACAACATGATAATGTACACAAGTACCGTGAAGGTAGTTGCAAGTTATGGCTATTTCATTGCATACCCGAAACAATGAAGATGTTACGGTCCACAAAATGTTTGTGCTTGAAAGATGAACAAATAAAATTAAACTTCTAAATAACCAAAGCCGCTAACAATAAATTCAACACAGATATGTCCTCATTTCTGGGTATTTTAGCTCTGTAACAGCTGAATACCAGATTACATAATAATGACAAAAGAAAAATAAACCCAACATACTCAGAAATTGTAGCTGTGATTTCGCGGAGGGAATCTCTCTCGGCACTGTTGAAAATACAAATGACAACGTTTCTCTACATTATCATGTTGTCTTTACAGTGACTGTCCCTTGTGTAATTGCCACTTGAAGGAGGACAGTCACTGTAAAGACAACATGATAATGTACACTTACAGCCCATGTACATTATCATGTTGTCTTTAGAGTGACTATCCTCATTTGTTGAAGAAGAAAAGCATTAATGTGGCTGAATAGCAATACATTCAAGTGGCAATCACACAAGGGACAGTCACTGTGAGATGTCCTCATTTGTGACTGTCCTTACAGTGAGTGTACATTATCATGTTGTCTTTAGAGTGACTGTCCTCATTTGTTGAAGAAGAAAAGCATTAATGTGGTTCAATAGCAATACATTCAAGTGGCAATTACACAAGGGACAATCGATCACTGTGAGATGTCCTCCTGTGTGACTATCCTTGTCACAAATGAGGACATCTCACAATGACTGTCCCTTGTGTAATTCAAGTGGAAATTACACAAGGGACAGTCACTGTGAGATGTCCTCATTTGTGACTATCCTTACAATGAGTGTACATTATCATGTTGTCTTTAGAGTGACTGTCCTCATTTGTTGAAGAAGAAAAGCATTAATGTGGTTCAATAGCAATACATTCAAGTGGCAATTACACAAGGGACAATCGATCACTGTGAGATGTCCTCATGTGTGACTATCCTTGTCACAAATGAGGACATCTCACAATGACTGTCCCTTCTGTAATTGCCACTTGAATGAGGACAGTCACTGTAAAGACAACATGATAATGTACACATACAATGAGTGTACATTATCATGTTGTCTTTACAGTGGCTGCCCTCATGTTGTATATTCTTCTCTGTAGATGCTACTATGTGCTAGGGAACTTCTTAGAACTGTTGGTATATTCTTACAACTTGTTACACCTGGGATATTCTTCTCTGTAGATGCTACTGTGTGCTATGGTCCAAACGGGCCCATAAATGTGGTTGAATAGCAATACATTCAAGTGGCAATTACACAAGGGACAGTCACTGTGAGATGTCCTCATGTGTGACTGTCCTTGTCACAAATGAGGACATCTCACAGTGACTGTCCCTTGTGTAATTGCCACTTGAATGAGGACAGTCACTGTAAAGACAACATGATAATGTACACAAGTACCGTGAAGGTAGTTGCAAGTTACGGCTGTTTCATTGCATACCCGAAACAATGAAGATGTTACGGTCCACAAAATGTTTGTGCTTGAAAGATGAACAAATAAAATTAAACTTCTAAATAACCAAAGCCGCTAACAATAAATTCAACACAGATATGTCCTCATTTCTGGGTATTTTAGCTCTGTAACAGCTGAATACCAGATTACATAATAATGACAAAAGAAAAATAAACCCAACGTACTCAAAAATTGTAGCTGTGATTTCGCGGAGGGAATCTCTCTCGGCACTGTTGAAAATACAAATGACAACGTTTCTCTACATTATCATGTTGCCTTTACAGTGACTGTCCCTTGTGTAATTGCCACTTGAAGGAGGACAGTCACTGTAAAGACAACATGATAATGTACACTTACAGCCTGTGTACATTATCATGTTGTCTTTAGAGTGACTATCCTCATTTTTTGAAGAAGAAAAGCATTAATGTGGCTGAATAGCAATACATTCAAGTGGCAATTACACAAGGGACAGTCACTGTGAGATGTCCTCATTTGTGACTATCCTTACAGTGAGTGTACATTATCATGTTGTCTTTAAAGTGACTGTCCTCATTTGTTGAAGGAAAAAAGCATTAATGTGGTTCATTAGCAATGTATTCCCAGCATCTGTACCTGCATCTTTCTTATATACTACAAGTTACTTGCCATCAGAAATTGTAGTTCCCTCACGTGACATTGATGGTGAAGTGTTCTTTTCAAAACCATCATCTGTGGTTACCAATGCTCCTGTTTTAGGCAATAAGTTTGTTGCATTCCATGAGCCATTGGTCAAGTTTCTTCTACGAGCTTCTGATGCCTCAAAATCTAAGCAGCGCCTACGCATGCCTCATTGTGGTTGATTATCATTCTGTACATGAATTATAATGAGTAATCAGTTTTGGGCCTTGGAATCTTGTATGTAACATGCACAGGCATTTCATGGCTAAATGAATCTATTTAAAAGCATCAACTTTTCTTACATGATGCTGGATACATAAGTAGAACAAGCGTATATCAAATTGGAAGCAATCAGAACTCCATAATGACATATTATTTAGAGTACTCTTCAGTTTAAGTAATAATGCATATATTGACACTGTAAAGACAACATGATAATGTACACTCACTGTAAGGACAGTCACAAATGAGGACATCTCACAGTGACTGTCCCTAGTGTAATTGCCACTTGAATGTATTGCTATTCAGCCACATTAATGCTTTTCTTCTTCAAAAAATGAGGATAGTCATTGTAAAGACAACATGATAATGTACACTCACTGTGAGTGTACATTATCATGTTGTCTTTACAGTGACTATCCTCATTTGTTGAAGAAGAAAAGCATTAATGTGGCTGAATAGCAATACATTCAAGTGGCAATTACACTAGGGACAGTCACTGTGAGATGTCCTCATTTGTGACTGTCCTTACAGTGAGTGTACATTATCATGTTGTCTTTACAGTGGCTGTCCTCATTTGTTGAAAGAAAAAAGCATTAATGTGGTTCATTAGCAATGTATTAAATTAATTTTTTTTTTTAATCCACCCACGGGCGTCGCAATTGCGACGGCAACCCGTCGCAATGCGATGCAGGCGCCCGTCGCAATTGCTTGGGAGGTCCGTCGCGATTGCGATGGCCCTCCGAAGCCATGCGACGGGGGGGCGATGGCCATGCTGCTAACAAATCTTAGTCACATTGCGACGGGATATGTGTCGCAATTGCGACGGCTACCCATAGACGTCGTAATTTGCGACTAAAAAATAGCGACGTCTATGGGTGTTGCTATTGCGACACATAGCTGTCGCAATTGCGACACATAGCCGTCGCAAAATGCCCCCAAATGTATTAGTGTCATTAGAGATTTGTACTCCTATAGATTTCACACTACATCTATCACCTTCTTGTCTTTCAATATTTAAAAATTCATCCAAGGGAGACATATAATGCTCTACTTCCCAGATGTATTGTTGATCCTCTTCATGTTCATAACACATGTTATTTCCTTCACTTGCATAATGGAATTCATATAGAAACCATTGTTCAAATTCTTTCCAAGATGAAATACTTTGTGTAGGTAATGATTCATATGCCTCTCTTGCATTATTTTTTAATGACCATGCAAACAACTTCATGGCATCATCTTCTATATTAACCTCATAATCATCAAGGAAAATATGAAAATTATACAAATGATCAAGAGTTGATTCATCATAATCTCCATAAAATTTAGGCACCCTGCGTGAAAGATTTATAAATACTTCATTATTACTACATTGAAACCTTCTAAGATCCAAAGGCCTGATGTCCACTAGAACAAATGGTTTTCTCTGAAATGGTTGTTTATTCTGATACATTTTGAATATTTGAATTGGTAGTAAGTTGTTTCTTTATACATTAGGTTCTTGACAATAGAGTCACCACCTCTTTCAAAGAGGAAAACTTTACTTATCTCCTTCTGGGTCGTCTTCCTCAGTAGAGTCACTGATTGAAATATTTTATTGAATAGAGTCGCCACCTCATTCGAGGAATGTCTTGCTTCTAGGTTCTTTCTTCCAATAGAGTGTGCTTCCAAATAAACTAATATAACTACTTTCTGAGTTTGATTTGTGAAATCTAAAATTCTAGGTAACTTCACAATATATATTGTGAGAAACTCTCCCCAGCGGATTCGCTAATTTGTTGGTGCCCAAAAATGATAGTTTGGATTTGGCCAACTGACAGGTACACACTGATACCTCTGCAATTCTGGCTTAATCAAGCCAAGACTGGTAGGCTTAATTTCACTTTAAACTATCAAATTCTCTATGTCGCACAACTGCATACATAAATAAACAAAGTTCCTCCCAAGGTGGTGAATGATCCTTGGAGGAAAGCAACAAATTCTCTAATAATCTATACTCTATAAATCTTGACTAAAGTGGATTAAACTAAGGACTCAAAAGTAATGTTTTTGAAATAATGATTTAAAGATCTACAAACTATAAATGAACTAATATAATAGTTTTCAATTAATGATTAGATTAGTGCCTTCTAAATATTTGGGCTATAGAGTCATAAAACTTTCAATCCTATGTATAATCAGAGATAGTTTTAAGGCAAATTAATCCTTTAAAGTAAGACTATCATCCTACAGGATTCCTCTTGATCTATAATTCAAAACAATTCACACAACTAATCCTATCGATTTTAACCCAAATTAAGAGGCCGATAGGAACAACGGTAGGTTCACAGACCATACAATTGCTATTCAAATTGCATAAATTAACTTTGAAATATAAAAATCAAGGAATAAAAAATAGTAGAACACCTTAGTACACAGGGTATCTAAAAAACCAACTGAAAATAAATGATATATAACCACAAATAAAAAGAAATGACACTTATCTTTATTGATGTTGAAAAACTGGTACATAAGAGTTCATAGTTGCAGTTGTTTATGAAATTCTATTCTATTCTATGAAAATATATATTGTATTGTCTTCTATATTTTCATTTTACATTATGTATATATACATGTTTGAGTGGCTTTCACACCTCTTTAGTGTGAAAAGACACACCCTTATTACAAATTATTTTGAAAAAATAATAAACCAACTAAAAAATAACTACCTAACTTTCGGATTTGGGTCTGGTCAAAAAATCAAAACACCTCACAGAAAGATAAGATTTTTATTGGAAATAGGAAATTTGATTTTCCAAATTGGGTCTTTTTTATATTTTTAAAATTCAACCATCTTAAGCCTCTGTTAGCATCATCTTTGCAGAAGGTCAAAATTCCAGCATTTTCTGAAGGCTTTGATCATAAAATTTTGATTGTTCTTGTCACAAAGATTCCTTCCTTGATCTCTCAACTTTTTAAGTGAAAATTAATATAATTTTTTCATCCCATTTCATGTACTCCATCATTAATTATTGGGCATGGAGTTTAAGAGGCCATTTTTTAGGGTTTTATCACTATATAGGACTCCAAATTTTGCCCAAAATTTAAAGCTCCAACAGACACTTCCCTATATATATCTTAGGTTTCCTACATGTGTTGATTGTCTCTAGATTAGTTTGGTATACCTTTGCATTTTGGGTTGTACCTTTTGAGATGGAGAGCTTTCAGGATCCCTTAGTTGTACTATGATTGATTTTGATGCTTGATATCAGAGTGTTGTCTGATGTTATCTCCTCAGCATGGTGGGAGTGGACTTCTTGGTTTCATGAGGTCAGGTGGTAGTGATTCTTTTACTATTGAGATTTCAATGTTCCTAAACTAGTGCTAGATGATCCTTGTTGTTGTTACCTTCTTTTGTGTTCATCATTATTGGATATTTGTTCTTATCTTTCAAGATATTGTACATGTACCTTGTATATGATTGGTTATTGCATATCCCGTGACTTGTGTAGTGGATGATGGTTTGTTGTGTATATCTTATGGTATCAATTGTATATGTTTCATTTATATGATGTTGTACCCATTATTCATTTGCATTAGGTGGAGATTATGTTAGAGTAAATTATTAATTTTATTAATATTTTACTCCCTTCTTAAGATATCAACTCTTTGCTTTAGTCAACTCATGCACTAGTTATGCATCAGTTTTCTTTTTGCATGCATTAGTCTTGTAATAGTTTAACTAATTATTACATGCACTTCTGCTTTTTAGGTTTTCCTTTTCAAGGCCTTTGATCTCTTTTATATGGATGATCCATTGTACACTATTATTCATTCATTATTGAGGATATTTTCTTCTTCATATTCTGAGTCAAACCCTTGGCCTCTTCTTCTCTCTACTTCCTTGTGACAGGTTTTTGTATGCAGGTGATCTTGGTGTTCTATGGATTTGTATTGCTCAAATACTACATGGTATCAGAGCCTAATCTGCTACAACTTGTTCGCATTTGAAGGATTCAAGAGATGAAATTCATCTGTTTCGAATGAGGGCTTTTTTTGGGTTTTTTTATTGAATCTAGGGGGACCTATTTTTCTGGTCATCTTGGCTTCAAACGAACCTCACGGTTGCATTCAGAGCATCCAAGAACCCCAAAATCCATATAAAATTTGTCCAATTTGGATACAGTTGGAATCTGTGAGAAATTTTTTTGCAATCGGCCTCGACACGGATCTTGAGGTGATTAGTATTTTTTGGAGCACTTCTGGTCCAAACGGATCACATGGTTGCGTTCAGAAGGCCTGAGATAGTCAAAAATCATATAAAACTTGTTTGATTCTGACAAGTTGGCTTTTGAGGTAAAATTTTTTTGCCTACCAGGGCCGTACGACCCTGACACGCACATCGAGGCACGTACGGTGATTTTTTTTATAAAAAAATTATTAAATTTTTTTTTGTTGGGCGGCCACTAAGTGGCCACCCGTGCACCACGTAGCGGCCACTACTGGGTTTCCACCACCGTTGCTTCCTCCGGCGGCCTCCGCAGCCCCGCCCAACAGCGGCCTCTGCAGCACCGCCGCCGCCGCCTACCCAGCGGCTCCACTCTGGTGCTCCACTGGCACCCACGTCCCCTTTGCCTCCTCTGCACTACCACCCTCTGGAGCCCTCCGGAGCCCCCGCCGGCCTCCGCCCTCAGGGCGCTTCGCCGGCTCTTGTGGCCCCTCTGCCTCCTCTGCAGCGCCGCCCTCTGGAGCCTCCGCCAGCCCCCGCCACCGCCGCTCTGCCGGCCCCCAATCCGCCGCTTGGCCCCTAGCACCAGCCCCTGGTCACCCATGTGACTAGGGGCCCATGTTTTTTTTTCCCCTAGGCCCCTGCTGATGTCAGCGCATGCAAATTTTTTTTATTTGCGTGATTTTTTTTAAAACAAAAGGGCTCTGTTTTAGGGGTCATTGGGCATTTTTTTGTGATATCTCAAGCATATGGGATTGTAATTGGGCATGTGTTATATCATCAAAAAGCTGGTTTTGAGCCCAATCCGAATTTTTTGGTATGGTTTTGTGATTTTTCCATTTTGATGCTTTTTTTTCTATCAAAGTCAGATGTTCTCTGTGATCGTGGCATTTTCAGACCTCCTGCATTCCAAGATCTGTTTCTCTTGCATCCAGGCTCTATTTTTGGCAAACAAGATATTGTTGGAAAGCTCTTTCTAAGATTTTTTTAGATTTGATGGTTTCATGTGGTTTTGTGTCCTTTTGCTGATGTCACCGATCCTCAAATCCTTCTAGACACCTTCTTTGGGCCCTCCAACGCAGTTGTTGGTTTTTAGCTCATATCTTGAGCATATGGTGTCAAAATTTGGCAAATGAGATATCATCGGAAAGCTGATTCTGAGCTCTTTTCATATCTAGAGGTTATATTTTTTGGTTTTATTTTCCTAATGGTCTTTTTCTCTGTCAAAGCTAGATCTTCAGGTTTGCACTCTGAGAGCTCTATCTTGCACATCCAGACTCCATTTTTGGAAATTGATATATCGTTGGAAAGCTTGTTTAGAGGGTTTTTTAGTTCTATGAGTCATTTTTCCAGATTCTACTCTAGGTTTATTTTATTCAGATTCTTGCTTTTTTGCATTCTGGTGGATATCTTGGTTGTTTCAGGTCCTGGGATCTCTTCCCTTTTAGGGATGACTCATCTTAGGTTGTTCTTTTGGTTCAGACTCCTTTGATCTTCTTTTGAGCATTGTATGCTTCTCTTCTGGTGCATTCTTTTTTCTGTAAACGCACTAAGAAAAAGTGCCTGCTTTTGCATATCTGGGATCTTGTACTCCTTGTGTTTGTTTGTACTCACACTTAGTTATAAAGTGCCATGGGGGGTTATGATGTTTTGCCTTTTGTGCTCATCCACCTTTGTCAAGTGAGTGTACCTTCCATGACATTAGCCCATGCTGTGTGTCTATGGCACCGCCCTTTATCCTGTGCTTGTACTTCTATTGCACTGTTGGTGTTCCTGATTCTTCTTCTTACAGAGGTTTTTGGCATTGCATTTCAGTGTTCCTATCACCCCTCTCCCTATTCAGCATTATGGGGGGGGGTTCACCTATTGGCTCTATTGCTTCCTTGGTTCAGTTGAGTGATCTACGTATTTAGTTTTTGTTCCTATGTACTAGGTGGATGCAGTGGCTAGGCATCTATGCATTTCGGTGAGATGGTTCATCTACTATATAGACACTTGTTCATTCCTACTTTTGGAGGTCACCTCTTCGATTGATCAGCTCTTCAGACTTTGTCTTCTCTACCTGGTCATGCACTATTTCAGTGGGGGTTCCAGTAGTTACTTCTGATAGTGTTTGTAGCTTCATGCTTTGGAGATGCTTCATGCTCTTTCTTTGTTCCTATTTTCTAGAACATTCTTGGTCTCCTTTTGGAGTAGAGTTTTTCCCATGTGGTTTTCTCTATTCCTCCACTTTTTAGAGACTCTCTTTTGTGCTGGGTACCTCATCAGGCCATGTTGCCAGGACCCATTTTTGCTTTCAGCATTGTAGTTTCCTTTGCTTTCTTCTTGCATTGTTTGTAGCTACATCGTTGCTCATCTTAAGGGGGGTGTTAGAGTAAATTATTAATTTTATTAATATTTTACTCCCTTCTTAAGATATCAACTCTTTGCTTTAGTCAACTCATGCACTAGTTATGCATCAGTTTGCTTTTTGTATGCATTAGTCTTGTAATAGTTTAACTGATTATTACATGCACTTCTGCTTTTTAGGTTTTCCTTTTCAAGGCCTTTGATCTCCTTTATATGGATGATCCATTGTACACTATTATTCATTCATTATTGAGGATATTTTCTTCTTCATATTCTAAGTCAAACCCTTGACCTCTTCTTCTCTCTACTTCCTTGTAACAGGTTTTTTGTATGTAGGTGATCTTGGCGTTCTGTGGATTTGTATTGCTCAAATCCTACATATTGTATATTGTTATTGTACTTAGTAGATTGTTTAACTTTTGAGTAATTCTATGTTAAGGAAACCTTGGAAATTGTAATCTATGTGGTGAGTTACTTTTATGAGTATGTTTTGTATTACACTGTATTTATTTCGCATTAATGTACTTGTTGATTGTAAACACTTAAGAAAAAAATATTCTATAAACTTGATATCATGTTTTAGGTTAATTTTTATTGGGTTCCCTAGTGGGGCATTACACTTGGTATCAAAGCCCAAGTTTCTACACTGGGAACTCTGAGAATTTGTATGCCCATTAGATGTCTAGTAGTTGAAACTTGAAACAAAACTTAGACATATAAAACTCTTGTATTTCAAACTATTATTTTATATCTATACATTTGGATGTTGTAGGAAAAATAGTTTCTAAGACTAGATTTGTTGTTAGAGGCCATAGTGGAGGCCATGATAGAGGATGCGGAAGGAGTAGGATTTACAACCCTCTTGTGAGTCATAGAGTTGAGAGTGTGCATGAGGGAAATAATGGAGAGAACAATGGAGAAAAACATGGTGAGTCATAGGAGCATAATGCTATGAAGATACTTTAGACTATTTTGTAACATCTACCTATTCATAACAGGGTTGAGCAAGAAGATTCGCACCATTGTAAGAATGATGAGAGATGGAGATCTAGGATTCCTAGGAGGAGGGACATTGCAGTTGATCAAGGGGCTTCTAAGGCCAACCAGATGAGAGACCTCCTTAGATAATGACCTCCTCTCTTTGATGGTCTTGGTACTGGTTTTGAGGTGGAGACATGGCTTATAGCATTGGATCGATGTTTTTCTATGCAAAAATTTGATACCAATGTCAGGGTGAGGTGTGCTATCATGCATCTCAAAGGTTTTTCAGATACTTGGTGGAAGATAGAGGAGCATAAAATTGAACTTAGCATGGAGACCATCACCTAAGAGTTTTTTCTCATTAAATTTTGGGAATGATTTCTATTTGATTAATGGCAACAACAATGCGTAGATGAGTTCCACAATTTGCGGCAATTAACTATAATTGTCTAGGAGTATGAGTGTCATTTCTTCAAGCTCAATCCATATGAAGGGTATAGTGATAGGTCACCATTAATGGTATAACATTTCATTAGAGGACTTAATACTCACATCATTGGGGGTGTTATGGTTTTCAATCCTAAGACTCTCAGGGAAGTAGTCATTAAGAATACATTGGTAGAGGTGAACTTGGCTAGAGATCATGGTGGGAAGATTGGTGTTCAGTCTAGTGGTCATGTTTCAGGGGCTAAGAGTAATTAGTCTTAGAGAGCTAAGAACTCAAGGAATCCCTCTACCTTCTCTATAAGTAATCAAAACTAGCAGTAGAGGGGAACTTCTCCTGCTACTTAGGGTGGTGGTTCATAGTCTATGAACTTCCCTAATAGACAATGCTTCAGGTGCAATTAGCCTAGTCAACTGCACATAGTATCCATCAGGATTTTAGTAGAGATAGCTTTTAACAATCTAGTGTACCCTCTGTTGGGGGAGGTTTTGGTAGAGGTAATGGTGTTTTTTTCTTGTGGATACTTTGGTCACAAAGCGACCAATCATCCCCAACGTACAACATAGTTTTCAAGACAAAGACCACTAGCTTCTGAACCTATAGTTGGGGATGCTAGTAGATCCCACATGGTATTTTCAGTGGGGACTGATCATCAAAGTTCATATCATAGAGTAGGAAAGGGTCCAATAGGACCTGCACATTGAGTCTTTTATGACTTTATAGGGTCTGCATTGAGATTACAAGATTTATATCCCTATTTATTTATAGGTTTCCAGGAGTAATCCTAATTCCAGGGGAGGTGGATGCAATACCCCTCCTATAGTGTACTTTTTAGTTCTTATTGCCAAACTCTTTTAGGCCACTTTTATGTGTGCGTTGGTTATTTTAGTGATTTTTAGATTATTGATGTATGACTTTATATTGGATTTGATATATGAGCCATTGGATAGTGTGTGATATCATGTGTTTATAGTTAAATTTATGGTTCTTTTCATGATGATTTTCTACATGTTATGATGTCATTTATGATTATGGATTACTGACAATACTAACACTTTATCTACATGTGCATGGATCATATGTGGGTTTTATATTTATGTTTGATGTTTTTGATAGGGTATGGGATGGAGTCATAGTTACTTGCATGTGAGATCCACGCGATGTACCATTCCCAACCATTGTCAGTTATATATATATATATATATATATATATATATATATATATATATATATATATCTGTGTGTGTATATGTATATGTATATATATATGTATATATGTATATATATATGTAGATATATATATATGTGTGTGTGTGTGTGTGTGTGTATATGTATATGTATATATGTATATGTATATATATGTATGTATGTATATGTATATGTATATATATATATATATATATGTGTGTGTGTGTGTGTGTGTGTGTCTTTGTGATTGCATGATTGTAGGTATCGAGCATCATCTTTCTTGAATTGGCAGGAGTGAGTGTGCCCTATTGCAATATCTCAATGGTAAGAGAGGGGAGATAACAAACAGGTTTGAATCCCAACCTAAGCCATTTATTATCCTAAAATAGTGGACAAGTATCTTATTTACTACCCTCCAAATTCATCAAGGTGACGTGAATTCGTGAACCCTCCTTTGTGCTTGATTGTCATATTTCAATGTGGTCGATTTCTTCAAGATTTCATGTCTGTAGGTTTGATGTGATTTTTGTGTTCAAATAGATAAAGGATTTGATTAAAGTTAATGTTGTGATTAAATAATTAAATCTTATTAAATATTAAAATATTAAATATGAGAGTATTCAATTAATAAAAATTAATTAAATACATTTATTAGTTAAAAAGACTTAATTAAAAAGTCCAATTTTGTGAATAGAGGATTTACTTAATATTAAATCCAAAATTGAAATTAAAAGCATAATTAATGAATTGATATTTAATTATCAATTGTATAATTATTAATGTGCTAAAAATATTAATTATTAGTAAATTACTAATATGCAATTTAAGTTGCACATTCAGTTTAATAAAATTGAAATATAATTGAAGTTAAAAGTTGAGTGATTTGCATGAATGTGAATTATTAATTAAAATAATTCTTTTAACAAATTAAAGTTGATAAAAATGAGGTTGTAGTGGAATTCTTATTTCTGAGATTTTGAGTTAAGTAATTATTTTATAATTTTTAAAGTTGAGTTGATTTTATTTTTTGAGTTGCATATTTTAGTCTTGGTTGTTGGGTTTTCTATATTAGAATTTTTTTTTGGTCATTATTGGGGGTGATAGGTTGTAGGTGTTTCTTGGATTTTAGGTGAAAGATTTTATTGAAAGCTTGGATTTTTGGAGTTTAGATTGTGGACTTATGCCATTGTTGTTTCAGATCTTCTTGTGAATTTGAGGCAGGGTTTGGAAAACTCTTGTAATTTTTTCTCTTTTAAAAGATTGTCTTCATGTATTTTTAATTGATTGATGGTTTAAATATGTTCATTTTATGAGATGATTCATTTTTAGAGAATTGGAAGAAAATAGAAAAGAATATAAAATTGTTAATACCCTAGGTTTGAGAAAACTCACAGGCTTTTGGAATTGAAAACTTACCTACTATTATTTACAACAATCTAATATTTAAATATATATTCCTCTTAGAAAATTCAATTAACTATTTTGGTTTTATATGTATTTGTTTATATATATATATATATATATATATATATATATATATATATATATATATATATATATATATATGTATGTATGTATATAGATTTGGTAAAAGTTATTTTTCAATTTTTTTTATAAGAAGAGCTTGTTGTATTTTTTCTATAAAAAAATTACTGGTGAAAATTTTATTATTAAAAAAATTATATATATATATATATATATATATTCAATGGGGGTGAGGCTTTACCCCACCCCCGGTAGCTTTGGCTGCTATAGGCAGCAAGCTGCCACAGGAAGCCATAGAGTTGCCTTAGAAGCTTGGGGGAGGGTTTAACACCCCACCACCACATAAAAAGATAAATAAAATAATAATAATAATAAAAATAAAATAAAATAAATAAACTTAATTTAATTTAATTTAAAATTATTATTTTATATTATTAATAAATATTGTTGTTATTAATATTTATTAATATTAATGAGTTTTAATGTTAGAAATTTTATTAAATATTAAATAGTAATTTAATATTTATTATTAGATGATAAATGATGGTAGTGTAGTAAATATTAGTTAATATTTATAAAGTTGAATTTTTTCTTTTGTGATTGGATATTAATTTACTCAATAAATTTTATAATGATATTTGAGAAATTAAAAAAAAATTGATAGGCAAATGGTCGTAGCCGTAAGATTTTATTAACAAAATATTAAATACAAAGTCCCCATTCAATGTGGGCACCGGTACGAAAGAATAGAGAAGAAAACCTTTGGTTTAGCCCAGGACCTTGCAGTCCAAAAATACAACCGTATTAGGACAAGTGTCCTAACCAAAGAAAATAATATCATAGTTTATAACCCTGACTTGTTTCATTATAATACATTAACCAGCGATACTGAAGAAAATGAAATCTAAAAGGAGTCTAACTAAGTTGTAACTCCATCTGGTTTGATGACCCAAAGCTACTTTGGGGCCTTAGCATCTCAATGAAGATCTTTTATCTTTGATCCAGACATACATCAGTTGTACCTAAAAAGATCTAGGACAAACAACAAACAAGCTACCACAAATCTAAGAAATTAGCGGTTAGTACTCCAAAAAGGTCATGCCCAAAACTCACAGAGGCAAAACACACTGAAAAAATACACCAACATATTTTTTTTCTTTTTCTTAAAAGATAATAACATGTTTAACTCTACATTCTCTACTTGGCAATATAAAATGCAACCATATTAATTTTAATTTATTTATATATTTAATTAGTTTTAATTGTTATTTATCAACATCCCAATAGGTAACTGTCACTTGGTCTTACCATCAGAATCCCAATAGGTGACCACCCCAAAGTCCCTCTAAAGCACAAGACTACAAATGCACAAAGTCTGAAGATTCAAAAAAGTGTACTAGGAGGAACAAGGATTCGAAAAATGAGGCTAAGTAGTTGACTTTTTGAAATCCCAAAGGAAGTCACTTGGGAAGTTAAAAACTTCCAACGTTCAATGGGTGAAAGGAGTGCAGAATTCAGGAAGCAAAGCTAAGTAGTTCTTTTCCAGAATTTCCAATGGAAGACACTTTGAGCTTCGCTTCGACTAGTTTTAGCTCTCATTAGACAATAGCCAAAGAGTTGAAAAACCTTACATCTTGATCCTTAGCACCATGTTAAACTATCTCTAACCCTTACGCTAACCCTATCTCTACAAGAATCCAATAAAATAATACTTCACCTAACTCTAAACCTTCTTTCCCATCCCTAGAATTCCTAAGTGTTAAAACTTCATATTTGTTTCCAAGTCTCCAAGTATCAAGATTTTCAAAAGTGGCACTTGATCGGGAACAACAGCTAAATAGTTCTCTTTTCAAAATTTTGAAAAGGGGACTTTCCATTCAAATAAAGGATGTTTGGAGAACTGGTTAGTTAGGAATAGAAGTTGCTTCGTGCTTTTTTCAAACAAAAGGCTAAGAATAAATTTGGAAAATCGATGCTCAAGGTGCACCATGTTGAAAATAAAATCATGGTGAGGCACATCCTGATTTTATGAAGGTAAGTTTATGACCAGCTCATCTCAATTATCTAAATTTTTTTGGTGAAGCGAAAGGAGGACATATCATTGA
The DNA here is from genome assembly GCA_027943335.1 of Chamaecyparis obtusa. Classification (NCBI taxonomy): domain Eukaryota; kingdom Viridiplantae; phylum Streptophyta; class Pinopsida; order Cupressales; family Cupressaceae; genus Chamaecyparis; species Chamaecyparis obtusa. Next base: position 299,616 of record BSBK01001050.1, on the reverse strand, counting down.
AATCCAACAATTTAAAGTAAGGAACTTAATCTCATAAAAAAATGATGAATTGGCTTCTATCTACGATTAAGATTGTTTGTTTGATGCCAATTTTCCATGTGATCATGTCTTTAGATCAACTGTATGAAATGCATTTTAGGTATTTTGTTGATACTCACACCCTTTTTGACTTACTCTCTCTGGAATCAAACATGTATCATACCTCACGATTAGAGTACGTCTGATTGGAAGTTTGGAGGATGACATGTTTGCACATCAAGTTTCATCTTGAACTCATAACCATCTTCATCGACCATTGGATGACTTCAGATCTACAACCCAAAGTGTATTTCGGGTGTTTAGTTGGTACTAAGGTATTTTTTGACATACACTCTCTAGAATCGGGACACGTGTTATTCCTTAAGAGTAGGCTTCATCCAATTGGAAATGTGGAAGGTGGTGTGTCTGAAAAGAAAGTTTCAATTTTCTCCAACAATCAATATTGTCCTTCATTGGATGATTTTAGATCAACGACCCAAAGTGAATTTTGGGTGTATTGTTGGTGCTTATAATTTTTCAACATTCTCTCTTTGAAATCAGAACACATGTTATTCCTCAATAGAAGGCTTCATCCAATGGTAAATGTGGAGGATGACATGTTTGCATAGAAAGTGTCCACTAGATGGCTTAAGATCAATGAACCAAAGTGTATTTCAGGCGTATTATGGGGAACTAAGCTCACCTGAATCAGATGAAGTCCTAATATTAAAAATTAGACTTATAATGTGCATCCTTCCTCTATTCCTTTATTTTCTAATTCATCATCCCTTTGATTTCCCTCTCGGTAGATAAGATTGATTGTGATCTTGTCAAAGTTTTGGCAAAGTAAGAGGGCCCTTGATAAAATTGAGTCTAGTCTCCAATTAGTGAGGGATCCTTTCCTTAAAGCATAAATATTATAATAGTAGAATATCCTTCAATCTCTAAATTCTTGCAGCCAACAATCCTACATAGTTCTAATCCTTCTACTAAAGCCATTAATTCCACCCAATTATTAGTCTATGTTCCTATAGATCTTGCTAAATTTTCTATCTTTGTGCCTTCTGAGTTATAGATACAACAACCAATGCCTACTTTTCTCAGATTCCCTCTTGAATCTCCATCAAAATTGAGTTTAAGCCATCCCTCCTTGGGTAGTTCCCATTTACATATCTATCACTTTCTTTTGGAGGATTCCCCCCCTAAACCCAAAAAGGGGGGTAATTTTAGACCTATCCACTTGCCTCTCATTTTTTCATCCCAATGAGACATCATAGCTTCCTTCTTTTATTTATTCATAACCCAACTATTGGTGAGTTTAATAACTAAAGACTCTTATTTATTTAGAATTTGTTCTACATTCATTTTTCTTTCTTGAAAAATTCTTCAGTTGCATTCCTTTCATAATTCCCATAGGACTATGGAGGGTATTGATATCCATAAATATCTATAAATACTATCCTTCCTAAGGAGAGGCCAAGCAAGTAGCATATTTGTTATAGCTCTTAGAAAAGTTGATGCCCAACCCAATTGTGAACATAGCCATTTCTAGTATTGACTCAAATAAGGGCACTGCAAAAATAGGTGGTCAATGGATTCTTCCTCATTTTCACATAAAGGACATCTACGTAGGCCTTGGTATCCCATTTTCTTAAATCTTTCTATGGTTAGGACCCTCCTATTTAAAACTAACCAAGTAAAAAATCACGCCTTAGGAAAATATGCTTTATTCCAACATAATGTTGTAGGGAGGGAGTCCTTTTTCCTCATTTGGAGAGACCTAATAAAATTATCCCCCTCCTTTGAGTTGTATTCCCCGCATTGAGTACCATCCCACATCAATTTGTCCTTGCCAAAATTTAAAGTAAATTTCCTATTCGATAAGGTTCTTTTTAGATCTTCAACTTCCTTAGGTGGAAGGTTCATGTCCTTAAAATCCTTCCATTTCCAGCCCCTCCCCTCATCCTCAAAGGCCACATAAAATTTAACTATTTTCCCCCATTTATCTTCAAGAATCATCCTTAATTGGGGTAAATTACCATCCTTCTCCAAAGCATCATATCCTCCCCAAGAGTCTTGCCAGAAGAGAAATTCTTCCCCCTTCCCCAGGTTCCATGTTAGTCTACCCTGGATGGCGGATATACAATCCTTCATGAAGTTCCAAATTCTTGACCCTCTAGGTGATGATTTCTCCCTGAATATGTTGATCGGTTTAGAATTTCTTAGATATTTTTTTATAAGGATATTCACCCATTTGAGGTGTGGATTTCTATACATTCTCCATACTAATTTGGCTCCTAAAGATTTACCTTCGATTTTGATGTTCTTAATCCCTGCACCTCCCTCGTCTTTCGATCTGCATACCTTGTCCCAAGCTAACAAGGAAATTTTTTTCTTATCCCCTGTTCCTTGCCAAAAGAAAGTCCTAAGGAGTCTGTTAAGTTAGTCTAGACAAGATAATTGATAATTAGGTTGTGTTGAAGGGATAGGTTGTATCAGCATTGCTCTACCCGCAAAAGAGAGCCATTTACCTTTCCACGAATCCATTTTACTTCTATTTTTTTCTATTATTTTTTCCCATAATTTTCTCGAACCACCCCCTTTGTCTAAAGAGAGACCTGGGTTTTTACAAGGTAAACTACCTCTTTTGAAGTTCACAATTTGGAAAATCTTCCACTCCAAATTAGGATGGGTATTAAAGAAAAATATTTCTGACTTCTCAGATTTTATCTCCTGACATGATGCATTGGTGTATTGACTTAATATTGTTTTATATGCTTTTTCCTCCTCTATAGTGCTTTGTCCAGAAAGCATAGTGTCATCAACAAATTATTGGTGAGAAGTCAGATCTAGGTCACTAGTAATCCTTATTCCTTTGTTTGTCTTCTCATATCTAGCATTGTTTATTGATCTTCCTAACACTTCTATCATCAAGATGAAAAGAAAAGGGGATATCAGATCCCCCTATCTAAGTCCCCTACTAATCTCAAAAAATCCTTTGGGTGACCCATTTACCAGTATTGCTAACTTAGGGGAGGATATGCATTCAAAGATCAAATTCACCCATTATTTTGAAAACCCAAAGGCTTTGAGGCATTTCCTCAAAAAACCCCAATCAACTCTATCTTATGCCTTTTTAATATCTATTTTAATTAACATACTAGGAACTTTATTATTTTGAATAGTATGTATGGCCTCTTGGGCTATAATTACTCCATCAAAGAGTGATCTGCCTAGTACAAACCCTATTTGTTCCTTGTTTATTAGGATTGGAAGAAGTTTATGAATCCTTATATCCATAGTCTTAGTAAATACTTTATAGAGGGTATTGAAAAGAGCTACAATACAATAATCATTAAAGGTCTTTGTTTTGTCCTTTTTTGGGATAAGGGCTATAAAGGTATTATTCACATCCCTAAGGAGGTTTCCCAAATTTTGTACTCCATCTAAAGCCTCGGTTACCTCTACCCCAATGAAGTCCCAACATTTTTGAAAGAAACAAGCTGAAAACCCATCTGGACCTGGAGATTTATCTGGATTCATCTGCTTAAGGGCCACACTTACTTCCTCCAAGGTAAACTTTCCCAATAGTGCTTTATTTTTTTTCTTTGGATATGAGTTTTGGGATGTTCTTAATGATGTTATCTTGTGCCCCAAGGTTCTAGTTTCCATAATTATTGAAGATTTCTTTGAAGTAATTTATTACCTCCTTTGTAATGTCATCAGGGTCATCTAGTTTTTCCCCATCCTTATTTTGAATGGAAGTAATTCTATTAGCTATTCTTCGTTGCTTTGTACTATTGTGGAAGAATTTAGTGTTTCTATCCCCTACTTCTAACCATGTCTCTCTTGATTTTTGTCTCCAAAATAGTTCCTCTCTGGCTAAGATGTCTTTGTAATCCTTCAACAAGATCTTCTCCTTTTCGAATAAAGCTAAATCCTTCCCTCTCTCTATGACCTCCTTTTTTAGGTTCTCTTATTCCTCTTCCAATACTTCCTTGTTTTCAAATATGTTCCCAAGGTGTTCAGAATTCCATACCTTAAGCCTATACTTTATAATTTTTAATTTTTTAACTACTTGTTATATTTTAGATCTAGATACCATAATTTCACTCCATTTTTCAATCATCTTCATAAAACCATCATCCTTAAACCACATTTGTTCAAATTTGATGGGGAACTTGTCTGGCTTTTTATCCTTAATGATGGGAAGTTCAATTGGGTAGTGGTTCAAACCTGATATGGGTTTCACTTCTGATTCCACAATAAAGGGTAGCTTTATCATGTTCCCATTTAGCATAAATTTTTCCAATTTCTCCGCAATAAAGATGAATCCTTTTCTCCTATTATTCCAAGTGTAGCTATCTTTGTAAGTGGCAATATCAATTAGTCCATTTCTATTAATCCAATAATTAAAATATTTATCTTCCTTAGGGAGTTTCTAAGTTCCACCCCATTTTTCTATTTTCTTAATTATAGTATTAAAATCCCCTCCTATGATTGAGATCTCTTCTTTACAATCAATTAATTTTTCTTCAATTTCTTTCGAAACTCTAATTTTCTCCATATTTGGAATAGGGTCATACACATTAAAAATATTGAAGCTCAACTTCATTTGGGAGTAGCTATTAAGCCACAACACCAATTTACATGATCTTCTAAAGATGTGATAGTCATAAACCTCAGATCCCATATGAAAGCTAACCCTATTGAGGATCCCCTAGCTGGAGATCCCCACATCTCCCTGAATCCTAGCTTCTTTTTGAAGCCCCCTAGATCATCCCTATATAGCTTTGTTTCTTGTAACAAAATGAGTTCATCTTTTGTTTTTGATATGTAGTGTTTTAAGACTCACTGCTTGTTAAGGGCATTTAAACCCCTAACATTCCAAGTTAGGAAATTCATGGTGACTTGGGAAGGAACTTCCCCTTCCATGCATTAAAGATATTAGCTAATTTGTATTGACCATGAGCACATCCATCCCTGATTCTCAATTCTTTTAGGGATTTTATTCCCCCTTTTTTTTTCTTCATGTAATTAGGATTATTCTTACTAGGTTGAGTCATAGAAATCCTCAACTATTCCTTATCCTTAAGTTCTAGATCTCCTTGTTCTGCTAGCAGTTTTTCTACTGCTTCTTTCTCCATTGGATCATCACCTTCCAAAATTTCCTTGATTAGCAGCTCCCTCTATATTGAAAGTTCCTCCCCATCATAGATTTCATCTACAAATTCATCCATTAGTTCATTAACTACAAACTCACATAAATGCTTAGATATGATCCTAACTTCTTCCTCCACTCTAGCTTGGTTGTCAGGTTCCTCATTTGTCAGGATTGGTGGAATTAATGTTTCCTCTTGGATATATCTATCATTTTCCAAGTGATCCCCTCCTCTGCAATCCTCCTCTTCTCTCCTTTGGCTAGTTTCAATTCTGAAGCCTCCTTCTTCCATATTAAGTATAATTTCTATGTCATCCTGAGGCTTATTCATTTTGGAGTCACCACCCCCCACCTCTGTGGTTTCTACCCCCATGGTTTTCATTTCTTCCACAATCTCACCCTCCTCTAATTCTATAATTAATATCCCTTGGTCTTATTCTGAGGGTGGTGTTTTTTCCATATGACTCTATGACTTTCCACTTCTCATCTAAATTAGCTTTCCTTCATACTCCACTCTTAACTCAGATTTGAGGAATTTTGGATTAATTGCATATACCTCATATAGGATTTGGATAAGAATTGGTTTAAGAGTTTTGATGTTAATATCCATATTTACAATTAGTATATTGTTTGATTGATGGGTTCATGTTCCTAACATACCTACATATTGGCCAATGTGGTTACCTATCATCTTAAAAAAATATAACTCTTTTAATTCTATTGGAATGTCTAGAAGACAGATCACCATGTCAACCTTAAATTTCACTAATTTGTTTGGGTTGAATTTTGGATGCCAATCTAGAAAGTTGAAATTGATCCCTTTAAAACTAGGGATTTCATCATTTAAGAAACTATTTTTTATTGTTGTAGTGTTACATTTCAAAAAAAGGAAACCATCTGAAAGAAAAGTTATACTTACCTCATTTTTCTATTTGGATTTGAACCAATCTACAATTTCTATTGTTGGGATGCCATACCCATTCCATCTCATAAAAAACACCACATTTTTTGCATAAATTAACCACTCTCTCAATATAGACAAATTTCAATTCTATTACAGAATCTGATGTGGGATTTCTTCCTCAACATATTGGTGATCTTTAATAACTTCTCCATCATGGGTTTCAAGAGATTTGATATGGTTTTGGGTTTGGATATATAGATCTTGATCCCTCTTGGGACAAGAGATCCTACTTTGATGTTATCTCTTTTTCACCCGAATCCATCCTTCTAGGTTATCTTGAACTTTTCCAAACTCTTGAGTGTGATGGCTCTGGTCAACATAATTCCTATCGTATTTGGCTCTTGCAAGAAAGGAAAAAATTTCATTAAGTTTTTCCACTGTAAAAAAACCTTTCCATAGATGGGAAACCCTAGATGCTTGATTAAAAGCAGTATTATTTTGTAGAAAAAATTTCCTAAAGTAGTGGCAACCATTTCTTCGCCTCCCATAGCCTGAAACCATGACAGATGTGGGTCTCCAATTGTTTAGTTATGTAAAGTTTGGGGAGGTCAAAGGAACAGGTTTCCCTGCTCCATAAACAACTTTATTGAAATGATCATGAGAATTAACCTCTACATTTTGAATTGAAGCCAAATGAAGAAATTTGTTACTGCATTTGATCAACCATTGTCTTTGGTCAACTTTTTGAACACCTCTTCCTCCCTTGGAATTGCAAGTCTGATTTTCATAGTATGTTCATCAATTTTGCACTTTTGGCAAAGCCATTATTCAAAATATTTAATATTAACATTTAACAATATTTAAGAAATTTATATTATTAATGAACACATGGTGTTTTAATATGTGAGGATATTTTATTTAAATGCTCATGTATTAATAGGTATATATTTGCATGCCATTTATATGCACGCTTTTATAGTCAAATTAGACTTTAGAAAATAAATATGAATGTTTTATACAGCTAAGTCTAAGTAAATGGTTTTGTATGTTGGTGTATTTATTATTTTCTTTGATGTTGGTTTTATGGGATTTACGTTGGCTATAGGAGTGGTACATAGAGGCTTGGAGATTTTGTTGTCTATGAGATGTATATTTTCAGTGTTTTATGATGTTGACTTGCTCATGATTATTCTACCCAATCTTGTTGTCTAAGCTCCTTATTTTTGTGAACTCTTTGATAGGGTGTTTTATGATGTTATGGTTTGAAGACCAATATGTATGAGTTTATGGTTTGAGGACCAGTTTGTGTTCCATGTATCTTTTATGGAACTGAACTTGATTATCATGTCTTTTGGATTTATGAGATTTTTTTTGACTTATGAGCTTAGGCTAGGTTATCTAGGTTTATAGATGGGAGTGGCTTGCAATAAGCATCGAGGATTATAAGTGGCTACCAGGATCACTTTTTGTAAGTGATGAGTCTAGTTTATGGGCTGTTTTGTTTATGATTTTTTGAGTCTAGACTTAAATATCTTATGGTTTTCATAAACATTATGCAAACTTTTATGTTTCTATGCTTTAGCCATGTGTATATCTGATACTTTTGACACTAAAGGAAAATACTGAATATATATATAGACTAATGGATATTATGATGAAATATGGTATTTCTCTTCTCTAGTGTTAATGGGTAGTGTTCCTCCAACTATGTGACAAGGATGCGTTAAAATAGGGAAAACTTATTATAAATATTTTCCTTGGATTTATGTTGCGGATTTTTGTATGCTAACCTTTTGCAGGGGAAGAATAATTCAGCAAGGAGTAAGGACTCAATGATGAAGTGGTTCTTTCAAGGTGAATAATTGTTTCTAGAATTTATCATGGCTCCACTACTTCCATAACCTTGTGGTTGCTGTCATAGACCGGGTCAATCCAGTTACCGGGTGTTCCTATATTCTTGAAGCACTAAATATGGTTTATCCTGTTGCATAAATGATGTTGTTGTTCCTATAACTGAAGTTGTTATGCTATGTAATGAAGGACCTATTTTTTAGGTGTTATGTTTTCTTAGTTGCTTTTAAAAAAGATGGAACTTATGATTCCAAGCTAGTTAGATGTTTTGAAGATTTTATATTGTAACCTAGCAAAAAAGTGAATACACTTTTATATTCTATCTTGTACTTGTGTTTTGCTAAATGAATATATGATAGTTCTAGATTTTAACATCTAAGTTTTAAATCTATTCACACTTCCGTGGGGGCCCACATGGGAGGTGAATTCTCTGTTCATGTTCAAGTAGGACTTAGTTTAGTTTCTTTGAAGTTGATAAGCATTGTTTCCCCTGCAGCCATTGGTAGCAGAACCAACGGCTATTTCCTGCAACATAGATTTATGTTTGAAGCATTATTATTTTTCCTGCTGAGCATTTCCTTTAAGTTGTGAGTTAAGTTGTAGTTTTAGTTCTTAGTGTAAATTTCTTGCAGCAATACCTTTACTTTAGTAGTGATGACTTTTGAAGAGAACTAAAGCATAGACCTTGCAGCCACCATCTCAAGCTCACGTTCCTGGATTGATACATTTAATGAATTCCAACATGATATTCCAAGTAGACATGTGGTAATTTAAAGAAATGAATCACTATGAAAGGATGTCCAATCCTTGAAGTTACTGGGGTATTATTCTGACCAACCATTTTTGGTGCCGTTGTTGGGGATGGTGTCAATTTAGTTTAACCTAGAAGTCATTAAGTTAGTTTGTATTCTATATTATTTGTATGCATAGACGTAGGGATCATCTTGGGAGATTACTTCCTAATATTATCCAAGTAGAACCATCTGAGGTTTTTAATCAAGAATATGAAGAATCCCACGTTGAGAACATACAAGAAGAAGAACCATTTGAGAATGTATTTATAGATGCCTATGAACAATTGCCTTCATCTATAACCTCAGAGGAATCATACCATTTGAATGACCTATTTGTTGAACTTGAATATCAACCAATAATGGCCCAGCCTACCTTCCATTTTCCTATTCCTAATCAGCAAGTTAACCAAAACCTGAAGAATATACCTTCTGCTGCGCTTCCAAAATTCTATGGCCTTATCACATAAGATCTTGAGACATTTCTCTTTGAGTTTGACATACTCTGCAGGAGTTATGACTACTCAAATGATGCCCATAAGCTAAAGTTGTTTCCCTCTACCTTGAAGGAACCTATTTTACGATGGTTCATGAGCTTGGGTTCCAACGTTGTACAAGATTGGTCTGGCATGAGCAATCTATTTCTTTCAAAGTACAAGGAGTATTGTAGAGGAAGAGACCTAAAAGGAGATGACATTTTTAAAATGTCCTAGAGAGATGATGAAACCTTGGAGGATTATGTCTCCAGGTTCATGTTCAACCTACAACGCAATACACAACATAACTTGAATTCAGAATGCCAGAAACATCTTTTTTTGAAAGGTGTGGGTGATGAAAGTATTGAGGCCCTCAACCTCATGGTAGGAGGTGATATTACTTAGAAAACTTGGGCTGAAATAAAGGATATATGCATGAATTATTCAAGAGCTATAGTCAAGAAGGGAAGAGGATTGAGAGACTTACCTCATAAGTCCAACGGTGGTTCAGGAGTATAAAAAATGGAGCTGTCTAATTTGCTGTCTGACTTTAAGCAAGACATCATCAATGTTGTTGCAACACAGATGGATACCATGCAGGAGAGAAGAAAGAAAGATGAAGCTGATGTCATGCTAGCAGAATATTGTCCACATTGTAGGGAAAAGAAAAATAATTGTCAGTGCAAATCTGTTGCAAGCTTGGAGTCACAACTTATGCCTACTGAGTTTAAAGCCATTGATGAGAATGGAGAGGTACTCTACGTTGCCCAGTGGTGACCATGGGCTCAAAGATAGGTATTCCCCAAGATCCTCTTCAAAATTTTAATAGTAATAATGCATGGAAAAATAAAAAACATAGTGGTTTTAGTGGGTATAATAGTTGGCAACAGCCTCAGTAAGGTTGGCAACAACCTCAGCAAGGCTAGCAGCAGCCTTAGCAGGGCTGGCTGCAGCCTCAACAAGGTTGGAAACAACCACAGAAAGGCTGGAAGTAGCCTCATCAAGGCTAGCAGTAGCCTCATCAGGGTTGGAAACAACCTCAGCAATCCTGGCAACAACCTCAGCAAGGGTGACAAAAACCACACAATTGGATGAATCAGTGAAGCTAGCAAGATTTGATGCCACCACCTCAGCAGTAGGCTCTAATGACTCCTCCTACAACCAACACCACTTCCCCTAAATAGACTCAACTGCCTACTCAGGCTACCCCTAATCCTAATGGTACCAAGCCCGTAGCACAACAACAAAGCTATGCTATATCCTTGAATAATATTCATTTAAGATCAGGCACAACCCTTTCTCCTCCACAACAGCCTATCATCACTGAAGTTGAGGATGCCTCGATAGAGCCAACTGAAGTGCAAGTCAAACCTACCTCTCCTGCAGCTCAGGAGCCCCCATTTCCTCATTGGTTGGAGGAACAAGCTAAGCCAGTGGAGAACTAAGAAGTGTTGGATTTTCTTACTCAACTAAAGTAAATGACAGTCAAAATACCACTACTAGATGTCATAAAGGAAGTGTCTGCTTATACTAAATCCATCAAGAAATTCTATATAAAACAACCTGGGAGGAAGAAAAAGGATCCTAAAACCATACATGTCTTAGGATAGTTATCTGACCTAATGTTGGGGAAATTGATAGTTCCAAAGTATTCTGATCCTAGTAGCCCTGTGGTTACAGTCACTATTCAAGGAATATAAGTTCAAAATGCTCTAGTTGACTTAGGTGCATCCATAAATGTCATGACCAATGAAGTAATGTCTTAGTTGCATATCATCAGTCTTAGGGAAACCCCAACCATCCTTTAGCTTGTTGATAGTTCCACCATTACACCTCATGGGATGGTAGAGGATGTCATAGTCACCTTGAATTCTTGGGAGTATCTGGTTGACTTTGTTGTCCTCTCTCCAAAGGATAACATGGGAGGGTATCTAATAATTCTAGGTAGGCCATGGTTGGCTACTGTAGATGCCTATATAGCTTGTCAATTAGGAAAAATGACTATATCCAATGGAGTCACCACTAAAAATTTGACTCTATATTCCCCATCTCAACCTCTATTGCAAGATGACCAGATAATCTGGCTAGACTTGGGTGATACTGAACCCGACGTCAATTCAATCCGCTAGTTAATGATGATATCTAGGGAGCCATTTGTAGCCTCTAGGGGAGAAGATGAGATACTTTCATCCATTATCATGAATGAATATGGAGTGCACTCCCAAATGTGTCCCCAAGTGGACTGTATTCTAGAAACTTTATTACCACCTCCAAATGCTCCACAGTATTTAGACACTTTGCAATTCCTTCATACATTATTGCCTCATGAAATGGAGTCTTTTCTAGTTGCTTAGTTTTCTATGGCAGAAAAGGTCATTAAGCTAGAAGTTAGTCCAAGATGGGAATTAAATATGAGTAGTGCTTTGTCACTCTCTTAGCAAAAAGTTGTCCTATAGCTTCAACAAGAACATCAACAAGCTTTTGCTTGGGATTATACTGATATGAAAGGCCTAGATCCTAAACTGTGCACTCATAAAATCTACATCAGTCCTAAATACATACCTATCTGCCAACATCAAAGAAGGGTTAATCTAGCTTTAAGGGATATAGCTAAGAATGAGTTGCAGAATTTGTTAAATGCTGGCTTCATTTATCCCATTTCTGATAGTGAGTGGGTCTCCCCTCTCATTATAGTACCCAAGAAAGGAGGGAAGTGGAGAGTTTGTGTCGACTATAGGGAGCTTAACTTAGCCACTAAGAAGGACCACTTCCCATTGCCATTCATAGATCAAGTCCTTGATAACCTGGCTGGTAAGAAATACTTCTCTTTTCTGGATGGATTCAATGGTTATAATCAAATACAAATAGCACTTGAGGACTAGGAGAAGACAATGTTCACATGTCCATGGGGAACATTTTCCTATTTAGTGCTACTTTCAGGTTGTGCAATGCTCTTGCCACTTTCTAGCGAGCTATGATAAGTATATTCTCTGATATATTTGTTGATTGCATGGAGATTTACATGGATGACTTTACCACATATGGGCATACTTTTGATGAGGCTAAGGAAAACTTGGAAAAAGTCCTTCAAAGATGTTGTGATTACAACCTTTCTCTCAACAACAAGAAATGCTTCATGATGATGGAAGAAGGGGTTTTCTTAGGGCATTTCATATCTTTCAAAGGTATTCAAGTGGACCCTACCAAGATTGAAGTGATTAGCACATTGCCTACTCCAACAAAAAAAAAGATGTGCAGAGTTTTCTTGGATATGTTGGGTATTATATAAGGTTTATAAAGGATTTCAGTTAGCTTGCAGCAACACTGTATAACTTTCTCAAAAAGGATGTTGAATTTTCTTGGGACTCTGAGTGTGCAAAGTCTTTCCTGCAGCTAAAAGAAGTTCTCACCACAACACTAGTTTTGTGAGGATCTAATTGGGGCTTGCCTTTTCACATTCATACTAACACCTTAGACTATGCTATTGGTGTTGTACTTGGTCAGAAGGTGGACTCAGTTGAGCATGCTATTTACTTTATTAGTAAAAATTTGCAAGGTGCTGAGTTTAATTACACTGTCACTAAAAAAGAACTACTTGCAGTCATCTACGCCTTGACTAAATTTAGACACTACATTATTGGATATGAGATCTTTGTGCATACCAACCATTCTACTATTAAGTACCTCATGAACAAGCCTACAATCTCTAGATGCCTGGCTCGCTAGTTGCTCCTTATGTAGGAATTTGGCATCACCATAGTAGACAAACCTAGTAAGGCCAATGTGGTAGCTGATTTCCTTTCTCAGTTGCATCTCCTTGATGATCCTGCGGCCATTGATGATAGTTTTCCTGATGAACACCTCTTTCTACTGTCTGCACACAATCCTTGGTATGCTGATATTGCCAATTATCTCACCACTAGTAAGACACCCACTCATTTCTCTGCTAAAGAAAGAAGACTATTGATTGAAAAGAGCTTTAATTATTCATGGATTTTTGGATTCATGTTTTACACCGGTCCTAATCAAGTGACTAGAAGATGCATACGGGAGGATGAAACATATGATATCCTTCGGGCATGTCACGATGAACCTTGTGGTGGACATTTTGCTTCCAAATGAACAACATTGAAGATCTTGACTACAAGCTAGTACTAGCCCAGTTTACACAAAGATGCTGCTCAGTACACCAAAAAGTGTGACAAATGCCAACACATGGGATGACCTACTAAGATAGATGAAATGCCCCTGTAGCCACAGGTAATTTTTTCCCCCTTTAATAAATGGGAGATTGACTTTGTTGGTCCTATTGAGCCATATTCACAAGGTAAATCCTATATCCTTGTATGCACTAACTATGTTACAAAGTGGGCTGAGGCTAAACCTATGAAGCACCCAAGGGATAAAAATGTTCCAAAGTTCCTTTATGATTTCATATTCACAAGATTTGGGGTGCCTAGGGAGCTTCAATCTGATCAAGGTCCTTGGTTTACTTCTAATTTGATAGCTGCCCTGATGGAAGAATATAACATAAGGCATGGTAAATCCTCACCTTATCATCCCCAAGAAAATGGGCAAGTAGAAGTTACCAATTGGGAGTTGGAATCTATTCTCACCAAAACTATAGCCATCCATAAGAAAGATTGGGCCACATGACTTCCTGAAGCTCTTTGGGCTTACCGGACTACCTGGAAATCTACAACCGGCTTCACACCCTTTGAGCTTGTATATGGCCAGTCTGCAGTTATGCCTATAGAATTTGAACATAAGACACTGAGGATAGCTCTTGATCTTGGTATGGATCTCACTGCAGCACAACAAGAATAGATATTGAGCTTGAATTGTCTTGATGAATGGCGTAAATCTACCCTACACAACACAGAATTGATACAACACCAGTGCAAGCAATGGCATGACAAGTATGTTAAGGATAAAATATTTTCTATTGGTGACTAGGTGCTCCTCTATGACTCCCGGTATCAGCATAATCCAGGCAAATTCCAAACCAGGTGGTTAGGACCATATGATATTATAGCAGTGCATGGTCCAACTTTCCACAGTTGATCCAGTTCAGTTCAAATTATTAGTCAATGGTCACAGGTTGAAGTTATATCACAAACCCCAGAGTAAGGAAGAGTTCCTATAGCAATTTTCATCCTCCACTAGTGATACACTTCCTGCAGCCTCTCATAATGAGCTTTATGCTCATTTGCCTTCCTCACTCTAAAATTTCTCATCACTTTCGTAATAAATGCTTTCTTAATGAAACTTGCTTCTCCATAATAAAATTACATTTCATTTCATGTCTATCACCCATCTATTTCATTTATTATTCATTCATGGATAATAACGACTGCCACCTAATTCAAGTTCATACACTTTCCAAGGTATGCAGCTTTAATTTGTTTTTCTGATCTTTTCATATGCCTTGTCACCTATGAAAGTGTGGGACCACTTGCCTAATTTAGCTATGGGGGAAGTTATATCATTTTTGTCATTATGTTTATGAAATCTTTATGTTTATTCTCCAAGGTATGCAGCTTTAATTTGTTTTTCTGATCTTTTCATATGCCTTGTCACCTATGCAAGTGTGGGACCACTTGCCTAATTTAGCTGGGGGGAAGTTATATCATTTTTGTCATTATGTTTATGAAATCTTTATGTTTATTCTTTTATGATGTCATACTTCCATTTCTTGTCATGATTTGACACTTTTTGAAGAGTTCTGTGTTGCATTGTTATTTCAAACATATCAAGTGAGGGTGGCGAGTACATGTTAAGTACAAAGTCTATGAATGAGTAATTATGAGTAGTTAAGAGATGTTATTGATTTGCATTCATATTACTTATGAGCTCATTTTCCAAACTACACTGCTAGAACTTTCCATGTTTAAAACCTTCCTGTTTCTTGCCTTTTCGAGCCTCCTCATCTAAATTTATTCTTGATTGTTTTAATCTCTCGCAACTCCATTTTGGGTATTTGACAACCTGAAGATGGGAGGTGACCTCATTCGTAGGGAACCCATTGTGCATAATATCCCGCTAGAAGATCAAAATTGCAGGCCATATTTTTAGGCAAAATGTTGGTTGGATTATATCCAAAAGCTAACCAGTTGGGATGATGAAGTCGCGCTGCAAATTTTGAGCTCATTAAAAGATGGCAAGGCTACAGTTAAGGGGTTGAGAGTACCATTTTCACAAGCAATTTTGGTAGAAGTTATGGGGTTGCCATAGGAAGGGGAGGAATTTATAAAAAATCTTGATCTGACCACATCCAGGGCTGAGTTCACCCTGCATTCAGACCCACCTCTTGAGGTTGACTGGAAACAAGGTACATACAGACTGTCTCTTCCAGAGCCATTTAGGCAATGTGCAGTTCATGTCATTAGATATTTTACTTGTGAAGGATGGAATTCATACCTGCATTTCATTCATTTTAAATTTTTGAGTTTTCTAAGGAATGACAATAGGCCCATCAACGTTCCTAGTCTTATGTTTAGCATCTTGTCGAAGCAGGCCACTCTAGTTCAAGAGGGTAAATGTAATTCTATCTCACATCACTGTTTAGTCAAATTGATAGTTGAGAAAGCTTTAAGGGAGAAGTCAAAAATTTCTTGGGATGAATTTCTGCTGCAAGCGTTTAAAGAACCAACCCCAAAATCTATTGGGCGAAGAGTGGGGCAGAGAATTCAAACTGATAGAGGGGTTAGGAAAATTATTATTGAGCTTGGACAAGGTTCTTCATCCAAGAATAAATCTAGGGTTAGGACTCCTAATTCCCCTCATTCCTCTACTTCAAGGTTAGTTCATGAAGAGGAAGAGGAGACTTCTGCAGGAAATGTTGAAGCTGCTCCTGTGACAAAGAGGGTTTCTCAAAAAGACATGAATAAGAAAAATAATCTTGGTACTAGTAAATAGACTAAGGAATCTTCTCTTGTAGCCACAAGCACTTCCATAAAAAGGAAAGTTCCAAAAAAGAAGGAAGAAACTCTGTTAAGGAGAAGTAAAAGGAGGAAGTCAAATGTGACTATAGATATTCCATTTGAAGAGTCAAATGTAGAACAAGAAGCTTCTAGGAAAAAGGAAGAAGAGTTTAGAAACATTCAGCAAGAAGCTGAAATACAACCTAAAATTTCTAAGCAAAAAGAACACGGGACTGAGATTATGTAGTAGGAAACATTTGAAGGGTTTCTTGATATTGAAACATAACAGGTTCCTGATTAGCCAACAAATTGAGAAGTCATTGTAATTAGTGATGACTATGGCTCTGAAGAGAAAGCTTATGTATTTTAGAGAAGAGGTTCAACCTCCAGGAATCCTCAGAAAAATGACTCAGATAGTGATGACTCATAGAGTTATATAATGGAAGAAGATGAACCAAGATTTTCTCCTACAGTAGAAAGGAGCCCATATGAAGAAAACCCTGATATTGATGCAGACCTTGTTAATAAGGTAGTAGAGAAAATTTTAAATGAGGGTTTAGATACATTGGCCTCTATTGCACAACAATGATCTAATACTGAGAGATCCATGGTGGTTTGGACAGATCCTAAGGAAGGGATAAATACAAAATAAGGTAAGCCCCCTATTCTCTCTTCAACAGATAAAATTTTTGACAATTCCATGTCAAGTCAGTCTAGTTCTGTGTCCCTGTTATCCATTATTTCTCAGTTGTCCAATAAATTAAATTCGAAAAGGGAACAATGGAGGTAGCAGAGGAAAGAGTTAAATAGAGTTATAGACCAACATTTTTAGGAGACTGTTGAGCAGGAGGAAAAAGTGGAATAGTTGCAAGAAAAACTTACCAAAGTTACATCCCTTATCCCTAAGTTAATGGGTTGTAGGTCTCCATCACCAGTTTATACCTTGTTCCTCAAAGAACAATTATTGAACTATCAGATGACCTGCATTATGCAAGATAGATCTCCCTCATTGCTAGAGCCTACTCAATTTTCTCAAGCTTTCAATAATTCTCCTACAACCATTCAAAATCTACTGTGTGAAATCTTCCTCCACAACCTAGCAGTCCCAAATGACCAAGTTTGGAACCCCTTACTATATGTTGGGGACATCCAGCTTAGGGCCCTTATGTCCTAGGTACAGAATGATATTAGTTGGGATACTCAAGCCAAGTTGTATAGGGATTTAGAAAAAGAAATTCCCCTATATCTGAGACTTGAAGCCAAAGATCCTAAAACTTTCTATTATGATTGGTTAAGAATTGCCCCCTCTGAATCTGGCAGCAAGCTCATCTATCCACTTAGAAATGTAGCATTTGATGCATATGATCAACTAGTGAATTCTAAATTTCCTAAAGCTAGAAATGCCATTCAATGGCACTGGATCAGTTTATCTAGGGAGCTAAGAAATAAGGAACCACATTCAACCCTAAACTTTGACATGGAAAATCGGTGTACACCTTGGTATATTTCTTTGGGGAGAGAGCGAGAGAGTTTCTGGATCCCACTGACTTTTTAGCTGCCATTGCTGATGTCTCCTCTCCTAGCCAACTCATAAAATTTAGACAGCTATGATATGAAGGGAGAAAAAGAAAAGTGGAAAAGACATAGAGAGACAAAGGGATTCTATTGGAGACTTGCCAATGGAGGTTCTGGATAGAAGACAATTGTTGATTACAGAATGACAGCTAGGTTGAAGAATTTAATGTTTGCTATGGGACCAACAAACAACTAAGCTGGGGGGAATGATGAGTCTAGTTTATGGGTTGTTTTGTTTATGATTTTCTGCATCTAGACTTAAATATCTTATGGTTTTCATAAACATTATGTAGACTTTTATGTTTCTATGCTTTAGCCATGTGTATATCTGATACTTTTGACACTAAAGGAAAATACTGAATATATATATATAGACTAATGGATATTATGATGAAATCTGGTATTTCTCTTCTCTAGTGTTAATGGGTAGTTTTCTTGCAGCCATGTGACAAGGATGCGTTAAAATAGGGAAAACTTATTATAAATCTTTACCTTATATTTGTGTTGTGGATTTTTGTATGCTAACCTTTTGCAGGGGAAGAATAAGTCAACAAGGAGTACAGACTCAATGATGAAGTGGTTCTTTCAAGGCAAATAACTATTTCCAAAATTTATCATGGCTCCACTACTTCCATAACCTTGCAGTTGCTGTCACAAACCAGGTCAATCCAGTTATCGGGTGTTCCTATATTCTTGAAGCACTAAATATGGTTTATCCTCTTGTATAAATGATGTTGTCATTCCTATAACTAATTTTTTTATGCTATGTAATGAAGGACCTAGTTTTTAGGTGTTCTATTTTCTCAGTTGCTTTTAAATAAGTTGGAATTTATGATTCCGAGCTAGTTAGATATTTTGAAGAGTTTATATTGTAACCCAGTAACAAAGTGAATACATTTTGATATTCTATCTTGTACTTATGTTTTGTTAAATGAATATATGATAGTTCCAGATTTTAACATCTGAGTTGTAAATCTATTCACACTTCCATGGGGGCCCACGCGGGAGGTGAATTCTCTGTTCATGTTCAAGTAGGACTTAGTTAAGTTTCTTTGAAGTTGATAATCATTGTTGCCCCTGCAGCCATTGGTAGTAGAACCATCAGCTGTTTTGTGCAACATAGACTTACATTTGAAGCATTATTAGTTTTCATGTTGAGCATTTCCTTTAAGTTGTGAGTTAAGCTATAGTTTTAGTTCTTAGTGTAAATTTCCTGCAGCAATACCTTTACTTTAGTAGTGATGAATTTTGAAGAAAACTAAAGCATAGACCTTGCAGCCACCATCTCAAGCTCACGTTCTTGGATTGATACATTTAATGAAGTCCAACATGATATTCCAAGTAGACATGTGGTAATTTAAAGAAATGAATCACTGTGAAAGGATGTCCAATCGTTGAAGTTACTAGGGTATTATTCTGAACAACCAGTAAGTAACTTAATAAAGTGATAACATGATACATTAAATGGGGGGATTTTAAAATGAATTAATAAGATATGTTCCTCACCCATACTTGAGTACTTGATTGAGGTCTTGCTAGGAGTGGGAGAAGATACTTGATTGAGGTCTTGCATGATTAGTATTTTTTAATGTATGAGAGGCTTACTAATGTCGTATATGGTTACTTGAGTTTTAGGGTTCAGAGAGGCTACCATGACAAAACTCAAGGGTTATACGTATGTGATGACACTTCCTTATATATATATATATATATATATATATATATATATATATATATATATATATATATATATATATATGTATGTATATATATATATATGTATGTATATATATATATATGTATGTATATATATATATATATGTATATATATATACATATATATATATATATACATATATATATATATATACATATATATATATATATACATATATATACATATATATATATACATATATATATATACATATATATACATATATATATATATATATATATATATATATATATATATATATATATATATATATATATATATATATATATATATATATTAGGTTTCCTACATGTGTTGGTTGCCTCTGGATTAGTTTGTATACCTTTTCATTTTGATTTGTACCTTTTGAGATAGAGAGCTTTTAGGATCCCTTTCTTAGTTGTACTATGATTGATTTTGATGTTTGATCTCCAAGTGGGGTCTGATGTTATCTCCTCAATATGGTGGGAGTGTACTTCTTGGTTCCATGAGGTCAGGTGGTAGTGATTATTTTACCATTGAGATTGTAATGTTCCTAAACTAGAGCTGGATGATCCATGTTTCTATTACCTTCTTTCTTGCTCATCATTATTGGAGTCTTTCTCTTATCTTTCAAGATATTGTACATGTACCTTGTATATGATTGGTTATTGTGTACTCGATGACTTGTGTAGTGGATAATGGTTCATTGTGTATATCTTATGGTATCAATTATATCTATGTTTCATTTATATGATGTTGTACTTTTTATTCATTTTTATTAGGAGGAGATTGTATATTTTTATTGTACTTAGTAGATTAATTAATTTTTGAGCAATTCTACAATAAAGAACCCTTGGGAATTGTAATCTATGTGTTGAGTTACTTTTATGAGTATATTTTTTTATTAATGTGGATGATGTGAACCTAACTTGTCAGGAGCACGCTAAGACATTCAAACTTAGCTCAAATAAAGCATACATGACATATAGTAAAAGCAATTCACAAAACCACCTCATATTGAGCCAAAATGCAAGCACCTAGGCACCGTTTGATTTTCTCATTTAAGAGGGATGTGGGTGTGCTATCAAAGCATAATGATCATATCTCCAATGCATATGAGGGTAGATTAGGACCATATTAAAGCCATGGAGACCCCAAAAGTGGCACAAAACTTGGTATAGGGAACCAGTTTTGCCCCTAGGGTTCCAAGGGTGCAAATGATGAGAATGCAGATTCCAAGCTATAGATGAGATGGAAGATTCATTTTATCTTATGTATGGGTGTGATATGGATTGAAAATGATTATAAATTCTCAAAATAAACTAGATTAATCCATTAATCTATGCTAAGATGAGTTATAAAGCTTGAAAGCATGAAAGAAATCTAAAAATGCTAGTATATGCTATGAAATTCTAGATGCAAATGAACATAATAAAAATGCTATGAAAATGAAAGAGTGATTGCTTAATTTATCTTGGAAGGAGGGATATTTATATGATTTTGGCCAAAGCCTTGGGTTAGGAGGGATGTTTAGGGTTTGAGGTAGGGTTAGAGGTATGGTCAAAGAGATAAGGATGGACATTCATAGGTTGAATGGACCAAGGTTTTCTCACACATGTGTGAGCAACACTTGGGAAGTGGGAAGGGAAAAAGAGTGGAAGAAGAGGTATGGGTCTTCATTAAGGGGTTTTAAGAACCATTAATGAGGGTGTAAGGGGGTCATTAATGATTTTGTAAGGCTCATTATTGAGGGTGTTGACTTTGGGTCAAGGGGAGAGGGTTAGGCTAAGAGGGTTAGGAATCACCCCTTAAGATGGGTTGGGGAGTGATTAGGGATGAGAGGATAGGTTTAGAAGTTTATAGATAGGTTTTGGGATTTTGGGATATTAAATAAATATTTAATTTATTTAAATGGGTTTTTGGTTGAGCACTTTATTTATTAAATTGATTTAATAAATAGGAGGGATTAATATTTAAATTTGATTTAAATATTTTTGTGAGTGATTCTTTAATTAAAATAGAGGAAGATAATAACAATAATAATTAATTAATTAATTAATTAATTATGATGTCATCAAGACTTTTATTAATTAAAACATTTTTAATTAATAAGTGGATTTTTAGGTGTCTACATTTTGCTCCTCTTTGATGTAGTGCCACAAGTGGCATTGCGTCAAAGATAAGAAAATAAGATGCCCTAGAGGAAAGGAGATGTTGTGATGAGATCAGCGACGATAGGAGGTTGTGCTCCCTCAAGAAAATAACACAAAGAGGAGCTTTGTGGAAGTTTCTTGAAAAAGACACAAAGAGGAAGGGAAAGGATAAGGGTGAGAAGGGGGATAAATAGGAAATGTTCCAAGAGAAAAGATGCATGAATGCAATATGATGCTAAATGATGTAGGATGATTGTTAAATGCATGCTAACACAACCTGGGGATTTCATTATGTTTGATATTTTGGAGAGCACAACCTAGTTTGATATAGAAATGCTAGAGACTTGCCAAGGTTACTAGGAACTCAAGGCCTTGTCACCAGCATTGTATAGGACTGACACAAAAACAAGTATGCAAAGGGTTGTCTCAGCATCACACATGAAACTTGAAGGAGGCATGGTGGAAACAATGTTGAGGAAACCACAAACACATTCAACTTATGTGCAAGCAAAAAGATGATAAAAAATAAATGTCTTAGAGTGTCCTCATTCATAGTGCACCATGATATAAAGGATCATGGTGACTTTGAGGAGAGGAACAACAAGAAGCTTTTGAAAAGATAAACAAGATCCAAAGGACAAAATCCAAGACCAGAGTGATAACTCCAAAAGACATCCTTTGCCAAGGAGAGAGATTGATGGATTGATGGGGGGGAGATTAGGTTGGACGTGAGAAAGGATATATCTCGCACATACTCATTTGATTGATGATGGGAGATTAGGTTAGACATGAGGAAGGATACATCCTGCAAGGACCCATTTGATTAGGGGAATGGTGTGTTGTTTTTTGAAAATGATGAATCAAGGATAATCATGTGATCAAGGATAGTCGACAAAAGATGTTTTTGAAGTACCATGCTTGGTGACACAATTCAAATTGATCAAAGTGTTGCAAGATAGAAGAGGATATGTACATCGAGACACTGTGATATAGTACAAAAGGGGGGCCCAAAAAATAAACAAAAGATCCAAAGGAACAAATGAAATAAAAAGTATCTCACACACCTTTTTCCATAGGGAGGATTGATGGATGATGATTCATTTGATGAGGATTGATTTGATTGGTTTGATATCAGGAAGGATACATTGTGTGAAGATTGATGATGGATTGTTCAACAAGGATTCCTATGACAAGAGATAGGTAAGACACTCAAACCTCAAAGGGACCAAGGGATGATTGTTGAAGCACTTGGGTGGATAGGGACAAAGATTATGATGACACAAGTGCTAACTGACGTATAAGGTGAGACCTAAAGACACATATGTACAAATGGGCTTAGGTGGAGACACGACTGATGTTAGGGTACAAGACTTAGGATGGGATGGACAAGGGATTGGGGATGAAGTTGATGCTGAAAAGATATGCAAGATGATGCCCCATTTGGGTTGGAAAGCCAAGATGGACTGATGGTGGATAGGGTGATGATGGATGATTTGTCCTGAAAAGACACAAGGATTGGGAAGGATGCATCCCAATGATGATGATTGGATTGAGATTCAAGGCTTGCAATGAGACTAAGGATGTGATTGGCTGGGTTGATTGATGTTGGATTTTGGATAGCTAGAGGATACATATAGGATTTGCATATGATGGTAGATTTCTATGAATATTAGGATATAGATGGATGAAATTGGATTTCATAGGGGTATCTTGTAGCTAGCTACCAATGACAAGGAAAGTACTAGGTGATGGAGAGATGGAGGAAATGCTGAGGGATGTGGCAGGAGGAAATTATTAGGGATGCAAAGATGGAAGGATGAGGAGATAAGGATTGACATATAGAAGGATTTGGATGGAGGAAGATGAGGATCATAAGATGAAAGGATTTGGATGGAGGAAGATAAGGATCAGGAGATGAAAGGATTTGGATGGAGGAAGATAAGGATTGGGAGATGAAAGGATCAGGGATAAAGATGGGAAGATATGAAACATGGATGGGGAGATGAAAAGATGGATGTGATAAAGTCTCCAAGGAATATGTCACCAAGGAATAAGATGCCCCTTCTTAGGATAGTTCACGCATGGAGAGGCATTAGGAAGGGTTATAGTAGGATGGAAGATAAGATGACAAGAGGATGAGGAAGGTAGATGGGAGATAAGATAATAGGTGGATGAGGAAAGTGGATGGAAGGAAGTGGATGGAAGATAATATGATAGGAAGATGAAGGATAAGTGGATGAAAGATGGATTATGCAGGAGGAAGGATGAAAGAGGGATTATGTGGGAGGAAGGATATGCAAATAAAGGATAGGTGGATGAAGATTTGATATGGGAAAATGGATGCAAAAATGTTCCCAAAAGAATGTATACCTAGTGGTCTCTATTTTCTATCAAGATCCAAAGGAGGATGAAGGAGGTGAAGTGGATAAGGTATGATAGATATGAGAGGAAAATGGGATGGAGGAGGTGTTAGATATGATGTGCTAGAAGGAAATTTATCCCAGTTGCATAGAGGAACTTATTGGAGGGATTATGCATGATGCTTATTTTCTAGGTTTTCATCATGTTACTTGTCCAAGATGCTTGATTGCCAAGTTTTCACCATTGGATGAATGTTTTTCTTTTCTTTTTATTTTTTGATATATTTTTCTTATTTTTCTTATTTTTTTGACTTTTTTTGACTGGACATTGGTACAACCTTATTAGGATGGGTGGATTATTGAATGGAATGGATGAGATGGTTGTGATGGGGGATATTCATGAGGTGAGGGTTATGGTGGTAGAAAGTGTTTAGGTAGAATGATAGAAAGTGAGTATGATAGGGGGATGTTGTCAGGACCAACATTGGCACATGTTGTGAGGTGGGTGGATGGAGTGGATGGGATATGGATGGTACATGTCGATATGATGGAGGGGTGATGATAGGATATTTTGGGACATAAGGACCCAAAATAGATTTAGGAGATGGAGAAGGGGAATGAGTGGCTAGTGGATTTGCAACTTTGTATGCCTTTGTGGATGTTTATTTTAGATGCATTGCATCTTTTTTCTTTGGGATCCACATAGTTTTTGTTTTTTCTTTGATGGGCCTTTGTGGCCTTTGGGATGTAGTGGATTTTTTTATTGGATTTTTCTTTACTTGAGCATGTCTTTTAGAGTGGACATGAGAATCTTTTGATCTTTGTGGATAGTTACCTTTATGCATTTTTGAGTTGGCATCCAAATTGCGATGGGTAGAGCTAGAGGGATTATGAGAAGTTGTATGAGATGGAGAAGATATGGATGGAGATATGGAGGGAGATTGGTGGATAAGAGATGTGGGGATGTGCCTTTGTTGATCTTGTCTGGGAATGTATGGAATGTGATTTTTATGGTGGGTCTTAGGGAGATGGGATTGGTGGATGAATAATTGAGTAGGATAAGATGAGGGATGATATTTAGGGATGTAAGGACCCAAAATGGATTTGGTATGTGGAGGATATGTGATGGTAGATTTTGGCATGTAGGGACCCAAAATGGATTTAGAGGATAAAGGAGGAATTTGATAGGTTGTCTTGTGTTGTAATGATGGAGGAGGAGGAATGACATTGTATTCTTTGTAGGGATGATGGGAAGATGCAATGGTGTTTTTGGAAGGATGCTTGAATTTGGCTTTAGTTGTACCAACATTTCTAGAGGAAGTGTCTTTGGATGTGTGACCAATACCATGTGATTGTGGATGTTTTTTTATCCTGTATGGGCTCCATATTTCCTTTTTCATGCGAACCTAAGCCTTTACCTTGATAATTCCATTTCTTGAGCATTTTATCCAAGAAAGGATACTTTTTACTTGGGGAATAAGATAAACATCCAATCTTAGGTCACATGGTGGAAGATATGAAACTTATTTCTTCTGCTTCGAGTGGGCCACAATAGAGTGATGGTGGTGGGATAGGTGTTAGAGGATCATGAAGTGGAAGGGATGGGATGATGGGATATTGATTGGGATTGGGGGATGGTGATGGATAGGATGGAGGAGAGGATGGGAGCAATGGATCATGTAACAGAGGAAGTGGGATGGTGGGATCTTGATTTAGGTCAATGGGTACTTCAAGATACTCTTGGACAAGATATTGACTTGATTGGATCAATGTGGATGGAGTGATGAGGGGTGTATGAATAGACTCTTCAGATGGAGTGGATGGAAGGATTGAAGGTTCCATGATTATGATGGAGGGAAGAAGGGGGGAATTTTGAGGTTTATGTGATGTGCTTTGGATAATGCTAGGAGGAGAAGATGTAGATGGGATTTGGATGGAGTCAACAGATGGAAGGGACTCAATGATGCTAGGAGATGGAAGAGTATCAATAGGTAGGGTATATGGAATAATGGTAATAGGTGTGGGTGATGGAGGATGAATGAAAGATGTAGGAGATGGATGAGAATCATCATTGGTGGCTTTGCATAAGGTAGTGAGATAACATGAATCATCATCTTTAGGAGAGGGATTTTTCATTGGTTTCCTTGTGAAACTCCTTGGAGACTTCAGTGATGGAGGTTGAGGTGAAGGATTAGAATGTGTAGATGGTGGGAAGCTAAGAAAATTCACACACGAAGGTGGGATGATGGATTGCAAACTTGTTTGAGGGGATGACTATGTAGAAGCAGAGGTGGTGGATGGCATGACCAGATAGTTCACATAAGTAGGCATGGAGGTGACTTGTGAACTTGATTGACTAATTGATGGGGTAGGGGTGATGGATTGAGGTATGGAATAGGAAGTGGATTGAGGGATGCCTATTTCTTGTGGAAGGGGATTTATGGTAACATAGGTTGGAATGGAAGATGGTGGATTGAGATAGGATGGGGTATTATGGTGATGGATTGGAAGACTAGGATGATGGATTTTAAAATGGGTTGGAGGATAAGGAGATGGATGGTTTGGATCAGGGATGTAGGTTGTAGGTTCATTGTAGAAAGGCAGTGTTTGGGATATGACTATGGGAGAAGATGGGGGTAGGCATGATGTATGTGGGGGATATGTGGGTACAATATAGGAAGAAGGTATGGATAATGAATTTCCCTTTTCAAAGGTATGATAAGGAGTACTAGTGGGTATGTACAAAGAAATGATGGGGTAGTTTGGAGGAATGATTGGATTCTAGGGGATGTTTGGAGAAAACTTGCTAAGGTTTTTAATGTACCTATCATGATCAACAAGACTATCATCATCATTGGAATAGGATAGAGTGGAAGAAAAGGTGAAATGACCAAAATTATCATAATAGATTTGATACATGTTGACTTGAGGATGAGTTGGATGGGGATGAAGGATGGAGATGGAAGTGGAGATAAAGCTCAATTTAGGATGCACAAAAATCTCAAACTGGGATTTGTATTAAGCTCAGGATAGGAGGAAAGACTAACTCTAAAGAAGATGGAAAAGAGGATGAGGGATGACCAAGATGACTCTTCTAGCCTAGGATATGGGGAGGAAAGGGGAACAATAGAGGAAGAAAAAGATGTGGGATGATAGGAAGACCATGATTATGAGACTAGGTTGACAAGATTCTGGAGGCTTGGATGAATTCTGGACTGGAGGATTGAACTAACATGGAAAAGGATTTGTGTGTAGAACTCTATGTTTGTATATGTTCAATAGATGTTTTCACTCATTTTGTAACTTCGAAGACACACACAAGAAATAATACCCTAAGGAATTTTGGCTTGACTAAAAAACCTTTTCTCATTGACTTAGGCACACATCCAAGAGCTAATCAAAATACAGCCACCACCAAGCACACAATGGCTCTAGTCACGATGTCATATTATCTGGTTCCAAGCCCTCAAGGTTTGCACGATATGATGAGTGTCTTGGGGAGATTACTCTTCTCCTTCCACAAAGATTAGAAAGACTTCAAGGGTAGATCATGCAACCTCTAATTAATAGGTGTTTGATAAGGTACGTGGCATCCTCCCAATCAGTTTGTATGCGTGTGACTCACTTAAGAGCCTAGTTGACCATGTCAAAATAGTAGGGATTCACCTACCTCAAGCTACCATAAAAATGCGTCACCCAAGATTAAGGGGATGTAGTGAGAGTTTTCTCAGTGCTTTATTTATATGTTGATCAAGCAAATACCGGTTTGAGGTCATTCTCCAAAGAGGAAGTGCTTTTCTCTCTAGACAGGCCTTGCTAGAGTTAAATGACCAATCCAACCCTTGATCTTTCTCCCAAATTCTGTGAAGGTATGGGGAAAGGGTATGGATTTCACTTGAATCACTTAGATTAAATGAGATTTTGCATGAAACTTAAAAAGCTCCTAAAATCACATCATAAAGGGTTCATTTCCAAATTTGATTTTAAGTGTTTCTTTATGCTATGACTCTCAAGCACACATGATTAGGATGCAAAGTTTATTTTCCTTTGAAAAATAGAAAGCTTTTGGAACTTTAGAAAAATTTCAAATGTTTTACCCTTTGTCATTCGATATTGGATTTCTGATTCTTTTTAGAGCCCAAGATGTAGTGTTTGACTAAGATTTCTTCCATTCACCTTATGTGCTCAAGATTGGAATGTTTTTAGAACTCAAATGAAATAGTTGATTTTGATATTGTTCATTCCATATAGTCATTCAAAATTTGGATTTTGCATTCACCTTAAGTCAAAAACAAGTTTGAGATTTGCTTAGATTTTATTTGTTCTTTCCTTTAGAAAGTCAAGATTAGGTTTGGGGTTCCTTTTAGAAAAAAAAGTATATGTGAAGATTACACTAAGAGACCTTTCAAGCTTTTGAGATTTTGTTTTACAACCTGAAGTAAATGTGTGATTTGATTGTTAATTCCATTTATGCATTCAAGATTTAGGTTTGGATTCATTTTTTTAGAAGCTCAAATGAAGTGTTTTGCAACTACCAAAAATTAAAGCTTTCTAGAAAATTAAAAAAAATATTATTATTTTTTAACAGTGCAGATGAAAATATGCGCAGATGACAAACTATGAAAAAAAACTCAAAAAAAACTTATACCTGATAGATGCTGCGACTTTCGAGGAGCACAGACAACAAAGTATAGTCATAGAAGCCAAACCACACATATGATAGTCATCAGGTGGGGACACCAATCTATTCAGATGAAAATTCCATGGAAGAGACTCCAATGCTTTATAGTTTTCTGAGAGGATGACAATTTAATGAAGTTTTATTAAAAAATTTATCAGAAACCCCTAGAAACATAGTAGAAATGTGTGGTGGGGGTCCCACCGAGCGTGCCAAAATGTGGATGATGTGAACCTAACCTATCCAGAGAATGCTAATACATTAAAACATTATTTCAAACAAAGAATACATGACATATAGTAAAATCAATTCACAAAACCACCTCAGATTGAGCCAAAATGGGAGCACCTAGGCACTCTTTGATTTGCTCATTTAAGAGGGATGGGAGTGTGCTCTCCAAGAACAATGAGAATATCCCCAATGTAGATGAGGGTATATCAATACCATATGCAAGCCATGGAGACCCCAAAAGTGGCACAAAATGTGGTATAGGGAACTAGTTTTGCCCCTAGGGTTCCAAGGGTGCAAATGATGAGAATGCAGATTCTAAGCTATAGATGAGATGCAAGATTCATTTTATCTTATGTATGGGTGTGATATGGATTTAAAATGATTATAAATTCTAAAAAGAAACTAGATTAATCCATTAAGATATGTTAATATGAGTTATAAATCTTGAAAGCATGAAAGAAATCTAACAATGCTAGTATATGCTATGAAATTCTAGATACAAATGAACATGATAAAAATGCTATGAAAATGAAAGAGTGGTTGCTTATTTTCTCTTGGAAGGAGGGATATTTATAGTATTTTGGCCAAGGCCTTGGGTTAGGATGGATGATTATGGTTTGAGGTAGGGTTAGAGGTATGGTCAAAGAGATAAGGATGGGCATTCATGGGTTGAATGGACCAAGGTTTTCTCACACATTTGTGAGAAACACTTTGGGAAGTGGGAAGGGAACAAGAGTGGAAGAAGGGGGATGGGTCTTCATTAAGAGGCTATAAGAGCCATTAATTAAGGTGTAAGGGGGTCATTAATGAGTTTGTAAGGCTCATTAATGAGGGTGTTGACTTTGGGTCAAGGGGAGAGGGTTAGGCTAAGAGGGTTAGGAATCACCCCTTAAGCTGGGTTAGGGAGTGATTAGGGATGAGAGGATAGGTTTAGAAGTTTCTAGATGGGTTTTGGGATATTAAATAAATATTTTATTTATTTAAATGGTATTTTGGTTGAGCGCTTTATTTATTAAATTGATTTAATAAATAGGAGGGATTAATATTTAAATTTGATTTAAATATTTTTGGGAGTGATTCTTTAATTAAATAGATTTAATTAAAATAGAGGAGGATAATAACAGTAATAATTAATTAATTAATTAAATAATTATGATGTCATCAGGAATTTTATTAATTAAAATATTTTTAATTAATAAGTGGATTTTTAGGTGTTTATAATTACATTGTATTGCTTCTGCATTAATGTACTTGTTGATTGTAAACTCTTAAGAAAAAAATTATTTTGTAAACTTGATAGCATGTTTTAGGTTGATTTCTCTTGGGTTCCCTAGCAGACCATTACAGAAACACAATACCTAGCATCACCTATGCAACATTTTCTCAACATATTCTTAATTGTCTTGATGTGCTTGGATTCCTATATGATCTAATATGTTGTGTTCCTTAATGTGTTTCCCTATTATGACCTTGATTTTGTCCCAAACAAATCTATTGTACGTTCTAATAAATATTTTGAGATGTTATTTTTCATTATTATTGCATCTTATGTTTACATGATTCATAACAGAGATTTTCCTATAGTGCAATATCTAGTATAACTTGTGCAACTTTTCCTTAGCATACTCTTGATTATCTTTTTATCCTGTTATTCCTACATGACCTTATATGTCGTGTTCCATAATGGCTTATATCCTTATAACCTAGATTTTATCCCCAACTAAATATGTTGTGCATTTTGACAAATATTGTGAGATGCAAGTCTCTCATTAGTGTTACAGTTCTTGTTCGTTTACATTGTGGGTGAGTTTTTAGTGTTGGCCTTGAAATATCTTGAAAGAAGAACAAGAAAATGGAAGTATAAATGATGTCTAATCTAATAAGTGAAAATAGAAGAATAGAAAATTCTTTATCGTTCTATGGTCCATGACATCCTTAAAATATAGATGGAACTATTAAAAATCTTTTAGGGAGTAACTTGATTTGTAATAAAATATAATTTACTGAGATGTTTTTCTTGGATTATTATATGTTTTTAATAAATTATGTAAATCTTCAATTATGATTTCACATCAAAGACCTATCAACTTATCCATTGCACCTTCTTTCGGTGCAAATGCTAGTTTATTTAATTGTTTGAAATTAATGTATGTGAGACAAAAATATGTATTTACCCTAGAAAACACATCTCAAATTTTATATCATATTGAAAAACAATTCCAAAGTTTAGAGTTCTTTTAAAGTAGAAGTCATTGTTAGAATATGAAAATATGAATAATCTACAAATGGATAGAAATAAAATTGTAAATGTAAATGATATAATATCAAAATAACAACATAGAACTGCAAATGTTAAAGAAACAAAATAGCATTAAGAGAATGAAAGAGAAAAATATAAAGATTGAAATTATATGCAATATAATGGAAAAAAATAGAAAAGAATAAGAAGACTAGATAAGAGTCAATACATATAACAAATAAGAGAGGGGAGAGGTGACAAATACAACCAATGGGAAGAAGACACAACACTAGCCTAAAAAGGCAAGTGTAACTTTCATGGAAGATGTCAACACCTTGCACCCATGCACATTACTATTCACTTTACTAATCCTATACAAGCTTAATTAAAAGTGTAAGAAAAACATAGGAATAAGAAAATAAATAACCAACTCAAAAATAAAAAACATACATAAACACTCACAACCATACTTTTTATCGACTTTGCTAACATTCTAATTAAAATTAATGTGTGTATAATGTGTTGGTAAACAATTATAGATTTTTAAATTTTTTTAGGAGAACTTACAACCATATGTGTTATAAGCCTTGCTAATATCTTAATTAAATTTAATGTGTATAAAATTATGGTTATAATTTCTCTTTCAAAGAAACTTTAAACTTTGAAATCATTTTCCAATATATTGTAAATTTTGAGATGTTTGAAAAAATGGCTTAAGGTGCAAAGGATTTTTGATGGATCAGGATTGGGCCTATACTTAGGAATTTTGTAACTATAGTTCCTACTAGAATATGTGGTGTCATTTGGGCCATCTTTTCCCTAGATAAATTCTAGAGTTGTTTCCATTTATTATTTTGTTTAAATTTTGGAATGGTGTGACTACTACAAATAGTAGTTGACAAGGGTTGGTTGTGGTTAAGCTTTTTTGTTTTGTATGGGTGTTTCTTGTGAGTTTAAAATATCCATGGTTATGATTATCTCCAAAGGGTGTGAGTGGTTCTAGGTTGATGAAGTATCCAATGAATCTCATAACAAGGTAATCCCTTGTCAAATAATGACAAGTGAGTCACCTACCTAAAATATCACCCTCCTTTTTAATTCTACGCGTTTGTTGTATTTTATGGTAATTTGATTTAGTTGTTGGTACATGTGTTCATGCAATTATCGAAGTCTTGTTTGTGTGCATAGGTATATATATATATATATATATATATATATATATATATATATATATATATATATATATATATATATATATATATATATATATATATATATATATATATATATATATTTGTTATCTCTATTGAGCTTTTAAGGTTGTCATTAGTACCTAAGGTCTGTAAAGATATCGGTCAGTCACTTACATCGAGCTAATCAATAACATAAAGTAGAATAGACTAGTTAGTAAAGCCTATATACCGAGCAGTAGATAGTTTACCGAACACCAGCAGACACCGACACCGACACCGATAGACAGTAAACACCGAGCATCACAGTATACACCGATCAGTTTACACAGTGTTTACCGAGGATCATAGGAAATGGCATAATAATCAAGAATGGCACATTCCTCTATGCAAACGGTTACAACAATTTGTAAAATGTTTTACCAAGATCGAGGAATATTTAATGTAATGTCTTTTGTAATAGATGATCTAGGTTATTATTATACACCATAGATCTTAGGGTTATGACTATTGTGTAACCTAATTTTGTTGAAGTGGAAAAAAATAGAACACTATATATTTGTGTGTTCACATGATTTTTGTAGTGAGCTAATATATGAATCACGGAGCACTTGAAGCAATTGGCTATCTTCAAGTCTATCAGTTAACAGAACATAACCGAGTATAGAGGAATTCAGAATGAATAGAATCAGCAGAGGCTACCGAGTAGTTCAGAGCAGAGATTCATCACAAGTAAAGAGATATTTCATCAGAGCTTATAGATCTGTATCAGACAATTAAGTTTTCAAATAGCAGATAATTACCTATTGCTTTCTGACAATTGTAATAGAGTTTTTGGATAAAATCTCTTAATAGAGTAGACTTAACAGTCTTATGTAAATCTCTTAACCAAGTGCACACTTCATTAGTGTTGTTAAAATCCTATAAATAAGTAGATCTAGCTGATCTAACATGTTACTCCTAACAGGGTGAGATCACCATAAGTAATCAAAACTTGTAGCCCTAACAGGCAAACCTTTTCTATCTGCAGTAGTGAAAAATTTGTGGGTGTCATCCCCACCGCAGTTTTTACCTTCTAACAAGGGTTTTTGCATTACCAAAATACTTGTGTCATATGATTGTGATATTGATTTCATGTTATTTACTTACTTAAGTTAAATGGATGATTGATTTATGCAATTAGATTCAAGTTATTTTGGTCGGTTATCACTATTTACAATTATAAATTTGAAAGGTTTACAAGTGAAGTTTTTGAAGACATTGATTCACCCCTCCCCTCTTAGTACCTATCTCTCCTAATTCCAACAATTGGTATCAGAGCTTAGTTCTCTTATTGAATAGTTTAACCACTGAAGGGTAAAGATCTAAGTCATGGAGAGATACAAGCTTGACAAGACTGTTGAGAATCAGAAGATACAAATGCAAATGTTTGTGGAACAGTATAAGCAAGCCAAGGAAGGACTGAAGAAATTACTGGATGAAAGGAAGAACCTAGCTATACTACAGAATGAGATCGGTTACCATGAAGAACCTGGTGATGACATATTCGAGCATATTGGATCTAGTTCTGGAAGCATCTCTGATGGATCTGAAAGCATAATCACTGATCTATCTGAAAAGAATCAATATTTAACTAATCAAGTGAAAGCACTACAAATCGGTCAAGAATCTTAGATGTGAGAATGGTAGAAACAATGAACAGAGAAAAACAAGCCGAGCAAGAAAGAAACCTGGCAATCGATGACCGAAGACAGGTGAGTGAACAACTTCAAACTAAAGAGAGTGAGATACAAAGACTCACTAATCAACATTTCCAAGTAACTAATCAAGTGATGACTATGAATCAAGAGGTAAACTGAGTGAATGCAAAATTGTCAAGAAAACTAGAAGATGTTGCAAGACTCAAAGAAGAGAATGAGAAGCTGAGAAATGAAGTGAAAAATCAACAACAACAAAATGAAATGAAGAAACTTGTTGAGGACAGCTCCAAGAAGATTGATGAATTTTTAACTAATCAGAGAAAATTTGGAAGTAAAGTTGGTATAGGCTACACCAGTGAAGGAGAATCATCACAACAAGATGAACAAATCAACATCAGTCAAAATAAAAAACCTAAAGTGTTGGCATGTTATCATTGTGGCAAACTAGGACATACATATAATGTGTGTAGAAGCAAAGCACAAGGTAAACCTCCTGTCACTCCTAAGTTTAAAGGATATTGTTATTACTGTGGTAAGTTTGGACATCCTGCTTATGAGTGTAGAGCTAAGAAAAATGATCTTGCTAATAATACCACTATGGAGAAAATATGCTATACTTGTAACAAGCATGGACACACTGCACAAGACTGTAAGGTGAAAATGAAGCAAGTCTGGACACCTAAGGAGAAACCACAACGCAGGCCATATCAACTAAAGAGACAAGGTAAATCTTATGTTTGGGATTATAATACATGGACTAACTATGTTGTATGAAGTAGATATGGACACATTTCAACAAACTATTATAGAAAGAGTCGGATTGGTCAATCAAGAAGCTGGAAAAACACTGGGATGGCTTGTATGCACTGTCATAAGATTGATCATTTAAGAAAGAACTGCAAAGACCGAGCACCATATGAAAATCATATATTTGAAAGTGGATATAACATTGTAGATATCATGAAGTTAAGGAACACTATGTGGAAGAAGGCATCTAATGAGAATGCTGAGTCAAGTAATGTTGTCGGTGAAACCTCATCCACTGGATTGGGTGACATCGGTACCTCCACTTAAAGTGAAATAGGTATGTATGGGATTGACATTTCAAAAGATCACATTTTACATACAATTCCTTATGCATAATGTTCTTATACCAAATCAACATGAATAAAGATGCACTATGGTTTAGTTGTCATGAGTTAACAATGTTATATAGTCGGTAAAAGAGAGACCGAGAGTTGGTCATCCGTCGGTAATCACTATCTAAGGTTAACCAAGCACATGTATAAACTGATGAAGAAATTCTATGTTAACCGAGTAGATGAAAATTTTAGTTGTCACCGAGCTGACAGCTATTTCATACCGAAAGTTATATCAAGCATTTATTACATAAAAGTTTGAGCGGGAACATCCAAAAGTCTATAAATACACGGGAACAGATTTCATTTTTACAATGCAATTTTGAAGAGTGGAGAATTCAAAGAGTTGAGTTTGAGCTAAAAGACTTTCAGAAGGATTCAAAGCTATGTTAGATCAAATCGACATCACTCTTCATGATACCGAGTAAGTTCATCTGCGATCAAACACTTTTTATCCTGCTGCTTTCCGAAACCCTAGAATCAATTTATGGCACCTACCTCATCTGCAAGAAAAACTCAAAGTGTTGAGGAGGAAGTTAATCTAATTATAAGGGAAAATTTTGATGAACCAAAGTTTAAGCCACATCCCAAGGTCACAGCACAAATAGATACAATGGGCACTTTTTCGAGCATACCAAAAAGGGTTTTACTGACAGAAGACGTAAGGTCTTATATTCACTGCAAAATTAGAGAAGTTAGAGATTTTGAAACTATTGCATCATATCAACAACTTTGTGGCCCTAGTGGAAAGATGAAATTAGATTACAAGAAGATTGAGGAATTAGGGTTATCATGTTTTATACACTTTCCGCAATCATTTAAATCAGATTAGATTAGAATCATTTTGAGCAGGTATCACGATGACAAATTTTGGCTGGATAAACTGATTGAGGTCAACAAGAAAATGATAAGTAGGGTTACTGGGCTCCCTAAAATTGACAAAGCTAAGGCTTTTCATAGTTCATCATGACCAAATGTTGATAAATATACTGGAACACAATGGGATGGTCAGGCATTGAAGATTTCAACAATCAAGGACCCATCAATCAAATTTGCAGCACATGTGATCGGGTACAAGTTATTTCAATTGAGAAAACTCAACAACATACCCTGCAGTGCAGTAGACATGGCACACAAAATTATAGTAAAAGGTCACCAGGTTGATCTTGCTGAGGTACTATTTCATCAAATTCAAGAGAATATGAAAACCATAAGGAAAAATAAATATAACACATGTAAGTTCGGATCTCTACTTGCATGCACATTTTTCTATCTACAAAAGTATGTACCTGGCATTGGTAAAGTAAATTGGATACTGGATGTACTGATAACAAAACAGATTAGTGAAATAATGAATAATTTAGGAGACAAGTTGAATGTAGAGTTTAATGCATACTTCAAAGAGTTTTAGTCTAAAATGCATAAGAGAAGTAGAATTCTAAGGGAATTAATTTAGAAATTTGAGAATGACATATGTTTTGTAGTCAACACCGATTATACCTTGATAAAAGCAGTTGAACCTAGGATAAAATGGTTGGCACCAATGGGATATGAAATAAACCATGATTTCACACTGAAATCTATTAATGCACTGCTTGCATTACCCAAAGATCCCATTGACACTAGGTTCAGAGTATATGAAGAGGCAAAATATAGAATTTCAACAAATATTGAGATTGGTAAAATTTCTAGAAAGGTAAAGAAAATGAAGAAAAATCTCATTGCTAAATATGGAGATGGGTCTGAAACATTTGAAGGGACACTAGTTGAATAGGCAACCGAAGGTCAGTTATAGTTAGCTAACAAACCATATGATAGTGAGGAGACCGAGTTCGACAAAGAAGAAGATCCTACACCAGTTCCTCCACCTGAAATTCCTACAAAGAAGTATTCACCTGTAAATGAAGGTATGAAGACATGATCATCAACTACAACACCACTTACTGATAAGGAAGAAGTAGAGAAATTAACAAAGAAGAGAGCAGCTACATTGACAAAGAAATACATTAAGAGAAAGAACAAGGTTGTAGCTGAGGCACCAAAGAAATGTAGAAAATTCATAAGAAATAAGGAAGATCTAGAGGATATAGAGACAAAAGATGATGTCAATCAATTCAAACTGGTAAGTAACAAGGCCAAAACAATAGATGAAATCATTGAAGACATAATTGAACATGGAGATCTCATTGATCCCTCACTAGACAGATTTGACAAAATGTCAAAAGAAGATCAAACCAAAATTGAAGAGGCTATCATCCAAATGATGATAAAATTCAAGAAAGTTCCAATGGAATTTGTCTATGCATTACTAAAGAAATTGGATGATACAATTATTGAAAAATGGGCTATTACACTAGACATCGAGAAGAGAAAGAGAGAATGCTCTCTAGTTCAGGCAGCCACACATTTAAGCTTTGGATAAGTTAGTGAATACTTGACCAAATACCAAGCAAACTTTATGATCAATAATAAAGCCTTAATGATCATGGATGACAATGTAGCAGATATGGATATCACAACATATTCTATATGGACATCAATTTTGAAGGCCGAAGAAAAAGCTGAGCAAGAAGCATTCTTGAACTTGTCTAAGAAGAGACACAATTCCAAAGATAAGGGTATTTGCATTGATGAGGGAACTACAAAGAAATCAAAGAATATCAGTATATCATTTACCGAGGCAATTGATATCACCAAGGACAAGGAAGAAATAATTATTTCACAAGATGCACTGGATAAAGTTGAAATTCAATTAGAGAAGAAAATCGATGATGATGTACTCATTGAAGACATCACAAATGGTGATCCTGATGATCAAGATGATGAAGATGTAAATATTTCACCAAATAAAGATGAAGCACTAGACACTGAATGTCTATTTACATCACTACTAGGTGAACTTCCTGTACTTGCCGAAGTGGCTAAAATTCTTTCCCAAGTACAACCTGACAGCTTAGATCCCAAGCAAAACAAAGACACCACAAGAGATCAAAACACAGAGAAACTTGCAGAAATAGATGAGCCTACACATACAGAGGCACCTTCCATAGAAGAAGAAAAGGAAACAAAGGAACCAAAGGCAACAGAGGTGATCCTACTTGACACCACAACTGAGACTCCTACTATATCAACTGAGACTACAACTACCGAGGAGTAGAAGAAGGAATAACAAGTGTTAACCGGGAAGGATACTCCAAAGATTGGAGATAAATCTATTGCTATTATTAAGAATAAATCACCTCTAGCACAGAAGAAGAAGAAGAAAGGAAAAGGGTCGGTCACCCTAGATGAAGTGATCATTATCCTTGATTGTGACCCGAGGACCCTAAGCCTCGAAGACTTGAGTAAATTGGGGAATTATGTACAAGGAAGGCAGCGCAAGAGAAGTTGAAGCAAGAACACAAACAAAAAGAAGTGTTAACCGATGTGCGGGATATCCTCCAACAGGTAGTACCTGAGATAAATATTGATGAGGATACACCTATCATAGATCAACTTGCTACACTTTCTGAGAAGATCAACGCCTCAGACACTGATATAGATAAATGAATTGAAGAAAGGGAAGAATCCAAAATACAACACAAATTAGCAAAGAAAATCAGCCTAGAAGTGGCATTATAGAATGTCAAATTATCTGAGGTCATTACTGAAATAAAATCCATCACCCAGACAATTTGTCAATATTTATTGAAGCTTTGTACTATAGACACCTTCACTATTGAAGTCAGTGAAAAGATCAAAGGATTGGAAGTAGAAATATTGTTGAGTACAAATGCAGCTATCACTGAGCCACGTGCTTTCTTAAATCACATTCACCGAGTTCAGGAACTCTGGTGGTTGATAGCATATTTGAAGAAACAAGAAGCGCACCTAATAGATCAGGTTACTGAGTTGCAAACCGAACTCATTCCATACCTAAATTTTCTTGAAGCACATATTGTCAAAGCTGAGCTATTAGTTGCAACACTAGAAATTTTGGTGTTAGATGACATCTTTGACATGCATGCACAAGTCAGTCTTGAGTACATCACTCTCACCAACTTGAAAGAGGAATGGGAAGACCTCTTGGAGTCAGTGAAGAAAACCCATCAGCCAATTTTTGACAAGTTGTGAGTATACTACTTAAATTTTGTATTTGGCATTACTATCAAAAAGGGGGAAAACAATGTATCAACTATTATGCCAAATATGTACATGGATGCTATGTATACCATATATTATCGAGAGCATGCACCGAGGGGGAGTACTTAGTACTTAGAAAATTTTTTTATGTGTATATGTATATGGCGGAGATATAAGTTATATAGAAAATTTTGTCTATATACATTCAAAGTTTTGATACTAATACCAAAGGGGGAGATTTTTATCTCTATTGAGATTTTAAGGTTGTCATTAGTACCTAAGGTCTGTAAAGATATCGGTCGGTCACTTACATTGAGCTAATCGGTAACATAAAGTAGAACAGACTAGTCGGTAAAGCCTATCTATCGAGCAGCAGATGGTTTACCGAACACCAGCAGACACTGACACTGAAAAATAGTAAACACCGAGCATCGTAGTATACACTAATCAATTTATACAGTGTTTACCGAGGATCACAGGAAATTATAGTAATCAGGAATGGCACATTCCTCTATGCAAATGGTTACAATAGTTTGTAAAACATTTTACCAAGATCGAGGAACATTTAATGAATGATATTCATTAAATATAATGTATATCTTTTGTAATAGATGATCTAGGTTATTATTATACATTGTAGATCTTAGGGTTATGACTATTGTGTAACCTAATTTTTTTGAAGCGACAAAAAATAGAACACTATATATTTGTGTGTTCACATCATTTTTGGAGTGAGCTGATATATGAATCATGGAGCACTTGAAGCAATTGGCTATCTTCAAGTCTATCAGTTAACAGAGCAGAACCAAGTACAGAGGAATTCAGATTGAGTAGAATTAGCAAAGGCTATCGAGCAGTTCAGAGTAGAGATTCATCACAAGTAAGGTGATATTTCATCAGAGCTTATAGATCTGTATTAGACAATTAAGTTTTCAAATAGCAGATAATTACCTATTGCTTTCTGACAATTGTAATATAGTTTTTGGATAAAATCTCTTAACAGAGTAGACTTAATAGTCCTATGTAAACCTCTTAACCAAGTGCACACTTCATTAGTGTTGTTAAAATCCTATAACTAGGTAGATCTAGCCGATCTAACATGTCACTCCTAACAGGGTGAGATCACCATAAGTAATCAAAACTTATAGCCCTAACAGGCAAACCTTTTCTATCTGCAGTAGTGAAGAAATTGTGGGTGTCATCCCACCGCAGTTTTTACCTTCTAACAAGGGTTTCTGTGTTACCAAAATACTTGTGTCATATTATTGTGATATTGATTTCATGTTATTTACTTACTTAAGTTAAATGGATGATTGATTCATGCAATTAGATTCAAGTTATTTTGGTCGGTTATCACTATTTACAATTATAAATCTGAAAGGTTTACAAGTGAAGTTTTTGAAGGCACTGATTCACACCCTCCCCTCTCAGTACCTATCTCTCCTAATTCCAACAATATATATATATATATATATAGATATAGATATAGATATAGATATAGATATAGATATAGATATAGATATAGATATAGATATAGATATAGATATATAGATATAGATATAGATATAGATATATATAGATATATATATCTATATATATATGTATATGTATATCTATATATATATATATATACATACTATATATATATATATATATATATATATATATATATACATACATATATATATATATATATATATATATATATATATATATATATATATATATATATATATATATATATATATCTATATATCTATATATATATGTATCTATATATATATATGTATCTATATATATATATATATATATATATATGTATATATATATATATATGTGTATATATAGATATATATATGTATATATGTATATGTATATGTATATGTATATGTATGTATGTGTGTAGGTGTGTATTCATGTGTGTGCATGTGTGTGCATGTGTGTATGTATGTATGTGCATGTGCACACACACACAAATGTGTACATGTGCATGTGTACACTCACATACATATATGCAATTGTCTAGTAATCTAGTTTGATTCTATATTAACGCAAACAACTCTTGGTAGATATCATTTGAATAATGATTTGATTATGACTAAGCATGGTGAACAACAACAGTGACTATAATTAGAAAAAAAATTATTTGTTAATTTGTATGCTATTAATTTCAAATAGCATAACTATGTAGTGTGTCAATTGAGTGCACAAAATGATATACATGCCCACCTCAAAAATATTTTGTAAGTGAAGAAAATGGAATACATGCTTGACAAATCAATACCTACAATTTATCTACCTATTTAATACAAATAATGGTATCCTTGCCTCCCAAAAATGTAACCAACACATTCCTTTCCACTTTTCTAACATTTAAAACCCTCATCCGAACTAGAACTATAAGTTTAATCTTGTATATGTATATGTATATGTATATGTATATGTATATGTATATGTACATGTATATGTATATATATATGTACATGTATATGTATATACACTTATTTGTGCATACACACACAAAAACAAACACACGTAGTTTCACTCCATATTAATATTGTAAACAACTCTTGGTAGTAGTCATTTGAAATGGAAAAATAATGATGTGGTGAATAGTAATTTGATGATGACTAATTATGGTGAACAATAATAGAGGGTATAATTGGAAGATTTTTTTATATTAAATATGCTATTAATTTTAAATAACACAACTAAGTAGAATATGTCAATTATGTAGACAAAATGATATTCATGCCTACCAAAAAATTATTTCAACTCGAAAAAAAAAATGAAATACATGCTTGACAATTCTATACCTACAACTTATAATCCTATTTAGTCCAACAATGACATATTTTCCTCCTGATGAGTCCAATAATTAGCGTCTTTTTAGGTTAGTTTTATTGTATTTTATCAAACTTTCCTAAAGAATCTTTGATACTTAAACATACTATGATGAACCTACTATGATAATTAAATGTATAATATAATGGTATATATTATAATCATAAATCTATGTCATGTAATAATTAATTTTAATTTTATGATGTTTTGAGATAATTCAGTATGTTTTTGTATCTTCCATATTTACTATCTAACTTTCAACCTCAACACATGAAAGGTGAGCTTCAGTTAATGGGAAAATACTACTATCATAATGGAGGATGTGGTCAAAGGCTACTATAATTGAACCTTTATTTAGCATGATGTTCATAATCTGCTACTTCTATGCATGGTTCAAGTAAAGATTTTATTATTGGCAATGACCATCTGACCAAAAGATAGATTTGTTCCTACACCACTACATGGTCCATAATGGGATTTTGAATTCCATTCAATGCTCCATATTTCTAGTTATGTTTAAGAATTTTTCTATTTTGGAATAAGTCAATTTCTTCTTTAAAGATGACATGTGTGAATAAAGATTTACAAGCTTTAGTTACTATTACTATGAGGATTTCCCTATAAATGTAGGATGATCTTATGAGTGATGGTTAGGATATCCTAATAGATTTTGTGATAGATTATAGTCAATTTTAGAGTCTATTTTCATATTATAATTTCAATTATAATGAATAGAAGTGGAATGGTGACCTTCAATTAAGCAAGGTGTTGAATTAATTTGAGATTACAACTCCTCAAGAAAGTGCTTCTTGAGTTGATGTAACTGTATGTTAGAATTATAGTAGTTAGTTGTTATTTTATTCATCTTTATATACAAATTAACTTAGTATAGTTCAATGGGGAACACCCCACAATGCAATGGTAAGTTGCGAGCCTCTCATTTGGGAGGTCTTGGGTTCAAGTCTTCTTGAGCCCCATGTTGATCTTGGCTTCGGCCTATTACCCATCAAAAAAAACCAAAAAAAACCTTAGTATAGTTCATTTCTATTAGTTATATCTTCGATACAATGCATGGTTAACATAGTGAATGTTAGTTTTGTTAAGATTTCTAAATTGAATTTCTATTGAGTAGTTAATTTTAGTTAGATTTCTA
Source organism: Chamaecyparis obtusa (assembly GCA_027943335.1). Taxonomy (NCBI): domain Eukaryota; kingdom Viridiplantae; phylum Streptophyta; class Pinopsida; order Cupressales; family Cupressaceae; genus Chamaecyparis; species Chamaecyparis obtusa. The sequence goes on along the minus strand of BSBK01001050.1, from coordinate 256,409 downwards.
TACAATCTATTCTATTCACACACAACCACATTGTATCATACATATCCAAAGCTATGTAAATATAATTAGTGTTAGATTACTTCCAATGTACTTGTCTTTGATTTTAGTTATATGCTTTCAATATATGCTAGATTGACTTTGTTGCACATATAGTGTAGGTGCCACCTAAGTAGATATGTCCCTGTTTGATAATTAAATGAGCCTATGTTAGGATGAAAAGTTACTAAATAGGGGATTATTTTCCTTTTTAGGAGAGTGTATTGAGTTATCTACACCAACTAATCATCCTTAATAGATATCAATAATTTTGGTATCATTGTCGAGGATAGTGCCAAGGCTTATAATTTATAGTATAGTTTTCTTTCTTATTGTTTTTTTTATTGCATACATGTTTTCCTTTCAAGCATTTAGATTTTAGTTAGCATAAATTTTAGTTAAACCCACTTTCCTAACAAGTGTAGGGAGAAAATTATATGCTTGAATACATATGACATGCAAAAAATGAGTGATGGGTTAGGAATATTTCTTCCAACTACTAAGACACAAGACATAGTTGTTATATATATTGACCAAGGAGATACATCTAATTTTATTGGAGACCCAGAGGTAGGAACCATGATGGCCGAGGAAGGGGACCCTTTCTGGTTCCTTGAGGATGAGGATCCTTTACAACATAATCATCACACAAAAAATATGGTTGATGGAAAGATTGAGAATCCCACAAATCTTGTTACCTTTGAGTTCCCAATATCAGACCAAGAGCAACCTATTGCTCTCAATAATATACCCTCATCTACTTTACCTAATTTTTAAGGCTCGGGCACAAAAAATCTTGATACTTTGTTGTTTGAGTTCAATGTTCTTTGTGAAATCTATGACTATACAACTGATGCACATAGGATAAAGATCTTCCCAACAACCTTGAAGGATGATTCTCTTAGATAGTTTATGGGGCTTGGTAGGAATGCTATTGGTAGTTGGGTAGAAATGAAAGAAATTTTTCTATAGAATTATTGAGACTTATATTGAGGTGGAGACTCAAGGAAATAAGCCATCTTCATAATGATCCAAAAGGAAGATGAACCATTGGAAGAATATATAGAGAGATTTCAATTTTCTCTTAAAAAATCTCCATAGAAAATACTTTTTTTGGAGTCCCTCAATCTTGTTTTCTTGAGAAGAGTAAATGATGACTGTATTGATGTATTAAATTTGATGGGAGGAGGAGAAATTATAGAGTCAAATTTTAAAGACATTCATAAGATAGCTCAAAACTACTCAAGGTCATGTTGGAAAAGAATAGAAGTAGCCTACTATTGCCTACTTCCAAACCTTCAAATGGAGTCTCTCACATGGAACTTAGCAATTTTCTCTCAAATATGATGGAAGATATCATAAGACACGTGACCACACAATTGGACATGTTTCATATTAAGAAGTGGAGGAGGTCAATGTTGCACTCAATGAATATTTCCCACATTATCAACAAAATAAATTATCTTGTAAATGCGAGAAGGTGGCTGCCACATCTGAGGATAATCCTTCATGACTAGAGTTCCATGTGGTAGAATATGACAATGGCCAAGTGTTCTATTTTTCTCAAAGTAAGCCATGGAAACAACAAAAAGGAACGCCTCTTTATTTTCTATCTTATTAAAATATATTATCTAGGATCAATCAAAATTTTGCAGTTTGCAATACTCAACCATGGGGACTATAAACCAGCCATGGTAGGGTAATGAAAATTCTAATTGGAAAACCCACCAAGGGGGGTGGTCTCAATCATCTCCTTACCATAAAATCAATTACAATTAGTGGAAAAGGGGCTCAAAATTCATGATCTCAACCATGGAGAGGGAATCAACAATGTCAAAAGCTAATACGCCATACCTACAACTACAACATAATTTAAACCAACCACCTTCTTTAATTCTAACATAATCTTACAACAAGATATTATGCCAAACCTGAATCCACCTATCACCTCATGACAAAGAGCTACAAAATTGCCTACTCAACCTGTACCCAATCCTAATAGTAAGTCTTTACATCAAGCTTATACTAATGATGTCACTCAATACCTAACTTACACAACTGAGATTAGTGATGTCTATCTCTATTCAAGAAAGACTCTTGCTGGTTCAAATTCTCCATAAATTATAGAAGTAACAACTGAAGAACTAGCCAATGACATCACTAACCCAATAAAACTACAACAAATTGTTGAACAAGAAAGCTTAACTAAAAACCCTCCATTCCTAGGTTGGCTCACTACTCAAAAGTATCATCTTGAACCAACATTTGATTAAATAGGTTAGCTAAAGGAAATATCTATCAAAATTCCTCTCATAAATGAAATCAAGGATGTCCCCATTTATACTAAGTCTATTAGGGAATTGTGTCTTAAGAAGCCAAGCAGGAAAAGGTGAAACCCAAAACTGTTCATGTCATAGGTTAGTTGGCTAATATCATGTTTGGCACACTAATTGCTCCTAAATATACTGACTATGGTGAATGTTCATATAAATAACACTATTATTAAAAATATCCTCATTGATTTAGGGGAAGCCATAAATATTAACACTAATGAAACAATGAATTTTCTCAAATTATCCAACATCAGGCCTACCCCTACCATGTTTCAACTAGTTGACTAGTCCATTGTCAAACTAGGAGTTATATAAGATTTGGTCATTACCATAGATTCATGGAAATTTCTTGTGGAATTAATCATATTACAAGCTAAGGCTACTTTGGGAGGATACCCTTTAATCCTTGGAAGACCTTGGTCAACCAAAAATGATGCCTTTATTGGTTTACATTATGATAACATGATAATCTCAAATGGGAATAGAACCAAAAATTTTGTCCTTTATGCCCCTTCTCAACCTCATATTTATGATGAATAGATAATTTGGCCTACATTAGAAGATGGTGAGAAATATTCTTTGTAAACCTTAATGATGATTGATAGAAGCCTCGTGAGTGACAGTCAAGATGAGGATGATCTCCTAGGCCATACCATTCAAAATTCATATGGATTAGATCTAGAAGAAGAAGAATTTCTCAATTTCTTGACTTGTCCATTGCATAAACTACTTTCCAATAATGATGTTTCTACAAAAACCATGACATATGATCTATTACCTATAGAATGCAATGTAAATGTCATTGTCTTGGATGTCGCCTCTATAATAAAAGCCTCTATTTGAGTAGAAGTAACTCTAGGAAAGACTTTGAATATTAGTACTAAATTGATTCAAACCTAACACGAGGCATTATTAATAATATTAGAATAACATACCATTTATTTTTCTTGGGATTATAGTGATGTGAAGGGGACTGATCCAAGTTTGTGTATGTATATAATCTCTACAAATGAAGGATGTCAATTGGTGATACAACCTCAAAGAAGAATGAACCCAGACTTAAGAGATATTGTGAAAATAGAATTATATAAGCCATTGGATGTTGGATTCATTTATCCTATTTTAGATAGTGAATGGGTCTCACCTTTGGTCATAGTTCCAAAGAAAAGAGGAAAATGGTGAGTTTTTGTTAATTATAGAGAACTGGATGTAGCCACCAAGAAATATCACTTTCCACTACTATTTATTGATCAATTCCTATATTCACTCTCTATTAAAAGGTACTCTTTTTCTAGATGGGTTTAGAGGTTATAATGGATTAAAATAGCTCCTGAAGATCAGGATAAAACAACCTTTACTTTCCCATGGGGTGCTTATGCATATTCAGTATCATCATTTGGTTTATTTGATGCACCAACCACATTTCAAATGGTTGTTCTTAGTATTATTTCTAGATATTCACATGAAAAAATGGATATTTATATAGACAAGTTTACAACTTATGGTGATTCTTTTGAAGTGACATTAAACAACTTGGAGAAGTTATTATAGAGCTGCCAAGAACAAATGTCTCCCTTAGTCATGAGAAATGTTTTAAGATGGTGGAGGAGGGTGTTATTCTTGAATATTTCATAATAAAACTAGGCATAAAGTTTGACCCTACCAAGATACAAAATATTCAAGAGTTACCAATACCACAGAAACAACAAGATGTTAGAATATTCCTTGGTCATTTAGTATACTATTGGAATTTTATCAAGGATTTCAATAAGATAGAAAAAACTTTGTATGCATTACTCACAAGGGATTCAAGGTTTGAATGGACTAAAAATTACTTGCAATCATTTGAATCCCTCAAAAAATATCTCACACAAGCACCAATTCTTAGAGGACCTAATTGGAAGCTACTATTCCACATACACACAAATGTATCTAATTTTGTTATAGGATTTGTTTTGGGTCAAAAAGAGGGAAATCTAAAAAAAATATCTACTACATAAGTAGTAATCTACAAGGACCTTAATTAAATTATATGGCCACAAATAAATTAATGTTTGTTGTTATCTACACAATAAACAAGTTTAGACACTAGATTTATGGTTACTCTATATTTTTTGGAGAGAGGTGAGAAGGTGTACAATGTGTAACCAAATAATTAGCTATGTTAGAATACCAAGGATCATAGGTAGTTAAAACAAATAAATAATTTTTATAGTGGACCTAATCATGTTATGCCAAGATGCCTAAGAGATGATGAGACATATGATATTATTTGAACATGCCATGATGAGTTGTGTTGTGATCAATTTGTATCCAAGAGGAAAACACTTAAAATTATCAACACAAGATATCATTGGCCTACTCTCCACAAGGATCCCATATAATATACAAGAAGATGTGACAAATGCCAAAGAACAAGCCATCCTATATGAATTGATGAAATTTCCCTACAACCATACTTGGTAGTTGTACCATTTGATAAATGGGTTGATTTTATTAGACCCATTAAACCCATATCTAATTGTAAATATTATATTCTAGCATGTACTAATTATCTTACCAAATGGGTTCAAGTGAAGGCTCTAATACGTGCTAGGAATCATTACAAGGTTGTATAATTTTAATACGAGGAGATATTTTCTAGGTATGGTGTATCAAGGGAAATCTTCACTAAACAAGGCCCACAATTTGCATCTAATATTATTGCACAATTGGTCTAAGAGTATCAAATAAGTAATAAAAAATGTACGACCTATCACCCATAATCTAATGACTAAGTGAAAGTCACAAATAGAGAGCTTGATAACATTCTCACTAAGATAGTGCAAATTCATAGGCAAGATTTGGTTTCTCATTTACCTAAAGAAGTATGATCATATAGAGCAACATGGAAAAAAATCACAATCTTCACCCCTTATGAATTTGTTTATAGTAAAAATTATGTCCTTCCCACTGAATTTAAATACAAGACTTTTTGAACAATACTTGATCTAGAAATGGATCTTACTCAAGCCCAATGGGAACACCTGCAACAATACAATGTCCTTGATGAAATATTCATGAAAGTTGTTGAACATACATAACTTGTACAAAAATAAAGGAAAATAAAACATGATAAGTATATCAAAGCTAAATAATTCCATGAGAAGGATCGGGTGTTGTTGTATATATGATTCTCAATATCAAGATCACAAAGGAAAGTTGTAAACGTGATGGATAGGGACTTATTAGATTGAAAATTTTTATTCAAATGGAGAAGTCATTCTTACACACTTGATCCTATTTAATTTACCTTAATGATCAAAGGCCATATTCTTGGGTTGTATAAAAATCCCCACAACAAGGAGGAATTTATTCAATAGTTGCAAAATTAGTTTTCAACATCATCTTTAGACATAACCACTTCACCTCCATCCATTGATCCCTCCATTAATCCCTACATTGATCCCCCCATTTATCTCTATAGTTATTCCCCCACTGATCCATCCACTACCCTTCCATCCACTTCACATTCTAATCCTTCATCTTCTTCACATATTTCATCCCTCCAAGATGACTCATGATCTCTCCCACCTATTGTTCATGAACCATTTAGATCACCCACACTGGTTGAAGACCCCTAAATAACATCCCTCCTTCACATGCACACACTACACGTTAAACATTCACAAATTTTGGTATTCTTTTCAATTGTTTTCAATAATAAAACATGGACACACATCAATACAAAAATGGGACCTTTCATATGTCGCTCATGGGACCCGACTTTAGAATTTTGAGTAGAGTAAACTTTCATGCAACATCTTCAATTCAATTATAGCATGCAATCATTCCCTTCCCATTATTTTTTAAAATTCATCATCATTTCCATCTTCCCAATTGTCATATCAATCATTCTTATGTCTTTTCATTCCATCTTTTTGACACATCTACACATCAGATACTATACCTTTTATGATGCAAGGTATATTACCTTCATTTAATTTAATTATTATTGATTAGTGCAATCACATAGAAATATTATTATTATATAATTGTATTATTTTTTAGTCCTTTCAACTTGCTTATTTTTATGTATGTCCCTTCCTAGTCATCAATTGAGGAAAAATGAAAATTTAAGTTTGGGGGATGTGTCATGCCACTTATGTAAAGTACATATCCATTGTTTGCATAACCAGGCAAGTTGAAGATTTTGGGTTCAGGTTTAAATGAGGTAATTAACATGTCACTATGTCATACAATTTGATTTGATATTTTTCACATTCTTATTTGTAAGTTGTAGTATTAATTATGAAATATTATTAAGACTCATATGTGTGAATTTGAAGAACTAAATCACTTGTATCACATTTTTTCTTTCATGTTGTCTAAAATTCACAAGTCAATTATAGTAAAGAGTGTATATCTTTAAGGAGTGTAGTGTAGAAGAATTATACACGAAGTGTTGAGGATTATATTTGATTAATTGCAAGTGAGAAGAAAATAATTGTTCAAAATAATTAAAAATGGTAAGATAGTCATCAGTGGCAACCCAATTCACAGATAACTCACTAATCATACTTTGGTGCTCAAGGATGCAAATGTCTACCTTTCTTAGAAAGAGATGGATAGATTCATTATTTTCTTTGGTTGAATGAATTAAACCATGAAATCATAGAACAAGTCACTGAGACCTTTATTAATAATGAGACAATCATTAAGGGTCTTAGGATGGATGCATCTAAGGCTACAATTTAGAAGTTTTAGGGCTTCCCAGAATGGGAGAGGAATACCCATCATCATTGGATGTGAATTCTACCAAAAGGGAATTTATATGTTTGGGTGAAGACTTTGAGTCCACAAGTTAGGGAACACAATGATTATCTCTACCACAACTCTGGAGAGACATTACAATGAATATTATCAAGTACTTAATGTGTGATGGTCACCATTCTCTGTTACACACTGCTCATTTCAAATTAAGGAGTCATTTGCGACACAATAGGTTAGTTAATGTGCCTAATTATCTTCATAGAATGTTGACTAGAATGACATCAAATATAGAAGGGAATTCAATCCTCTCTTTCCCATGATTATTTGGTTGTGTTATTGGTAAAATTTAATCTCCTTAGTTAGTATCCTAATGTTTCCTAGGTTGAATTTAAAGAATTTGATAGTTTAAACTTGATAAAATCCTTAGGAATGTCCCACATGAGCACTTGTAATGGCTGCCGAAAATGAAAAAACTGATGAGCAATTAGGAAATGAAATTTTAAATCCTCTCAAATCTCCTTCTATAGAGGAAATATCTCATGAATGTAAGGATTTAGAGGAGGAGTTGACAGAGAAATATGAAACTCCTAGGAAAATGCCACCCACAACCATTACAGAGATACTTGCAACCTTAGGGAAAGAGGGGCATGAATCTTCACTAGAGAAATATAAATATTTACTTAATTCCTATTTGAGAAAAGGAAAATAATCTACTGCCTCTTCCTTTAGGAAGAAATCTAAAAATCAAAAAGGGCATAAACCCTCTAAGGAAAAACCCTCCAAACTTATGCAAAAACATAAAAGAGTTAAAGATGAAGAGGCAAGGGTTGAAGAAAAGGAAATGAGGAACTCATGTAGGGTGAAAAGAGCCCGAGAAAAGAATAAATTAGGAGAAAGGGTTATTCAAAAGACATATTTGAAGAACTCCTGGAGCTAGGGCTGAATTAAAATCAAAATCAAAGAAAAAGCCTGCCAAGAAGACAAAGACTCTTGAGAGGCATTCACTACACCTTAGTAAGAAGGGTGAAACTTCAAAGTCTTTAGGAAATGTTTTTAAAAATGATGATATTGATTCTAATTGTGAAATATGGTTCAAGAATAATAAAGAGTCTCTGGATGATGAAACCTCGATGCAAGAAGGGCAGTTATAAGAAGAAGAAAAGCAAGAAAAATTTCAAGAGTCACATAAAGAGGATGAAATGAATGATATTTAATTTGATTTGGGATAGGATATATGTAATGCCTCGCTAGGGAACCCAGGAGAACTTAACCTAAACATGCATCTAAGTTTGTAGATTATATTTTTTTTTAAAGTTAACATACAAGATAAACACCAATGCGGAAGCAATTACCATTTACTCACATTAATACAAACAACCATCACAGGTTACAACTCTCAAGGGTTCCTTGATGAAGATTAAGTTAACATTAAATAATTAAATTAGATTAGGTACAATTAAAAAACTCATATAAACAAATGAAATATAAATGCAACATCACATAAAAGATAACATAAATACAACTGGTACCATAAGGTATCCATAATAACCTACATCCATTGCACATGTTGCAGGGTATGTAATACAATAACCGAAAAGAAGTACACATGATATCTCTGAAGAACTGATACAAAGATATAGGAACACAAAGAAGAAGAAGAAGAAGAAGAAGAAGAACACAACTCCATCAATGAAGATCAAGAAGGCACAACTGCTACAGGGATCATCCAGCACCAGTACACGAATGTCAAAATCTCAAATGGTAAAAGAATCACTACCAGCCGACCTTGTGAACCTAAATGGTCCACTCCCACTGTGCTGAGGAGATAACAATAGATCCCACTCAGATAAAAAACATCAAACAGATCAAGCTAAGGAAAGGATCCTGAAAGCTCTCTAACTCAAGGTGAAAAAGAACAATGATATGAAAGACTCACTAATCCAAAGGCAACCAACACATGTAGGATAACTAGACTATGCATAGGAAGGTGTCATCATGTACGTCTAACCCTTGAGTTTTGTCCTGGTAATATCTCTGGATCCCAACAGCCAATTGACCATACACGGTGTCAATGAACTCTCGTACAGACAAAGCCATCAACTATGCCAACTCATGCCTTTTAAAGGTGGCTAGTCATCTTCTCCATTCCCACCTTAGTCTGTACTAGCACTAAGCCAGGGTGAGGAAACATATCTTGTTAGATTCATTTTAATATCTCTCAATGTTATATTATATTATCACTTGATTATAGATACTTAACAATAAGTGATCTTGGAAGCCACTTGTGGGGCTCGACGCTTATTGCAAGCCACTTCCTACTACATATCTAGGTAAACTACCCTAGGCTCATAGATCTCACATAGATCAAACATGATGATAATAATGTCCCTCAGGACCGTTCCACAAAATAACAGGAATGCACTAGTTGTCACATATCCATAATATCACAAAACACTCTCAAAGTGTTCACAAAATAATATACACATGATCCTATGGATTAGACATAAAAATTCAATACCGTATTCTCCTCTATAGAATATGAAGAAAAACTCAATACAACATGAGCCCAAATGGTCAAAATGGGGATGATTAGAATACACACACACATCAAACATAATGCTGAGAACATATCCAACCGACTCATACCCCGACCTATGTTTTCCCCCTAGGTCTTCTAGTGCTCGATAACACATTAAGCAAAGAAGACACTCCAGGAACAAAGAATACACATTTGCATCATAGAAAACTAAAATCTAACCATAAGCATATAAAATTCCATATTGATCACAATTGAATCCTCATACAGTATCACATAAATCTATTAAGATAATCTTATTAAAAACATTAAAACAAAGCCATAAATAAATAATATTCCCTATATACATTCTATGAGTCCAAATAGAGTAAAAACGGCCAATTTCAGTAAGTGCACATCAATCTCCAAATAATTGATCATACAAAAATCAATGTATAAGAGAAGCGTCTATCCTTTTGTAGAACAAAAACCAATGATAATTTTAATATACACAACTTAAGCATTTAGTTTAACATATGTTTCATAACCATGATACATGCACAAAAATTGTCTATTTTCTAAGAGGGATAGATTGCCATAAACCATTAATAAATAATTTATCAAAATCAAAAGACAATTCTCTAAGTCCCTATAATAGAATTCCATTTGATAAAATAATTACTCGATTACAATAATTGCGCAACATTTATCCAACATTTTAAACCATTGAAATATACCTATTTATGTACCTATATCAATATTTCTAATGTATGAATATTCATATCCAAACATATATTCTACATTAGAGAAGTAAAAATAAAGCTAAAATAGTTCATTTGTAATAAACAAATAATAAAACATTTATATATATAATCAAATGCAAAATTAAACACCTAAACGTATATATATATATATATATATATATATATATATATATATATATATATATATATATATATATATATATATATATATATATATATATATATATATATATATATATATATATATATATATATATATATATAATATGATATTTATCCTTACTAAATTAAGGAAAAGAAAAGAACACATTTATTAATACTATTAATAATAAAAACAAAATAAAACTAATCTTAAATTAATTAATAAATTTATTAACAAATTAATTAATCTAATTAATAAATTAAATTGAATTTAAATAAATTAAATTTAAATAAAACATATAATATAATTTATTTTTATTTTTTTAAATAACAACCCGTGAGTGGAGGGCGGGCCCCACATGCCACCCCACTCAGTGCACGGGTCTCCCCACACGCAGGCAAAGATACTGCCTACGGCAGTACTCACTGCCTATGGCAGTGCGGTACTGCTGTAGCAGTACCCACTACTTTGTGTGGGCAAAGGAGGGTAGGGGAAGGTGGCGGCCCCCGCCCTCCCTTATCAATGATTTTTTTTTTTTTTAATTTAATCCAATACCATATTTTAATATGAATATATATTGTTTTTTTTTTAATACAAAATTTCCAAAAATAGAAATACAAAAGATAGTAATATTTTTTCCCAAATAGGTAATCACATTTCCATTCACTTTTCACACACAAATATGATTTTTTTATTATTTCCATTGACTGACATATTTTATTTTTGACTATGTAAATTTTCCAAAGGATTTTTTTTTGTGTAAATTTTCCAGAGGATTTTTTTTTTTTTACCAGCTAGGATTTTTCTACCCAAATTGGGTTTTTAATCCAAATTGATTTTCTTTCAAAGGGTAGATTTATTTCTTCAAACCCTATAGTTAAACTATAGCCCAGATCTAATATTTCATTTTCTAGGAAATCTATAAACAATCTTTTAATGAAATTTTGCAAGAGTAACGGTACTATGCTAAATTTCAATAAAAACATAAAATCAATAAAAGCTAGGGTTTTCTAATTACCCAGAATTCAAATAAAGCACAGATCTATCTATTGAAATACACTAAAGCTTGCACAAGCAAAGAAAGCCAGACATATGCATAATAACACTAACAGGCAGGATTTGCATGTCTGCCTCAGATCTAATGCCAGCAACTAAAATAGAAAACTTGTGAAGATCTGAAGACCAGGATTGCTTTGAAGATTGATTCCACTTGCAGATCTGAATCCGTGAAGTATTCAACACCCAAATTTCAAACGCACAATGAAGCCAAATCAACAAGCAATCACAACAAGCAAATTTTTTCCAAAAACCCAAAGCACAAGCTCTTTCCCAAAATTTCCTTCCAAAACCTGTCTAATCTCCAAATGAATGCAATTCCCCCTATTAGGGATTCAATTCCCCCTTTCATGCAAACCTTAGAGATGACTCAATAGTTAACTCCCAATCAAACTCTAATTACCATTTGAAAGTAAATCCTAATTAATAAATTAAAATAAATTTATTTTGCACAACTCAACTTTGACTTTTGAAAACAAGTTGTTAATTTTTTAAAATAATTCAATTTCAATAATGCACATGTTATAATTTAAAAATGTATTAAATATTTAATGCACCCTAAAACCATGCAATCAAATATTTAATTATTTAATAAAGAACACAAGCATAATTTAAATCTAATTTCCATTTAAATAATTAATTAATCCAAATAATCAGATAATTTACATTTAATTAAATTTTCTCAAATAAACTTAGGAACATGATTAATAGTAAATTTCAAATACAATCATTAATCAATAAATCACATAAAATCACCCACATAAGCAATAATCAATTGAAGCCAAACGAGGAAAAATAAAACAAAGTAAAACCAAGCAACACCAGATAGGGATCCACGAATTCCTGTCAACTAGACAAATTCAGGTAGGGTAGTCAAACAGATACTTGTCCAACCCTAGGACAAATGGACTTAGGTTAGGGTTTTGGATATGTGTATTATCTCCCCTCTCTTACCATTTGAGACATTGTGATAGGGCACACTCATCCTGACAATTCAGGGAAGTCAATGCCTGAAACTTGCAAACCTTCATATAGAACCCGCATGTACATACATATATAAATATATAATAGACAATGGCAGGGATCGGCCGATCGTGTGGATCTCACAAGCAAGTAACTATGACTCTATCCCTCAACCACATCAGGCATGTCAAACATAAATATAAAATAAACACATCAACCATACACAGGCAAGTATGGGGTCAGTAAAATCATAAGCATCAATGATTCCCTAACATATAATCTATCATCCTAAATTAATCATAACATTTATAAAATCAGACTAGGGGTGGGGTACTACAATATACAAAATATAGAGGAAAAGGTAGTTGAGCCTCCAATTATGCAAAATGCTCATAATGAACTCTTTAACACCTTACGTCCCTCTAGTAAAATTAGATCCAAAGTTTGGGAAAGGGTCCTAAATATTTAGTTATTAATGAAAGTGATGACAATGAGCTACAAGTAGCATTGTAACAAAATAAAAATTTGGAAGATAAATTGGAATTGACATGAAATAATGAGTAGGAACTTGTGGAGCAAGTGAATAAATTGAAGACATAGGTTAAACTAGAGCTAAAGAAGAAGGGATTAGGACATAAGACATTGTGAAAGTAGATACTATTACTAAACCAACACTTATCCTTGCAATAGTAACTCTTGGTATGGAAATGTGGTGGTAACATTTAAAGTTTGTGTGGTATAAGGAACAATGGGCTAAGGGAAAAGAGAAGATTCAAATTTCCCATAACACACAACTAGAGGAAAAGGAAGAAAAGATAAAGAAGTTGAAGGTCACCCTAGAACACATGGCCAACCTAGCCAACCATCTATGTAGTTGTAGACCACCAACAAGATTTTATTTTCTCTACTTGCAGGAATATTTTTTGTGTTTTCAAATTATTCAATTGTTAAGTGATCTTCCCATTGCATTGGTTACCCTAAGATCATTTCTTAATTATTTTTATAAAGTACCACAAGAGATGCAAGACCAGCTTTATGAGATTTACTTGCACAATTTGGTTGTTCCCTATAATTTGATTTAGAATCCACTCTTTTATGTAGGATATATAAAAATAAGAGCATTAATCTATTATCTTAAGAATGAAAAAGAAAGAGGCAACTTGGGAAAAACATATAGAGAAAGAAAGAAGAGTTGTCTATTGTAAATAAGAGCATAGGCTAAAAAGGCTAAGAAAATTATTGATGAATAGGTGGACATGTTGTATAGGGACACAATTGCATAGCAAGTTAATCAGTGTAGGTCACAAGATTACATCCAGATTAAGGAATTATTTACTGTGCAGAGAAAGGAAACTGAAGATTCTTGTCAAGAGAGATGGTCCCAACTAACCTAGACTCTTAAGAAAAAATATTCCCACTCAATCTATAATTTCATAGCACCAGAGTCACAAGTATCTAGATACACGCATGCAACACTAGACACCCATAGTAGCTAGCTTCTATTGAAATTTCAGTCACAACTCCTCTATCTAGTTCCACACTGGTTAGGTGGATAGCTTGTAGATTTCACCAAGGAACGTGAAAGATAAGAGAAGATAAAGAATCAAAAAGGTTTTTATATATGACAAATGGAATAGGTGTTACCCAGGCTATGGATTATATATTTGATGCCTTATATTAAAATAGTAGGCCTACTTGAGGACAACAAAAAGGGTAACTAGGGGTGTGATGAGTTCAGTAATTAGTGTCTTTTTGGGCATTTTTGCATTAGTTTTATGGTATTTTATCATACTTCCCTAAAGACTCTTTGATACTTAAACATACTATAATGGATCTACTATGATACTTATATGCATAATATAATGGTATACATTATAATCATAATTCTATGTGATGTAGAAATCAATTTTAGTTTTTATGATATTTTGAGATGATTTGGTATGTTTTTGTACCTTCCCTATCTACCAACTGACTTGTAGCCTCAATAAATCAAAGGTGAGCTTAAGTTAATGGGAAGATGTTACCATCATAATGGAGGATGCAATAAAATCCTAGAATCAGTGAACCTTTATGTAGCTCGATGTTCTCAATCATATTGCTTCCATGCATGGTTCAAGTAGAGATTTTATTACTCGCACTTATCATCCAACCAAAAGATAGTTTTGTTTCTACACAACCACATGATTCATGGTAGGATTTTGAATTTCATTCAACGCTACATATATTTATTTATGTTTAAGTAGTATTTTTGTTTTGGAATAAGTTAATTTCTTCTTGAAAGCTAACATGTGTGAATAAAGCTTTAAAAGATTCTATTACTATTGCTATGAGGATTTCCCTATAAATGCAAGATGTTCTTATGAGTGATGGTTAGAATATAATACTAGATTATAGTTGACATTGCAATGAATATAAGTGGATGGTGACTTTAAGTTAAGCAATGTGTTGAATTAATTTGAGGTTACGAATCCTCAAGCGAGGGCCACTTGATGTGACATAACTCTCTTTTATAATTAGAGTAGTTATTATTTAATTCATCTTTATATAGTAGTTAACTTAGTATGGTTCATTTCTATTAGTTGTATATTTGATATGATGCATGGTTAACATAGTGAATGCCAATTTTGTTAAGATTCATGTACTAACTTTTTGTTGAGTAGTTAATTTTAGTTAGAATTTTGTATAAGTTATGTTATTCACACGTAGCTACATTGTCTCACCCACAACCAGAGTTGTGTGAATGTAATTAGTGCTAGATTACTTTCAACATGCACTAGTACATTTGACCCACATTTCTGACCAACATTTCTGAGCAAGCATTAAAATGGTTTTGCTTGGTCGGTTTATAGAAGGAAAATTTTGATTTTTTTCAATCCATTCCCGTGTTGGTCAGAATTATGAAAACCATGACATTTCATCGTATTTACGACCAACACGGGCATATAACTTTAAAAAAATGTAGTTTCATTTTATTTCATTTTGTTATTCCACAAAGTAGAGTTGGAGGAGGGAAGGAGGGCATCTCTCAACACCACCTATAACGGCATCTCTTGACACCACCTACGCATCTCTCGACACCACCTGTAAGGGCATTTCTCGATTTATTCTCATTCTCTATCTTATCAAGAGCCATGTGTCTATGTTCCACCTCTAAAATAACAAATTTGGTTTATAATTCATAAAATGTGCCATCTGTACAACACAACAAATAGGTCTCCAAATAGCGTAGCCCCAATCTATGAAAATGTAAAAGCGTGGATGATTTATTAATTTTTTTGTACAAGATAGATGTCTTTGAAAATGCTTTAGAATCTTCAAGCAAATATAATTTGCAATTGTATTGATATACATCTCAACATTTCCCAACATCCTCCCTGCCTGTGACAAAATGGGTGCTTTGGAACAATCTGTGAAAGTCTATGAAAACCCATTGTTAGATGTTAAAGTTGCAACTGATCTCACATAGACAAGGCATGCCAACTGTTTGATAGAATGTCTCTAAGAAATCTATTCTCATTAAATTCCCTGAAAGGTATTCACAAGATGGATTTGTTAAGAAGAATTTCTTTTATAAACGATTAAAAGGATATGACTAGAAGTTTGTGTCTACGTATTTAGTTTATGAGTATAGTAAGGGAGAGTCAATCAAATTACCACCATGACTAATGCAAATATTGACTATTACAAGCTATTGCTGGAAGAAATTATCCATGGACTTCACATCGGCATTCCTAAATCAGAAGTGGAGGGTGTTAATTGAGGAATGTACAGTGGTAGACAAGCTTACCAAATACAACTATTCTCCACATGACTCACATAGGAGCCATTAATATGGATTGTGTCCAAGAGATTCATTACACTTGTAAGCTAGGTGATTAAAATTCAATTCTAATAAAAAAAATTTAGATAAAAATTTCTAGATTTTTAAAACTACCTCCATAATTTTCTATAGAAAACAATCCCAACGGACCAAGTGACTTCCCTTGAATGAGTTGAGGCATAAAACTACTTTGACATCAACTATCTGATTCATGAAAAATCTCTATGACCATACTATTAGCATAGCTATGTTGTTGTAGATTGCCTAATTAGGGAATTCTTAAGGTTTGAATAGCAATTTTGATAATGTGTGCACAGTGCAAATAGACTAAAATTTAGATTTTTTTATTTCTGTAGAAAACCCAAAAGAAAATGTTTTTTGGAAAACATAGTTCCTAGCTAAGAAGGTTCCAACAGAGCTTAATCACCAACAGAAAATGAATGGACACCAACAGAGTCCCAAATTGTGTCAGTGTCAATTGGTTAAATTCAAGATATCCATTGGCCATTTATAAAGGTTATTGGACTTGTTTCTCAAGTGAGTAATTTTTTACATAAAATCACAATTTGGTGAGTGACTTGTTGCTAGCTTTGGACCAATTTTGGACAATTATAAAGGAAATTAAATGACTTTTCTCCACCCCCCCCCTCTTTTTTTAATATTCTTTTACACTTTCATAAGATTTTCTTAAGACATTTTCCTATTTCCAACTTCAAGTTTTTCTTTTTTCTTTTTCCCTTTGTATAATTCTCTTTTTTTCAATGAGGGTTTTCTTATTCTACATTTTTTTTCTATTTTTTATTTTTTATGGAAACAATTCAGTATATATAAATGTCAACAACTCTATCTATATATAATGAATTACAATGATATGAGTAAGAATGCATCTAAACTAGAAGCTTCCTTTGGCTAAGAAACCATGTGTAGGGGGATCCAATCCGTCAAATTCAATTTCTTGTATTCTCTAACATTTGCTTCTTTACTTTTAGTTACTCATTATTGCTTTAGCATTATAAATTACATTTTTACTAGAAATTACTAACTTGTTGATCATGACACTATCACGTTCTTATGGAGATATTAAATCTGGGACAACCAAATGCCTTGTAATTTATCACCAAAAATGAAGTGGACTTTCCTCTTTTTCTTGAGTTTGAGAATACTGATTTCTTGGAAGGAGCCTTGTAAGGGTCACTTTCCCTTGGGATAGTTATCGATTGAAGCATTTGTCCACATGAGGACCTTGTTTTATGGCATGGAGGGGTAAAAGCCTGTACACCAGCAATTGTTTGGATAGATGGTCCAAAGGATTTTCATATGGATTTTGGATATGTTATGTATCTCTAAAAAGGGTATTTAGTTATGCCCTTGTTTCCATAGTGTTTTGGGAAAGTTTTGTGAAATCCTTGGAAAACTGGTCTGGCAAGGCTACTAGGAGAATAGGCCTAGAAAGCACCTAGTTTAGGATTTTTGAGTTGTTTAACTTGCTTGGATGATTCCACTAACTTATTGAGGGACACTGGAAATGTTTTCAATGGTGTAGAGTGGGTGGTGGATTCATAAGTCTTTTGTTTTTGAGTAACTTATGAAGTCCTTGAACATGTTATTTTGGCATCTTTCATGTTCAAAGACTAGTTTGCAATTGCGAAAATGTTCTTGTGGTCGAGGGCTCATTTTTTACAACTTCAAAAATTCAAGTTCAAGTTTGCTTGATTGCCACCTTTTTTTTTTCCTTCCAACCAAAGAATAATCATGGTAATTATAGTAATTACCATAATTACCATAATTATCCAATTACCTTAATTACACTTCTCAATTCATATATTAATTATCATTTGTTCTATTATTTCATATGCAATTGTTATCTTTTATTATTGAATAAATTAAGTTAACATAATTCAATTCAAGTATATTAAACATAGGTCCTTTTATGCATAAACTAGTTGAATTTACTTGGGGACAATACAACAAATTATCACCCAAAGAGCCTTCTTACATTGACTATGACCTTTTCAAGACCTTAAACACACCAAAACACCAACTTATTTCATAATACTACCCATGATCCCATATACAACAACAAAGACATACTATACAACATTAGACTTGATGAAGGGTGCTCCCCTTAATACCACAAACACATAACAGAAATAGAGAAACAACAACAATAATATGCAAGAACAAAAAATTGGCTTCTTATTATCTCCACAAATGTGGAATTACAAATTTTCAGAATTACAATATGCAAAGCCACATGGGCATTCCCTTAAAATATTCTGTAGGACAAAGCCTCAAATCAATACCTAGATCTACTACCTAGAACTGCCCTAGACAACACTATGGGCCTTCTTTATATAGGCAATTTCCACCGCTCGAGAAGGTTCTAGAAATTTAGCCCTTAGGGCCGACCAAACTTAGAATTATTTTATTTTACAATTTATTACATCAAAGTCGGCTCAAAATGAGTTTTGAAACCCAAACAAAAATTTTGAAGAAAAATTATTTTCCACCATTTCAGGTGACCCAACTTCTGAAGACCATAAGTCATCACCCGTTGACCCGATTGGCTATTATAACCCCATTTTGGAAATGCCACGAAGCACTCTATAGGCCTGACTAGCGCAAAGTGCTTGTCACCCAAATTTTCAACCTCATTCGGGGCCTCTAAAGCCTTCAAAACTGAGTTTGAAGTTTCTGTACCCTGCTGCCAATACCGAAAATCTTCAATATCTTCAAAACTAGACCTGATCTAGCCATGAAACTTTGTTGGCAGGCTGATATGACTAAGATGAACCTCCATATGTTAAATTAGAACATTCTGAGATCGTAAGACCAACTTACTAAAAATAGCAAGTTTCCATAAATAGCAACTCTGCACAAGATAGCCCTTATTGAATACAAAAAATAGAAATATTTTTGGGTGATGCAAGATTGCTCTTACACCCAGGATGCTCCTGCATCAGACACCCGGGGTAATTTGAGAAGTGACCCTGTCACGACTCAGGTGTGCAAAGGAAAACCAAGACGGTTAACCTCCTCCTTTGTTAGCCATGATGAATCTTCAACAGGTCATCCTTTCCATTTGACCAAATACTCTTCATATGTCCTGTTCCTTGTGCTTCTGCCAACACGACTGTCCAGTATGTCTTCAATCTCTTTGATATCTGAACTGGTTGCTGGAATACTCCACTATGCTGCTGCAACCTCATCTTCAACACCTCCTTCGTGATACTCTATCAAATTTGAAATGTTAAACACTGGTGAAATATTCAGCTCACTAGGCAATTCTACCTCATATGCATTTCCTGAATCATGCTTCTTCAATATCTTACATGGTCCAAACTTCTTCATTTTCAGCTTGTTATATGTACCAACCGGAAATCACTCCTTCTGCAAATGAACCATGACTTCATCCCCAACCTAAAATTCCTTATGCCTCCTTTTCTCATCTGCCTTAGCCTTATACTGTGCATTCATCTTGGTAATATGCTTCCTCACCTCCTCATGGATGTTCTTCAAATGTTCTGCAAAATCTTTAGCTTCAACACTACTTATTTCTCCTTTATCTATCTTTCTCAATTCAGATGCATTTCTTGGACTACTTCTATATACAATCTGGAATGGTGATTTACCAGTGCTCCTATTGACAAAATTATTGTATGCAAATTCTACCTGTGGTAAAATCAAATCCCATCCTGTTGGCTTATCTCCAACCAAACATCTCAGCAGATTTCTCAAACTTCTATTCACCACCTCTGTCTATCCATCAGTCTATGGATGATGTGATGAACTGAACTTCAAATCTATCTTCAACTTCTTCCACAATGTCCGCCAGAAATATCCAACAAACTTAGTATCTCGATCTAAAACTATGGTCTTTGGCAAACCATGTAGTCTCACCACTTCTCTAAAAAACAATTCTGCTACATGAACAACATCATTAGTCTTCTTGTAGGGAATGAAATGTGCTATCTTCAAAAATCTGTCAACTACTACAAAAATTGAATCATGTCCCCGTTGTGTCCTCGGTAAACCAAGAACAAAGTCCATACTGATATCCTCCCAAGGCTTCTCTGTTATAGGTAATGACTGATACAACCCTGTATTCTACTTCACTCCTTTCACCATCTGACATACTCTACAACTCTATACAAACTTCACATCTTGCTGCAATTGTGGCCAATAATAATTCTCACCAACTAAAGCAAGGGTTTTATCACGACCAACATGTCTAGCCAATCCTCCACTATGCTTCTCCTTGATGAGATTCTCCCTCATATAATTTCGTGGAATGCACAACTGACTCCCTCTGAATAGCATATCATCTTGGATGATAAAATCTAGCCATTTCATCCTATCTAGAGTAATAGGTTCTGTACAAGCTTTCCAAGCTTCACCAAAATCAGGATCCTCTGGATACAAATTCTTGAGTTCCTTAAACCCAACCACCTCAATCTGCATCTCTGTCAGTAATAGTTGTCTTCTACTAAGAGCATCTGCAACCCTGTTAGACTTTCCACTCCTATGTTTCAAAACAAATGTATAACTTTGCAAAAACTCAACCCATTTCAAATGCCTCTGATTCAACTTTTCTTGACTATTCAAATATTGCAAAGCTTGATGATCAGTATACAAAACAAACTCTTTAGGAAGCAGATAGTGCCTCCACTTTTTCAATGCCTGAACTATAGCATAAAATTTCTGATCATAAACAAAATATTTTCTCTTGGCATCATTTAACTTCTCACTGAAATAAGCAACAAGTTTACCTTCTTGGCTCATAACAGCTCCTATTGCAGTACCACTAGCATCACAATCTACTTGAAACACCTTATTAAAATCTGGAAGTGCTAAAATAGGTTGTTCTATAACTTTTTGTTTCAACAATTGAAAACTCTTTTCTACCCCATTAGTCCACTTAAACTCTTTTCTATCCCCTCTCATTATTTCAGTCAAGGGTCCACAAATACTGCTAAAATTTATGATAAAATTTCTGTAAAAGCTATCCAAACCATGAAAAGATCTTACCTCAGTAGCACTCCTTGGAGTAGGCCATTCAAGGATAGCTTGTACCTTCTCTGGGTCCATTTTTAGACCTTCTGTTGAAACTACAAATCCCAAATACACTAACTCTTTCTTCACAAAACTGCACTTCTTCAAATTAATCAACAATTTCTCATCTCTCAACTTCTCAAACACCATACGAATATGCATCATATGTTCCTCCAATGTCTTGCTAAAAATCAAAATATCATCTAGGTAAACAATGACAAACTTACCCAAAAATTCTTTCAGAACCTCGTTCATGAGCCGCATGAAAGTGCTCGGTGCATTGGTTAGCCCAAAAAGCATGACTAACCACTCATACAGTCCTTCCTTTGTCTTGAAGGCAGTCTTCCATTCATCTCCTTGTCTGATCCGAATCTGGTGATATCCACTCTTCAGATCTATCTTTGAGAAATACACAGCTCCACTCAAACAATCCATAATATCATCCATTCGTGTGAATGGAAACCTATACTTGATTGTGATCTTGTTTATTGCTCTGGAATCTATACACATCCTCCATTCTCCATTCTTCTTTGGTGCTAATACCATTGGTACAGCACAGGAACTTAGACTCTCTCGAATCAACCCCTTCTACAATAACTTGTGTACTTGTCTGTTCAACTCTTCACTTTCTGCTAGTGTCATTCTGTGTGCTACCTTGTTTGGCAAACTGGCCCCTGAAATCAAATCCATCTGATGACTGATCTTCCTTACCGGTGGTAAACCATCAAGTACATTATCAGATACAATATCCTGAAACTCATTCAACAAATCTGCAACCTCTGTAGGTACATCCTCTATTTCTTCTTTACCAACTTTTGGAATTAAAGCAAAACACACATGCTCATGCCTCATACCATCTAGGAATTTTCTTCCATCAACAAATGTTATTCTTGCATTACCACATACCTTTTCTTCGGTCTCCTTCAATGGCTTTAGCTTATGTTGCACTCCATCTTTTGTCAGGGAATAGGTATTCGCACGACCATCGTGTACAACACATCTGTCAAATTGCCATGCTCTACCCAACAACATATGACATGCATCCATAGAGATGATATCACATAGTACCTCATCTTGGTACCCGTTGATCTTGAACTTTACCAGGCACTGTTCACTGACCATGACCTTATGGTCATCCTGCACCTAGGCAATCTGATATGGATGTGGGTGTTTCTGTCTCTTGAGCTTCAACTTTGTCACCATCTCTTCTGACACTAAATTGTTAGTGCTTTCACTATCGATAATCACATCACAACATTTACCCTCACACTTGCATCTAGTGCGAAACAGGCTCCTCCTTTGTTCAGGTTCATTCTCACCACTCAGCAAGACTCTTTTGTTAATTAGCGTTTCTCCTCTTTCAACATCTTCAGAATTTGATGATCTAGCATCTTCATCTACATGTGAAACTCTAGCCTGGCCTTCATTTCTCCTATCTATTCTGCCTTGGTGCTAAGGACATTCAAATGCCCTATGACCTTCTCCATAGTGAAAACATGTTCCACAGAAGCCTCCTCTTCCAGATCCTTGTCCTCTTCCTCTTCCTCTTTGATCTCTACTACTCTGATCCTGGAAACGATTGGAATTATTTCCTCTCTAATTCTAACTACTACTAGCCTCATCCTTCTTTTTCAAATCTTCATTTCGGCCACCATATGACCGTCCACCAGATCTTCCACCACGGCCTCTTCCATTTTATCTGCTCTCAAACTTCTTGTTCAGCTTTTCCTCTACTTTTAGGGCAAACTGGTATGCCTCCTCAATACTGTTCATTCGAACCAGATTCAACTCCTCTTTAATGCTTGGCCTTAACCCATTAAGGTATCGAGAAAATTTCTCCTTATCAGCTTCTGCATGGCCTGTTCTAATGAGGAGTCGATAGAACTCCTCTGTATACTCCTGAACAAATCTTCCTACTTGCTTCAAACTTTGCATTTTCTTTAGTAGGTCAAGCTCATAATCAATAGGAATGAACTGTCACTTCAATTTATCCACCATCTGATCCCATTTTGTGATTTTATCTTTCCCTCTTCTATTTCACTCCAATTGAATGTCTTGCCACCAGATCTTCGCATGACCTTTCAATCTGGCTTTCGCAAATTTGACCCTATCAGGATCCTCAACATCTTCGTACTCAAAATATTCCTCACATTCATTGATCCAGTTGATCAATTTCTCTGAGTTAAGATTTCCAGAAAATGTAGGAACCTCATCTTAGGTCTTTTTCCAATCTTGGAAATCGCTCAAAAAAGTCTTTCTTCCTCCTGGTTCACAATTTCAGCTTCTCCTTCTTGATATTCTTCTTCGGCTTCATCCTCACTTTCGTCTCTAACATTAAGATTCATTCCTCTATGAATCTCTTCTTGCAATGCTCGCACTTGTCTCTGCAGCTCTCTAACCTCAGGTGTCACAGCACCAGCTCTTTCGCCACGTTCTCTTCATGGAGGCATTTTCACGATGCACGCTGAAACCCTAACCATGGTCCTGGTGCAAACTACCTCACAGTCGGTGATCTATTTACACACTCAAGAACTCCTGCTCTGATACCACTTGATGTAGGGTGCTCCCCTTAATACCACAAACACATAACAAAAATAGAGAAATAACAACAATAATATGCAAGAACAAAAAATTGGCTTCTTATTATCTCCACAAATGTGGAATTACAAATTTTTAGAATTACAATATGCAAAGCCACATGGGCATTCCCTTACAATATTCTGTAGGACAAAGCCTCAAATCAATACCCAGATCTACTACTCAGAACTTCCCTAGACAACACTACAGGCCTTCTTTATATAGGCAATTTTCACCGCCCGAGAAGGTTCTAGAAATTTAGCCCTTAGGGCCGACCAAACTTAGAATTATTTTATTTTACAATTTATTATATCAAAGTCGGCTCAAAATGAGTTTTGAAACCCAAACAAAAATTTTGAAGAAAAATTATTTTCCACCATTTCAGGTGACCCAACTTTCGAAGACCATAAGTCATCACCCGTTGACCCGATTGGCTATTATAACCCCATTCTGGAAACACCACGAAGTGCTCTACAGGTTTGACTGGCGCAAAGCACCTATCACCTAGATTTTCAACCTCATCTAGGGCCTCTAAAGCCTTCAAAACTGAGTTCAAAGTTTCTGTACCCTGCTGCCAATACCAAAAATCTTCAATATCTTCAAAACTAGACCTGATCTAGCCATGAAACTTTGTTGGCAGGCTGATATGACTGAGATGAACCTCCATATGTAAAATTAGAACATTCTAAGATCGTAAGACCAACTTACTAAAAATAGCAAGTTTCCATAAATAGCAACTCTACACAAGATAGCCCTTATTGAATACAAAAAATAGAAATATTTTTGGGTGATGCAAGATTTCTCTTACACCCAGGATGCTCCTGCATCAAGACTCCTCCCACCAAAGAAGGTATATGCAGAGGTGATGAACATGTAAATTTTTCTAAGCACTACTGGGAGCTTACCCTGCAATAGATGTACTATTGTAAAAATCATCACGAGTCCATTTGTTGCAGGATCTAGTTCCCAATAATGCTTGGTTAAATTTGCATGTTTGTCACTTATGCATATACCTTCTCTGATCGACTCTTATATGCACAGGTGAAGGTTGTATATGCACAAGTTTTACATGATTATGTTTTACACAACACAATAATAATATTAGTTTGTGTTTTACATGATTGCATTCCCCAAATCATTACTGGAAAAAGTTTGAACATATCTAAATGGAATACTTTGTGCCTGACATACTTAAATGGAACACACCAAGAAGTACCAAATGATGAATGCTCAATTGTTGTAATGGAAAAGCATCAGAACCGTCCATTTTTAGAACTTGATTTTCTATAGTCTTAATGATTTTTCTATCATCCTAATGATTTTTCTTATTTCTTGTCTTTTGTCCCTTTTTATTTCCTATGTATGTGCTTGGTGACAAGATTTTGAACATTGTTGACAAAATTAGAGTTGACAAAATTAGATTTGACAAAATGGTTGTTCAAAGACTGTATCTGCCATTAGAGACACTTCATATGCACAGGTGATGAACATGCAAATTTTCCTAAGCACTACTGGGAGCTGACCCAACAACACATGTACTATTGTAAAAATCATCACAAGTCCATTTGTTGCTAGGTCTAGTTCCCAAAAAATTTTGGTCAAATCTACATTTTTTTCACCTGTTCATATACCAAATGATAAATGCTCAATTTTTGTAATGGCAAAGCATCAGAACCGTCCATTTCTAGAACTTGATTTTATATAGTCTTAATGATTTTTCTATAGTCCTAATGATTTTCCTTATTTCTTGTCTTTTGTCCCTTTTTTATTTCCTATGTTTGTGCTTGGTGACAGGATTTTGAACATTATTGAAAAAGCATGTTTCTTTTTTTTATCATTTGATTGATCCTCTCAAATTTCCTTACTTTGTAAATTTCATTGTCCCAATCAAGTTTTGCAGTGTTTTTATTAGGTTTCATGTTTTCAATTGTGGGATTCCACACTAGTTGTTGCTCTTGATAAATTAGGCCTTGAATTTGACTTTTCCCATGTTCGATTTTGTGCCAATTATGGAGTTCACCTTCTTTTGATGGTATATTTCATTCACTCTATGTGGAATACTATTTTGTTCACTGTTTTATTTCAACTTTATATTTCATTCATTTTTCACATACACAAAGACTACACATGCTGACAAAAAAATGAGCTATTTGATTTAGGTTTACTATTCATGATTGTAAATGGTTAATATTTTTGATGGTACTCATTAGTGTATTCCATTTAAAAATAATCAGGTTTCTATGGCTATGATAAATGTCCCTTTGTGTTGAGAAAATTAGAGTTGAGAAAATGGTTGTTCAGTGTCTGTATCTGCAAGTTGCAAACAAATCATCCTTCTTCCACCAACATTCTAGTCAATGTACAAGTAACGAGTCATTCCATTCAAGAAAGACCATGTCTAACAATATCAACCCAGAACAAAATAAGGAGACAATTGCTAGATTGTGGTCTAAAAATAAAAGGTGATGGAAAATGTTATTGTCCCTGCAAAATTTGCAAGGGCTTAAAGACTCAAAGATATCTAATCAAAATAGTTGAGGAACATTGTAGGCAACATGGTCACATTGAAGGAGGAAACAAATTCCGTCCATTGGTATGTATTTCAATATATTATCTTAACAATTTATATACATAGAAATGAATTGATGATGACATCATGGTCATGGTTAATTTAAGGTCATCATTTTGATATAGGTCAACCACCCCAGGTTTCATGTTATGGACCATGACAATCTAGAGAATGTGGATTTGTAAACGAGGGAACATGGAGGTGTCAATATCGAAGTAGAAGGTAATGATCCCATGGAAGAAGATCACAATGATCAAGATGATCACGATGATCAAGATGATGGTACTGGTGCAATTGATGATGATGATGAAGAAGATGACCTTGATGTACCTATACTTGAGAAGGCATATGAGCCCTTATACAAAGGCTCCCAAACAACTCTTCTTGTCGTTGTATTGTTTTTCATGAACTTGAAGGTTATGAATGGTTTATCCAATGTAGAAATCACACATATGTTAAGGTATGTCATATATGTCATCTTTTTTAGTCATAATTTTTTTATATTTAACAAAGGGTGAATCATGTACCAATTAATATTCTTTATATTAACAAATTATATTTTTGGTCATAGGTTGATAGGTGAGTATTTTTTACCACCATCAAATATTCCACCTCACTCGTACCGAGAATTTTCTACCATTATGAAATATATTAGAATGGAGTATCAAATAATATATGCATGTTTGAATGATCATATTATATATCATAAACAACATTAATTTGCAATAGAATGCCTTGATTTTCATATTAGTAGATATCAATCAGATCAAATAAAAAAAGAGGTGCCTCACAAGGTTCTTTGGTATATTTCTATTATTCCACATCTGCAACAATTATTCAGGTGTATTCAGGGGTCTGAAACCTTCCTCCAAGGACTTGATGTGCTTGCATCAATAGTTTGTGGATGATTCCATAATAATGGGTGAAGCCTCTATCAAAAATGGAAAAACCATTAAAAAAGCCCTTGACAAATATGCTGGTGCTACGGGTCAGAGTATTAACTAGAATAAGAGTTCTATTTTTTTCATCAATGTGCTTGAAAAAAGACAAGCGAGGCTAAAATGAATTCTTGGTTGTGAGGTGGAGTGTCTCCTAGGGTCCTATCTTGGCTTACCTCTGTGTCTCTTTCCTCCAGATTCTTTTTGGTGGGATATGATTGACAAATTTCACAAAAGTCTTGTTGGCTAGAAGGGTGCTCTTCTTAGCCAGGCTGGCAAGATTGTTTTCCTCAAAGTTGTCCTTCAAAGTATTCCTCTCTATGCTTTGAGCCTTTTTAAAATACCTAAGAAGTTTTCTGAAAGTATAGAGAAAATCAAAAGGAACTTCCTATGGTCTGGAGTTGAAAAAAAGAAAAGGATGGCTCTTATTGCGTGGGAGAAGGTTTGTAAGCCAACTAGGAAAGGGGGTCTTGGTCTCCGCACTATAAGAAGTATAAATGAGTATCTCATGGCTAAAATCCTTTGGAGAATGTTCAAGAACTTGGGAGAATGGAGCACCATATGGCACAATAAATATAACAGGGACAACTTTGACTTCATGAATTTCTTAAACTCTGAATCATCCCAAGGAGGTTTGTGTATTTGGGGCAATGCGCTTAGAAGGAAGGAAATGATAAAGAAGGGGGTGAAATGGAAGGTTGGTAATGGTAAGAAAATTATTTTTTGGGATGACATATGGCTGCTTAATAAACCCCTAAAGGAGGTTCCTACTTGGAATGAAATGTCTATACTTTGTAAACAAATCTTGGGCACTCAAGTGGAGAACTACTAGAGGGAGGGTAAATGGACTGACCTGTCTAGGTTGGATCCTTCCCTCAGGGGCTTGAATAACCTTCTAAATGCTGCTATTCTTATTGATGACGAGGATACTATTATTTGGAGATATAGTACTAATGGCTTGTTTTTAGTTTCATCCCTATACATTTAGAAGTTTGAAGATAGTCCTGAATCATGTTGGCCAAAGCCTGGTTCAAGGGATTAACTCCTAAAATTAATATTTTTTTTTGGATCTTATTGCAAGATAAAATTATTACAATTGACAATCTCAGGAAAAGAGGCCTTGTTTTAACTAATAGATGTTGTCTCTACAAAAAATATGAGGAGAATATTAACCATATGATAATCCATTATCCTTTTACTAGTCAAATATGGGAAAAATTATTTGATCTGATGAATATGGAGTGGGTGTTTCCTCATAGCATTCAGGAGTTGTTTTTGTGTTGGAACCCACCAACTAACAACAATTTTTTAACCTCCTTT
Source organism: Chamaecyparis obtusa (assembly GCA_027943335.1). NCBI lineage: Eukaryota > Viridiplantae > Streptophyta > Pinopsida > Cupressales > Cupressaceae > Chamaecyparis > Chamaecyparis obtusa. Next base: position 227,572 of record BSBK01001050.1, on the reverse strand, counting down.
TGGATTCTCTTCCTACCTTTTTTGTGCTGGGGGGTTTGGAAAGAAAGGAATGAAAGAATTTTTAGGGATAAGGAGTCCAATTGGGATAGTATTTTTCACAAGATTAAGAGTTCCCTGGTGGAAAACTTGGGGTTGATTAAGAACTATCAAGACCCAAAGAATGAGTGGGAGGAAAAATTTTATAAGAGGTGGAAGCTTGAAGGAAGGAAGGTTCTAAACATCCAAAGAAATCTATGGGAAGAGGCTAGGTGGGATTGTCCTCCTAATGGATGGGTCAAAATCAACTTTGATGGTGCCTCGAAAGGAACCCCAGAATTGCTGGTTGTGGAATGGTTATCAGAGATGAGTTCAGGAACTGCAAAGGGGCTATGGAAATTCCTATAGGTTTCAACACTAATCAGGTGGCGGAAGCTAATGTTGCTCTCTATGGGCTGTTACTAGCCAAAAAGAAGAGCTACACTAAAATATGGATTGAAGGGGATTCCCTAAGTATTGTTAATTGTTTGAAGAATTCTGTGACCCCTTCGTGGACCATAGACAATGTTATAAGCAAGGCTAAAAACATTATTGAGACCTTTGAAAAATGCATGCTAACCCACATTTTTAGGGAGGCAAATTTGGTGGCTAACTAGGCTGTGAACGTGGCTTGTAAAAGCCAGGCAGAAATTGAATGGATTGATGGTTCAAACATCCCTTGTGATGGATCATCATTAATTAACAAGGAGAGGATGAGGAGTAAGCAACATGTTTTTAATGAAAAAATCATTAATGATCATTAAGTACAACAATTTGTGCGACCATCATGAAGGACAATGGCCTGATTCCGAGATCATTATTGGGGTCCTTTGGCATGATTTGTGGGTTGTGCATAACATTGATAGTGTTTATTATAGTTCAAAGGCTAAGTTGTAGAGAGTGGGGATTCATCTGGACAAGAACTTTCTGCTTTCTTACATAGCCATGGGAGGTAGGAAAAGGAGATGTGAGCTGGCAGACTGTAGTGATTGGAAATAGAATAAGGAAATCTAGAAAATTGTCAAAGATGGGGGGCTGGCAAATTTTTTGGAGAGATTGCATGGAGGGAAAGTCACGGTGACTAGAAATTTCATCAAAACTTGGAATAAGGGGAGTGTTCTGGCTGGCATGTAAAGTATGGAGGTGACTAAGGAAGTGATTGTTGATCCGACAGGCTTGCTGACTGAGGGCATCAACTTCTATAGGGACAGAAAGATTTCAGACAAAGTGTTGGAGGCTTTTGCACCCATGAAGTAGGAGAGAAATCGTATGGTTAAGGTAGACAATTTGTACTTTAACCCTAAGTTCATTTCCAGGCCCCGATGCCTTGTTTTATTTGTTATTATAGGCTACATTACCCTCGATGGTTGGTATACTAAAATCTACAACCACCATCTTACTCTTCTGAACCACTTTAGGCACGGGGTTAAGATTAATTTCCCTTTTTACTTGCTGAGTTCTCTGAATGCATCCCTCCTCCACTAGAAAAGGGATCTAGAGGGTGATCATACTTGCCATGAAGGGCTAATGGTCCTCATATTTGAGGTGTTGAAGTTGAAGAAAGTGGAAAGAACCTGGCTTAATAGGAAATCCCTGGAGGACTATGACACTGATGGGAAAGACTCTAAGGAGCCTTTTATGGAGGAGATGGAAGATGAAGAGGAGGATTCTAAGGATTACCAGGAGGTCAGCCCTAAGGAATATAAAAAGAAAAGGAAGATGGAGGATTCTACTATAGACATGGAAGTTGAGGAAGATGAGAGCAGGGAGGTGAGTTCCAAGAAGCAGGGGAAAAAGAGATTGGAACCTATTGGCAATCATACCAAAACTAAGTTCAGGAAGAAGAAGGTTGCAAAAAGGGTTTTCATATCCTCTGATGAGGGTTCTTCTTCCCAGGGAAAGAGTGATCAGGAAAACCATGTGGATAACAACCCTACTGTGGAGGAGAGTGGGGGTACTAGTAAAGATGTCTGGGTTGAGGAAAAACTCCTTCAAGAGGTTGCACAAGAGGTGACTAATATAGAGAAAGATGGGTGTGAGCAGGACAAGGCCAACTTGGAGAAGGAGAAGGTGGAGAATCCCACAAAGAACTTGGAGGAAGAGAACAGGGGTCCTGAGATTAATGAGGGGAGGAACAAGGATTTTGAGAATTTGGGATGCTTGGCCTTCTTATCTACCCTTAGCATTATGAAAAATGATATCACTGTGATGAAGATCAACATCCACCAGCTGCAAAAAGAGATGGGGGTTCTTAAAAGGATGAACCTGGGGGAGAAGACCATGGGCCAGACAATTGATGAGCTCACTGGCATTGTCACTAGAGATGAGAATGTTGCTTCCTTCAATGATAGACTCACTGCCCTAGAGGAGAAGATTCAAAGAAGAAATGTTATAACCAGGAAAGTTGAGACTATGGAGAGGAGAATTGACAAGCTGGAGAAGACTGTGGGGAATATTGTAGAACAAATTTTTTCTATCCTTAAGGCTTCTAATGAGCACGTGAAGATCCTGGTTGACAAGTTGGATAGTGGGAAATGGAACCAAGAGATCATAGAGACTAAAGAGGATCAGGGGCCCAGCAGGCGCACGAGATCCAGGTTCAAGAAGATGGAGGATGACAACAAGAACGACATGGAAGATCTAAAGTTGGCTGCTGTAAACATATAGATTCTTGTTGACCAGGCTACAGAATTGATGAAATGTGTTTAGATAGCATCTTTTTGTCTTGCTTTCCTTTTTGTTGTCCTTTGTCTTTTGGTTGTTCTTTATGTTTAAGGATTTAGTTGTGTTGTGTTTTTTGGTGCTATTGCACTTGCCCTCTTGGAGCTTAAATGTTTTATCTTTTATCCTTATGTAAAAGGCTTCGGGTCCTTTCAAAACCTATTTTTACATAATCAAAACAATTATTCAAGTGTACTAGCTTGGCACAATTTATGGATTACCATGCATGCAATAGAAGTCAAGATGACATTATGTGAAAGCATGTGGATGGTTTGGCATTTAAGGAAATAGAGGAAACTTGGCCACACTTTAAATAATAACCTCATAATCTCGGGCTTTCAATGGCAATGGACGATGTCAATCAATTTGGAGAGATGAGATCTTTTTACTTGGTGTGGCTTATTTTTGTCATCAACAATAACATTCATCCTTGGATGTCTATAAAGAGGGAGCACATAATGTTGGCAATGATTGGTCCAGGTCTAAATAATCCATCAAAATGGTCATAATAATTATGTAATATTTTTGTTCATTCAACTAGCTAAGTACCAAGTTAAATATATCAATGTATATATTGAACCCCTTATTGATGAGTTGATGGTGTTATGGAATGGGGTCACTATGTATGACATCTCTAGACCAATAGGACAAAGACAATTTCAATTTTGTGCAATTCTTGTATGGACAATACATGGTGCCCTTGGGCTAACACATTTTTTAGGTATGTTCTCTTGTTAACACCTCTTTTTTGTTATGTTATAGTGCTAACACAAAATTAACATATTTAATCGAATTATACACGATCTTGAGGGTCTTCAGACAAAGGAAAAATTTTCATGTCCAATTTGTGGCTCAAAGATGAAATATCATCATTCAAAAAGTTTAGGAAAATAAGTGTTCGATGAGTATAGATACTTTCTCCACATAAATCATAAGTACTGAATTACCAAAAAACATCTTTTCAATGGGAAAGAAGAGATTGCATCAAAGCCATGGAGAATGAAACCTCGCCTATGGAAGTTGGAATACAATAGAATAAATCATCGAGGTAATGTCATTTCATCTGATGGTTATTATTTGAAATTTATATTTTGATATTATATTTTTTTTACTGATGATGTAATTGATGCTTGTGAAGTTCATCAAGGTATTAATGACCAACTTCCAAAAGGACTAAAAAGTTATCCTACACAATTTAGTAGGTTGTCATACTATGAGAAACTCTCAATCGTGCATTTGTTTGATGCTACGCATATTGGAAAGAATGTAACAGAGACATTATGAAAAATATTGGATGGAAGGTGTGACAAAGACAAAATTATCAAAATTTGTAGTGACATTGAAGAATCCAACCATGCAATAAAAAATGACATTCGATCAAATAATAATGGAGACCAGATTAATACAAGTGCCCTTACTTGGTTATTGTTGGAGCAGCAGAGAAATGCTATAAATGAAGTCATACAAAAAATATGATTTCCCATAAGATTTTTTATGAACATAAACAATCTCGTATCAAAGAAAAGTGAATTTGGGCCAAGGATGAAAATACATGATTGGCATACATTTATTAAGGTAATTCATGTTATTTTGTATTCACTATATATTTTTATACTACATGTAGTTTTCATTTTATTATTTTATAAAATATTGAAAAGATCATTTTACAATTATTGCAGCATGTTCTACCTCTATCTCTCCCACACCACTTTGACAATAGTGTTAAAAAATTTATTTATGATCTTGGAAAATACATGAGGTGGTTGTCATACAAAGAAATCAATAAAGAAGATATAAAATATTGGAAGAGAAAAATTCCTCATCTTATGTGTGAAATGAAAAAGTGTCTACCTTCAACTTTTTTCAATGCATAAGAACACTACCTCATACATCAAGTTGAGGAGATTGAATTGTGTGGACCTGTACAAACTAGGTCAATGTGGATGGTTGAGAGGCACTTGAAATTTTTTAAGGGCTTGGTTTGGCAGAGAGAACATCTAGAGGGTTCTATGGTGGAGGGATATATGGTATACCATACCATGGTGTACATTAGTGAATATCTTCTTAAGTTTTTTGCAAAGACCCATGTAGATCGTATTTGGGATCCCAACTCCATTAACAAATTTGAAGGGGAGTACTTGATAGGAAAAGGTAGATTGAAGAAAGTGAGAGGTAATTATAAGATGTTATTGTAGTTAATTAATTCTTATAAATCTTCAATATAGTTATTTGTAATTGGTCTATTTTTTTATATAGTTGGTTGAGAGTGGGATACAATACATTTGTATATTGTGAACAATTTTGATTGGATGATGGTATGGATTGAATGATGTCAACAAAATGGTTTCTCATTAACATGGGAAGGTGTTGCTTCATTGGTTAGAGAAGCTCATCGTAATGGAGATTCCAATAGTATACCATGTTAATTGATCTAGCATATGGTTTAAGAGGTAGATAGGTATGTAAAAATTTATTAATGATCATGAGCCATATGTTTTATATCAACTCACGATGCAAATAATTTTCACGCGCTTGAAAAATTGTAGGTCAAGCACCACAAAGCTATGTACTATCATGGCCACAAATTTTGCAAAAAAGGTTGGATGACACGAAGAAAAATTTTGATTCTGGGATAACTACAGTCTTTGAGGTCACTAATATTTCATCTAGAAATGACATACATCCTTAACAATCTTAAAATTGATACTATGGCATCTTGGATGATATACTTGAGTGTGACTTTAACTCCTTCAAATTAGTTCTATTCATTGTCAAATGGTATAGAGTATGACTAAATCAAAATGATCCTGATAGAACTGTTATTCAACATGATAATGGATTTACAATGATTAATATAAGGTTGTTTGATCCATTTGGAGATGAGCCCTATGTTCTTCCAAGCCAATGTGAGCAAGTTTTTTACTTAGAGGTTCCACATAAATCGGGTTGGTCATTTGTTGTTATACATGATCCAAGAGGAAGGCCAGTAAAGTATAATGTGATGGAAGAAGAAAATACTGAAGATGAAAAAGAAGAAGAAGAAGATGATGAAGAAGAATAAGAAGAAGATGATGGTGGTTGTGGTGATGATGATGATGGTGGTGGTGGTGGTGGTGATCATCATGATCATGATCATGATCATGATCATGGTGATGATGATGATGATGATGATAATGATGATAATGATGATGATCATGATGATGGAAATGATGATGAGATGGATGAAGAAGATGATCAATGACATGATTGAAATGTACAAGGTATGTGATTTAATTATTTATATATATTTATATTGATTAGTATATATATTTAATATTGATTTATTGATGTATTCAACTCTAATGGCATGGTATAATTAATTCATTGTGTTCAATTCTAATGATTACAACATATGTGATTTATGATTATCAATGTATTGCTTATGATGCTCAATTAATTGATGTTGATTACATGTATATATTTTATTTGATTGTCACCCTTTCTAGAAACAGGCAATTGACTACACACATCGTCAACCCTTTTGTTGATGATCTTGCATTCCATATATAAGGTAAAGGTAATTTGTTCATGTTTACGATCTTTCATATTTTTCATGTTGTCTTCTACATAATTTGTAGCATACATATCATGTAATTTTTAGCTAACTTAAGATAAATGATTCACATATGCAGGAAATTTAACCCCTTTGACAAGGATCATGCACAGTGACATGGATCAACAGGTATAAGTCAATACACCTTATAGAAATAGTTTATTAATTGATTGCATTCTCTTTACGCCCATCTTCATTGAGTGTTTTAATAATAAGGTATTAACCTAGTCATGATTTAACAGTACTACCCTCAACATCAATTTTACGGCCGACTTCATCAACATTACCCTCATTTAGCAAAATATATCGCTCCTAACCAACTATATATCTCATTTGATGGATTGTAGGAACCACCAAATAGGTACTTTTCAGATCTATCTTTCTTGAATGAGGGAATTGCGGGAATGGTAGATGAAAGTTTGACATGTAGTATGACTAAAATAGGGAGATTGACTAGAGGTCAAAAGATTAGAAAAAAATTCAATAAACGCATGTAATTTTTCCTTGTTGAAGGGGGGGTCATGTTCTTATGATGATGAGACCAAAGGCGACATCAAGGTGCTCTTTTGGTACACACATCTTGAGAAAGAATGGGTACCCAAGGAGCTACCTCCAATTAACACTGATTTTTGTGTTAATGAGAGGATATATCGCATAGGTCCGTCCTCATTACATGGTTTGGGCCTATTTTCCATGGATGGGATAAAGGTATGTTACAACAACATTGTTGAATTGATGGAGTATGTCAGACCTTGTTACAATTACAATGATTGGATGCGGATTGTTCAATAAAAAAAAGTATGTGTAGGTATGCACTATCAGCAAATTATATACAATGGAAAGAAAATGATCAAAGTAAAATATTTTCTATGTACATTGATGCGAGACCAAAAGCAACAGGAAATAGTATGGGTTTTATAAATAGTACGTGACTTGGGTCAACTAATAAGAAACCTAATTGCATATTTGAGGTTCGTGAGGGGAATTATGTTTTTGTATGTGCGATAAAATCAATAAGTGTAGGGGAAGAACTACTAATATATTACCATTTAAATCTCATAGATACAAAAAAAATTATTATCATTGGGGTGGTAAGTACTATATAGCATTTAAACTAACCTCAAGTTTATGACTCCAATATACCATTTTATTAATAAGTTTTTTTTGCTAAGTCTATTACTTTTAGTTCACTGAAGTTTTTATATTTAATCTTTGTCACAGGATGACATGGATCCCCCACATGATAGAGGTCGTGGGGATGCTCCTGCCACCCATTCTTCAGCAATGGTAAACCTTATTGTAATTGTACAAATTAGATAGTTGAACAATGTTATATTATTATGTTCTTTTATTTAGGGTTTTGGAGTTATTCTGGTAGTTTTACTGATATTCCTGTCATAAATTGATGTTTAGGATAGGGGAAAAGCACCTACAAAAATAGAGGCAATAGCTATGGATATGGATGAGGATATCCCAGATATCCCTAACCCTGTAAATATGGTGAAGAAAAAATTAAAAAAGTCAGTGCAAAAATTATTAACATTTTGGATTATCCAAATCCAACCGAGGAGATGTTGAAGAGGAAAGATGAATTGATGTCGCAAGCACGTCATTATGAAGTAGTAATGAATATTTAGTTATAACAAAAGTTCAATAAAATTTTATATTTTATACTCTTTTATGTCATTAACTAAAATATGTATGTGTTCTTGTTACATGATTTTTTTTTTCTCAAGTACCTGGTCATGGACATTGTGGTGAGGTTGATACTAGCAGAACTCCCACCTCAGGTAAAATAATCCTTAAGTTAACAAGTTACAAGGAATGTTTTCTTTGGAACATTCAAAAACTTCATTGGACTTACTAATTAGAAGTGTACATTTTTCATTGGACTCACTGATACCATAGATACAACTATAGGAAAAGGTACAGTTATAACTAATTCAAAATTTCTAAAAAAATCTTCACTCAAACTTTATTGAAAGATACTCTTACTTTTATTATTTCATAATGTCTTTTCTAACAATGTATTGTTCAGGTCATCAAGTGTACGCGACTCCTCCTAGAAGGTTGACTGACCATTCGAGATTGTCGAGTGCAATGTCGGCAACAAGGAGCATGCAAAAATTGATGCCTTCATGGTCTATGCCTGGTAAATCCTTGTTTTGCTATATTTGGTTTTGTGTTAATTATGATTTGATAATTTGTACTTTAATCTTGGGTGCATCTCATAGTGGATTAATTTTGTGTAGTGGGAGATACACCCATGGTTTTAATGTCAAATATAGATCAGAGTACCTATATTGGTGATAATTCACCATCATTTCTTGGATCTACTCATGTTTCTAGCACGGGAGTTATGCAGACATCATTGTTGATGGACGATAAAGAATTGATGCCTTTAAAATGTCTTAAGCTTCCAGGTACTTTAAAATTATTATTATTTATATTGTAATTCTAATGTACTTATTCATAACAAGTTTTGGATTGATGATCCCATGACAGTTTTGTAGGAAACGATTGTTTGTATAAGATGATTTATGACTTGACATTGAAGATATTCAGGCCCACCATACGTACAAGGTGGAACTTCATAAGTCAACTAACCCTATCCCACTATTTTTATTTCATATCATTAATTGGTAAAATATTTTTCTTTTCATTCTATTTCTTTTACTATATTCAAGGTACACAACTTTAGTTAATTTTTCTACCTAACAATTTTGTGTTTTTTCTTAAAAGGTGAAACTTACAAGAAAAAAAATTAAAAGATCAACTCATAAAAGATTTAGAGCATGAGTTTGGTAGTAACATTTTTGAGGAGAAGAAAATTTTAGAAAAAGCTGCCAAACATCTTAAGATTGTGAGCGGCTCATATAGAAGGAGTCTCATCTAGAAACCAAAGTACGAGCGTCCTCCCTTTATTTCAGTGAGGCATTGGAATGAATTCATTTTGGATGCAAAGGAGAAAGGGGATACTCAAAGAGGAATTACACCAGCAAATGAGAAAAGAAGGTATGTGATAGTATTAACTACTAATAGAATGCAATTATGCACTAATTAGTGATCTTTATATCTATATAATCTAACATATTTCAAACTTTTCATAGGTTGCAAGACACATCAAAGGCTAAAAAGGACAGACTATAAAAGATTGGCCAACACAAACTTGGCTCTGGTGGTTATTCAAAAATTCAAACATGAATTGTAAGTAGCAGTATATGAAATTCCAGATCAAAATTTTTATAAATTGTAAATAATTTTGTTTAATCAAAAAATGCAAGGCTCAAAATATAATTTAGAGGCCACGACAGAACATAAAAATATTGCCTTCAAGGAAGGCTATCAAGTCATGGTTGAACGCCTACGCCAAGCTTCCACTAGCCCAACCCAAGAGTCTCCTACATCGGTTGAACAGGTAAATATGCCAAATGAAAAATATTTGAAATTGAATACTTGAGCAACAATCTATTTGATGTTAACATAAATTGACTATTTTTGTTTTTAAAAAGTAAACAATGATAACAATATGCATGACATTGCAATGCAGCCTTGTAATCCTAAAATAGAACCTACGTCGTATGATGAAGGCCCTGATGTGCATCGCAGTGTCGATGGAGGGTATTGAAAATTAATTATGTAATTATTAATACAATTTAACATCTTAAATTGAAATTGGTGTAACCTTTTTTGTGTATATTTTAGAGAATACAGAACGTCATGCTGAATGAGTGGAGGATGTTTGGAGTGATCACCATGTTGATTTTGGGGATGATGAAAATGTTAATGTAGATGATGTGGCATAGTCAGGTAAAGAAAATCTGTGTTTTTTTCTTTTAAATTTCTTTTTTGATTTATAGTTCTTTTAATTAATGAAATACTTGTAACACTAATATAAAATGGTGTGAATTTAACCCATGTAGTTGTTATTGCAGCGGACCCCCCTTTAGCGCAGTAGCCTCCTCTTCCTGAACACATGAGGAGGAGACATGTGTTGAGATCAGAAGTAGTAGAGGAGGGGAATGATGAGAATATTGGTGCTCTGCTTAGCTATTACCTTAAAAAAATGAGCAAGAAACAAAAAAAGAAATGATTGTAAGTAACATTTTTTGGTAATGAAAGAATGTTGTCTTAATGGATGTAATTTTGTACTAGTAAATGTTGATGAATGGTGTGTTAATGAATTATTCATGAATGTTGTGTGTTAATGAATTTTATGTGTTAATGAATGTTATGTGATTATAATAATTGAATGTTATATTTCAAAAATGGATGAATGAATGAATATTATTAGATGTTAACGGGGAATTTAGAGTGATGTTGGGGGGGGGAATGAGCTTCCACCTTCACGTGGTTTACCTTCTTAAGTAGAGAATATTAAATTATTCTCGAAACCAAGTGAATCTCAAACTAAAACAATGACATAGATTCAATGGTCAAAAACACCTACTAGTCCTATTCCACATGGTTCAGTACCCCTTTTGATGTAGAGGCATCCCTCAACCTCGCTCTAATAAGTCAATATGTTGTTGTACTAGTTCTTTTCCCAAGGTCTTCACTAAATTTCATTACTTTCAATGTAGATCCAATGGCCAGACACTCTCATAAGTCTTATTCCTCAAGGACAAGTACCCATCCCTAGGTGAACTCAAGTCCTATTCTCTTTGCATAAAATTCTTATCATTCATTCAATAGGATAGCATCATTTTGATGCTTGACTTGTCATCATTAACTAATGGGTTATTGTCGATTGCTCTTTGCTATCATTCTAGATCACTATTTTTTTATCTCATAGTTTATCATATTTGAGAAGACATATTGGTGATTTTTCTTAGTTCCTTTATCTTTGTTTTTGAATATCCTATGGCTTGTTTTGGGGTTGTTTGATTTTTGAAGTAGGATGTTTTGTTTCATTGTAAGTTTATTTGAATTGGTTTTTAAATAGTATAATTTAAGTTTTGATTTTTTCAGGTGATTCATTATGAAGTATATTAATAGGCAGGTTTTATTAGAGAAGTCAACGTGATTTCAAAAGAGCCATTTCAACAACTCAAAGCTTTAAATGTGTTGTTTAAGCTTTCTCAGCATGTGATACTCTATTTTATCTGAGTTTGTTCAGGTGGTCCACCCTGTTTCCCATATTTTAATAATAGTTTGTAAATGTATAACACTATTTTATTTCATAGAGGGATTTTTTAGGTAAAATGTTCAAAGCACCATTTCTCTACAAGGGTCTGCCTATTAGAATGGTTTCAAATGAGCCATCTAAACAAGTTAAAATTTAGACTTAGAATGTGTTGTATAAGCTTACTTCATGTATGATAATCTATTTTTATAAGGTTGTCTTAATAGTGTACTATGTTATGCTGATATTTTCTAATAACATATTGATTTGATAATGTATAGTCTAATTTCCTCTTTTTTTAGAAGGAAAGATCTATGAGGCAAAGACAACCCATTATAACTTCCATTTGCATGAGTTCTCCTTCATCCATTATAACCTCTATTCACATATTTTTTTAATAATTTGTATATCAATATGATATGATATATGAGTTAGGTCTATCCATCACTTTCAGATGAATCATCTAAATAAGTCAAAAATTTGATTGTACTATTTAAGCTTATTCCATGTGTGATATTCTTATTTTGTAAGATTGTCTCTGTAATTCAATTTGTTACACCATAATTTTCTATTAAAATATCAATGTGATAATGTATAGTGCCAATTCTTTATCTTTTTCAAATTCTTTAAGATAAAATTGTTATAGAAACACCATTATAATGATAACAGCTTTCCATAATCTATAGAGGTGTAAGTAGATATTTCTAGATTCAATTTTATTTGATTTTTTTATCATCAATATTTCTCATCACATCTTGATACTAGATTACATAATGTAATCTGAAATATTGATCGAAAAGTTTCAAACACAATTGAATTCGAAAATAACTAATCACAATACCATTATAACTTAAGCTCTGAAAGTGTTTAGTAATTATCTGTCATAGATAGCACTTGTGGGACACAGTTTTGGGGGTGTAAGTTTGGCATATGCATCATAAGTTTTCCTAGAAAAGATAGCAGTGGCAGTGTCTGTGACCATTGCCATGCTTCATGGTGGAGATCATCTTCAAGAGGAGTTCAAACTTGTAAGATCTCAATCTCTATTTATTTGATCTGTTATGAAAGATATTAATCAATGTTGTTGTCTTTTTCAAAGAGTCTAGTGTTTCTATGTAGCTCCAACAGGATGAAGAAATTAAAAATCAGCTTATATACAAGTTTGGAGATGGCCCTAAACAGCTCCCTACCTCGCTATCCATTCCCACTACATTAGAAAATTATCTCTTCTATGGAACAATCCCCCCAGCTGTAAGAACAAGCTCATGATTTTCTCAAACATATCAATATAGTTTAGTACTCTTGTATTGAATAGTAAATGAATTCATAGATGATATAAAAAATTTTATAGAACAATGATTTATTCTATCAAATACCCTTTTGGGTTCTATAAATCCTACCCAAACAACCCCAGGATAGGTTCCTTTAGACCATCTACCAGATCCAATATCCTAGTAGCAACCAACTAGGCCTAACTCACTCCATTAACAAAGAAAATCATAGATGTCACTCCCCTATCTCCTAACCAAGGAATAGTCCTTCCTAAGGTCTAAAAACATCATATTTCTAAGGTTCTAAGCCCTTGCCACTTACTTATACTCCTAGGCACCAAACCCTTGCCTCTAGGGTCATTCAACTAGGGCCTATTCAAAAGAACCCTTACAACCTCCTCCATAACAAACTAGTTGATCCAATACATCCACTTGGACCCCAACATCAAAAATCTATCATAAAAATCATCTACCATTAAGGCATACACTCCCCAAGTGACTGATGTCAAAATAGGGCACTCTCCAATCAACATCCTTCCATCGTTATGTGGCTCCACCGACCCATTTCTCTGTATCCCTACATAAAACACTAATATACAAGGATATATTACAACATTGACTCCTCCCACAAATTAAATTTGTCAGAGGGGGTGGGAGAGTCAATCCATTAAGGAGACTACAATCCCAATCAATGTCTACAATCACAAACACAAGCACAGTTAGGGACACCAATAAATTCCCTGGCCTTTTTACTAATTGAAACAATGAAATAAGTGTATGAACATGTAATTAAAACACAAGTAAAATATTTTACATCATTTCCACTCAAGATCACATTCTATCCAAACATATGAATTCCTTGTTATGAGGATTGTACCCACAGGACAGACATTCACTGTTGCAAGAATAAATTTTTTTTATTCATTTGAATCATTACATTAGTTCTTTGACACACCATACTCCACACCATGTGTCCACTCATGTGGATATACATTAATATAGACTCCAAACTCTTTAAAAATCTGACTGTACCCCTGTTAACTGCCTAAACTATCTCCAAAACAGTCCTAAACCAATTGTCAAAACAAAATATGATTAAATAGTGTTGTCAAGTTGACAACCAATGTTTTCAACTCGACAACATGAATCTAATACCCCTCCTAGGACTTTCAAAAGGTTTCAAAACAACCTTATTAACTACACTAACCCTCACATGAGCCTTATAGGTTATAATTGCATTAAAATGCAATTTTACATCTTTTTGGCATCTTTGCACTTTGAGTGAAATTACATGATTTAATGACATTAATGGCCATATTAAAAAATTATATATCCTTATAGGTCCTTGACCTTTAAATTTGACCTTGGATCCATTAAGTGACCCCAAGGTTACATCCTTAACCCCTATGCCATTCAATGGCTTACATGACATCATTTTGTGATCATACTACCAAATGATCAACATCATTACAAACATGATAAATGACTAATAGAGTGTTTGAGGTTAGTATTTAAACTAAACTATGTTAACTATGGTTGATATTCCTCTTCATAGTTTTCACTAGTGATGTAGGGATCACGGGTTCAGAGAATATCACCAATTCTTGCAAAGATCAAACCAAGTTTGCTAGAATTTTGAAATGGGTGGTTGGAGTTGGATCAGGCTGACTATTATTTTCTCTCACAAGTGTCAAACATTTTTTAGAACACTTACAATGCTTAAACTCCAAGATAGATTTTATTACTGTCGTGAATTTTCCAGTGTCTTCTTCATATCTATTAGGACATGTGATATGGTTTGGCATTGATTGGTTCAGTATTGTTGCAAAATTTATTAGACTATGTTTGTTTGTCTCTTGAAAAGATGGGTGTGTAATCTTACTATGCATTCATGGCCAATATAAGAAGTGATTGGTAATAGTCTAATCATATGTGTATTACAACTATGCACTCATGGCGAGTATAAGAAGTGATTGGTAATATTCTAATCATATGTGTATTACATGGATGTCACAAGGGTTATCATAGGAATGTCATAGTATGTATTGTCTTGTGAATAGTGTTGGTTGGTGATATATACATTTTAGTTGTAAACATAAAAATTGAATCTTTCAGTGGTCTTGTTTACAAGTATTGTGCTACAAAGATTGTTTCTTCATAATAGTATTGGTTATTTCATGAGAAGAGTATGTAGTGATAACAAGTCTAATGGTTTCTATCTTTGGATTGCTTGTGGAAGTATGGTCCTGATTAGATTGATCATCTTTTGATGATTAGTACAAGAGAGCTAGTGATTGCATGTTGACATTTGGAACTACATTTGGCATGATAGTTTGAATAGTTGACCACACATATTGAATCTTACACAATGATGTTTTGTGAAGATAGAGGTTGGTGATCACAACTTGGGCTAATAAGAACATAATATCTTACTCAAGAGGAGTCATTGTATTTATTGCTTCAGAAGTTTCCATTATGAAATTTTGTCTGAATCAAATTGACTATGTTTCTACTGATTGGTTCTTTGTGTGAAATGCATGAAAAGTAATGTCTAAATTGGTGCAAAATAGTTTTAGAAAATAGTGAAAATCATAATGGATATCAAGAAAATGATCTATAAAAATATATGCTATAGAAAATGGAGAAACACACTAGTAAAATTTAGCCTAATTTTTGACGCGCATTAGTCAATTTTTTGATGCACATTGGTCAACAAATTAGATCAAATCAATACTATCAAGAAGTACAGAACCACACAAATCATATAAACTCATATTGGTAATAATATAAACTCATGGTAATTATATGATTTTATCCTATTGATTCATATTGGTAATAATATCATGGTCATATCATTAATAATATATTAATAGATTCATAATATATATATATATATATATATTTTTTTTATTTTTTTTTTTTTAAAATACTGAATATGTTGTCAATTTTTCTACCACAAAGACTGTATAGTTCAATGTCCATGCTATACTCTCGACATACTTATCTGTCGATAATTCAACCCAAATGACTATATAGTTTGACGCCATTTCTATACTCTCAACGTATTCAGTAGTCGACAGTTCGACCAACTGTGGTCGAAAATGATCAAAGATATGTCACTTATTCTTCACCAACCATTTGACTATTTCGACCGCCATTGGTCAAATGTTCAACTAATGTTGGTAAAAAATGATCAAAGATATGTCGGCCATTCTTCACCACCCCTTTGTTTATTTCGATGTTGGATTAGTCGACATTTCGACCACTACGTGAGTTGAATATTCGATAATAATTTAATGTGTCAAATAATCGATGAAGAAAGTTTGAAAACAATAATGGTTATTTGTTCGACCAATGTGCATCTAAAAATTGACTAATTCGCGTCGAAAATTAGGCTAAAATTTACTAGTGATTCTTTTCTTTAATTTTAGTTATACGCTTCTAATAGATGCTAAATTAACTTTTTTGCACATACATGTGTCATCCAAGTAGATATGCCTCTTGATGATAATTAAATGAGCCTCTATCAGGACGAAGAATTACTTAATAGGGGATTAGTTTCCCTGTTAGGAGAGTGTATTGTACTATCTACACCAATTAATCATACATAGTATAAACTAGTCACCTCCCAAAAATGTAACCAACACATAACCTCCACTTTTATAACACTTGAACCCATAATCCAATTATAACTGTAAGTTGAATCTTATATGAAGTTGTTTTAATTCACTCAAATTATGGTGGAAGGGGAATATTGGGTTGGTATAGAGTTTGGTGATGTTTTGGTGCTTGGTATAGCTTTCCAATCCACATGCCCCTCCATTGTTGTTGTAAGAAATATTGGTGCATTGTTACTAGAATGTCCTTGGGAAACACCTACAAAATCTATTTTGGTAGGTATGCAAAGGATAGTGAATAGTACCATCTCCTTACATATATTTTATTGTGTGGTCAAAATATTCAATAAATTGCTCAAGAATATTCCTCTCTAGATAATTATTTATTTTCCCTTTCAATCTCTTTTTTTTTTTAATCATACCCTCATTTTGTCCTCAATTACTCCTTTTTTGTACATCTATCCATTGTTGAATCTTGTGTATCTTATTTTTCAACCATTGTAGTTCTCTTTCCAATTTTGATTTCTCAATTTCTCCAATAATAATTCTTGGAGCATCTCTCTTCAATTTGTTCTAGCTTTCTTTATTTCAACTTAGATATATTTATTTCTTTCCTATTGCACCATTAATAACTTCATGCTATCATTTGTGATGATAATTTGAGATTTTTTACTAAGTCAAATTCTATTGTCAACTTGGGATTGAAATATCCTTTAGTAAATTAACAAGAATTTCAATAAATTAGCTAATGTTGGAATAGATCTAGCCTTCTAATGATTATTTGGATTTTTACTCTATATCACCTTATCCTTTTGTAAAATTTGGCTCCACAACCTCAATTCCTTTGAATGTTGATTTGATTCAAGATAATCATTTGCATCATTGTCAACAACATTAGTTTACTTGCATCATAAATGCCTCTCTCAGTTGGTTAAGTGTTTCAATTACACTTTCCTCCCTTGGATGGTTAGATAGTTGCATACTGGTAAATGCTTTGGGTGGCATATAAAGACTAGGAGATCCTATAACAAAATCACCATAAAATGACTCATTGGGTTGCATTCTCTTGATGAGTTTCAAGTCAATTTTATGCATTTGGTTATTTTGTAGGAACTTCAAGTTTAACTAGATTTGTGGGAAGGTTCTAGTGAATTGGACTTGTAAATTTTGATTATAATTATTCAAACAAACAATTCTACTTGTGAATATTCTACAAAAATGTCAAGCTCAACTAAATTTGCAGGAAGGGTCTAGTGAAATGAACCTGTAATTTTTTATATTTGGTTCAAATGAAATATTTTATAGTGAATATGTTGTGACAGATTTAGGTTAGAATGAGAATGTGGAAAAGTTCAAGTGAGTTAAACTTCTTTAGTTTTGATAATCAATTTATATGTATAGTTTTTATGGTGATGTTGATACACACAAATGGTGTTATCAACATGATGTAATCTTGACATCAACATTGGGGAGAGGATCACTTAGAAAAAGATGATGTTGGTATGTGGACAAATGAAACTAAATCTAATATGTGTATATCGTTTATAGGTTCCATTCAACAAGAAAATGAATTTCTACAATAAAATGCATTAATGATGTAATAATAATGTTGGCAAAGAATGAAGTAAAAATGTTTTAGTGGACTTGACTTTACGTATCATGAAGTTTTGTTAGTGAACTTAATTGTATGGATCATGATATTTTCCCAAATTAACTATATGAGCCATGAGATATTTCAAGTGAAATGAACTAATGAACTAATTATAACAATCTGATTTTAAGGGACATAAAACTTTTGTAAAAAGGGTTTATATAATATTTTAAAGTTCATTTGTCAAACTTTATCCTATTATCAAACATTCCATTCTACAATAATTAAGTTACCTATAAATGTTAATCTTCTAATGGATTAAATTCCTCTAAGCTTGAAGTATAAAGAAAATCTTGTACTCCATATGCAACTTTTCAGGGCAAGAAAGATATAGTCAAAGGATGTTAAAGACAAAGGTTGGTTGAGAGGCTCAAGATTGAAATCGATAGTAAGAGATCCTGAATGCCATGTAATGTGTTGAAGCATATTTTTTTGATGATCATATTGTATTCATTTGAGAATTCAATAAAACCAAGTTAGACCTATTTGTATCTTTTAATTCCCATTGTCTTGAGAGATGTTTTGGTTTTGTAATAAGGATATTTGATAAGAATTTCTAGACTTGACTACATCACTTTTCTTGGTTATAAGTCTTATGCTTGAGAATAAGTCATCCATAGGCATTGCATTTGAATTTTGGCTTCTTTATCTTTGGTAATCTTGGTCAAGATTTTCTTTTATATTGCTAGTATGTAGTGCCCTTTCAAGTTCTTATTATTGGCCTCCATTATAACAACTCTTTTTAGGTGTCAATCTAATAGGAGAGGTATAGATTTTTCCCACCAAAAATAAGATTGAACCTCTCTATAAAATAGTTAGTGACAACTCCATCCTCTCAAGTTTTGGCATAATTTATACACATTTATGAGCATAGAATATGTATAGAACTATTTAGTATTTTAGAACTATATAGAATACCTTTAGATGTTTTTAAATAGCATCAAGTATTTTTAGAATTATCTAGATAGTTTAAATGAAGCTTCCTAGATTGGTTGGAAATATGTAAACATTTTAGATATATATGTTATTATCATCAACAATATAAAAAGGTAGAGAATATTATTGATGAAGATTCAGAAAATTGATGTTGTTTTATAGTTTATCATTTATATGTATTTTTCTTATTGCAAACATTGACAAAAACATCTTACAACCATCAAGGGATCTTTATGATAAAAAAACACCAATACAATTATCTTTATGAAAGCAAAGGAAAAGAAGACATGATGGTAGAATTAATGATAGATTTGCAAAAATTACATGCATGAAAATAAACATTGGCTAGGTTTTGAGGATAAAATGTCAGTCCTTTATAAGGAAAAGAAGGGACAATCAATCTACAACTATAGTATCAAAGAAAATGATTGTTACTTGCAAGTTAATTTTGGTCCTAAATGTTAGAGTTTATGGTGTTATTTTCTCAGAGGAGATACTCATATCACATGAGAAAGTAGATTAGATTTCATATTTTGGTATATATTGCCTAGATGTAAATGAATCCCTTTGATTTCACTTTACCTCCCACTTTTGGTTCCAATGTAAACTTTTATTCTTGACGCAAGGGCGGGGTGGCTAAAGGTAGAATCAGGGTTAATTGAGACTACTTAAACCCACAAACATGCCCTGCGAAGAGTTACACATGAAAGAAATATTTGAACAACACAAGATACCATGAAACACAATGAATATAGGCAAGCAACTGGCAACCACACTAGTGTACTTATTATTAAATCAGCAACATGCCTGATTGTGAGGCCTTCCGAGTTTTGGCCTTATACAATGAATTATGAAATCAAAATCATAGCTCGCATATTATCTTCTTCTTCTACTATCCTCTAACTTGAACCACCTCTCTATATCAACCCAAGCTCCAAATATATAGCCAGAAAAGCCACAAGTCATCCAGTCAGGCATTTAATTACATTATAGGTCCACTTAGGAGGAGAAACCAAAACTAAAGCTAGAAATAACAAAAAAAGATGTGAAGTTTCATTTAGGTCCAGATATGATCCAAGAATAGATCCCCAACTGTGCAAGCTCCAATTTCCCCGAACGGAACTGCGCAAGGCAAAATACCACACGTTTCATGAGCGAAACTAGTGGAAAATTGATGTCCAAGGAAATTTGTGATAACTTCCAGATCCAAATGAATTAGGATGTGCACCCTTAGGATAATTCTCAAGATTAGGTCCATATCACTGCATTAACTAAGCAAGGCAAGAAACCAACTGCAACATCGGTGATAAAACAAACATCAGACAAGTACAGGAAATAGGAAATATTTTTGTCGATGCAAGATTGCTCAAGACCCAAGATGCTCCTACATCAGACACCTAGGGTAACAAAAGAACTGATGTCCACATTAGGCACTATTCATATTCTTACCTAAATCATAAAGATCCAACTCAGCTTGTGTATCCAAGAACTATCTTCAACTGGCTTATCTTTCCACTGAACTAGATATCCCATGTAGTCTTTTCCTCTTGTACTCTTGCTTACTCTACTATTCAAGATCTTCTCAATGATATCTTTATTCTTCTTAGGATAATTCAGATCATCTCCCATCTCATCATTTGATTCAAAGTACTCGAAGATATCAGCAATATTGAATATAGGTGATATATCCATGTCCTCTGGTAATTCCACTTCATAAGTATTTCCACTGTCAAACTTCTTCAAAATATTACAAGGTCCAAATTTATTCCTTTTCAGCTTGTTGTAAGTACCAACTGGAAATCTATTCTTCTTCAAGTGAATCATAACCTCATCTCCAACTCCAAAAGGTTTATATCTCCTTCTCTTATCTTCTCTCTGTTTATATTTCAAATTATTGCCCTCTAAATTCCTTTTAACTTCATCATGAAAATTTCTCATGAAGACTGCAAAATCCTTAGCTTCAACACTTCTTCTGGTCTCAGTAGGCAAATCTCTCAACTTTGTGGTTCCCTTAGGGTGAAATCTAGTAACAATCTCAAATGGTGTCTTCTTAGTACTTCTATTCATAGAATTATTATATGCAAACTCTGCTTGTGCCAAACTAAATCCCAATTAGCAGGCTTATCTCCAACTAAAAATCTCAACAAGTTTCCTAAGCTTTTGTTCACAACTTCAATCTATCCATCTGTCTAAGGGTGAAATGTAGAACTAAAATTCAATTTGGTATTCATCTTCTTCTGAAGTATTCTCCAAAAATAACCAGTAAACTTAGTATCTTTGTCTCAAACAATAGATTTAGGCAATCCATGCAATCTTACCACTTCCTTGAAAAATAATTCAGCTACATGTAATGCATCAGATGTCTTCTTACAAGGTATGAAATGAGCCATCTTAGAAAATCTGTCAACCACTACCAAAATATAATCATTACCTCTCTGAGTTTTAGGCAATCCAAGAACAAAGTCCATACTCACTGATGGAATATGGATGATGTGACTGAGAGGGGGGGTGAATCAATCAACCATAAAACATTTCACAATTATTTCTTTCCAGATCCCTTACGATATCTTAATGAATATTATTTGTTTAACACTCGGCAAATAGATTGTAGTAACTTTGTAGATGCAGAAAGTATTAGCAAAATTATCTTTTAGATATTCATCACCACTTGTATATGATTAAGATAACTATTAAGAACACAAGAGACACATAATTTTAACGTGGAAACCCAATATGGGAAAAACCACCAATGTATCTAGATACTGATTTTCACTTTTCTGAAGTGATGCCAGATTAGAAGCCAACTCGGTAAAAGGTTACAAAACACACTGTTAGGTGTGACCTTGTTAGAGGATTTAATCACCCTGCTAGGAGTGGCCTGGTAAGAGGTCTTGAGAACAATTCAATGGAATTGTCACCTTGTTAGAGGATTTACAATATGGTTGTTAAACCAACTCGGTTAAGAGCTTTAGAATTCACTGTTACAATGATAAAAAGGTAACAATGAAAATGACCTGTATAATAATGCAACTGCCTTGCTAATTACAGATCTCTATTC
This sequence comes from Chamaecyparis obtusa, assembly GCA_027943335.1. NCBI lineage: Eukaryota > Viridiplantae > Streptophyta > Pinopsida > Cupressales > Cupressaceae > Chamaecyparis > Chamaecyparis obtusa. The sequence goes on along the minus strand of BSBK01001050.1, from coordinate 205,586 downwards.
TGTATAAGTGTGATCCTTCCTGGTCGAATATATCTCTGATGTTCCTCAAGGATATCTGATCATCCTTCACAATTTTGCACACACCTTTCCTGTCTTTCTTCTATATATCTTCTGCTATATTTCTTATTTTATTTTTCACATTTGACCTTTTATTTATATGATTTTAGATTTGTCAAATCGACATTACTTAGTATAACAGTCGGCTGAAATAAGCAAACTTTATTTGCAAAAATCCTTCAAGGGCCGACAGTGCTCGGTGACCATAACTTTCTACAATCTTTTGGAGACCGAGGGAACTCGGTAAACACTGATAATCCTTTTTCTTTGATAACCGACTGAACTCGGTAGATGCTAACTTTTCTTTGACAACCGACTGAACTCGGTAAACACTGCTGATTTTCTTTGATAACCGAGTGGACTCGGTAAACACTGATTTTTCTTTGATAACCGAGTGAACTCAGTAAGCACTAATTTTACTGCCAGGCAGACCAACTGAGCTAGGTAGGTACTAAATGTGTGGATTATGACATTGTGTGACATCAAAGACAATACATAATTTGAGTAGCAATTTTCTTTAGACAATTGTTTCCAACAATCTCCCTCTTTGGCATTGGTGGCAACACAATATGTCATAGCATAAGAAATTTGAAAGAATTAGCTCAGTTCAGATTCAAATCTCCCTCTGTCAACAAACTTCCTTTTTCTTAAAAAAATCTTCCTTCTGACTACTGAAAATTTCTTGAAGTAATAGCAAAGACATAGCAAACACTCCCTCTTTGACAACACATGCCAAAGACAATTCACATATTACCGGTGTAAACTAATGTACCTCAAGTACTGATTCATATGCAATGATTCCTTGAATATGCTGCATCAACATGTTGATTTTCAATCATGTTCTGGTTGATGCATCACTAAAACTGTATTTAGTGAGCCTCGGATAGGGGAATGACCCCTAACTTACCTCTTAGATACACAAATGCATCCTTAGGTAATGGTTTGGTGAAAATGTCTGCAATCTGCTCTTTTGTATGAATATATTCTAATTTGATTTCCTTGTCCTGCACCAATTCTCTGACAAAGTGATATTTAATAGCAATGTGCTTGGTTTTGGAATGCATTACTGGATTCTTCAAAATGTTTATTGCACTTGTATTGTCACAAAATATAACAACTGCTTCTTTGATTTCAACCTTCATACCTTGTAATAACTATTTAAACCAAACAATATTTGAACAATTTACTGCAGCAGCAACATATTTTGCTTCAGCTATGGATTGAGATGTGCAATTTTGCTTTTTACTGGTCCAGGATACTAGTCTTTTTCCAAGAAAAAATGCTCCACCACTTGTCCTTTTTCTGTCATCAATGTTCCCTGCCCAATCAGCATCAGTAAACACTTTTAAGTCTAGATTGCCTCCAAATTTATACCACAAACCATATTCTTCAGTTCCTCTTAAGTACCTTAAGATTCTTTTGATTGCCATCATATGATTTTCCTTAGGTTTTGCTGAGAATCTAGCTACTATACCGACTGCTAAGGCAATATCAGGTCTTGTATGTACTACATACTACAATTTTCCAATCATAGATCGGTATAAGGTCTGATCTACTTCTTTTGAATCATCATTTTTGGTAAGTTTCAGTCCAATACACATGGGTGTACCAACTAGTTTTGAATCTTCCATACCAAACTTCTTAAGTATTTCCTTAATGTATTTAGATTGAGTAATGTATATACCATTCTTGCTTTGTTGAATTTGAAGACCAACAAAGAATTTTATTAAACCAAACATAGACATTTCAAATTCTTTGTTCATCTGCTCTGAAAATTCTTTGCACTGATCATCATTCCTTGTAAATATAGTATCATCTACAAATATTTCTGCCAATACAATTTTGTCATCTGGTCCTTCTTTAATATATAGATTGCTGTTATCATTGGCTCTTTTGAAATTAATCTGAATCAGATAGTTATGGAGTCTTTCATACCATGCTCTAGGAGCTTGTTTCAAACCATATAATGCTTTGTGTAACTTGCAGACCATGTCCTTTTTATCTAGATCAACAAAACCTTCAGGTTGTTCAATGTAGACTTCTTCATCAAGAATTCCATTGAGAAATGCAGATTTTATATCCATCTGATATACCTTAAATCCTTTATGTGCTGCATAAGCAAGTAGAGTTCTTACACCTTCTAATCTTGCAACAGGAGAAAAAGTTTCTCCATAATCTATACCTTCTTCTTGAGAATAACCTTTACATACCAATCTAGCTTTGTTTCTAGATACTTGACCATCTTCATTCAGCTTATTCCTGAATACCCATTTTGTTCCAATTACATTCTTATCTTTAGGTCTAGGTACAAGAGTCCATGTTTTGTTCTTTTGTATTTGTTCTAATTCTTCATTCATTGCTTCAATCCAACTTTCATTTTTCAATGCATCTTTGATATTTCTAGGTTCAAAATCAGTAAGCAAACATGTACCTTTTAGCTTGCTTCTTGTCATAGTACCATCTGATTTGTTTCCAATGATTTGATCTGGTGTATGATGTCTTCTGACATATTTGGCTAGTATAGGTTCCTTGCTTTTTGAATGAGTCATGTTGTTGTCTTCTAGGATCTCTTCTTCAGGTTGCTCGGGCTCGGTAGATATTTGCTCGGTAACTTTAGGCTGAGACTCGATCTGAATTTCTTCCTGTGACTCAGTTTGAACTTCTTCCTATGCCTTGATTACTGTGCTAGGCTTGGTAGATATAGTTTCCTCATTGATAGTTGTGTCTGGCAGTGTTTCAGGTTCAATGTAAACAAATCTCCTGTAGTTTTTAGGTTCCCTTTTGCTTTCTTCTTCAGTCTTTTCTGCAAACTCATCAAATTTTACATGTATACTTTCTATGACTTTGTGAGTAGACAAGTTTAGACATTTGTATGCCTTGCTTTTGCTAGAATATCTTAGGAATATTCCTTCATCACTTTTCACATCAAATTTATTTCTTCTGGATTCTTTTAAGATATAACACTTGCTACCAAATACTTTCATGTAACTTACATTGGGTTTATAGCCATACCATAATTCATAAGGAGTTTTGAATGTGTCTTTCTTCAATTGTACTCGGTTCAAGGTATGAACTGCAGTGCTGATACCTTCCTTCCAGTACTTTATAGTGATGTTCTTTTCTATCATTAGAGTTCTTGCACAATCCATAATAGATCTATTTCTTCTTTCTACTATTCCATTCTGCTCAGGAGTTCTAGGAGCTGATACCTGTCTTTTGATTCCTCTTTCAATGCAAAAGTTGTTAAATTCATGGGAGATGAATTCACCACCTCTGTCTGATCTTAAGCATTTCAATCTTTTCCCTGTTTCCTTTTCCACTCTTGCCAAGTACCATTTGAAATTTTCAAATGCTTCTGACTTTTCTCTTAAATACATAACAGTCATCATTCTAGAATAATCATCAACGAAAAGAATAAAGAATTTATCTCTAGTATAGCTTTCTATTCCAATAGGTCCACATAAATCAGTATGCAAAATTTCCAAAATCTCTTTAGACTGATAGTTCTTACTCTTAAAACTAGTTTTACTCATTTTGCCAATCTGACAATTCTTACATAGACCAGTATCAGGTTTCTTCAAAGTAGGAATTCCTCTTACCTTCTTGAATTTGCTTATTTTTATCATGTTATCAAAATTCACATGACATAACCTTTTGTGCCATAGCCAACTTTCTTCAATTTGAGCAATAAAACATGAATATTCACTGAGATCAAGATAAAATAAGTTACCTTTTGTTTGTTTGCCTGATCCAATGAGTTTTCCTTTTTCATCGAGCAGTCTTGCTTGACTATTCATGAATTCAACCTTGAAACCAGTGTTGATTAGCTGTGCTACACTTAGAAGATTATGTTTTAGTCCTTCAACCCAATAAGCATTATCACATATGAGTTCTTTGGTTAATGAGATTCTTCCTTTTCCTTTTATACAACAAGGTTCATTGTTTCCAAATCTTACATTGCCACTATCACAGTCTTCTAGGTATTCAAATTTTGTCTTGTCACCAGTCATGTGGTGTGAACATCCACTGTCTATTATCCATATATCACCTTTGCTTATATGAGAAATAAGTGCCATCTTATCTTCATCATCATCAGATTCATCTTTTATAGCAATAAAGACAATTTCTTCTTCACTATCATCAGAATCTTTAGCTATAAAATATGTTTTCTTACCTTTATCCTTGAATGATTTGAAATTCTTTTTGCCATAGTACTTGTGACCTCTCTTCTCTTCCTTGGCTTGCTTGTTTGGACACCTAGCTACAATATGTCCAATTTCTTCACATGAAAAATAGATTAAAGGAGTTTTACGTTTATATTTACCTTTCCCTTTAGAGTACTTCTTTGCAAGTAATGCTTCTACAATTTCAAGACACTATCAGAACTTTCTTCTGATACTTCTTCACTTTCTAACTGAACTTCTTTTATTTTCTTGTTCTTCCTTAGTGAAACCTTGGCCTCAAATGCTGACTCAATATTTTTGGAATTTGGAACATAGTTGTCATAGTTGTCTAATTCAAAGGCTGTCAATCTTCTAACTAAAGCATCCAAAGTTATATTGTGGTTTGTTTCACATCTTCTTTCTTGAATAGTTGATACTCTTATTGCATAGATAGGGAGTAATGTTCTGAGTACCTTGCTTATAACGGTTTCATCAAAGATTGTTCCTCCAGAAGCTCTAATTGTACTGACACTTGCTTTGATCCTTTCAACATATTTTGCAATGTTTTCATCTTCTTTCATATTCATCTTGTCAAATTGTCCTCTTAGGCTTTCTGCTTTGGCTCTTTTCACATTTGCATCACCACCATATATTTTCTTCAGTGTGGTCCACATTTCATATGCAGTAGTGCATTCTTTAATATCATCAAATTCTTCATAGCTGAGAGCTGATGCAATGTCTATCATTATGGTGTTATGATTCTTTTTCTCTGCAATGTCTTCAACAGTTAATGCGCCAGTAGGAACTGTGTATTCTTCATCAATGTATTTGCATCCTAAATCACCAATGGAAGCCAGATGAAGTCTCATGAGACCTTGCCATGCTGAAAAGTTATCTCTGTTGAGCTTTGGAATTTCTCCCTTGTAAGACATCCTGATCTTTAGCTTAGGTCCTTGAAACCCTTCCTGCAAGCACCAAAAGCTCTGATACCAATTGATGGAATATGGATGATGTGACTGAGAGGGGGGGTGAATCATTCAACCATAAAACATTTCACAATTATTTCTTTCCAGATCCCTTAGGATATCTTAATGAATATTATCTGTTTAACACTCGGTAAATAGATTGCAGTAACTTTGTAGATGCAGAAAGTATTAGCAAAATTATCTTTTAGATATTCATCACCACTTGTATATGATTAAGATAACTATTAAGAACACAAGAGACGTAGAATTTTAACGTGGAAACCCAATATGGGAAAAACCACCAATGTATCTAGATACTGATTTTCACTTTTTTGAAGTGATGCCCGGTTAGAAGCCAACCCGGTAAAAGGTTACAAAACACACTATTAGGTGTGACCTTGTTAGAGGATTTAATCACCCTGCTAGGAGTGGCCTGGTAAGAGGTCTTGAGAACAATTCAATGGAATTGTCACCTTGTTAGAGGATTTACAATATGGTTGTTAAACCAACTCGGTTAAGAGATTTAGAATTCACTGTTACAATGATAAAAAGGTAACAATGAAAATGACCTGTATAATAATGCAACTACCTTGTTGATTATAGATCTCTATTCTGTATAAGTGTGATCCTTCCTGATCTAATATATCTCTATTGTTCCTCAAGGATATCTGATCATCTTTCACAATTTCGCGCACACCTTTCCTGTCTTTCTTCTATATATCTTTTGCTATATTTCTTATTTTATTTTTCACATTTGACCTTTTATTTATATGATTTTAGATTTTTCAAATTGACATTACTTAGTATAACAGTCGGCTGAAATAAGCAAAATTTATTTGCAAAAATCCTTCAAGGGCCGACAGTGCTCGGTGACCATAACTTTCTACAATCTTTTGGAGACTGAGGGAACTCGGTAAACACTGATAATCCTTTTTCTTCAATAACCGACTGAACTCAGTAGATGCTAACTTTTCTTTGACAACCGACTGAACTCAATAAACACTGCTGATTTTCTTTGATAACCGAGTGGACTCGGTAAACACTAATTTTTCTTTGATAACCGAGTGAACTCGGTAAGCACTAATTTTACTGCCAGGCAGACCGACTGAGCTCGGTAGGTACTGAATGTGTGGATTATGACATTGTGTGACATCAAAGACAATACATAATTTGAGTAGCAATTTTCTTCAGACAATTATTTCCAACACTCACATCTTCCCAAGGTCTATCACGTATAGGCAAAGGTGTATACAATCCCAAATTCTGAGTAGTTCCTTTTTTTGTTTGGCAACTTATGTAACCTCTAACCATTCTCTATACATCTCTATAAATCTACGGCCAAATGTATCTTTCCAAAATCAAATTCACAGTCTTATAAATTCCAAAATGTCCAGCAAGTCCACCACTATGTTTCTCCTTCATTATATTCTCTCATAGATCCTCTTGGTATGCACAACTGAACTCCTTTAAACAATATGTCTTCTTGAATGAAATAATCATTCCACTTTTCACTCACTATTTTTTCCTTACAAGCTTTCCAAGGTTCTACAAAATCAATGTCAACCTCATACAAATGTTTCAAACTATCAAAACCAAGTACCTCAACTTTCATTTATGTCAGCAAACTTCTTCTTCAGCTCAAGGCATCAACAACCTCATTTAACTGTCCACTCTTATGCTTCAATGAAAAGGAAAAATTATGCAAGAACTCAACCCACTTCATATGTCTCTAATTCAACTTATTTTGACTTCCCAAATACTGCAAAGCTTTATGGTCAGTATAGAACACAAAATCTTTAGGCATTAATAATGTCTCCATTTCATTAAAGCTTGAACAATAGCATAGAATTCCTGGTCATAAACTAAATATTTTCTCTTTGCATCATTTAAATTTTCACTAAAGAAAGCTATAGGTCTTCCTTCTTGACTCAAAATAGCTCCAATTGCACTTCCACTAGCATCACATTCAACTTAAAAACTTTACTAAAATCAGGCAAAGCAAGTGTAGGCAACTCTGCAATTCTTTGTTTCAATGTTTCAAAACTCTTTTGTGCTCCATGTGTCCATTTGAAATCCCTTTTATCTCATCTCATAGTTTCAATCATAGCATTACAAATTTAACTAAAAATTTTTATGAACTTCCTATAAAAACTTTCCATTCCATGAAATGATCATACCATTCCAACATTCTCTCGTGTAGGCCAATCAAGTATAACTCTCACTTTCTTAGGGTCCATCTTCAATCCATAAGCTGAAATTACAAAACCAAGGTACACAATCTCCTCTTTCATAAATGAACATTTCTTCAAATTAATCATCAACTTTTATTTCTTAATCTCTGCAATATTTGTCTGATATGCTCAAGATGTTCTTCCTTTCTCTTACTAAATATCAAAATGTCATCAAGATATACAATCACAAACTTACCCAAGAATCTCTTCAAAACTTCATTCATCAGCCTCATGAAAGTACTAGGTGCATTAGTCAAACCAAAAGGCATAACCAACCATTCATACAAACCATCATTAGTCTTAAAAGAAGTTTTCCATTCATCCCCTTCTCTAATCCTAATCTAATGATATCCACTTTTAAAATCAATCTTTGTGAAATACTTCGCTCCACTCAAACTATCCATTATGTCATCCATCCTAGGCAAAGGAAATTTGTACTTTATTGTTATCTTGTTTATAGCTCTAGAATCGGTGCACATTCTCCATTCTCCATTCTTTTTGGGTGCTAACATAGCAGGTACTGCACAAGGACTCAAAATTTCCCTAATCAAACCTCTCTCAAGAAATTCTTGCACTTGTCTATTCATCTCATTCTTTTCATCAAGTGTCAACCTATGTGGTGCTTTAGTAGGCAAACTAGCTCCAGGTATCAAATCCATACAATGACTTATACTTCTCATAGGTGGTAAACCATCAGGTACATTATCAAAAATGATGTCATGAAATTCAATCAACAAAGTTTTAACCTCAGGTGTATGTTCTAACTCATCTTGTTTCTCAATTTTTCTTGGAATTAAAGCAAAACAAATATTTTGTTCTTTCATTTATCTTACAAACTTATTACCCTCAACCAATCATACTCTGACTATAGTACAATGACCTTCATAAAACTTCTCTACTAAAGGAAATAATACTTGTTTCTTCCCATCCATCCAAATAGTATATTGATTCAATCTACCATCATGAAAAGCTTTCCTATCATACTGCCAAAGTCTACCCAAAAGAATATGACAACAATCCATAGGCATAATATCACACAAGACTTCATCATGATAATTCCCAATTTTGAATTTAACAAGGCATTGTTCACTTACAAGTAGTTTATGCTCCTTCTAGATCCAAGCAATATGGTAAGGCTTAGGATGTCTCAATCTCTGCAATTGCAACTTGTTAACCAGATCTTTAGATGCCAAATTATCAGAACTTCCACTATCAATGATTACCTTGCAACATTTGTCAGTGATCTTACATCTGGTTCTGAACAAACTTTTCCTCAAAACAGGTTCTTCATTCCATAAGATACTTCTTAGCATCAAGTTCTCACCATGTTTAGGTTCATTAGATAATTCCTCCATTTCTTCACAATCCAAATTGTTTCTGCTATTACCTCCAGTCTTCTTTCCAGAGTTAGTACATTCAAATGCTCTATGTCCTTCTTCACCACATTTGTAACAAGTACCTTTAAACCAAGATTTCTCTTCTCTTTTCCCATTATTATTCCTAGAGTAACTAGTATAGCTACCTCTAGAGTAATTACCTCTTCTACCAATAGGTTCATCTTTCCATCCTTTATCTTGTACTGCATTGTCAGATCTACTACTTTCTCCATAAGATCTACCTCTACTTCTCTAAAATTTTCCACCTCTTCCTCTCTGTCTTTGTTCATGTTTCTTTGTCAATCTCTCTTCTGCCTTTAAAGAAAATTGGTATGCTTCTTCCACACTATATATTTTAACATAACTGAGCTCATCTTGAATTGATGTCCTTAGGCCATTCAGGTATCTAGCCACCTTCTCAACTTCATCATCCACATGTCCAGATCTGATATCCAATTTGTAAAACTCCTCAATATATTATTTCACACTCATGTCCTTTTGTCTCATATTTTGCATCTTTCTCATCAAACTAACTTGGTAGTCAGCTGGAAGAAACTTCTTCTTCATCTTTCCAAGCATCTTCATCCATGTCTTGATCTTTTCTTTTCCTCTCTTTTGACTCTCAGTTTGCAAATGATCCCACCAAAGAGATGCATGACCTTTCAACTTTGTGACTACTATCTTAACCTTCTTATTATCAGGAGTACCTTCATACTCAAAGTATTTATCCATCTCAAAGATCCAATCCAAAAGTGCATCGGTCTCAAGTCTTCCATCATAGCAAGCAACTTCAACTGCAGGTCTAGAGTTAGCGTTAGACAAAACTCTCAAAATTCTTTCCTCATCTTGTTCAACTTCAGGTTCAGGATTAGGTGCTGCCTCTTCTTCATCAATAACATCTTCAAGATGTGTGCCTCTTCTCTTGGTTGTCTCTACAACTTCAAGCCTAGTTGCAATCTGCATCAACATATCCATGATGGCATTATCATTTCCTCTACCATGAACCATCTTACAAATTAGGTTATAGCAAGATAGTAACCTTCTACAAGTTATAGGTTAGATCTCAAATCTTCCACCCTACAACCAATCCAATAAGGTTCTCCATGATCCAATCCATAATAAATAACTCGTTCGGATACCACTTAACGCGAGGGCAAGGTGGAAAAAGGCAAAATCAGGGTTAATTGAGAATGCTTAAACCCACAAACATGCCTTGCGAAGAGTTACACACAGAAGAAATATTTGAACAAAAAAAATACCATGAAACATAATGAATATAGGCAAGCAAATGGAAACCATAGTAGTGTACTTATTATTAAATTAGAAACATGCCCGACTATGAGGCCTTCCAGGTTTCGGCCTTATACAATGAATTGTAAAATTAGAATCATAGCTCACATATTATCTTCTTCTTCTTCTATCCTCTAACTCAAACCGCCTCTCTATATCAACCCAAGCTCCAAATATATAGCCAGCAAAGCCACAAGTCGGCCAGTCAGGCATTTAATTACATTATAGGTCCACTTAGGAGGAGAAACCAAAACTAAAGCAAGAAATAAAAAAACATGATGCGAAGTTGTATCTAGGTCCAAACATGATCCAAGAACATATCCCCAATTGTGCAAGCTCCAATTTCCCTGAACGAAACCACGCAAGGAAAAATACCATACATTTCATGAGCGAAACTGGCAGAAAATCAATGCCCAAGAAAATTGTGATAACTTCCAGATCCAAATGAATTAGGACATGTGCCCTTAGGAGAATACTCAATATTAGGTACATATCACTGCATTAACTATGCAAGGAAAGAAACCAACCGCAACATTAGTGATAAAACAAACATCAGATAGGTACAGGAAACAGGAAATATTTTTGGCAATGCAAGATTGCTCAAGACCCAAGATGCTCCTGCATCAATTCTCATCCATTTTGTGACAAGATATTCTTTGAAATGCATATGCAAGTGCATGAATTAGAAATAACAACAATATCATGATTGAGAAAAAATAACAATCATTGGAATATTCATATGTCATAAAATCATCATTCCATGTATATTCATGCATAAAGAGAAAACAAACACAAGTGTATGGGTATGCATGATACTTGAAGAGCTAACATGACAACCTCAACCCAATTCACAAGATCTCTAAGCTCAACATGTGTTACTAAATATGAATAATGCATATTCCAAAGAAGAAAAAATTCCCTTTATATATAAATTTATGAAAATCATGGGAAAAACATGATAGTTTTCATAAAACAATAGAGTCACAGTAAATGAATAATGCAATGAAGAGGTTATATGACTTAGATAGCTTGGAGTAGAGAGAAACTAATACTAAAGAAATAGTTTCAGATGATCTTTAAAATGTGCAAAATAGAAAAATCTTTATAGAAAGATTGTTATGTCACATTGAGAAGATAGCATTAACACTTGTGAGCCATGAATAGAAAATGAAAACAAAAGTAGCAGCTACAAAGGAAGCTAAAATGTAATGTCTCCAATTATTTAAGAGTAACTTAATTAATTAAGTTGTCCTAAAATTAAATTAATATCATCAAGACTTCTTTAACTAATAATTTAATTATAAAATAAAAGGAATAAAATAATAAAGTTTAAAACACATTATTATAGTCAACCTATTGTAATCTTTTAGATACTTCTTGGAGCCCTTTATAAGGAGGTGACTGGGCATTGGAAATCATCATCAATCACATATTTCTTATTTGTATAGGAAATTCTAGTTTAGAATCGAGTCTCTTGTTCATGGTTTTGGAGGTGCAAGATCCTCCCTAGTCTATTGGGTGTTTCATTGTGTATGGTGGTTTCTATTTTTCACATTCTCTTTCATGTTTATATATTTTAGTGGTTAAAATATTAAATATTACTTTTGTGGGTCTAATTCAAGGAATTTTTTAAAAGGTTTTATTGACAACTAATTCAACCCCCCCCCTCTCCCCCTCAGTTTTCCTGTACATTTAACAATTGGCATCAGAGATTTGGTTCCTTGCAAAAGAGTTTAATCACTTGAAGAGATCTTGATGGCACACAAAAAGACACTTCTTATGTTTGATGAATCTGACTATGCTTATTGAAATGTGAAGATGCAAGGATATTTGATTTCTCTTTCTTATGAAGTTTGGAATGTTGTTGAAAAACAATATGTCAAACCAGTGACTGGGTTGAACACTCCTGATGAAATCAAGGCTTTTGAAGATGAGAAGGAGAGGTATGCTATTTTTAGTTCTCTTTATAAGAATGAATTATCAAAAGTTATATCTTTATAATCTTCTCATGATGTTTGGAACAAATTAGAAAATATGTATGAAAGAAATGATATAGTTAAACAAGCTAAGTTGTAGAATGTTAAGGCTAAGTATGAATGATTGTAGATAGAAGAAGAAGACAATATAACAAGATATCTATATATGGTGGATGATGTTGTAAATGAGATCAAAGGTCTTGGCAATAACTTGAAAGAAGATGAAGGTCTGAAAAGGGTACTTAGAACTCTTACTAAACCCTATAAATCTAAGGTTTCCACTACAAAAGGATCACAAATTTTGAATAAGTATACCGGAAAACAAATTTATGGCTCCTTACTTGATTTTGAGATGAGAAAATTTGGTACTACTAGTGCAAGGGAAAAAACTGCCTTTAAAGCTACTAAATCAATGAAAGAAGAGAAATCTAATGAGAAAGACTTTGATGAGACTGAGGTGAACTTTGTGAGAGAATGAGAAAGGGAACCAAAAAGTACAAAGGTAAGTTTCCCTTTAAATGTTTTAATTGTGGAAAGATAGGTCATTATGCTTCTTGATGTCCTAACAGAATCATGAATAGTTAAAATATGGAATGTAAAGGAAAGTTTAATAAGAATTCTTATTATGTCAAAAAAGATACGAGCATTTCTGATGATGAATTTGATTATGAAGAAGATAGTGAATGCTTATCCTTTGTTATAAAGGAAGAATCTTGTTCTTCTAACCCTGGCAAAATTGTAGAAGAAAAATCTCTTAAAGTTGATACTAAAATTGTAGATATCATTGCTTCTACTTTTCATTCTAGAAGAGATAGAGATTAGTGGATTATCGACAACGGGTGTTCAAATTATATGACAGTTGACAAGAGTAAGTTTTTAAATCTTGATAAATATGATGGAGGTGTTGTTATATTTGGAGATGATCAAAGTGCTAAGATAGTTGGAATAGGTTCAATCAATTTTAATGGCAAACATAATACTAACAATGTTTACTATGTTAAAGGCTTAATTAATCATAATATTTTGCGTGTTGATCAAATGTGTGGAAATGGATATAATATTAATGTTTAGGATGATGGCTATGAAATCAAGAAAAGGTCTGAAATAATGATTTTTGTTGAAAGGAAGACAAATGAAATTTTTTATTAGTTTGACTTCTAGTGGAAACTACTTGATGTCTTAGATCAACGAGAGTCAGTTATTGCACTAGAGGATGTGTTACATTAATTTTGATAATCTGGTAAGGATTAGTTCAATTCAAGTTGTGAGAGATATGAAAAATCTTACAAGGCTTGATAATCATGTTTGCAAAGAGTGTCAAGTTGGGAAACAAACATGGACTTTTAAAGTTAAAGAACAATCTTCTACCGAGTTGTTGGAATTAGTGCACACTAATCTTTTTGATCAAGCTAGAACAAGAAGCCAGCAAGGTGACTGGTATTTCATGCTCTTAATTGATGGTTATTCTAGAATGACGGGTTACTTTCTTGAAGGAAAAATTAGAAGCTCTAGAAATGTTTAAGATATTCAAGGCTATGGTTGAGAATGAGATAGACAAAAGAATAAAATATTTATGATCTGAGCAGGGATAATTTTCTTTTGACAAGTTTAATATTTTTTGTGAGATTCATGGGATAAAGAGGCACTTGTTTTCTCCTAGAATGTTGCAACAGAAAGGTGTAGATGAGAGAAAGAATAGAAAAATACATGAAGCTACTAGAACAATGATAAGGAAGCAAATCTACCAAAAATCTACTAGAAAGAGGCAATACATACTACAGTATACATACTTAACAAAGTATAGATTAGAAGAAACTTTGGAAAGACATCTTATGAGTTATGGTATGGAAGGATTCTTTATGTGAACTATTTCAAAGTATTTATAAGTAAGTGTTATATCAAAATAGATGAAGAAAACTTGGGAAAGTTTGATATTAGAGCTGATGAAGGTATATTCCTTGGCTACTTTACCAAAAGAAAATATTGTTGATGTTACAAGAAGAGACTCAGGAGAATAGTTGAAAGCAAAAATGTGAATGTTGATGAAGACATTATGAAGAATGCAAAACTAGAATTTGGATATGTATCAGATGAGTAAACTGACAAATATGAAGGAGAAGAGGAGGCTAAAGAAATAGAAGTGCAAAATGATATAGAAGATGCTTTGACAACTGCTCCTAAAACTCCTATGTATGTACAAAAGAGTCATTTAGAGAAATAGACCATTGGAAACAAGAACAAAGGTTTCATCAAAAGAAGTAAAGTTGTTGAAGATCATAGAATCGAAGACTATGAAGGAAGCTTGCAGTGATTAGTATTGGGTGAGAGCTATGAAAGAAGAAATAGATGAGATTGTGAAGAATCAAACTTGGGAACATGTCCTAAGACTAACAAATAAGAATGTAATAGGAACCAAATGGGTATTTCAGAATAAATTGGATGAAGATGGACACATAGTGAGAAATATGGAAATACTTATATGTAGAGGCTATACACAAGTGGAAGGAATTGATTTGAGGAGACTTATGCTCCTATGGAAAGAATGGAGGTGATCATAATATTTCTAGCATTTGCAGCACATAAAGACTTCAAGGTTTATCATATTGATCTATATAGAGCAAGCGAAAGGATTCAATTTATCAAATACTTCATATATGGTCTACAAATGGAAGAAGACATTGTATGGATTGAAGTAACCCCCAGAGCTTGGTATGAAAGGCTTGACAGATATTTCCTAAAACAAGGATTTCAAAAAGATACTATTGATAGTAAGTAATCTCAATTTTAAGGTTGAAGAAAATGATATCTTGATTGTAATATTTTAATTGGATGATATAATCTTAAGAGGAATGATGGTATGTGAAAAATGTTTGTTGATGAGATGCAACAAGAGTTTGAAATGTCTATGATTGGAGAAATGAATTTATTTCTTGGTTTACAAGTCAATTAGAAGAATGAAGTTATCTTTATTTCATAATCAAAGTATGTTAAAGAAATGTTGAGGAAGTTTGGAATAGAAAATGCTAAGTTGGTATGTACTCTTATGGTTATCGGTTGTATGTTGAGTAAAGATGTTGAATCTTCTAAGACTAATGAGAGAAAATACATATCACTGATTGGATTATTGTTATACCTAACTACTACTAGACTCGATATCATGCATGGTGTTTGTCTTGTAGCTAGATTCAACAAGATCCCGAAGGAACACATGTTGTTGCTATGAAAAGAATTTTTCAGATACTTAAAAGACACGAAAGACTATGGATTGTGGTATCCCATAAAATCTAACTTTACTTTGACTACTTATACAGATGCATATTGATTTGGATGTTTGGATGACATGAAAATTACAAGTGGGGGTGCATTTTTCCTTAGATCCCAGTTAGTTGCTTGGTCAAGCAAGAAACATGATTTAGTATCTTTGTCTAATGTTGAAGATGAATATTTTTTTGTTGCATCCTATTGTACATAGGTATTATGGATGAAATAGATGTTGAAATATATTAGAATACAATTTGATCAACCCATTTCTACCATGTATGACTATGCTAGTGCAATAAATATTTCAAAAAAATTGGTACTGCATTCGAGGACAAAACACATTTCAATCCGATATCACTTTTTGATAGAATTTTTTTTTGGAGAATTAAATGAAGCTTCAATATGTACCTAAAAAAGAACACATTATTGATATCTTTACCAAGGCACTTTCTAAAGATTCTTGTGAGTATTTTCTAGAGATATTGGGAGCTATTCAACCTCCTTTTCTAAACTAGATGCATATGGAGGTGCATTACTCCAATGAACTTCATGTACAAACTTGAATCTAGACTAATGTTGGTGGCTTCCTCTTAGGGGGAGCTAAGTGTAGTTGTGATCTTATATGTATTTTTCTTAGCAGAATGAGTAAGTAGTTTATGTAATTGGCCTTTGTCATTTATGTCAAAGGTGGAAGGTTTGACAAAGGGGGAGAATTGTAGCATAAGAGAGTTGATGTTGATGTCATTTTTTTCGTTGATGTGTTTAGATCAATGAAAAAGGGGGGATTGTTGTAGGCTTGAGCATAATGAGTAGTTGGTTGAGTTAGTGAGGTTGTCATTGATGTCAACATGTTATTTTCATTAGTGACTAGTTATTGCACTTGTTACTGAGTTTCTTGTGCAATAGTGCTGAGAAATATGCTTTGCATTTCTTCTATGTTGCACATATATTAATGTGGTTTTGAAATGTTATTGAGTAATGTTTGGAGATGTTGAATTCAAGTTTTTGTTATTTAGATTTCAATTTAATGGAATTGGTGTTTTTCCTGAGTATGCCAGTGATTGACAGTGTTTCTCATGTGAAATGCATGCTCCACATTTCTCTATATGATGGTTTTTGTGTCAATATTTTGTAACTAAGTCTTTAATGTCCTTAGCTCCATTTGGTTTAGTTGGAACAAGATTTTGAGTTTTGGAGGCATGGTTTCAAAGTTTGATGGTGTTCTTACTCTAAGTTTGGTTGACCTCAAGTGTTTACACTCCAATGAAAAGCCTTGGTGAATGCAAGATGGAATGTAATGTGTACGATGTTTATTTTTGTCCTAGTTAAGACGTGTTGTGACCCACTTCTCATTCCTTTCCACCATGAGAATGTTTAGTGCCGACCTAATTTGAATTATGTTTAGTTAAGATGCTAAGCCAACCTTGGGTGATTCTGTAAGTGTTATGATGGTATAAGTAAAGGATAAATTGTTGAGAAAAAGGTGTGATGAACTACAACTAATTTGAATAAATTGTATTGACTTGAAGATCTATGATTTTAGATCACTGAGTTGTTGATTAGATATGTAAGATGATTAAATTAGTAATATGTTGTCATTGATGTCAACTAGTTTTGACAATACTTATCTTGTAAGTTACTATACCCAAACATCTTTAGAAAGAAGAAGAAAAGAGATGAAGAATAGATATATCTACATGAGGAAGATGGAGATGACAGATAAGGATAAGAAATACATTGGGTAACTTATGAATGAGTCTATGACCTTATGTTATTGACTTGATTATGTTGCATTCATCTATGATGAAGGATAGAGCAAAATGTACAAAGTAGTGTGGTCAGTTCAAGAAGAATTTTAGTATACACCAACGCAGTGTAGTGTATACCGAGCATAGTATAAACTGAGATTGTGTTGATCGACACATTTCTTTGTTAACCTATTAGAAGAAAAGAACTGAATGACTAGTTTAGCCGACAGAAATTGATGAGCTATAAAGTGTTATGATTACAGAGTTGAAGATAATGTTTGTTACGAAGATCGATAGCTAACATAATTCAAAGAAGATATAATGTATTTAAATAAAACATGTTACTGACACATTAGCCAAAAAAGGTTAAAGCGGCAAAATAAAAAAAGGAGATTAAGCGGCAAAATTTGATGGATGGAATTAAAACGGTTTACTTGTCTATTCAAGAGACTAGGATTTCATGATGAAATCATGCCAGAAGGAGACTACAAAGATATCATATGAACAAGCTTCATGCATGCCTGATCAGACTAGTTAAGGAGAATCGAACTACAGAGATTACTGAGCGTCAGATTTAACCGAGCGACAGTAAGTTACTGAATATTGATTGAAATAGAATTGATATATTGATCAGAGGATTTGAATGAGCTTAACATAGATCTGATAATCTAAAATTAAAGTTGTGTTGTAATCAGATCACTTGTTACATTTTAACCATTGTAAGCAGATAAATCTCTTAACAGAGTGGACTAGAAAGTCTTGTAATGTCATTCATAGAGTGTACATTTGTTATCCTGTCAACCCCATAGTGAATGTTGGTTGGATGATAACAATTGGTCTAAAATCCTCTAACAAGGTCACACCTCACGGTGTGTTTGTAACCTTTAATAGGGTTGGGTCTTCACCGACCTCACTTTAGAAGAATGAACAATTTTTGGGTTGCCGGTCCCGGGTGGTTTTTCCCTTTACAGGGTTTCCATGTTAAATATCTTGTGTTATGTGTTGACTGTGATGATTGTTTGTTGTCATAATTTACATGTTTCATATTGGATTTGATCGGTAATCACTATATGTTATTAACTAGTAATTGGTAAAAGCACAGACAGAATACTATTTTATGTTACCGAGCTGCAGAAGTTTTAGTAAATTGTCTTTGGATATACATTTTGTGATTGGGACTATGGATAACTGATTCACCCCCCCTCTTAGTTATTCTAACAATTGGTATCAGAGCGTTGGTTTCTTGGACCAGAGTTTTAAGGACTTCACCACAAAGATCTCAAAATGTATAAGAGGGAAGTGCCAAAGCTAAACAAGGATAACTTCACAATATGGAAAAGCTGAATGAAACTACATATATCTGGAATTGGGAATTCTGCCCTCACACTAATGGAGAATGGCTACATTGCACCGCCCATTGGTCCCTTGACCCTTGATCAACTAAGAGACATGCATGAACATAATGTTCCTATGATGGAGATTGTTGTTTCCTGTACAGATGCTAAAGATATGTGGGATAAACTTGCTCAAGTTTATAGTGGTGATGTGAATGTCAAAAGAGCCAGAGCTGAAATCTTAAGGGGAAGATTCAATGATATGAAAATGAAGGAAGGATAAAATATTGTGCAGTACACAAATAGACTAAAAGAAGTAGTTCATGCTATTAGAGCATCTGATGGAGTTATTGATGAAGACACTATAGTAAGCAAAGTTCTCAGAACCTTATTGCCAATTTATGCAATCAGAATATCTGCAATTCATGAAACTAGGTCTGCATCTGGTAACAACCTTACTCTTGATAATCTAATTAGTAAGCTTACAACCTTTGAATTGAATAACTTTGATAATAGTGGTGTACCATTTGTTGAATCTACTTTTATGTCTTCTTTGGTAAGTCTAGTAGTAGAAATAAGAATGATGATAGTGATAGCAATACTAATGATGAGCTTGATGAACTCGAAGCTCTTATGGCCAAAAGGTTACCTAAAGGTAAAGGAAGATATAGAGGTAAATTACCTTTAGCATGCTTTAACTGTAAAGAGGTTGGTCATATTGTTGCTAGATGTCCACACAGGAAAGATGATGATAGAAACAAAGATCAATATGGTGAAGGAAGCTATGGCAGAAGAGGCAACAGAAGTTACCGACACTACAATAGAGACAACCGAGACAATAATGATAAAGGCAAGAAGGTGTGCTACATTACAGAAGAAGATGTCACTGATACCAACAGTGATGAAGATGTGGAGGTAGTGTTTGTTGCAATGAAGGATGACTTAGAGGGAGATGAAAGGTATGTAGAGAAACACTTATCTCTAAGGTTAATAAAAATGATACATGGATCATAGATAGTGGTTGTACACATCACATGACTAGTGATGAAGAAAAATTTGATCATCTTGAAGAACACAATGGAGGATCTGTTAGAATGGGTAATGATGCACCTTGTATGGTTAGAGGAAAAGGATCCCTGATGATAAATGATAAAATTAAATGTGACAATGGTTATTGGGTAAAAGGACTAAACTATAATTTGCTAAGTGTGGCATAGCTGAATAATTCAGGCCATCGAGTTGCTTTTGAGAGAAAGAAAGTGAAGATATTTGACGATGAAGGAAGACTTGTTGGAACTAGAACACAATCGAGAGGTAATTTGTTTTATCTTGATAATGATCAGTCTTCTTGTTTAATGATGAAAGATGAAGATGCATGGTTGTGGCATAAAAGGTTATGTCATGTGAATTTTGATAACATGATTAGAATCAGTAAAAAGAAAAAGGTTAGAGGTCTGCCTAACTTATCAAAGCCTGATCATGTTATGTGTCATGAATGTCAAAAAGGTAAAATGACAAAATCTAGTTTCAAAAGCAAAGATTATTCAACAAAGAAAATACTTGAGTTAGTGCATATCGACCTATGTGGTCCTATGAGAACTCAAAGTTACTATGGAGATAGATATTTCATTCTTTTTGTTGATGATTACACTAGATTAATGACAGCCATGTTCTTGAAGGAAAAATTAGAGGCATTTACGATGTTCAAATGGTATAAAGAAAAAGTTGAGAAAGAGATTGGTAAAGAATTGAAATGCTTGAGATCTGACAGAGGTGGTGAATGTATTTCTGATGAATTTACTAACTTTTGTAATGAGCATGGTATTAAAAGACAGGTATCTGCACTGAGGACACCTTAACAAAATGGAATAGCTAAAAGGAGAAATAGGTCAATTGTTGACTATGCAAGAACACTGATGTTACAAAAGAATGCTGCTTAGACATACTAGAGAGAAGTAGTTAGCACAGTTGCTTATGTTTTGAACCGAGTACAACTAAAGGACACTAATAAGACACCTTATGAGTTATGGTTTGGCCACAAACCCACTGTAAGTTATTTCAGGATTTTTGGAAGTAAATGCTTTATTCTGAAAGATGAAAGAAATGGGAAGTTTGACTCAAAAGGTGATGAAGGGATATTTCTTGGATATTCCACTAAAAGTAAAGCATACAAGTGTCTTAACAAAGTAACTAATAAAATGATTGAAAGTACTAATGTTTGGGTTGATGATTTTGATGATAAGAATGTAGAGGAAAGCACAAAGGAATCAGAAGACTATGGTAGATTCACCTACATTGAACAACTAGAGTACCTATCGATGCCACAAACAGTGACAACCGGTCAGCAAGAAAATAATACCGATGGACATGAAAGAGAAACTGACAAGCAGGAAGTACCTACTGAGAAAGAAAATGAAGCTACACAGGATGAACAAGAAAGAAGAGATCAGATACTAGCAAGATTTTTTAGAAGACATCATCCTGAGACACAAATCATTGGAGACAGACAAGCTGGCATGCAAACAAGAAGTAAAGAAAGATAAGGTACATGTCCAGTTTGTGAATATGAACTGAAGAATGTAAAATTTGCATTAGAAAATGATGAATGCGTTAACGTAATGAAAGAGGAAATAGAACAGATAGAGAAGAACAAAACCTAGAGTTTAGTACCCAGACCTAAGGACAAGAATGCTATTGGTACTAAGTGGATATTCAGAAAAAAGCTTAATGAGAATGGAGAGGTAACAAGGAACAAAGCTAGGTTAGTATGCAAGGGATATGCACAGGAGGAAGGAATAGATTATGGTGAGACTTTTGCACCTGTTGCTAGATTAGAAGGAGTCAAAATGTTACTTGCATATGTTGCACACAAAAAGTTCAAAGTTCACCAAATGGATGTTAAATCTTCTTTTCTGAATGGGATACTTGAAGAAGTCTACATAGAACAACCTGAAGGATTCATTGATCTAGACAACAAAGATATGGTATGTAGATTACATAAAGCTTTATATGGTTTAAAGAAAGCACCAAGAGCCTGGTATAAGAGGCTGCATAACTATTTGTCGAGTATTGGATTTGTTAGAACCAGTGAGAATAGTAATCTGTACATGAAAAGAAATTTTGATGATACTATCTTGATTGCCAAGATATTTGTGGATGACATAATATTTGGAGGACAAGATCACATCTATAAGTAATTTGCTGATGAAATGAGAAGTGAATTTGAAATGTCTATGTTTTAAGAAATTAGTTTCTTTCTAGGCTTACAGATGATTCAGTAGAATGATGGTATATTCATCACACAATCTAAATATATAAAGGAAGTATTGAAGACATTTGGCATGGAAGATGCTAAACCTATGGGAACATGGATGGCTACTAGATGTAAACTAACTAAAGAAGATGGAACAACTGAGGTAAACCAGACACTGTATCAATTCATGATTGGTAAGTTAATGTATGTAGTTCATAGTAGACCTGATATAGCACATGTTGTTGGAATAGTTGCTAGATTTTATGTAAACCCTAGAGAGTCACACATGGTTGCTACAAAGAGAATATTAAGATACCTGAAGAAAACTAAAGATTATAGACTATGGTATCCTAAGAAAGGAAAGTTTGAACTTAAGGTATACACTGATGTTGATTGGGCTGGAAATATGAATGATAGAAAGAGTACCACTGCAGGAGCATTCTTCTTTGGTCAAAGACTTGTTACATGGACAAGTAAGAAATAGTCTTGTATTTCCCAGTCTATAACTGAAGGAGAGTATGTTGTTGTTGCTACTAACTGTTCAAATATTGCTTATATCAAGTAAGTGTTAGAAGGTACAAATGAGGTAATCACTGAGTCAGTGATTATATATTGTGACAACACTAGTGCAATTAATATTTCAAAGAATCCAATGATGCACTCTAAAACAAAGCACATATCTATTAAGTATCACTACTTAAGGGAACAAGTACAGGAGAAGCAAGTGAAGCTAGAATTTGTTACATCAAAAGAACAACTTGCTGATATTTTCACAAAGCCTCTACCAAAGGATACATATGAATACTTGAGGACTAGACTTGGGGTCTGTCCCTTGTCTACTGGTCACTAAGGTGATCTGGAGGTTGCATTAGCCTAATCTTATCAGAAGATCATACATGTTGATGCAACAGAGTTCACACTTTGGATTTTTTGTCTAAGGTTGTGAAAGGTTGAAGTACTGGAACAAATTTGCACATCAGTATACTGAGATACAGAAAATGCACTGGACAACAGAGAGTTACATGGCTACTACAGAGCTGTATGTTTGTATTGCTCTTTGGCATTGCTATCAAAGGGAGAGAGATCTCAATATGAAGCCAAAGACAAAGGGAGAGCATTGAAGATCAGTTAATAAGAACAGAAGAAAACTTGCGAGCTGAAAAGATCATATCTGCAAAAGTTAGTCTGCACTTGCAAATGCTTTTATGTAACATACTGATTAAACATATTAAGCTAGGGAGAGCTTGTACTGAGTTACAACATTTTTTGATAGAGTTGTAGAATACATGTTTGGTATGTGTATGGAATATTTCATATTGCTTGTGTTTCCATCAATGACAAAGGGAGAGATTGATGAACTAAAACTGATTTGAATAAATTGTATTGACTTGAAGATCTGTGATTTTAGATCACTGAGTTGTTGATTAGATATGTAAGATGATTAAATCAGTAATATATTGTCATTGATGTCAACTAATTTTGACAATACTTATCTTGTAAGTTACTATACCCAAACATCTTTAGAAAGAAGAAGAAAAGAGATGAAGAACAGATATATCTACATGAGGAAGATGGAGATGACAGATAAGGATAATAAATACATTGGGTAACTTATGAATGAGTCTATGACCTTATGTTATTGACTTGATTATGTTGCATTCATCTATGATGAAGGATAGAGAAAAATGCACAAAGCAGTGTGGTCGGTTAAAGAATCATTTCAGTATACACCGACATAGTGTAGTGTATACTGAGCATAGTATAAACTGAGCTTGTGTTCACCAATGGATTTCTTTGTTAACCGAGTAGAAGAAAAGAACTAAATGACTAGTTTAGCCGACAGAAGTTGATGAGCTGTAAAGTGTTATGATTACAGAGTTGAAGATAATGTTTGTTAGGAAGATCGACGGCTAACATAATTCAAAGAAGATCTAAGGGATTGTAATAAAATGTGTTACTGACACATCAGCCGAGGAAGGTTAAAGTGACAAAATCAACAAAGGGGATTAAGCGAAAAAATATGATGGATGGAATTAAAATGGTTTACTTGGCTATATAAGAGACTAGGATTTCATGATGAAATCATGTCGGAAGAAGGAGACTGCAAAGATATCATGTGAACAAGCTTCATGCATGCCTGATCAGACTAGTTAAGGAGAACCGAACTGTAGTGATTACCGAGCGTTAGAAAGCTATAACTAAGCGACAGTAAGTTACTGAATATTGATTGAAACAAAATTGATATATTGATCAGAGGATTTGAATGAGCTTAACATAGATCTGATAATCTGCAATTGAAGTTATGTTGTAATTAGATCACCTGCTGTTACATTTTAGCCATTATAAATAGATAAATCTCTTAACAGAGTGGACTAGAAAGTCTTGTAATGTCATTCATAGAGTGTACATTTGTTATCCTGTCAACCCCATAGTGAATGTTGGTTGGACGATAATAGTTGGTCTAAAATCCTCTAACAAGGTCACACCTCATAGTGTGTTTGTAACCTTTAACAGGGTTGGGTCTTCACCGACCTCACTTCAGAAGAGTGAACAATTTTTGGGTTGTCAGTACCAAGTGGTTTTTCCCTTTACAGGGTTTCCACGTTAAATCTCTTGTGTTATGTGTTGACTGTGATGATTGTTTGTTGTCATACTTAACATGTTGTATATTGTATTTGATCGGTAATCACTATATGTTATTAACTGGTAATTGGTAAAAGCACAGACAAAATACTATTTTATGTTACCGAGTTGCAGAAGTTTTAGTAAATTGTTTTTGGATATACATTTTGTGATTGGGACTGTGGATAACTGATTCACCCCCCTCTCAGTTATTCTAACAAGGTTTGGCACATGTGTATACTTGTGCACGCACGTGTGTGTGTGTGTGTGTAATGAGGATATGTGAAAGAGGATCTATCTCCCTGTATGTATGAATTGGTGTGAAGTGTTGTGTTTTGTGTAGACTTTCATATGTTAGCTACTTGGAGCAATGAGAAAAAGGTATATACAAATTATTTGGTTGACTTGCATAAGTGCATCAATGGTGGATCTTTTCTCTTTTATTCTTCTTCATCTAGGTAGTGATACCTCCAACAGTGAGCCTTCAATTTGGCAATGAGCCTTTCTTTATAAAAATCACCTTAATCGGTGTCACCCTAACAAATGTTCATATATTTGAGAATTAATATTCTTTGTAGTCTTTCCCTACCATGGTTTTCCATGTAAATCTAGTGTTTCATTGTGTATGGTGATTCACATACTCTTTCATGTTTATATATTTCAATGGTTAAAGAATTAAAGATTCATTTTTGTGGATCTGTTATTCTCATGCTCTTTCATGTTGCAACATTCTCTTGTGGAAGACAGGTTTCTTGGTTGATCCTTTTAAGTGTCAGCAACTTTACTATGCATCCATTATTATTTTGATATGAACAAGGAAGGGGAAGAGTTGGGTTCTCATATTTATTGAATGGTTATATATAAAAAAATGGGAAAAGGCACAATTTTAAGAACCCATATTGAAAAATTGAAAATACACCTTTTAGGATCCCTCTTGGAAAGTTTAAAGGTCATCTATTGGCTATGTGTTTCTTTTATTGATAGTCATTTATTATTCATCAAGAGAGGCAGTGAGATTTCCAAGAGGCACAAGGATGTTATAAAAGGGTGGCTTAGGTTAGAAGTTATTCATTTGGAGTTGAGTTCTCTTCATGATAAAAAGTAGTAGTAAGGGTGTAGAATAATACATTGCAGCTCCATCTTGCAAAGTTGTAAAGCTTGAGTGGATGATATTTTATAATTGAAGAATGTGTATTTCATTTTATTGAAATATAAGAGTATGTACGAGTATCCATTTCTTTGATAAATAGAAGGCAAGTTTTTTTCTTGTAGTCTTTTTATTTATTCTCTTTTTTATGCTATGTATGAATGTTGGGTGGAGTATCCCTGATATGGTGTAAGAGAGCATGTGTTTTGGTTGTGTTAAGTGAATCTGCATTAGCAAATGGTATTGGAGCTAGTGATCTTGAGTATATGGACAAATCGTCAAACGTGAGTCAGTCTACACTAGGACCTAACGGTGGAGTTGTGTAAACCTATTGCCAATCATGAAGTAATTTGCACTTGAAAGAAAGAAGTGGTTGTGGAGATTGCAAAATAATCATTGCAAGTGAAGTCTCAAGTGATTGAGTTGGGAAGCCACAAACGTAATTATTTCAAAGATTGTAGAGCATGGAATGTGATGGTTAAATATTGCAATAGATGAGATTAAGATATATGTGTGGAAGCCTGTAATTTGGGAGGGTTGGAGGTAGAATGAAAAAATTAAGATTTTGGGGAGGTTGGATGAGTTGGTTGTTATAAATGTAAGATTAGATAGGTTGTAAGTTGCACATTCTAGAAAGATTGCCAAGAATGAGGAGAAGAAAGGAGTTACAACATAAGCATGTCTTTCGAAGACGTGAAAAGGAAAAAGAACTAAGATGAGAACACTAAGAATATAGAAATGTTTGGAGGTCATGTATTTGACAGAGAACTTGACAAGGAAGCTTCAATACTTGTGGAATATATGACAAAGATAGAGAAGATATTCAATATGAGTGAGAACTTTGAGGAGATAGAAAGTGCAGTATCGAACATGGTGAAATAAATTACAACCAATAATGATGAGGAAGAGATTATAGAGGTAAATTTTGATTTTTCTACATTATGTAATGAAGAATTGGATTTGCACATTGAGAGATGTTAGAAGATAGTGGGTACAAAGAGTTGTTCACTTGCAGATTGGTATGGAGATATTATATGTTTGTTTGTTGAAGCAGTAGAGGATGTTGCAAGTGAAACTTGGTGGAAGTGTTCAATTTGTGGTGGGTCAAAACCCATGAACAATGAGAGAAGGGGATAGGGTATTTGGTGGAGGAGGTCAAGTTATGGTGAAATCATTTCACATGGGAAAAGGGGAGTGAAAAGGAAAATTATTGGAGGACACATGTTCCAATGAATTACTAGAAGAGGACGAAAATAATTTAATTTTGTGTACCCAACACAACAAAGGAGTTTGTTGCAATTTGTTGGCAATTTGAAAGGGTGGCTCTTCAATCGAACTCCATTTTGTGAGACGAAGCTCACAAAAATTTCCTACCCAATGTGTTTGGTGTAGGAGTAACCAAGGATGTAGGGAAATCCTACATCTTCCAAGAATATTGTTATTTTTATTTTCTATTATGCGTAGGTACTTTAAAATAAATGCAAGCATATATATGTCTTTGTCTTCTTATTAAAGTGCCAAGATGACATATGAGGTTGAAACTATTTAATATATGTGGTTTGTGTTCAATGAAATTTGTACTTTTCAAGAAGGGATGCCTTTTTCTATTATTGATAATGCAAAATCATAAAAATGCCCTTCTTGACTGAAGAACGAGGAAGGGGATGAGTCATGCACTCATATTTAATGAATGGTTACATAAAAATAGGAAAAGGCACCTTTTTAGGCACACACATTGGAAAATTAAAAAAATTTAAAAATAGGAGCCCTCCTTAGGAAGTTGAAATGTCATCTATTGATTGTGCTGCTTTTATTGATAGTCATTTGTTGTTTATCAAGAAAGGGAGTGGGATTTCATAGAGGCACAAGGATGTTATAAAAGGGAGGCTTGGGCTATAGGTTACTCATTTAGAGTTGAGTTCTTCTCTTTATGAATAAAGAGTAGTAGTAAGGGGTGTATAATAATAGCTTGTAGCTCCATCTTGCAAATTTGTAAAGCTTAAGTGGCTAATATTTTTTAATTGAAGAATGTGTATTTCATTTTGTTGAGATAAATGAGAATGTGTGAATTTTTGTTTTATTGATAAATAAAAGCATAACCCTCATATGTTGTACAAGAGCATGTGTTTTGGGTGTGGAAAGGGAATCACCATCATCAAATCATATTAAAGCTAGTGATCTTGAGTGTATGGATAGATTGTTGAAGATGAGGCAACCTACACAAAAACTTGAGGGTGAATTTGTTTAAATAGGTCATCGATCGTGAAGCAATTCACACTTGAAAGAAAGAAGTGGTTGTGAAGAGAAAAAAAGAATTGTTGCAGGTGTGTGAAGTCCTATGTGATTGAGAGCTACGAAGCCATGAAGGAAAGTGTCTTGAAAATTATAGAGCGTGGAAAGTGATGGTGAAAGATTGCAGTGGATGAGATGAAGATATACATTTAGAAACCCATAATTTGGGAGGGTTGGAGACTATAAAAAAGGGAAGATTTTGGAGATGTTGGATCAATTGGTTGATATATATGTGAGATTAGATAGGTTTGAATCTTTGCAGCATGGAAAGGTTGTCAATAACAAGGAGAAGAAGGAGTTGCAACAAAAGCGTGTCTTTTGGAAGATGTGAAAGGGAAAAAGAACAAAGATGAGAAAATAATGATAATATAGAAATTTGTGGAGGTCATGTATTTGATAGAGGACATGATGAGGAAGATTCAATGCTTGCAAAAGAGGTTGCAAAGAGAGACAAGATATTTCGAATTAATAAGAACTTTGAAGAGATAGAAAGTGCCACAACGAACATGGTGAAAGAAATTGTGAACAATGATGATGAGGTAGAGGTTGCAAAGGTAAATTTTGACTTTTCTACATTTTGTGATGAGGAAGTTGATTTGCATGTTGTTGAGAGAAGTTAGAAGATAATGGATACAAAGAGTTGTTCAGTTACATTGGTGTGATGCATCGTATGTTTGTATTTTGAAGCATTAGAGTATGGTGTAGGTGAAACTTGGTGGAGTTGGTTTGTTTGTGGTGGGTCAAAACTCATGAATGATGAGAGAAAGGGAAATATTATTTGGTGCAAGATTTTGGGTTATGATGGATATAATTTCATATTGAGAAAGTGGAGTAAAGAGAAGAATTGTTGGAGGGTACTTGCTCTAGCGAGGTGCTAGAAGAGGAGAAAAAAAGAAGTTAATTTAGTGCACCTATCACATGTGTTTTGGAGGGAAAATTGTTTATATTGATGGCAAATTCTGTTTCAAAATATGGATATTTGGTGGTGAATTTTTTAATAACGTATACATTTTTTATAAAAATATGGCAATTACAACATTTTAATAGGAAAATTATTAATTAATTGGCGAATCAGACTTCCTTATACTGATAAATTATGGCGAAACTATTTTCCAAATATTTTAATTAATTTATTTGTCATGGCGAATGTTTTTCAAAAATACATATAAACTTGGTGATTTAATACAATACTTGTATAGTTGGTATGGCGATTTAATAATTGGAAATAATTATTAAATTTAACATTCCAAGTGATTTAAGCTTTTAACTTAAATTTAATAAGTTCGGTCTTGAGTTTTCATTCTTGAAGAATGACACAGGTGATGATTCCGGAGAGAGTTTTCAGTAAAGGAATTATCCCACCACATTCTATCTGAAATGCACCTTCCACCGTTCATCTCTCTTAATCCAATGGTTTTGATTTATGTTGAAGTTGCACTAGTGGGTGCAGCGGCTCCCATCACTATGATCCTCATCCAATAAGCCCATGATCAATCATACCACGTGTCATGATTCCGTTGAAATTTTGTCGTAAAGGTTATAAAGACCAACATTAGGCTTGAAATTCACCTTTGGTCATTGATATGTTATAATCCAATGGACGTGTGAGTCTGTGACCTCATAAAATTAGGGTTGTCAACTTGTTTGTAGACTCAACATGTTGGTATCGATAAGCACGACCAGTCACATCGACACGTAACCTAACATCCATTATTTTATAATGTTGAATCTATAATTTGAGACTGTGTGATGATCCAAGATCAATGGCTGAAGTTTGATTTCGGGCCCAATTTCTTGAAGGAAATAGAGTTCTTCAGGAAGTCACCGGAATGTTGACACGTATCAAATTAGTCTGCACTATAACCACTATCTAATTAATGCAGCATCACATCGAGAGAATAGTGCCTTAATTAATTACCAACTTGTTTGCATGACTCTGCACATGTTAGAGAATAATGCCTTAATTAGTGCACGTATAACCACGATCTAACTAATGCATGTATCAATTCTTACAACTAGTTAGTACTAGTAGGTTGTGTGGACGGTTGATAATGTATCACAGTTGCAGTTAATAAAATAAATGTCGTATCACTGACATTAAATTGGGTAATGTTACCTGTCATGACACTTTTTCCAATTTCACACACTCATGAATTTAATATGAAATATGTACAGAATTTTAAAGGACAAATGAATTAATAAGGTTAGAGAAAGAATTGAGGGCTATTTAGAATCCACACATGCCTAATATCGATCATTCCACCATTTTATATGTATTACACATATCAAGTCTTACAAGTGGACGATTGATAATGTACTGAATGTTGTAGTTAATAAAAGAAATATCTTATGACTGACATTAAATTTGGGTAATGTTACCTGTCATGACATTTTTTCCAATTTCACACACTCATGCATTTAATATGAAAGATTTACAGATTTTTCAAGGATAAATGAATTAATAAGGTTAGAGAAAGAATTGAGGGGCAGGGCTATTTATAGACAATCTATGCTTCTTTCTTCTTCAATTCTACCTCTGCTAAGTGCTTGAAAGTCTACCTCTGGTTTAGGTCTCTAGGTTGTATAATTTTATCACATTCTAATTTTTGATATTCTGTTAGTGGTTTTCTAAAGATGGACACTCCTATTCGTTTGATAAACACATCTAAGGAGGATCAGAAGGCCTTTTTGGGCCTGGTCTCAGACCAAACACTACAATCAGTTTGCAATGAGAATGGTTCCTTTACAAATGAGGTTGTGAGGATGGTGTTGGGCTGTGAATTTCTTGATAATATTGATAGATACTGAGTTAACACAGACATTACGTCTCATTTTTTGGCATCTCTTCTAGACCTAGGAGAGAAGGTGGATATGCTCCTTCTGTTAAGGAGGGTATTCAAACAAGAATTCCTAGGTGACGATGTTTAGGTTGCCATTTTTGTACAAATAGGGGTTGGGATCCCTTGGGCAAGTGATTTACCCAAGCTTCTCTAGCCAGGCCAAAATGTGGCCAGGCAACCTTTTCTTTTGAACCTGAATGTTGAGAAGTTGACACACCATAGGAAATGGGCGCAGATTGGTAGGGATTTTCTTTGAAAGTCGTTTCTCTTGGATGAATTCGTGGACCATGGATGGTTGCATGAATTCTTAGAGCTTATCATCTCTAAAGAGTTCTACTTAGACTAGGGAAAATCCTTAGTTTTTTGCTACCCAAGACCCTATGGCCTAGAATTTTGAAATAAAAGGATTTCTTTGTTTTGTTTTTTAAAACTATAGATATGGGCATCACTGAATTGTAATGAAATTTTGCGTAATATAATATAAAAATTTTGCATTGCACTTTTGTTTAATGTAATAATTAAATGTTTCCAAACTTTATCATGTAATGGTGACTGGTTCAAACTTTATGGATAAGGTATTGTTGAATGAATTCTAAGTTAATATAGTTAATGATTATATTCATTAGTGTGTATTAATATTTTAAAATCATGACAACCTCATTCCGGAAACTCATCAAACTCGTTCTAGAAAAATTAGTGTGTATTAATATTTTAACATTAGTGTGTATTAATATTTTAAAATCGTGACAATCGTTCGATTGCGACAGATGAACAGTTGAAGTTGTATTTTGGAAGTATTGTGGATTTCAAAAAGCTTTTCTACAAACTCATTTCAGAAACGTGACATGTGTTATTCGTCGAAAAGATTGCGTATCATGTGAAGATAAAACATAAACATATTCCAAAATTTTGGTTTAAATGATACATTAGTGTGTATTAATATTTTCAAATCATGACAACCATTCGATTGCTAGAGATGAACGGTTGAAGTTGTATTTCGGAAGCACTATGTGTTTCAAAAACCTTTTCTACAAACTCATTCTTGAAACATGACACGTGTAATTCGTCAAAAAGATTACGTATCATGTGAAGATAAAACATAAACATATTCTGGAATTTTGGTTCAAATGATACATTAGTGTATATTAATATTTTAAAATCGTGACAACCGTTCGATTGCAAGAGATGAACGGTTGAAGTTGTATTTCGGAAGTACTGTGGGTTTCAAAAACCTTTTCTGTAAACTCGTTCCAAAAATGTGACACGTGTAATTCGTCAAAAAGATTATGTATCATGTGAAGATAAAACATAAATGTATTCTAGAATTTTGGTTTAAATGATGCATTTACCGAAAAGTTGTTAACATATTTTAAAAAAAAACCTATCGACTCGTAGCAGCAGAAAGATAAAAATAATTGTTGAACTGTCATCGAAGATTTTGAGACTATAACTTGTGAGAGCCTTGGCCGTTCTAACTTCTATCTATCCAGATTTCAAAATTTAATTTCCGATAAGATATCTAGCCTAATGGCATCTTGATTTTGTAATGTAAAAAATTTAGTTTAACTTGATTTTAAAATTTTAATTCTTGCACGTACAATTGGGATTTTCTTAAATTGGGGTTTTCTTAATTAGTTAGTTATTATCTGTGATTTTATTAGTAAATATCTGTGATTCTGTATTTTTCCATTCTTCTGAAGAACAATGGGGAAGCAAAAACTCAAGGCCAAGGGCAAGAAGATGGGAAAACTTTAATAGACTGGAGAAAACTAGTAGAAATCCCTGGTTTCACTGATGAGTATCACGATGTTTATGATCCTGCTATCGACACTGAAAGGAGAGTTATAGCAATTAAACATAGATTGTGCAGTAAGGCAACTGGGCCAAACATGTCCGAATTTATAAAATTTAATCCAGTGATAGGTGCAAAAATGAATAAAGTTGCTTCGTGGGATGTTGGTTTGGGTCGCATGTTGTTACCCAAAGTTTTCCTTTGCCCAGAATTTGTCTTGATTTGTGCAGAAAATTGTGATAAAGAAATAAAAGCAATTGTGAATAAAAATAATTAGGAAGAAATTTTATCAATAAACCAGGAAGAATTTCTCAGTTTGCTAGACCTAGGGTTTGACTGACAAAACTGTAATGTCCATATTGACCTGAGATTGTTGGCAAACCAATATGAGGCAGTCACGCCAAATGCAAAAGATTCATTGATAAAGGGTCTAATAGTTGTAGAGGCAAAGGCTTCATTGGGTGAGAACCATAAGCCTCCTTATGATTTTAACATTTTTGTGCCATGGGTTCAAGATACTATATCCTCACTAGCATTTTGCTTGGGACTGCAAAACAATAGGGAAGTGGATGCCAGCATTCTTCAATTGATTTGGGATATCTATTGTGTCAATGAACCAGTAAGATATAATTTTGTTGGATATGTGGTTCAATCGATGCAAGAACAATTAGCATTGATTAAAAGAGGCAATTCTAAGACATTTAGGTTCACAACCTACTTGTGCTATCTTCTGCTAGCCAAGCATGCTGCAATATTAATAAGCAACGACAACAAGCTTGAAATTCAAAGGGGGACAAGTACTCCAATATATAATTGGACACCTCAGATAAGGATGTATATAACAAAAGGAATTACAATAATTTTGTAGACTTCTTTTTGGCACCACTGTACAAAAAAATAACAAGCACTCCAATGTCTAGATTGTCTTCTTCATGTAGGGATTGCATCCAACTTGGAAGCACAATTCAATTAGCTAACCGGTACCTAATGGAAGAATACATTGTGCTAAGGTTTTACAGATCAGAACTACAACCCCACAAACTTCCAATGCATGTGACAGATAGGGTGTTTGTAGTAGAATATGTACTACAACTAGAGAGCATAGATAGACTCTTCACTAGCCAGTCAAAGAAGAGCATATTCCCGTCCTTACCTTTCTCAATTGGAGGGTTAACATTTGAGAGAAAGGCATTCAAAGTGGCAAATTATTTTTTAGAAATTTTTTGATTTGATTTAGAGTGGTACTGGAAGTATGATCCACTCAACATCATTCAAACAATGCTTGTTGCTAATAAGAACTCTGCAAACTTATTTCAACATGAAAGTAAACCATTACTAGAGAAGTTGAAAAACAAGGATAGTTGGGATGACGTTACAAAAGAGATGGAGAAAGTTTCTACTAAGGAAAAAACTTCAGTTGAACAATTGTCATCACAAATTATGATATCACTAAACCAGGGCATTGTACAACCTAGGATGTCCTACAATTTCTACGAAAAAGTTGCTAATCCATCAAAAAAAAACATACCAAAGAAAATAGCAGAAGAATGTAAGGATAGAAAATGGACTCGAACGAAAATGACTGATTTCTGAACTATGATAAAGAATCTTGGTGAACCAAAGACCAGTGTAGATCTGGATGACATAGAGGACATAGAGTTTAGCAAATTGTGGAATTTGGAGCATCCCAGAAGTGGATACATAGCAGTGATTAGGATGAAAATGCAGTCAATAAGGATGATAATCCACCAACTACATTTACTCCATCAAGTCAGAGTGGAATAAGCGACTACCACAAACAAACATATAGCAAAGGGGAAATCATTATGGAAAAATTGGGTTATAAAGGTGGTGGTTTGGGTCCCACAGGAGAAGGTGTCTGGATGCCAATTTTCACACATGAAGCACAAAAAATTGATCATGGTGCAGGCCTTGGGATTGGAGTTGGAGTGGACCCATTAGATTCATCAAGAACCACTATGCCCACAACAACATCCATTGCCACGGGTGGGATTGGGGAATCTATTGCTACTGGGTCTAGTAGTGGCACTGGTGCTAGTGAGACTGGGCAAGTTATACAACAAGTTCCCTCTATAAAGAGGCCAGTAGAATCTACACAAAATCTCATAGTAGAAGATAGTGTCAAGAAGCAAAAGGTTTCTAGATCATTGATACTTGAACCTAAAGCACTGTTTGCACTTTCAGGTTCAACAAAACCCTCTAAAAGTTTAAATCCTCAAACAACATTAGTTAGATCAACAGGCATTGCACGCTCTGGTTCACCTTTCAAACATTCAATTCCTTCTGCAACACCAGATTTTTGTTTCAAATATTTTTGTAATAAATTTGCAGAAACAACCAAGAATAAGGAAATAAAGAAGACATTGCAGACTGGTGCCCTTACTGCAACTGTAGAGGAACAACCTGCATCCAATGGGGTTTTTCCAACATATGACCCAAACAAAGGCATGACGGAGTTCATGGTTGTTATTCCACCCAAAAAAGATGGAAACCCACCAAAGAGTCAGATAGATCTATTTGAATTTCAAGTTAGCACTCTCGAAATGAATTTTTCCAAAGTTATATGGACAAAATCAATGTGTTAAAGTCTAAAAACCAAGTGGTCTACAATGCATTGCTAAAGCTGGAAAGAGAGAAAAGTAAGCCCGAGAAAAATATAGAAAAGTTACAGGCAGACATTGCCAATGAAAAAGCAAAGAGGAAAGCTTCAGAGAACAGTTTGAAAGAATTACAGAAAAATATTTTTAAAATGGCCTCTACATCAGAAAATATAGAGCAAGAACATGCAGAGGCAGTAGTGAAGGAACAGGAGTAGGGAGAGCTGAAGGTACTAAGGGGAAAATTGGCAGAAATTAGTAAAAAATTAGAGGAAGAAAGAGTCACTTCACAAAAGTTATTTAAAACTGTGGAGAGTAATGTTGCCTCCAACCGGGAATTACAAAAACAATTGGACTCTCAGGAAAATAAAGCCTATCATTGGGAACACAAAGCAGTGGAAGAGAAAAATAGTTGTAAAAAAATGGCAAAAGAACTAAAGAAGGCAAATAATACAATTCAAACTTTAACAAATACTAGTAATAATTTAGCGAAGATTACAAAAGAACACATTTGGGGCCAAATATTGGGGATGTCTCATAGCTTGTGTGACTGGTTTGAAATGCTTCAAAGTATGAGAGTATGTTATTGGAAGCTCCATAACAACATTGAACAGAACATGGATGTTGTCAAGAAAGAAAAGAATGCAAAATATATTATGCAACTCTACAGTAAGAGTGATAGTTATCTATCAAACAAGGAAATTAGCACCCGCCTTGATGCCTCAGTAAAGGTATCAAGTATCATTCAAAAATGTGAGAAGCTAACGGAAGGACAGGAATTGGATGAAAAAGCTAAGAAGAAGATCACAAAGATGGAAGAAAGGAAAACAAATTTTGAAAGTCTTGGTTTGCCTAAGGGATTTGATGCAAATAAGTTCATTGGAAGAGAAACTTACAAAATAAGGTTGCAAGACAAAATAAGTATTAATTTACGCTTTCTTCCTACAGACACATCTCCTGATACATTCATGGATTTCATCAAACCAGTCAAAACTTTGAATGGAGTTTTAGAAGCAACAGTGATGTCAAGTCACACTTCCAAATATGAATTGTTGTAGGAGTGTGACTATACTTTGAACCAAATTGTTCTACCATCAGAGGATGTTTGGACTGGTCTACAAACATTGCTAATGCTCTGAATTTTAAACTATTGTAAATTGTAATGTATTGCAAATGAATACAAAACAAATTGTGCTCTATCTAATTTTCATATTTTCCAATTTAATGTACATTGAGTTACTCTATTTTATTCAATTATTCTTAGTTGATTTACTCTATTATATGCTATTGGAACACAAAATTTCATTCAGGAATTTCAAATATGAATGATCATTGATGATACGATACAAACTACAGTAATGATACTCTTTGTTCTCAAATTTTAATGATGAAACAGAATACATTCTTGCTTTTCTAGAATGAACATTGAATGATAGGATATAGTAGTTAATAAGTTCAAAAAAATACCTATTGATTGCTATTGCTAATTTAGCAAAAATTTCCTAAATTTGCCAATTCATCTCAGCATCATCATCATCATCTAATTTTGGCATTCTAGTTCCTTCATTGTTCTCTTCATTTTTGTTTGTCTTCTTCACTCTGACCTTCATGTCTATGAAACCCACTCCCATCGCCACTTGTAGTTGTCCCACTCGGAATCGGAGATTGGTTAATAGTGTTGCCCAACCCTCTTCTTTTGCATCTTTTCTTCCAGATTTCAATTGCTTTTTGATAAGGAAAAGTATTGACATCATACCTAGATGTGTAGACCCTCAAGCATGTTTCCAAATTCTTGTCTAGTTTGTTTCTTAGCATTGATTTTAGGAAGCCCAAAGCACTGAAAACTCTCTCATCCTCCACTGAACCCAATATCATGGTTTGACATAGATCAGCAAGCTTGAAGAACTCTCAAATTTCATCACGCAACATTGTGCTGTGTTTTAGTTCTGTCCAAAGCCTTGTTGTCGAGCCTTGTTTATGTGGGTTATGCTTTATTTGATATTGATGCTTCATAGTCCTTGCAAAAGTGCTTGATTGTTGTCTAAGAAGACCCTCATCTAAAATTCTATTGATAGTCACTTCATTGAATTCTATAGATTTGCAAAATTCCTTTATCAAAGTCAACAGCCTATTACGATAATCTTCCTTAGAGTTTAAGCTCCAATATTGAGGAAACACAATTGCCATGGCCTCAAGCAGTTTTTCATATGGGAATCGAGATCTTATTTTAGAGGAAACCTTATAGGCTATGTCCCTTCCATGAGCTGCTATAGACTCGACGATCTTGGTAAACTCTTCTCTTGTAACTCTTGTAGCTCGCTTCTTTGGGTTACTGTAGTACATTGGTATCTGAAATCCCCTTACACAAACACATAATTCTCCATTTTCAACGATCTTTAAATAATTATCAGGATTGTCCAAATCTGTTAGTTTCTGCCAATGATCAAATTTTTCATCAAATAAATTTGGGTCATTTCGATAGAGATTATCGAGGGCTTGGCATGACATTTTACGCAACTGAGCATATTCTGCAATATACATGGCTCTTTGCTAGGCTTTTTTCATAATGAACGTCATTTCTTCTAGCATGGGAAGAAGAGATGGCTAAGTCAAAAGTGTCTCTATATTGCTTAACCTCCGAAGCAAGTCACCACATCTCTGATTTTCGTGATTTTCGTGATTTTCATGATTTTCGTACATAAGTCCAATCAAAGATTGATATTCGGAAAAAACTCGATGCGTTGGTCCATCCAAAGA
The DNA here is from genome assembly GCA_027943335.1 of Chamaecyparis obtusa. Classification (NCBI taxonomy): domain Eukaryota; kingdom Viridiplantae; phylum Streptophyta; class Pinopsida; order Cupressales; family Cupressaceae; genus Chamaecyparis; species Chamaecyparis obtusa. Next base: position 167,864 of record BSBK01001050.1, on the reverse strand, counting down.
GATCCATCTGGTATCAACATCTTTAAGAAGCTTGTTTCCATTGGTAATTCCATCAGCAAAGTGCTGAAATTAACGTTTGGGACTTCGACAAAAATGAGTACAACTCTCTTACTAAATCTTCAACCTTGTTTACTAAAGGAAACTTCTTCACAACTCTAAAAGCAAGATTCATCTTGTGGGCCATACAGTGAATGCCAACAACATATGGTGAACAAGAAGCTTGCAGCTTTGTGCAAAGACCATTCCTATGACCTTGCATTACTGAAGCTCCATCCGCTCCAACACAGATCAACTTCTTCACTATTGTCAATTCATCCATAGTTCTATATTCAATTAAATGGCTCTTTACTAATTGAAGTAAACTTTTTGATGTCGCATTGTCCCTCAATTTTGCAACAGTTAGTAGATGTGGTTGGCGGACATTATTTTGTACAGTATAAACATGCATGCATACCCACGATGTATTATCTATTGTCGTAACTTCGTCTAAGGACAATGCAATAAAGGTTGACTCTTTTATTTTTCTCTATACATCCTCTATTTCAACCTGAGCAATACAACTTGCCCATTCCCATCCACTGTTTATTGACCAATGAGTGATAGGATAGTTAGGAGCTTTCAAAAAGTGTAACAAACCAATCATTTTTGGATAGTCTATCATTGGACGCCCTTTGCTCAAAATATGGAAAGCATTACTTAATTGAACAGTTTTTCCGCGTTCTTCGACTTCACTTGCTTTTGCAAAAATAGCATTAATAGAACCTTGAACTTCACCAGGCTTCATCTTAAATTTCTGAAACAAATAATATTCTTCAACATTCCTTTTATGTTGACATTGCTCCTTTGTTTTATATCTTACCACTTTTATTTCCTTTCCATCTACAGTTGAGGTTTCGTAAACTTTACCAACATGTTTCTCTATGGTGTCTAGTTTAAGTTGCAACCACTTTTCCTTTTTATACTTCCAACTACAAATCGTACATCTGCATTCTACTGGTGGCTCACCTACAATTGGATTGTCCACGGGTTCAATGAATGGATACTTTGCCGCCCAATCAAATTTAAATCTCCTGGACATCTCTCATTGACAATCATTTTTTTCTTTTGATTTTCCTCTCCCTTTAGTGTTACTGTTAATTGAACCATCATCATCACCGAAGTCAATCGATTCATCCTAGTATTAGTTATTTACTTGAAATTCTTCTTCAAGGTCATCTTCATCAAAGATATCAGGTTCCGCAACTTCGTCACCAGATTTATTAGGTTCCCCAATTTGTTGAAGACTCCTGTGTAGGTTGAGAACCTTGAAGTTGTACAAGTTCCTCCGATGATGTACCTTCCTCACTTTGACCAACACCATTGTGTCTGTCCCCGCCAAAGTATGAAGATATATTTCTGCATTTCGTTGGCCTCTCTTGGACATCTCCACCTTCAATAGTCCTCTACCTGTTTAACTTTGACTGTGACATCTTCAACAAATTAAGGCTACAATAAAATTTTACTTGAATAAGATACTACAAACTCGTAGTCATTCTGGTTTGCTGTCGAGCACAATTGTGAGCTTAGAATCAACTGAATTTTTGTACTACTAAATCTCTTGAAACTATCCTTATATACAAATGCTTATTTTGAATTTTGGTGAAGGGGTCGACAATTGCATATGACAACAATTAATATTTGGCGAACCTCGTGTAATTTCAAGTAATTGACTAGGCGAATAGGGCGGGAATTTACGACACGATTATGTATGATGCATGGCGAATTGGGTCCTAGTGCAACTAAAACTTTCACTTGGGACAATGGACCTTTGGCGAATGGTGATCCTCGATAAATACACCCTTCCTTAATCTATGACGAATAATAGAAAAATGGGCGAACAACCCAACTACTATAGTGAAATTACGTACAAATAGTGGCGAACAAGCCGACCACTATACGTGTCTTTTATAACATCTGGGCGAACCGGTCTATACGCCCGACGGGACATTTTTGCCAATTTCTATACGCCCCACAGAACATTCGCCAATTGACGAATAATCGCCACTAAAAATATCCCTAGCTGGGGTTTGTTGCAAATTGTTGGCAATATGAAAGGATGGATCTAGCATCCAACTCCATTTTTTGAGACCAAGCTCACAAAATTTTCCTACCCCAAGTATCTAATGCAAGAGTACACAAGGGTGTGAGAAAATCCGACATCTACCAATAACAATAATAATAATATTTTCTATCATGGTTATGTAGTTAAAAATAAATGTAAGCACTTATAGATCTCATGTACCTAGGAAAGTGCCCAAGAGGACATAAGAGGTTTAAATTATTTTATAAATATGACCTATGTTTAATGGAAATTAAGGGACACCTTTTTCTATCATTTATAATGCTAAAATCATAAAAATACCTTTCTTGTTGTGAGAACAAGAAAGGGGAAAAGTCTCGTACTTGTACTTATTGAATGGTTACATAAAAAAGGGGAAAGCCCTTTTGGGCACCCACATTGGAAACTTGAGAAGACACCTTTTAGGAGTCCTCCTGGGAAAGTTATAAGGCCATCTATTGGATATGTGTTGCTTTTATTGATAGCCATTTGTTCTTCATCAAGAGGAGTGAAATTTTCAAGAGGCACAAGGATGCTATAAAAGGGAGGCTTGGGCTAGAGGTTATTCATTCGAAGTTGAGTTCTTCTCTTCATAGATAAAGAGTAGTGAGTATAGAATATCTTGTAACTCCATCTTGCAAATTTTTAAAGCATAAGTGGCTAATATTTTATAATTGAAAAATGTGTGTGAATTTTCAATTCATATATAAATAGAAGGAACATTATTTCTTGTAGTTTTTTTACTTATTCTTTGTGTTATGCCATGTATGAATGTTAAGTTGAGCAACCCTCATATAGTGTAAGCTAGCATAAGTTTTCGTAAACTTAATCTATAACAATTTTCATTTTCAAAATGAATTGCACCAACCCTACATCCTTCATGCTAATTACATTAGAAATCTAAGTTTTATGCTCTCTAATGATCACATTATTACCAATAAAAACGCAATAAACATACAAAAGAAGGATTAGAATTTTAGCATTAATACTTTGAATGTAAACAAGAATCATTGTTGCCTCAAAGAAGTCCAAGTTCAGTGCAAAAACATCAAACTTATTATATTACATTTAAAGCAATTATTTCATTGAATATATTATTTATTTTATTGCATTGAACACATATAGTGATCATTTCACTTACAAACCAAAATGTATTTCTTTTTTACATTAAACCCATATAGCTAATACATATAAATTATCATCAAGATCTTCATGTAAGAAACATTTTCTGCATAAGTTTGCTCTAGCCCAAAATCATGTGTGATAACCAAAAATAGTAAGAATTTAATATTTTAGCAAAAAAAGAGAAAAAAAAAATCCAGCCAAGTCACCTTGAAAGTAGTCCTTAGCCACCAATGCAATATTGTACCTCTCTAACTTACCATCTACATCAAATTTCTTATTAAACATCCACTTGTGAGCAGTAAGTTTTCCTCCCTCAAAAATGCTTGCAAGATCTAATTTCATGTCTACATAAAGCCATCATCTCCTCTTATGTGGCTTTCATCCATGAACAATGTTCATTTGAAGTGAGAGCTTCTCTAGAAGTTCTTGATTGGCTATACGTACACAATAAACCAAATAACGAATTAAAATGTGGTAGGCTATAACTATCAATTGGGTTTTCATTGTCTCGTGTATTATAACAAAGGTAAGGGGCTTTATCTATTCCTTTGCATGCTAACTTCTAGTTGAATGATTTTCCTCTCTATCCTCAAATCCATCATTACATTCTTCAAAATGTGCATTTTTCTAAAATCATTTCAGCAATCTCAAAATACTTTTCGTTTTTCCTCCAATAGAATCTAAAAATGTTTAAAGTTCCCTAAATATCACATCCATATTATATATCATTTTCAAAGTTTAAGGATTTCAAAACATATAACAACATTACATTCACATTGCAACCCATGAAAATACATTTTTGTGCTTATGGATCCAACTTAGCTCAATTTTCTTTAGACATGTAAACAAAGTCCTTGTAACTAGATACCATTAAATGTAAAATAAGTTTTTTTTTCCCTTCTACACTTATAAGGAGTCCTTTCTACAAGTGTTGAACATGGAGATAAGTCTTTTCTACAAGAGTTGAACATGGAGATAAAGTAACACATATACAAGAGTTGAACATAGAGATGAAGTAACACATATAATGACCATAGCCTCCATCCAAAAGCATTTATATAATTATGTACCACTCACATATTTTGAACTCTTTACATTAAGTTTAGTTCATCATTTCTACAGCCTCATTCTACAAAATTATATTAGAGATTCTATCAAATAGTACTTGAATCTCCAAAACTCTCATTGAGTTCCCTACAGCAACATTCACCACTATTGTCAAATTTCAACACCTTTATTCTCTTATTTAACTATTTATTTGCAAGTGTCTTAATCTCTTTACATTTGGAAAGAACTTCATATTTAAAAAATATAAAATAATCAAAGATGTATCTACAGTAATCATCCATGAATGTAATACAGTATAAGATTTACACATTGATTTAACACCCACTGGACCAAATACAATTGAATTAATAATCTATACTTTTCTATTGGAAACACACAACACTCGTAGAAAGTAAAAAAAGTTAATAAAGTAAATAGATAAACTATCTACTCTCTTTTTATTAGTCAAAATTTAAAGACTTTTTCCACCAATGGTGCCCAAACATTCGTTCCACAACATACTCGTGCTTTCAAAAGTATCAATTAAATTGGTAGGATTTAAAAATGTGCAAGTATCAAACATTAAATAGTCTTACACTATGAGAGTCACTAGTACAAAATTCTCTTTCACCAGCCTAAAACCAAACTTGTCGAATATCACATACATTCCATAATCATTCAAGTTGGATACATAGAAGATTTGGAATTTGCATTCCATAATCATTCAACTTGGATACATAGAAGATTTCTCAATAAACTTGGAATTGCAGAACACCCAAAGATTTTTCACCCTCAAATTATTAGTACATAACAATACATTTTCCTTACCAACAACCTAACCATATTGTTATCACTGAAACTTCTCCACCATAAGCTTAATATAATAAAAATTAATTATTGTGACTAATCATATGATAAAAGAAATTTAAATCAATTAGCCAAGAGTCATCGCTAGTAACATTAACAAAAATAAACATTAAATCATCATCATAATCATCAAAGAATTTCTTTGTTAAGGAAACATAAAACCTCTTCTTGTTTCTACATTCCTTCTTCATGTACTTTTTTTTTCACAATTCCAACACTTTGATCTTCTTAAGCATTGGACCATCCTCTTGACTTAGGATTTATATTTCTTTCATTCCCCTTTAGCCCCATTTTTGTCCTTGGGCCTTCCCTAAACATGTAACACATTCTTGGAACATTTAGCGCTGGACTTTCTATTTATCTCTTCATTGAATAATATGACAATTTAATAAGTCTATTTTTAGCTCTACCACACTATCAGTACATAGAGCAATAATCAAAATTAACCCAAGATTCAAGCAAAGAATAAAGCAACAATACGTAAAGACTATATATTCCAATCACCATTAACATCCACAAATAAGAGTTCTTCACTCATTTGGTTAAGAAAATTCGAGCTTATTTCCATTTCCTCATTCAATTTGGAGAAGCAATGAAACTTTCTGCATGATTGAAGGAAACAAGATAGTTCAAAGGCTTCTATACATCTTGATTGCATTTGTCTCTATCATCCACAAATTTGTCGATTTGTCAAAGTTTTTCTCTTCCGCAAAGGAACCCCACCATTGTGTTTCCATCCACCAAACCTCATCCATATGTTATTAAGTGTCCAAAGAAACCAATGCTCGTGCCCTGGGAACAGATAGGCATTGTGTAGAGATGCTACCAGTTGTTTGAATCTATTAGCATAAAGTGATTTCTAGAAAGTCATCATAATTCATGATATTTCCTATAGTTTGTAAGCGGGATCCATGAACAAATATGTTAAATGTAACTTGGGGTTCCTATGTAATAAGTACATCTCCCCTGAGGGAATTCCGCATGCATATCTGTTAGGTAGTTGTACCTCAGTCTTGTTTTTAAATAAGGTAATTATAAGAATTTTTAGTAATTCACAAGGTAAAGTTGTACCATAAGATTTTGCATCATAGAAACTAAGTAGGAGATGGTGTATTGCTCCCTCATTGTCATCCCAGAAATGCAAGAAACCCTTCATTATGTTTTATTCATAATGAATAATGATAAGCAATCTTGAAAGTGATTCCAAGTATTTGATAGAATTATGTTTTTCTTCTCTTGTTTGCTTAGTTGCAGGGTACAAAATGGAAGGCAAATAAGTACCTTGCATCACATGCTTTTATCATATTACAAAACCATGTGATCCCTCCTCAACATCATAAACCAAGGAGGATTTTCAAGTCAACATGAAAAGAAAAAGAGCAGCAAATAGAAACTAAAGTTCTGGTGTGAATCCAATGGCTTCAGTAATTAATGATATTTAATAGTAAACAACACAAAACTGATGACTGTGAACAGTATCAAACATTATAGAAACCACCGCATGAAGTTGAAACTTGAGGTATGTGTAGGGATAAAAGAAAGAAACCTGCAAGTAAGCTTTTAGAAAAACCCTATATTCTATGAACAGTCCTATGGGCTCAAATGCAACGTTGACACAACTGTGCCTATTCAGATATAACTTAAAATTTCTCGAGTATCTTGTATTTCCCCATGTTGCATCCATACTCAAATCTACATTGCATATGCTGCATACAGCTAGTGCAGGGGTAACCTTGGGAATCTGGTAATTAGTTGACCAATTCTCACAAAACATTGTCATATACTACAAGAGAGAAGACGGCATTTTTTACTAGACTATTAATATCAATGATTTTCCCAACATGCAAGTTGGCCATTATCACGAGATGAGAAGAAGAATGTAGTATACCACATAATTATTAATGAAATAAATAAATATTCCAAAAGAGGAAATTGATAATTATATAATCAGAACACCACAAGGTGAAAAGGAACATACAAGATATCCATGACTCCAACCAATTGAATTGGCCTTTTTAACACAAATAGCGCTGTATTTCAATCTTCCTTCTCATCTTCTTCTTCAGAATCTGCAAAATTTGTATACATTAATAAAATCAAAATGCTTACATACAAAAATTTATTCAGTTCATTGTTCAAAGAAATTTTTAGTTTTAAGTCCCAGAAGATACGTACCTGATCTCACATCTTCACCAACCTTCCCTTTTGACCTTATCTGTTTGACTAACACTCGATAGATCAAAATCCACCAGTAAATATTGAGAATAAATAAACAGAAAAGTAACGTATTGAACACATAGTAATATATAGGCCCATTCCTGTATCTTCTTTTGTCCAAGGTGAGAAGAACTTCGTAACTGCCAAATATCAAAATGAGAGGGATAAGTATGACAGCATCTATATTTTCCATAAATAAAGGTTAAAATCCCACATTAAGGATTTGTACATATATCATATGCCCTTTACACATACTACAAAAAATGAGTGCGGTGAAATATGCTATGAAGAAACAAATATTTGTCTTTATTTAAGTGATATTAGAAATCACAACAAAAGACTTATATGAGAGACATTCTGAGAGAGAGAATGAGAATATTTAATACAAATTCCTGTATGAAAAAGCCAATTGATTGCCATTGAAAGCAGAGATTAATATAATCTACACGATTGAAAATATTGTAACAAAATAATTTGTTTATTGTCCTGTCCTTTCTGTCTTCTACTCTTGACAAGGAATGTGTCATTGGCAAATTCCAGAAACATAACTGTTGCAAATTCATTGGCAACCAATTTTACCATTAAAGTGAAAGTGTGCATGTGATTCAAGTTTCAGCAATAGAGGTGAATTTTTCCACCACATGTTGGAAGTTTTGTCCTCAGTAACTTCATTATTCTACTCTCAACATCATGTGCTTACAATCAACGAAATAGGGAAAGCACAAAAAGCAAACAAACATAATGGCAAACAAACTTCATTACCCTCAAAAAACATTATTTTTAGTGTGGATCCCATGCATTTGTAAATCAGATTAAAACACTCTTCATGCACTTTTGAAATGAGATTAAAGTGAATCACTTTTTAGCAAGGTTGCACCGAGACAAGGGTACTTGGAGACTAGTACCGGTACCAGCACGGCTATTTTTCAGAATAGGAGATGGAGTACTTGGAGATGCCATTTGTTTTAATATAATTTAGTGATTTATAGATAATTTGAAAATAGGTGAATATTTGTAAAACTAAATATGCATATAGACAAAATGTATAAGGAAATTGAAGGCAATGGCCCAAACCAACAGGTTAAATCTTTCGACACTGCAAATCCTTTTGCTATTCTATGTGATTATACATATGAGAATGTGAATGTAGACTATATATATGAGAATATGAATATAGCATACAAGAATGAAGGAAGAAAATTATCATACGAAAATTCGCAACTCTCAGGGATCTAATAGAATTCACCGCCATTGAATAATATCACAAAGTCTACATATAGGAATTAAAAGAACAACAAGAAGAATATAGAAAATATGAATATCTTTAGAGTTTTGCATCGAATTGGAAATAGCCAAGTGGCAAATACTTGTGGTCTTGTTAGCTCGTGTTGACTCCTGCCCTGCATTGGCTCCTGTTTTCCCTTTTGTGGTGTTAATTTTCTAGCTTCCTGGTGCATTTAACTTTTAATTTTTAGAGATTTTTGTTTTGTTTGTGTGGGAGTCGGCGCCTTTTGCATGGGAGACATCGGGAATCTTCAAGAGACCATGATTGAAGGTCTCCTGCAATTGGAGACCTCTCAGGCCAGGTCTCCAATACTAGGATGTGTCTCAGTCTCCGAGATGTGTCCCAGGGGGTTGGAGATGGGTCTCTATGCAACCATACTTTTTAGATAAATTACCAAACAAGGATCCTTTCAATTTCACCTTTCAAGATTTAGAACTTACTGATGGACCTTATATTTGCTTATTACCTTGTTAGTGTACAATGGAAACCAATATTCATATATAATCATGATCTATATATAAGAGAAATTATAGGATGGAAGTGGAAATTCCATTAGCCTATTCCTAACCTTCTGCTAACATTTCAATTAACATGATCCAATTGTGTTTTTTTCCTTTTTACATAACTGCAAAAAAGGAGCTCTTAATTGGATTCTTAAGTTTCACACTCCCCATGATATTGTCACTTAATAATTTATCTGTTGAGATGGCCCCACCCTGTAAACGATAAGTTTGTTGCTTTAATTATCAATCCTTCTCTCCTTAATTTTCATAGAATATGATTCTACTTATTTGTCCCAAGTGTGTTTTCATCACTTTTAGCCTCTACGTTTGCTTTATTATTATTTCCATCTCTTAAGGTGTTAATGCTTGGTAGTTAGATCGGATTCTAGTTTCACATTATTTTAATTAGGAGAATTATAAATAATATATTAATTATTTAATTAGAGAATTAAATAATTCATTTATGAATGAAGTAATTATTTTAATTGGAGAATTAAAATAATTAAAATAATTTCACTTACAAATCTGGGCCCAAATGCAATTATTTTCTTTGAAGGCCGACTAGGATTAATAATGCATTGGTTAAGGTAAAGTGGCCTTGGGATGTTTTCGTATAAGAAGACATCTCAAAGCATATGCAAAACACTTAATATATATCTACCTGCGAACTATTATATAGGCAGTGAGTTTATTGAGCAGACTCAGTAAATTGGTGAGTTTGGTACAGATCTGCAAGGCACGAAATATATGTTCTTTACATATGCAACTCGATTATCTTAACAAGCTACCTGCAATCAAGTCAGCGTCAACTCAGATTATGATCTCAGCGATCTTATTCAGTCAGTGTCAACATTCGGTCAGAAAACTCATCTCAGTCTTGCGACCTATGACTATGATCTGTGATCTCCATTAGCAGCAATCTGAGACCTGCGATCACTATGATGTGCTGAATATTTTATCTATAGTTCGCGATCATATATGATCAGCGATCACTCCTCAGGCATCAGCGATTTTACATGGCAAACTAATCATCTACAGATTGGTAATACATCCCTGATATTTTGTGATTAGTAATTGTGGATCCATAAGTGTTCTTGGTTGAGCAGTCACTCTAAGTAATGTACAGTCCTTGCCTCATATGCAATACATTTGCATTAATGATGTATTGAGCTATCTCAATACCTGGAAGTTTTTTCTGTGATTTGCTTCATTGATCTGTGATCTTCAGCAAATCCAAGTTCAGTGATATATGTTTTGGTATAAACATCCAACTGTGAGTATACACCTGCAACTCACTAAGGTTTGTGGTTGTAATCTCTAAGCAATAATATGATCTAACTTGGTTGCTGGTTTTTTTCCTCCAAGAGGGAGGTTTTCCCAGGGTATCTTCTTGTGTTTTGTTCACTGATTATTAGATTAGATTTGCTATTTGTTGTTCCTTATTCTGAATAATAACAATTACTTAATTGCTCAGATCTGATCATTAAATTTAACATGCTATCAGAGCCAGGTTCGTACTAATCTCAAGTGATCATATTTTAGCATGGTCAGACCTGGATGACCGCCTGGGAATATCTGAAGGCTTTCCTCAGGTATTATCATATCTTGACCCTGTGAGCTTGTGTTTTTGAGGCTTAGATCCAAATCTGATTTCATAGACTCCGTTCAAAGTTAAGTATCTTCTGTCTTAGACTTGAGCTTACATTAGATCAGGATATGACTTCATATATATGATGTGGTCATTGTATTTTCTCGATGAGTTTCATTGCATGCGTTCTTGTTAATATGATTGGACTATTTATTCTTGATCTCTAGTAAATAATTGCAGAGTATAAAGTTTTATTATATTGATGTAGCAGAAATATACTTTGCGCAATCAGCTTACTTTGCTTATGTCAAAATGTGACTACAACTATTTGACCAAAAGTTTGAAGACATAGTATTGGAATGACCTTTGATGAGAAGTTGGTTAGTTGTGTGTTAACTTCAACTAGTTGATCTACTTCCTTAGCTGGGCTGTCATTATGGTATTCTAAATACTATTGATTCATGGTTAGACCCTCACTATCATTGCTTATCAAGAAAAATAGTTGGTAGACTTATATGTTCTCAGATTTTAATATCTAACCCTTCTGGGTACAATAGAGAGATCACCATGATCATTGGTAAGCACATTTCTCTCCTTTTGTTGTCATATGGTGAGGTACTCTAAGCTAAAAGTCTGATGAATTCATTACCTATCTGATTGAGTTTTGAAATGTAATAAAGATCTTAAATGGAATCCCTTTGAGTGCTGATATCTGCAGATTCACCTTGAAGAGAGAATCTACTTCCGCTGCAAGAAGCTATCGAGCTCTGATGAATAACTTGCGAGGTTAAGTATTATGTAATCATTATAGTGTAGACTTCAATTATCCTCTTATCTGCAGGTTCCTATGACAGTCTCATATGATTGATTGGTGTTACTCTTGGTTGGTATGAATTTAGATTCTCCTTAGTCCATTGCTCTTCTTCTTGCTGAGATATCTTATGAGTTTCATTGATCACACTAATATAAAGTTGCTAGTTGCTAATTGCATAATGTTGTTTTACTTCTTTGGCTGAAATTGTTTTTTTAGGACTTCAAATTCTCTTAGTGCTAATGAATTCTCCCTGCATTATAAAGAATTCATGCTTGATCTCTTAGCTTTCTGTTCTCTATTGATGATTTCAGTTTGAATCCTTATGTTATACTAACTATTTAAGCAATCTTTGTATGTAACCTCTTATGTTGCTGATGATGGAAGTTATCCTCATAGTCTTGAACAATTCAACTCCTTCTTTACTTATCATAATGATTGTGCTATGGGTTCATTTTGTAAAAGTGAACTAATGTTGCAGCTAAAGATTGGAAGTTGAATATAAGTATTAACCGGAAGGATGTGAGATTCAAGATAGAATTCTCGAGCTCGACATAAACGACTGATAAGTATTTGATTACTCTAGCATAAATGATTAGATGTAAGAAAGTATTCTTAGTAGTATTGACTTTCTTCTTGTGAATTTTTCTAGGCAAATTTCTTATAACTCGTTAGAAGTATTAATGGTGTACAGTTGATAACTTAGATCTTTCTTGGTACTAGCAAATTTGATGATGTGAGTCCTATGCTTTTGTATACTTGATCTCTATTCACTATATAGCTTGCAATTTTCAATGATAGCTGTTTGATATTATCTTTTGTGAGCTTATTATAGACATTGATAGATTATGCTCACAAAATGAGTGATCAGGAATGCCAAACTACAGGCTCTACTTGCTCATTTGCTATCCAGATTGGCAAGGCGAAATATGAGCTAATCTAATGCTTGACTTATGAAACTTAGATACTGTTATATTGTATGACATAGGCTAGTTCTGTTATTGGCCCTGATACATCATTATCTTCTTATCTAAAGGTCCTATGTATTCATGTGATGAATGCTTGCATGCATTCTAAGTTGAGTGACCATACTTGGTTGTAATATGTTATCGTCTATATTGTCTTGGATGCTTCTCACTTGACATGAATACTTATGGAGATGTGTATGTGCTGACCTATCATTGAAGGGTTTGAATCTCCTAGAATACAGTATCTCTCATAAGGATATGAGGAACTGATGATTGGCAGTCTCAGCATTATTGATCTCAGATGGAGATAAGCATTCTTTACAATGCTCATAAAACTTTATGTAGTTATTTCATACATTTTTGTTTCTCTTCTATAAGGTTTAATTCCATGATTTGTTACTAATCTCTCTGTAGTAACTCTTGATCAGGATGGATTGAGAAGCATAAGTATGATGAGAGATCGAATCCAGAGGAAGAAAGAACCTAATGCATCCTGAAGAAGGCTCAAGCTAAGGCTGCTGCCTTAAGATTAAGTTGAGATCACTTCTGAAGTAGGTCTCAATCTGGGACTCGTCATGACTTATTGGGGCTGCAGGAAATGTTCCTTTAACTGCACCTGTCCTTACTCTACATAAGTTAGGGCAGCATGTTGTGTTAATAGTGCTTAGGTGTCTTCTTGTACTTTGATCGTGATGAGTCTCTTTGGAAAAATTGTAAGTGGAATGACTCCTATGTCAAGGACTCATTACCTTCCACGTGGCTCAAATTGTTGTGACTTAGAGTATGATTTCTATGGATACTTCTTGTACAAATTGAAAGGAATGTTGTTCCTTCAATTCATGTAAATTTAGAAAGGATTGCTTCCTTGATAGAGGGAGCTGATTAGCGGATCTATCAAGATTTTATTGGTTCAGAGGGAGTGAACCTTGGTTTCATGTCATAAAGTTTTATGTAGTAGATATCATGTGGAAATCTTGTGATAATTGGAATCACAATGAGGTGACATCTAACAATTGCTCATGGGAGTAGCCATGATGATGAGACCTTGGATGTAGTCATAGCTGAGAGGGAGTCTCAGCTTCATTGATGTACTTTGATTATATTGTACTATCCACTCTCTGCAAGCAATGCAAGGTGGTATGGTATGGTATGTTATTGTGTTGTATCTTCTTTGAGAGAAGATATGTTATTGACCATCCTCTGCGGGCAATGCGAGGTGGAGTTGTATTTTTGGTGTCTTCTATGAGAGAAGACTTGAGACTTAGATCTCTTCTACCCTCTGTGGGCAATGCAAGGTGGCAGTGTATTTATGTTTGAGGCTTAGTCCTCTTCCACCCTTTGCAGGCAATGCAAGGTGGATCCATCCTCTGCAGGTACACGTGATGGATTTCATGTAAGGCGTTCATGAAGCTCCTTGAATCCTCCTTAGCTAAGAGGGAGTGTTAATATTTGGTAGCTAGAACGGATTCTAGTTTCGCATTATTTTAATTAGGAGAATTAAAATAATGAATTAGTTATTTAATTGAGGAGAATTAAATAATATATTAAATGATGGATTAATTATCTAATTGGAAAATTAAATAATTTATTTATGGATGAGGTAATTATTTTAATTGGAGAATTAAAATAATTAAAATAATTTCACTTACAAATCTGGGCCCAAATGCAATTATTTTCTTTGAATGTCGACTTGGATTAATAATGCATTAGTTAAGGTAAAGTGGCCTTGGGATGTCTTCATATAAGAAAACGTCTCAAGGCATGTGCAAAACACTTAATACATATCTACCTGTGAACTATTATATAGGCAGTGAGTTTATTGAGCAGACTCGGTAAATTCCATGAACAAGGATTGGTGAGTTTGGTACAGATCTGCAAGGCATGAAATATATGTTCTTTACTCATGCGACTCAATTATCCTAACAAGTTACCTGCAATCAAGTCAGCGTCAACTCAGATTATGATCTCCGCGATCTTATTCAGTCAGCGTCAACATTCGGTCAGCAAACTCATCTCAGCCCTGCGACCTATGACTATGATCTACGATCTCCATTAGCAGCAATCTGAGACCTGCGATCACTCCTCAGGCATCAGCGATTTTACATGGCAAGCTAATCATCTACAGATTGGTAATACATCCCTGATATTCTGTGATTAGTAATTGCGGATCCATAAGTGTTCTTGGTTGAGCAGTCACTCTAAGTAATGTACAGTCCTTGCCTCATATGCAATACATTTGCATTAATGATGTACTGAGCTATCTCAATACCTGGAAGTTCTTTCTGTGATTTGCTTCATTGATCTGTGATCTTCAGCAAATCCAAGTTCAGTGATATATGTTTTGGTATAAACATCCAACTGTGAGTAATACACCTGCAACTCACTGAGGTTTGTGATTGTAATCTCTAAGCAATAATATGATCTAACTTGGTTGCTGGGTTTTTTTCCTCCAAGAGGGAAGTTTTCCCAGGGTATCTTCTTGTGTTTTGTTCACTGATTATTAGATTAGATTTGCTATTTGCTGTTCCTTATTCTGAATAATAACAATTACTTAATTGATTACATCTGATCATTAAATTGAACATAAGGCACATTTCAAATTGGGAGAGGTTATTTATATCTTATTTATAAGTTTATGTATTGCAGTCCTAAGAGGGGCAATATTTTGTTCGTTCTACATTGTTACACTACTGTAGATCTACTTGCAGAACAGAACTGTAGTCACATACAATAATCATTGAATAGAATACAAAAGAATCTAGAAAACGGAGGTGTTATTGCATGGGTGGTGTCGGGAAGGACTCATAAAATGGTTCCCTTAACCAGACATTGGATTTCCTATTTGTAGAACCATTAACCAGGCATTGGATTTTCTATGTTTAGAACCAACTGGTGTCAATGAAGACACAACTGTTGATCCACCTGTTCATAACCATAACAGAAAATTGTATTGCACTAGCTAAGTAGACAATTACTCAACAATAAATCAAGTGATCGACAACATGCAATTTATTAATGTTAATATAAAATTATGATGGTATACATTATATCCCTTCCTTTTCAAAGTCCCTTACAACACAACCCAAATTGAACATAATGAATAATTGGATGGTAAAGGGAAGAAAGCTAACATCCCTACCATAGTTGAAATAGTTGCAGAGAACTCGACGAGAAAACAATTTCTTATGAGAAGTAAGAGCCAACGAGTTTTTGGGGCTTTTACTTGCTGAATTTTTGACAAAAACTCATTGAGTTTTTGCAAAAACTCGGCAAGTCCTTGCTAAATTCTCAGCCGCATCTGTATAAGGTGTTCCAGCATCAAAACAAAAGGTTTCTTTGGTTTTTATGACTTCTTGTTTGCAGCTCAAGCCACAAAACACCCTTCCAAGGTATTGCAAGATCATTTGTAAGGATTTAAGTCGATTGGAAGAGGATTTTGAAGCAAAATTGGATTCTTAGGTACGTTTTCAAATTTATTTTTATTTCTTTTTTTAAATCATTTTATCTTTTTTTTTTTGCATCTAAGTTTATAGAAATTCAATAATGACATTTCCTAAGTACTCTAAATTGTTTTAGAGTTTAATGAGCAAAATTTAACACTATTTTCTAACAATTTTCCCTGATTTTTTCACTGTTTTCTCAACAATCTCAACTTTTCTTAAAAATTTCAAACCCTAACACTTTTTTCTTGTTTTTTTTCAAGTTTCAACTATGTCTAAAATTATTTAAACTAGTTTAGTTTGTTTACTAATTTTTTTATTAAGATATATACATGTGATTTCAATTTGTATGTGTAAGTTGATAATTTGATTGATAATAGCATATAGCGATTCTTCTACAACTAGGTCAGCTTTAGGGTCTGCCAATGTCTCAATAGACGCATGCCCATTCGAATATGTAAGCACGCGACCTAAGGGAGTTACAAATAAGGTTTGAAAGTATGTCTTTGAATGACCAAAACATAAGGGGTTAGAGATAAGGCTTGGAAGTATGCCTTTGAATGACCGGAACATAATACCATAATTTGCATCAAGTGTGGAAAACTAATTTATGGAGGCATACACCACTTGAAATACCACCTTGCAGGCATTACGAAGCATAATGCAAGGGTTTGTGAGAAGACTACAAATGAAATAAAAAGAGAAATTAATACCTTGCTGCCCAAGAAGAGAAAAATTTGCAAAGGGAAAGGGAAAAACTAGCCATGAAAGCATACATAGTTGAGTCTCAAGGTGTTACAATCAACCTTGAAGAAGCAACAACACTTGAGGGCACAATGAGCTCTTTTCGTGACTCATGTATCTGAAAAACCACCACCATGACCACTTATGCTACTTCTAATAGAGCACCACCATCAATGTCGTAGGTGCATTTTATAGCTGATTATTTTATGCACAAAAACAAACTTGGAGCACAACCATCAATGGAGGGAACTGGGTGGAATAGGGAGATGCATTAGCAAGTAGACATTGTTTGTGTTGATTCTTGGTATTTCAACAACATCCCTTTCAATGTGGCAGAAAACCCGTATTGGCTTAATTTGGTTGCTGCGATGACCGTGGCGGGAAAAGGCTACAAGGCGCTTTCTCATCTTGACTTGAATGGGAGGTTACTTCAATTGTTTTAGTTTTTAAATAACTTTTAACTTTTAGTTTTGAATCTTGATAACTTATGTTGAGTTTTGATTTTTAGAATGTAAACTAAATTTATGTTCTTTTTTTTTAAATTTAAAAAAATTACTAGTTTTTGTTGAATTTAAGTTATTTTTTAATCCAAATTTGTACTTAGGTTAATTTTACTTTGTACTTGTAGATTGCTCACAAATGCAATTGCTAGGGCAAAAGAAGTGGTGGAAGAGAAAAGTATAAAATGGAAACAATTTGGCTGCAACATTCTTTTTGATGGGTGGATAGATGACAAAAACCGCACCATCATTAATTTTTTGGTTTCTTGCAAGAATGATGTAGTGTTCTTGAACTTCGTGTATGCCTCCAACAAAGTGAAGACAGCTGAAACTTTGACTCTAATGTTAAAGCAAGTTGTCATGGAGGTGGCAATTGAAAATGTGGTTCAAATAATAACCGATAATGCATCGGCATATGTGACAGCTGGTAGAATCCTCCAAGACAAACATAGTGCACTTTTTTGGATACCTTGTGTAGCACATGTCCTTGACCTTCTTTTGGAGGATATAGGAAAACTAGATTGGGTGACATAGATTGTAGAGGATGCAAGGAAGATTGCAAAATACATCTACAATCACCCTTGGGTTCTTCGCTTGATGAAAGAACACACCCAAAGGAAGGAGTTGGTAAGAGTGGGTATCACAAGGTTTGCAAAAGTTTTCTAAATGTTGCAAAGTTTCTTAGTTCTTTGACAACTTTGAAGCAAATGTTTGTGAGCCAAGCATGGCTAGACTCAAGTTATTTGAAGAATCCTGACGGAGAGAGTGTTGCATACATTGTTTTCGACAACCAATTTGCACAAAGAGCTATAGAGATTGTGAGGGTAACTTGAAAACTTGAATATTTAATTTTTTTGTATTTAAGTCTTTCATTATTAATTTATAACTTTAATGGTTAATCTTTTTGTATTTTTCAATTGTAGGTGTCGGAGCCCTTGCTTAGAGCTCTTCACTTGGTAGATGGGGATCAGCCCCCAATGGGCTATTTTTATGAAGCCGTGGATAGGGCCAAGGAGTCTATCAAAAATTACTACAAGGGGAACAACCTCAAATTTGACCCCAAATGGGAAATTATTGATAAGAGGTGGAACAATCAGCTCCACCAACCCATTCATGCAGCAAGATACTTTCTCAACCTTTTTTTTCGCTTCTTGCCATCCTACTCAGATCTCAATGAAGAGGTCATGGAGGGCATCACTACATGCATTCAGAGGATGATACCCGACATTGATGTGAGAGACCTCATTGTGTTCGAATTAGACATTTACCAGAATGCAAGGGGCGAGCTATTCTCTTCAAACTTGGCCAAGAGAGGAATAACCACTCAAACCCAAAGTATAATATTTGGAATTTTGGAGTCTTCACAAGCATGATAAGTAGATAAAAATTAAAATATGTTTTCACCTTGCTTTCTAACTCTTCAATATTTTATTTTGTAGATGCTTGGTGGCGAAATTGGGGTGGAAATGTCCCAAATCTGCAAAAAAATGCCCTCCGGATCTTATGCTAGCCTTGTAGTTCATCTAGTTGTGAGCGCAATTGGAGCCTATTCAAGGCTATCCACACAAAGAGGAACAAGCTAGCTCAGAAACGTCTCAATGAGCTTGTCTTTGTGCAATACAATCTTCGGTTTCCCACAAGGAAGTTAGACGAAACACCAGCGAATCCTTACAGTGATTGGACATCACAAGAGCAGCTCCATTGTTTACAGAAGATGAGATCTAGGATTTGGATAGGTAGGCTATGGAGAAGGGGGTGGATTAGGACTAGATGACATTGAGGAGGATGAGGAGGTTGAGGATGATGAGTCATTGCCAATGCCAACACCATCTACATCCAGGATGGAGATTGAGTCACAGCCAGTTGTGTCAAGCGAGGAGGCGCAGCCACAAAAAACTCCTAGGACTAGACCCCCCACCCCTCCCATAGTCTTACTAGCGATGTTGGGAAGGGGAAGAGCGAGATGTAGATTGTTTTGATGTTGTATTTACTTTAGTTTTACAAAGACAAATTGATATTTTAATTTTGCTTCAGACTATCAAGCTATCAGCCATCAGCATTCCACAGGGGATGTCATTTTGTACCCAAGTTGCATTTAAATATATCTCGACTCAGCTTCTTTCTTTTGTTTACTCATTTACTGACTCATTAGATGCATATCCTCATTAAAATTTGCAAAAAAATGCATTTCTAATTAAATTTAAGCAATTTTTTAAGTTGCCGAGTTTTTTTGGGGCCTTGGCGAGAATTTGCCGAGTCCGAGTATTTCAACTATGGTCCCTACAGAAGTTGTTGTTAATAACTTCCATAAACTTGTCCTTGTGGAAGAAAATCTGAAATTCCTAAGAAGATTCCTTCCTGAACTGTTTTTTTCTTTTAAATTGTCCCTAAGTGAATTTCTTCGCACAAATACCATAATTATTAAAAGTCAAGTCATGATCTACCTCTACCTGAAGTTGGAATGACAAACAAATTCTATAAGTTGATTTGGATGATGAATCGGTTGTATCTGTTTTCTTTAACATATATGTGTGGGTGTTGGTGTGTGTGTGTGTCTTCAAGAAAACTAAGTGAACTACTTTAAGAAATTTTAGATATATCATTGGATATGGTACAGGGATCTATATGCTATCTACAGAAGAAAATAACTTTCATGTCTATATGCGAGGTAACAAAATAGAAAATCAATCAGACATTTCTGCTAATGAATAAAGAGTTGTCGAGGATCACATGGAGCTGATTGTGAATGTTTAATACTTTATCTAACCTTCATTAACAGCCATATTGCTTTTATAATTTATTATATACTTGAATGTTTAGTTTATATTTGTGATGAGATTTAAATTGTGATTAAATTAATGGTGCAAAATTGTAATAATTTCCTTTTAGTTTTTCTTTTATATGCTTATAATATATATGATGACATATGCTTATTCTATATTGTCCATGCTTGGACTGATAGCTTTCAGGCCTCGCACAGTCAAATATGTACACTTTGATTTCTATCTAATAAGACAAGGTTCTTTTTTAAGAAAAAAATAAAAATTGAATCTTATTTTCAGAGGCATCCACAATTATATATTTCCCAATGTGTCATTTCTTAGGTTATTTGAGCTATCATTTTCCATAACAACATATGTGAGAGATTACCAAGTAACCAATTGAAAAAATGAAAGCTTACCTTGTACTCCAAAGGATCCAAATAGGAAAATAAATGAGGCGTAAGGCAATCCATGAAATGACAAAAATGACGAAAGTGATGCTTGGGAGAAAATCATAGCCAATGTATTTGAGCATCTTGCTGAACTCCAAGATCACATCGCTAGCATCATGTATGGCAAGAACCACAGAACCAACTCGTGCAAACCTGTGTTATGATAAACATTTATACAAAGTTGAACTATAGAAAAACTTAAATCATCTGCAATCAAGATAGATACAAGAAGTTCTAACCAACAAAATGTGAGCATTCCATACTACATTACCAAGCTAAAGTCATTGTGTCGTATTCTATTACCAAGTTAAAGTCCATATAAATCACAACCTTCAAATGACCCTAAAATTCTTAAGGCAGTGGACAAGGATATATGTGTGTGCATGCACGTGTGTCTATGTGTTATTATGTATATACAAAATATACATGTATGCACATGCATAAATACATATTCACCTATATATACATAGCAATATACATGTATGTAAAACATGTTGTGTGTGTGTATTACCACCGTCATAAGAAGTTAGAGGTTTATATTTCTTCCACGGATTCACCAGAAAATACATTGAAAGTATTTCATGATAATCTGGATCTGGATGCAAAGAAGGCCGTCATTGTTGACTTGTCTAGACTTTAGCAGGGATAAAATGCTTTTCATCAATTGGTTTTACAATAAACCACAGCATAGAATAAATATAGCATGTATCTAATTACATAGGTATATTGAAGAATCCTCCCTCACTCATCCAAGTAAATTCCTGATCACTGTCAACCATGCTTATATCTGTCTTAAAAATTTAAATTAAGAAAATGTTCTAACAATATTCTAAATAATTTAATCCAAGACCTCTGTTAAGCCTAATATACACATGCTAAAATTCAAATATCACTATAATGTTTGAGAAAATTATGCTTTTGTACAAAATTTGAGTGTCAAGGTATCAATGTAGAAGACCTTGGTCCTCTTGAACGAAAAAAACACATCATATGCAATATAAGAGCAATGAAGGGTAAACAATAAAATGTTTCTAGTTGGAGGTGTTCACTGTAAAATTATTACACTAGCAATCGAAATGTAAATAGAGCATAACAGTACATACCAACCTATTGTAGATGACGAACAATGATTGCTTTATTTCAGGTTAGTACTTGCACAATAAAAACATAGACCAGGGAGGACTATGGACATAATCAGACTCACTTCTCTGAGAATGAGAAATTTATTCTAAGTGCCTCATAGTAACCAGTTAGATCACAATTGTTGGCAACCACTTAAAACGATCTCTTAACAACTAACCAAAGCTAACATGGAATGAACAAAATAGCTGGTGAAACAAATGTAAACAAAAAGAAAGTCAAATTCCTAGAAACAAGCAAAGAACAAAATGATGCATATCACATACTATTGAGGAAGTTTTTCCATATTTCAGTGGTAGTAGAGAAATGTAATACCTTTCTACTTGCTGATTTTTCTTGGATTCAGACAAATCAGTGTCAGCAAAACTCAAATGTTTCACAACAGAGACTGATGGAGAACATGGGATTATGATTTTCTTGCACGGCCAACTTTAAATCAGCAATGCATTCTCAGCTGGAAATATAAGAGTGAACTTGCTGATTTCAGTATGCTGAATGTGCGTACATTTCTGCAAGGCATATGCTGAATTGTATGGGGAACGTACCCACCAATAACAGAGCAAATGAATCAATTTTTGTGGACCGAACAAGACATTTACTGGACTACCAATATGTTCAACAGTACAATGGACTCCCCAAAACACTTTTCACTATATCATTTGCTTCCACAGACTGGACAGCTAACCAGTTGTCTAGATAGGACCATACGACTGTGGGACAGAGCCATACAACTGTGGGAGAGAAAAGTACAATGAATAGAACTTGGATGGTTGGAGAAGGATGTTCAAACTGTATGACTCGGACAGAATATTCAGAGTCTCAGCATATGGCTAGAGCAGGATGTTTAGAGTCTTAGACTGTACAGCTAGAGCAGGAGCAGCATGAAGGCATACAAAAAATGCACACTATAGAGTGCTAAAAATTGCAGTTGCCTGTGTCAATGGCTGTACGACAAGAATCTTAACTTGATAGATACTAGGTAGCAATGAACACCTGAGCATATAGTTGTGAAGTTATTAGCAAAAGACCGTACAGTCTGTTTAGGAACCCACCATACAGTAGGGGGTCACACAAGGCTGTTTGAAGACTATACAGCTAAGTTAGGGATTTCCTGCACCTAGTTATGTGTGCTTAGGCTAGTCAAAGAATGAATCATAGGGTGAGAAGTGTCATTTTCTTGCATAAGAGTTACTCTTTTATTTTCTAAAGACTCAAGAGCTACCATTTTTTATCAGTTGACCTTTCCGTCATCTCTCCTTATGCACTTATCCTTTTTACATTCATAACTTGATTACTAGATTATTCTACATATTTGGTCTCCAAATGTTGTCCATAGAATAGTGTTTGTGACTAATTCATAGGCATTAGGTCTTGTTATGCTTTGAATATACAAAATCTAACATTGTATCAAAGCCATGATGTCCTAGGTTTAGTCCATTTTCCATTCAAGAGCATTAGGCTTTGATTCTCAATAAAAGGCAGAGAGATTTGAACCTTAAAATTGTATCTAAAAGGTTCAAAAAAGTCAAGTTGGACATTCATTTCAATTTTCATCCAAATCAAACATAGGAAAGCTGGCTAACTTTAGTTTTTGGGGTGCATGTTGTGTAGTCTTTCTTGCAAGTAACACATCTTTCAATGCAAATTGGTAGGTTTTTGCGCTTGCCTTTGCTTTCAGAAGGGTCAAAAACCACAGATGATTGTCCACTTGCCCAAATCAGGGCACTTCATCCAAAGCTCCACTCTCATTTTTCCTACCTCATGTTGTATAAGGGAGATTTTTGTAATGTCCCCTTTTTGGGATCACCTTATACTTTGCCCACGATGACTGAAAGTATTGTAATAACTTGGTCTACTGTAGATGATACTGCTGATGATTATATCTGCTTTTATTTTCTGTATCTCCGCTGCCTTTGATTAGCTTAACTAATAATAACTGTTCAAGCATAATCCTATTGCAACCAATCCTTAGCCTTTATTATTTATTAATTGACAAGGAGATGTGATTCCCGTATCATGAAAGGGAGGATGGATCCTTTGACTGATGCCAATTCAGGAGATGCATGATTGAAGTAATCTGATTAGTTTGTGAAATCATTAAGTCTTATTGTGTAAAACAATTTCATATTGAAGTCACTATTCGTGTCGGACCAGGGCCATTCAGTTTGACTATATCTGCTGAACATGTGTTTTCTTGCTGCTGATCGATTGTTTCTGCTTTTCATCCTCTGCCTTCTTAGATTCTAACCTTTGACACACACACAAACCCTTCCTCCTTGAGACAGAAGAGTCATGTCTCTTCCAATATTCCTTCAGCAATTTGGTGCATCCCTTCTCCTTGTTAAATTACACCCCTTCCTAAATTGTACTCTGTTAGTATATTGCTGATGTCTGCTGCTTATAGCAGATTGCTGCTCCTAAATAGCAGGTTCCTCTTTTCTTCCTTGAAGCCCACCTTCTTGGAGATAATCCCCTCTTAAAGGTTACAACTTTCTACAACAGGTCGGCCATCAACTAAAAATATACATTTTATTTAATAAAAAATATTTGCCCAAGGCGCTTCACACTAGGTGGTCAGCCCACATTTATTTTCTAAGCCTTGGGTCAGCCCTTAATATGTGTTTAGAGCCTAGGTCGGCCCTCGTTAGGAAAATAATATTTATTATTTGTTTTCCTTTTGCTGGGATTTCAAAGGCCTGTGATCAGCATCTATCTTAAGGATATGACAGTCCGCCCTTCCCCAAAATTGCTTGTCCTCAAGCAATATCATGGAGAGGTTGTTCATGATGATCTTTTATTAGAAATGGCTTAGTCCTTACAGCTTCTACCTTTGTGTCTTATCAAAACACCTCTGCTGCACTACTCTGATACTATCGTATATGTTTCCTCCCTTATTTAAAATATGAGTTATATTCGATTGTTGGAACTTGGCAAGGTTTAACTTAAGACAAGTTTTCTCTCATCTTACAAAGAAAAGGATCAAAGTCATCTCGTAATGGTGCCATCTATGACCTCAAATGTAATAAAATCATATCTTTTAATTCACTCTAGTTATTCTCATATATTCTAGATCAAACAAAATAAATCCAAACACAGAGCATACACAATGAAAACACAAAGTATACACAAGAATGCATGAAGACACAAAGCATAGACAAAGTATACACATGAATATATCCAGCCACAAAGTATACACATGGAAACACAAATAATAGACTTGAATATATGTAGACAGTTCATTTGGCCCACAAGAGGCAAGAATGTCCAACTTTGACCAGTCCCATCCCATGTGGTAATTAATTTATCATTTGGCCCACAATAGGCAAGAACGTCCAATTAGGACTAGATCCATCTCTTGGTGTAATCAATTCATCACTTAGCCAACAAGATGCAGGAACATCCTATTGGAACCCTAAATCTTGCATAATTTAGAGTTCAGATCCCAGGCCAAGAAGCAAATTTCATTCTCCAAACATATGCAATACCTATGATTGAGTATAATCTCACAGTTCCAAATCCCAGAAACTAGCTCTGATGCACGTGTCAAATGGTCAAATTCCAGCCATGAGTGGTTGGGATAGAATATACCGATGAAGAAAAGCAGGGTGCTAAGGAAAAGAACATATCGGCAAGACCCAGGCCGATGGCATCAAGTGGGCAAAAGGAAGCATCACTGATTGGCATAAAAAATACAGATCAGCTCCATTGGCAAAGCAGACACTAGCGGCATAATGGAAATCTTGTTTTGCCGATGGCTGATAAGGCTATCGATAAGACTTACTCCGATAGGTACTAGAAGAAGAGTCTATCGACGGGGGTTATAACAATGAAAGTCATCGACATGACTGAAATGATCGGGATGAGTATTTTTGAGTTTCTCTAATACCCGATAGTTTCATCGGCGCAACTTATGGCAATATGAGATGATCAAAGACCATTGCAAAAGCAAACATTAGGAGGAGTTATACCAATGGACTTATTGGTATAGCGATACATATCGGCGAAGCAAGTTCTGAGCTACATCGATGCCTAATAGGGTTATCGGGATGACTTACACCGATAATTGGAAAACATAATTGTCGGCTAAGGGAGGAAGTTGTCACCCCGATGGAACAAAATGAAGATAAACTACCAGAAGTCATTGGATGGACATACACCGATATTGCCAGTGATGGATCGGCAGAAGTTATCGCAATAAATGTCATCGGTGTGAAAATTGCTATCAGTATACGGGTTCAATAGGTTGGCCAACCCCCGATGAAATTATCCATGTTGTGCCAATTGAAAAAGCGACATGAAGATTTCGGAGAAGGAAGAAGGCGGTTATGCCAATGGCGCCAAGAGAACTCATGTGTCAATGGAACCTACACCGATGAAAAACCGTTGTCGCATCAGTTTAGTTTTCAAAACACCGAACGAAAGAATGTTATTAATGTTCAAATCAGATGAAGCAATACATCACACTTGGCGAATTTATTCGAAATCTCCTTACAAATTGTAAAGATTTAATACATTCTGCCTGTTTTATAAGCAACTGAATGTTTAGTGGTTTTACAAGAAGTCTAAGCAGATTAACAGTGTTGTCTGGTCGCTAAGATGGGACTTCCAGTAATCGTTGGCCATAGGAATGAAGAACCAAGACCTGTTCAATAGCCTAGTCTAAATGAGGTAGAAGAAGATCAATCGGATATTGTTACCAGTCTCCTCACTGTCGCCTGGGATCTAAGGACAAGTTATGTTGCATACCAGAGTGATGTGCTAGAATTAGAAGCATAGCAAGACAAAGTTGAGTTGCGTGAGCTTTTCCGAAAGGTACAGGAAAACAACGGAGGGTGGGTTCCAATCGATTTCTAGGATGAGCTGTTGGAATTGATTGGCCTAATTCCAATTAACGATGTCCCTTTTGTCATGTGAGGCCGTTTTGATTTCTTGATTAGTTTATAATTAGGTATTCAGGATTACCATTTTGGAACAGTTTGAAGCTAATGTTGCATCCCTTCAATGTTTATAAGAAGGGATACCAAGACCAAATAAAAGGGGGAGGGGAATCGGAGATACAATCCAACTATTATTTTACAATGCACAGTTGATGTTTTCTTCAAATCATATGCCCAACTGTATGCAATCATATTCTCAGGTTTAATACAAATCAGGAGTTCTTTCAAAGGTGTGATTTTGTTGTCTTACTGATTAGTTCCTTATGATATCTGTTTCACTGCAAATAGGTGCTCCAATGTGCTATCTTATGACATGGTAATTTGAAATAGTTTCAGTTCGATTATCAGTTTGATGATTGGATGTCAAGGCTTCACTCTGTCTTATTGGTCTTTCATAAAGAAGTTAAAAACTATAAGACTAACTATAACAGCATATTTAAATTATTATGCATATAGATGCCTTTGGGGTGATAGTCTTGCTAAAGAAGTTATTAAAATTGTCTCGTAAGGTTATACATAGAATCATAAAGATACAACTTCATCACCTGAGAAGGAGAAGGCATTGGTCTGTTGTTAATCTCTGGAATTTGGTTAGCATTTGCATTTATAAAGCATTCAATTAAGCATTCGGTGGATGACAAGCAATACATTATTATAAAGCACTCTTTCAAAAGCATTTTGTTAAAGAATTCTTTCAGCATTCAAATAGTCAGTTGTTGTTATATTCACAATTCAATTTGTCTCAAGAATTCACCTGCCATCTTGAGAGATCACTTAAGTTTAACATACATTTCTATCTGCTATAAAAAGCCTTGAACCAGGAAGTTTGGTTAAGGTATAGGCCCACCCGCCTTGGTTCTGCAGAGCCTAAAGTGCAAGGGAGGAGGATCATAATTGATCACTCCCGTTTGTTGGCCAAATCAGTTGGAAAATCCTAGAATTGAGAAGGCAAGCTCATAGGATTTCCAATTTGTTGATTTGGGAACCAACACATCCAACCTGGACCAAATCCATCGCTTGGGGTAATCAACTCATCACTTAGCCCACAAGAGGCAAGAACGTCCAATCGGGACCAAATCCATCTCTTGGGGTAATCAATTCATCACTTAGCCCACAAGAGGCGGGAATGTCCAACCGGGACCAGATCCATCTCTTGGGGGTAATCGATTCATCACTTAGCCTACAAGAGGCAAGAACATCCAACCAAAACCAAATCCATCTCTTGGGGGTAATCGATTAATCACTTAACTCACTATAGAAAGGAACGTCCAATCAAGACCAAATCCATCTTTTGGGGTACTCAATTCATCACTCAGCCCACAAGAAGCAAGGTTGTCCAACCAACACTAGATCCATCTCTTGGGGTAATCAATTCATCACTTGACCCACAAGAGGCAGAAACGTCCAACCGGGACTAGATCCATCCCTTGGGGCAACCACCTCATCATTTAGCCCATAAGAGGCAAGAACGTCTAACTAGAACTAGCTCCATCTCTTGGGATAATCAATTCACCATTTAACCCACAAGAGACGGGAACTTCCAACCAAGACTAGATCCATCCCTTAGGGTAATCAATCCATCATTTAGCCCACAAGAGGCAAGGATGTCCAACCATGACTAAATCCATCCATTGGGGTTATCTAACTTGCTTCTTATCTCAGTTATAAGACTCTCACTTCTCATTACCCTTCTATGTAGGGTTAATTCTCAGAACCCTTGTCCCTCTTGCATCCTCTTTTTGGTTTAAAAAGTCGTAAATAGCTCTTTTTGGACTATCATACCTTCATCCATGCAACACAGAGTTGGCCTTTCTCTATCATGATCTATGGACTGTTATCTTATCTTTCAACTCTATCTTACATATAAGTCTGCAACTATGTTCTTGAAATTTTCCATATAGACAAAATCTTTGGATTGGTCCAAGGGTTTTAAATTGTCCTAATGATCTTTTTCTGTATTCACTGTAATAATTGATATGTCTCCTCCAAGAAATAAAAGGATAAATGATTGATCTCCTTCTTCAATTAGTTCTGAAACTCCTTATCAATTTGCTCAAAAAAATTGCTTTTTAAATCTGCTTATAGTCTACTCAAAGGTTTGTACATATTTGCCCTTAAGATCTGCAACAAAACACCTTCAAAATCTATTTAATGTTCTTCAAAAATTCTGCTCAAGAGGGTCTGACACAACTTGCTCATAAATCTGCTCACAAGTCTGGAAAATGTCTGCCAATAAATCTGGAAAGTGTCTGAATAAATTGCTTCAGGATCTGCATATAAACTTTGATGTTTAATACTCATGAGGTCTGCTAAATCTGCCCAGAAAGTTTGAAATAATTTACTTATTAAACCTTAAAAATCTGCTCACAAAGTCTTCTCAAATGTGTTTTTTAATCGAAGTGATAATCAATTGAATCCATGATAAAATGTCCGATAACTTCTTATTTATACCCTCCAAATACTACTTCTAATGTCTCTCAGGTTGGCAGGAACATTGCTCTGATACCACATATAATGTCCCTTTTTTGGAATCACCTTATACTTTGCCCACAATGACTGAAAGTATTGTAATAACTTGGTCTGCTGATGATTATATCTGCTTTTATTTTCTGTACCTCTACTGCTTTTGGGTAGCTTAACTAATGATAACAGCTCAAGCATAATCCTATTACACTCAATCCTTAGCCTTTATTAATTATTAATTGACAAGGAGATGTGATTCCCGTATCATGAAAGGGAGGATCAATCCTTGACTGATGCCGATTCAGGAGATGTGTGATTGAAGTATTCTGGTTGGTTTGTGAAATCATGGAGTCTTACTGTGCAAGACGATATCATATTGAAGTTTCTGTCTGTGTCAGACCAGGGCCATTCAGTTTGACTATCTCTGCTGAAAATATGTTTTCTTGCTGCCGATCAATTGTTTCTGCTCTTCATTCTCTGCCTTCTTAGATTCGAAACTTTGCACGCACACACACACATATATACCTCCTCCTCGAGACGGAAGAGTTATGTCTCTTCCAATATTCCTTCAGCAATTTGGTACATCCCTTCCCCTTGCTAAATTGCACCCCTTCTTAAATCGTACTCTCTGTTAATATATCGCTGCTGTCTGCTGCTTCCAGCAGATTGCTACTCCTAAATAGCAGCTTCCTCTTTTCTTCCTTGATGCCCACCTCCTTGGAGGTAATCCCCTCTTAAATATCCTTTAATCAAAAGGCCATAACTTTCTAAACCAGGTCAGTCATCAAGTAAAAATTTACATTTTATTTTCTTAAATATCTTTGCCCAAGGCACTTCACACTAGGAGGTCGGACCACATTTATTTTCTAGGCCCTAGGTCAGACCTTAATATGGGTTTAGCCTAGGTCAGCTCTCTTCAGGGAAATAATATTAATTATTTATTTTTTCCTATTGCTGGGATTTAATTTTTTAAAGGCCTGTGATCAGAGTCTACCTTAGGGATCAAGGTAGACTCTTATCCACCTTATCCACCTTGGCCTCATATAGTCCTTAACCAATGGTCCGTAACCATCGTTATGAGGTGGCCTCATGGTCCTTAACCATCTTTATGAGGTGGCATACCTAGTGAGGGATCTTTCACTGTTCTCCCTCCTTGTGCCCCTTTCCTTCCCTCAACATGATCAATTTGCAAAATTTCATATTGATAGATGCATAGACATTTAGATTCAGGTACTCATCAATTGCATATGTATTCTCATCTATATATGATTATTAATATACATGCATATCTATTCTTCCATACCACAACAAAAAAATAATAATAAATAGGCCGTTCTGCTATATTGATTAATGTCTTTGCAGTTTGTTCTGTTGTACATATGACTGTTTCTGCTGGTGTTCGATTGTTGTTGAATAATTGATTGATTAAATGAATTCCTTTGATTTGATGATTCAAGGTATTGATGAATTAGGATTAAGCTATGTTCCACGGAGTTTCCGGGACGGGGACGTTTTAGGGGACGGTGACGTGTTTCCGGTATGGGTACGGTTCAAAGCCAAATTTTAGGGGACGGGACATCAGGGGACAGCTATTAAAAAATAGGGGAATTTTTATATAGAGAGAGAGAGAAAATTCAAATATGCATATCATGACATTGATAAATCATTCTCCATAGACATTTTAGAAGTTGAATACATAGCACATTAACAAAATTGAAAACCCTCCTCTTGCAACTCAAAAATGAAAACTTTCTTGCTACTGCTCTCTTTTTTTCTTGCCAAGAATGGTTGAAATGAAGAAATGGAGAAGATTTTAACTTTATAGCCTCCAAATAGGGCTCCATAGTTTTTAATTTGCTATTTCTACCCAAGTGGGGCCCGCCCATCAATTAAAAATTTTTAAAAAGTGACTTTTTGCAAAACAGTGGATGTTTTTTTTTGGCTGGAAAAATGGGGATGCCGTTAGGTACCGGGGACGGCTAGGCAGTCCCCAGTACCTAACAACGTCTCCAAGTCCTCTATTTTGCGTGAAACACCGTTTTCGGGACGTTTCCTTTTTTTACATTTTTGGAACGTCATTGGGGATGGGAAATTCTCGTCCCTGCGTCCCCGTACCATCCCTGGGACGGGAGCGGGGGAAATTGGGCAGGGGACGCATCCCCGTGGAACACTAGGATTTAGTAATTGGGATTAGATGATTGCAGAGTGATGATATAATGAAAGGTAGTTTGATATATTGGTGGATGATGATTGAATGAATGTTGATTTGATATAATGATGCTTGATTGCTGAATAGTATGTTTTTCTTGATCCCAAGATGAAGTGATGACTAATGTGGATTTGATGATTGTTTCCTTGATCTTGCTAATTGATTGTTTGCTTGATTTTTTGAGGGATTAATGATTGATGGAAGAAGGATGACAATTGATAAATGCTCCTTAAATGCTTGGAATGAAATCTCCATTATACTTTATTGGTAAAGTGTCACCACCTTTTATAAGAATTGAGTCACCACTTTTCATTGTTGCCTTTTAGAATAATATGGTATTCCCCAAATTGATCTCCCTTGAATGTCCTCAAATGAAACTTTTTCCCCTTCATGTCTTCCAATGTGGGGGAGAATCACACCTCTTCATCATGTCTGCCCTTTGCAATGGTCACAACCCTTCAAAAGAGTCACAACCCTTCATCATTTCTGTTCTTTGAAAGAGTCACAACCCTTCATAATTGTCCCTCTTTGAAAGCATCACGACCCTTCATAATTAACACCCTTTCAAAGAGTCACAACCTTTCGTAATTACAACCTTTGAGAGAGTTACAACCCTTCATCATGGTTACCGTTTGAAAGAGTCCCTTCCTTATTTTCTTCCCATTCCTTTCTTCTTCTATTAATCCTTCTTTAATTCCTATGCTCCCCTTTTTCTTCCTTCCTCTCTATTCCCTTTCAAATGAACTCTCCTCCCTTTTATATCATATGTTGAGAGAGTCACAACTCTTCATTACATATCTCTTGACCTTTCATTTACTTAATTAACTTGTAATTATATTATATTTTACTATTATTTATTTATTTTTATATTTTGATTTTATTATTGCTAGTTATTATTAAACCTTATTTCAGGTAGGGGCAACAGCAATTATATAATTTCACTTTATATTAAGTTTACTTAGGTAAATTAGGACAGATGAGCACATGCCATCTCCTTGATTGTTGAGACTCATGCCACCTCTACCTCATTCACTCCTTGAGTAATGATATTTCAGGTGGGGGCAACAGCAATTATATAATTTCACTTTATATTAAGATTACTTAGGTAAATTAGGACAGACGATCACATGCCATCTCCTTGATTGTTGAGACTCATGCCACCTCTACCTCATTCACTCCTTGAGTAATGATAGTTAGGTATCACCTTTCCCAAATCAAGTTAACTTGACACAACTACTACTACATGTTGAGTCAATCCACCAAATCATTATAGCTAACTCAACTCCTCTAACACACTTGTCATTCTAACTTGGAAACCCTAAAGTCTCTATATTATAACCCATTTCCTTTAAATTGAATCTATCAATCTATCTTTTGATCCTCAATATTAGATTGGCTGAAATTTGCATTCTACATTATTTGTTTGTTTGCTTGTAGCTTGTGTAACGTTTCTACTCTCACCTAGATCTTGGCTCATGTGTTTGAACTCTCATTGAATCTTGCATAGCATCAAAGCCACCAGAGGATCTTGTTTGAGTCCTCTGAAGTTTGAAGATTTCACAATTGAATCTTCAACGGAGATCAATTTCCAATGCTTCCTACCTCAAGACAAATTGCACCATTGCACCTAAAGGCATCAAAAACTATGGATCAACTATAAATTTGACAAATCAAAAACCAAAGAGATAGGATCACACAAATGATTTAGATTCTCATTATTTTTCTGATGTAAGTGAAACTATCACTTTCAACAAGAGACAGTTGCAAAACTGCCCATTTGAACAAAATAGGGTTTCAGAACTACTACTTACACTTTCAAAACCACCACTACTGACAACTTCTACCCTTCTTTTGGAAACCATTACATTTGCATACAAACCTGAATGAGGCGTCTTTTTTTTTAAATGCATTATTTTTTATAGAAATGTGAATATATAAACATATTCAATTTTTTTCTCATATAAGCATATTTTTTGGCCCTACAAAATGTTAACTTTCCCCTTAAGAATGAACTTTGCTCCTATTACAAATCAATGCATCGCATAGTGAGTTGAATTCCTTTATATATGGTGCTATAGAATAGCTTCATAGTTTGTGGACTAAGTTCAAACATCCTTGCAGCTTATGTTGGAAAAATGAGTGACGCCCAAACAACAGATTGAACAGTCACCAAGTGACTTGGACTGATAGTTCAACTAGAGCACACAGCAACAAATGGGTGGTCCCAGCTGATCCATGAAAATGTTTATCATGGTATCACAGGCCAGCCTAGATGCCCATGCACCTGCGGTGTGGCTCATGGGAGGGTGTGGAAAAATGAGCTACACCCAAACTATGGATGGCACTATCACAAGTGGGTCAGTAGCTCAATCATAGAACCCAGCAGCAAATGTGTAGTCCTAGGTTCGAATCCTAGTTGGTCCACGAAAAAGTTCATTAACTTTTTAATCTACATGGAGATAATTTTAGAACCTTATCTAAGGGGAGATAGATTGATCCCTAAACTTAATCAAGTGTCAATTAATGGTTCTTCACAATGCTCAATGTGCATGGAACGGTATACCTAGTAGTTGTTGCACTTGTAATGTGCTTAGCATAGTTTTCTTGGATGGAAAATGTAATTTGCCATGAGAGTTAGGTTAATTCATATAATGAAAAAAAATATTCTGCTTCAGCTTGGATTAAATTTGTTATTAGCAGTCTTTAGGTAGTAGCATATGTTGGCACTAAACTAGCCTTTTCAGCAAAATGTAAGAGGTCCCAGCACACAGCAACAAATGGGTGGTCCCAGCTAATCCATGAAAATGTTTATCATGGTATCACAAGCCAGCCTTGTAATGTCCCTTGTCGGGACTGGACTTAATTTATTGTAGATTTATCAATTAGGGTTTGGATGGTTATGTCCATGATAGGATTAATCATTTATCTTAATAGATATAGTTATCTTTAACACTCATATCCAACCTTATTACTATTTTAACTCCATGAAGGGAAGCATAAACATTATCCAAGGTGCCTAGAGACCACTGCAATGGGCTCCCTCAAAGTTTACAGGTCCAAGCCCAAACTATTGGGACGCTGACACCCACCTTATTTTGGGACAGATAGCCATTGCTTGGATTTAGACAAGCCCCTCCTTGGTAACACTTTAGTCTTCCTTCTTAGCTAAATAGTAATAGGTTCTATATATCTGTTCTTACTCTATTTTAGTTAATAGATATATATTATCAATGTAGATGTTTACTCATTTATGAGCGATATATATATATATATATATATATATATATAATCTTCATTATCAATAACAATATATATTGATTGTCATTATGAATATATATATATTAGATCTTTGGAATATATAGTATAGATTATTCAGATATATAATTCAGATGTATATTTCATATATATAATACATATTCATCTTTCATATATATATATTAGTTTTGTTATTAAATAACAGATGCATATCAGTACAATGGAATTGACACTCAGCATATAATATTTTACTGTGATTATAAATGGTTTAGTCTATATATATATATTATTCTTGATATATTGATGATACGATCTCAGTAGAGATATCCTCTATAACATTGCGATTTTAACCTATGAGAATAATCCTCCATAATGATATGCTCTGTTGTAAGTGCAAACTGCGTATATGCCGTGATCACAATATCCAATGTTTATCCTTTGCAAAGTACTAATTTCAGCCAGCAATCTGTATATGCTTTATTTCCTTCGGGTTAACATCATTGAATAGTGATCTGCGATAGTATGTATATCTACGGCTTCAATGGTTATGTATCCTTTTCAATATATGTCTTAAGACTGCGATCTAAAATGCCTTGTTCTTCTTCGGTGCTTCCTGAATGAGTGACTTCAATGTTCTTATACATGCAATCTTGAGTGAAAAGCTGTGTTGTAAAGGGCGTGCCCTTATGTCTTTTGATAATTCTTAATACTAATCGTCAGTCTCTTAATCATCCTTTATATCTTAATCAAACACAGACTTTAATTAACGACCTCTCCCTTAATCGAATACTTGGTAGCCAATGATTATATTTCTACTGCTGACATATATTACTTGTCATTACTTATCGTACACGTAGTCTTCTTGTCATGTTCTGTCATTTGACTATTGTGTCGAGTATCCCTCTTCTGATACTTGGTTATTGATTAGACCATAATATTCTTGAATACTTTGACCCCACGTTGGTGACGAAGATAACTGTTATTATTGAAGACGGTAGAGGAAATGGTCTTGCAATGTCCTAGGTGTCGCATCGAGACTATATACAATTCTTGGTCATTAAATCTAATTAGTATACCTTTGTGAGTCGGACAGGGGATATCACAGTCCTACCCTCCCCAAAATTGCTTGTCCTCAAGCAATTACACATTTCCTCATTATTTGATAATAACAATTGGTAACTTCAGTTATCTCTCATTTCCTAGAGAGATAATCTTCGTTGTGAGTAGTTGTGTAACTTTGATATTAATCAGTATATCTTGAGTTCACTTAGGTATTCTTACTATTCCCAATCAATAAAATCACATTCATTTGAAAATATATAAATATATACAAACACAAAGTACATGAGGCATACATACTAATGCATGAATACACAAAGCATACACATTGAAGACACGATGCATACACATTGATGCAGGAAGACAAAGCATACATAAAGTATACACATAATATACATGTTATTTAAATTAATTTCAATTCTTAAATTCCATATTTCATATTAAGTAATTTGACTTCATACGCCTTCTCTATTTCTTTTTGCTAAGTTTGATCTGATATTACCTTTCCCTAAGGAGAGAGGAGGTCAGAATATAATCCAAAACGCTTAGATACCACTTGATAGATTCCCTCAAAGTTTATAGATCCAAGCCCTCCCTTGGGACTTTTGCCCTCAAGGATTAGAGGGTCGTTGATCCCCACCCTATCTTGGGAACCATCCCTTTAGGATTTAGACCACCATTCCTTGAATTGCTTTAACCTTCCTTCTTAATTAATAAGGCAATATCACTTATTTATGTTTTTAGGCTTCAACATTACCTGATATAATAGGATGTGTATATCATAGTTTCATCCCTTTTATTGACAAAAATGATTCATTAATTTGTTCTTACCCTACAGGATGGCAAGATCATTGCTCTGATACCATTTGTAATGTCCCTTGTCAGGACTTTACTTAATTTATTGTAGATTTATCAATTAGGGTTTGGATGGTTATGTCCATGATAGGATTAATCATTTATCTTAATAGATATAGTTATCTTTAACACTCATATCCAACCTTATTACTATTTTAACTCCATGAAGGGAAGCATAAACATTATCCAAGGTGCCTAGAGACCACTGCAATGAGCT
Organism: Chamaecyparis obtusa; assembly: GCA_027943335.1. Classification (NCBI taxonomy): domain Eukaryota; kingdom Viridiplantae; phylum Streptophyta; class Pinopsida; order Cupressales; family Cupressaceae; genus Chamaecyparis; species Chamaecyparis obtusa. The sequence goes on along the minus strand of BSBK01001050.1, from coordinate 131,322 downwards.
CCCTCAAAGTTTACAGGTCCAAGCCCAAACTATTGGGACGCTGACACCCACCTTATTTTGGGACAGATAGCCATTGCTTGGATTTAGACAAGCCCCTCCTTGGTAACACTTTAGTCTTCCTTCTTAGCTAAATAGTAATAGGTTCTATATATCTGTTCTTACTCTATTTTAGTTAATAGATATATATTATCAATGTAGATGTTTACTCATTTATGAGCGATATATATATATATATATATATATATATATATATATAATCTTCATTATCAATAACAATATATATTGATTGTCATTATGAATATATATATATTAGATCTTTGGAATATATAGTATAGATTATTCAGATATATAATTCAGATGTATATTTCATATATATAATACATATTCATCTTTCATATATATATATTAGTTTTGTTATTAAATAACAGATGCATATCAGTACAATGGAATTGACACTCAGCATATAATATTTTACTGTGATTATAAATGGTTTAGTCTATATATATATTATTCTTGATATATTGATGATATGATCTCAGTAGAGATATCCTCTATAACATTGCGATTTTAACCTATGAGAATAATCCTCCATAATGATATGCTCTGTTGTAAGTGGAACCTGTGTATATGCCGTGATCACAATATCCAATGTTTATCCTTTGCAAAGTACTAATTTCAGCCAGCAATCTGTATGTGCTTTATTTCCTTCGGGTTAACGTCATTGAATAGTGATCTGCGATAGTATGTATATCTACGGCTTCAATGGTTATGTATCCTTTTCAATATATGTCTTAAGACTGCGAACTAAAATGCCTTGTTCTTCTTCAGTGCTTCCTGAATGAGTGACTTCAATGTTCTTATACATGCAATCTTGAGTGAAAAGCTGTGTTGTAAAGGACGTGCCCTTATGTCTTTTGATAATTCTTAATACTAATCATCGGTCTCTTAATCATCCTTTATATCTTAATCAAACACAGACTTTAATTAACAACCTCTCCCTTAATCGAATACTTGGTAGCCAATGATTATATTTCTACTGCTGACATATATTACTTGTCATTACTTATCGTACACGTAGTCTTCTTGTCATGTTCTGTCGTTTGACTATTGTGTCGAGTATCCCTCTTCCGATACTTGGTTATCGATTAGACCATAATATTCTTGAATACTTTGACCCCACGTTGGTGACGAAGATAACTGTTATTATTGAAGACGGTAGAGGAAATGATCTTGCAATGTCCTAGGTGTCGCATCGAGACTATATACAATTCTCGGTCATTAAATCTAATTAGTATACCTTTGTGAGTCGGACAGGGAATATCACAAGCCTAGATGCCCATGCACCTGCGGTGTGGCTCATGGGAGGGTGTGGAAAAATGAGCTACACCCAAACTATGGATGGCACTATCACAAGTGGGTCAGTAGCTCAATCATAGAACCCAGCAGCAAATGTGTAGTCCTAGGTTCGAATCCTAGTTGGTCCACGAAAAAATTCATTAACTTTTCAATCTACATGGAGATAATTTTAGAACCTTATCTAAGGGGAGATAGATTGATCCCTAAACTTAATCAAGTGTCAATTAATGGTTCTTCACAATGCTCAATGTGCATGGAACGGTATACCTAGTAGTTGTGGCACTTCTAATGTGCTTAGCATAGTTTTCTTGGATGGAAAATGTAATTTGCCATGAGAGTTAGGTTAATTCATATAAAAATTATTCTGCTTCAGCTTGGATTAAATTTGTTATTAGCAGTCTTTAGGTAGTAGCATATGTTGGCACTAAACTAGCCTTTTCAGCAAAATGTAAGAGGTACCATCACTGCCAGAGCTAGCATCAATGCTCAACAGTGACACCAACGGCTCATGCTAGGGTGGACAAGCCATTTTGTCTTCCCCAGGACGTTCCCACTTTCCTTGCCAGGAAATTGCACATAAATGTGACATCTAAGTCCATATCAGTGCTCTATGAGCTATATCCTACATTTATTTATTTCTAAATTCGACATCTATAATTGTAGATATCTGTAGCATAGTGGAAAACTTGAACTCTGGCACAGAATCAGCAGCCTAAAATTTTTACTCAAACTCAGGACTCAGCAAAACTAAGCAAAATAAAATAAAACATAATTACACAAATGCACTCCAAACTCAACTCAATCTTCAAACACAATTTCTAATCACTCCTCAACTCAATTTGAACCTCTGGATGACCAAATGAGCAAAAAAATGAATCATTACAATAATTTAACACTATAGTATTTTCTTTTTTGACACAAGATAGTCTGTTCCTGAACTTCAGCAAGTTTTTTCAGACTCCATAAAGACTCAGCACATAAGTCTAGACAATCCAGCACATTTCAGATTTTTACTCATGAGTCCTGGTGAGTTTTCCTGCTATGATCTGTAGAATGTAAGTATTAAACTTTCAGTCATTGCAGTCCTGAGTGAAAACTCTACATCTAGTGTTTGTTTTTGCATCATTGGTATCATTTCCTGTTTCTCATTTGCATTTCTTCTATTTCCTGTCTATACGGCCCAATTTGTTCACATATAGCTGTAAACTGATTCTATCTATAATACATTAGATTTCTGCAAATTCAGTGTGTTGTTTCTTAGATTGCACCTGGGCTCAGGATTAGCAACCTTTTTTCTAGCTCTCTCTTGGAATTGAATGTCTAGTTTGCTCTCAATACCAATTTTATTAAACAAAGCATATCATCCTAATATTGTGTGAAGACATCAAAGGAATGCGGTAATTTTCAAACAGCAAACTTGAGTGAATGTATGCAAGCAACATTTTATGTGGATATAATATTCTGGTTATCACTTTTCTATACACAAACAACCCAGTATGGTTGCAATTAGCAACTAAGCAAGAATCTTGAACAAACCTGTAACCCAGAAGAAAACCTCTGTAAAATATCAAAATCTAAATCAATACAATATTCAACAAAAAAACACTTTTACAAAGTTGAGTGATACGGATATTGATTTTCTTATAATAAAGGCTAATCTACATCATTGTACATGAAATTGATATTTGATATCAAACAAACCGTAGAAGGATTTCATCCTCTGTACGCACACAAAGTTATGCATGCGGTTTTTTTTCCTGAACAAAACATAGAAGCAAGGAAGGAAACCATGAAAGACGTAAAACATATTACAGCAAAAGAACCCTCAGTCACAAACCTTAGCATGTATGATAATATAATGAGGACTACAGTTGCAACATGATGCATTGTGGTTACCAGAAAGTCTGATCTCCTTGTCTCCCAAAAAAATGTCGCAAAAAAACTGTACGTAAAGAAACCCGCCGCATACATATATAGTATCTTTAATTTTGTCCTGCCAAGCATTTCATTGTATGATAACAATTAGATCAAATCTAAGGTAACTGCAACTGTAGCCATACTCTCAGTGCTATCAATTTTTGAAACCTTATTTTTCAAGTATTTTTGTTCAGAATAGTACAACTTACTTCACTTTTTGATCAGGCCACACCTGATCACCAGGACCAATCCAAAATTTTTGAGTGTCCATGAACCATGACTCCTTGTAAAGAACAGCCAATCCAAACAGCTCTGCTGACAAGAAATATAAGCATTTCCAAGCAGACTCTTTAAACTTTCCATTTCTTTTCTTCCACTTCTTTTGTCCACGCTGATCTAAACCTTCAGAAGGATCCAGTAGAAGCAGTTTACCCATTCTCTGTAACAATATCCACCGACTTGCATCTCAGATAGACATAAAAAGTTGATACCATGTAAATCATATCCTCAATAAGGAGCATGTTGAAAATCTTCCAGATAATTCAAGGGTAAGTCAACTTTTCTTGGAGAATCAGGTTAAGATCCTAATTTGCATTTTTATGTTTCATTCCTACATCAAGATGGAAAAAACCTAGTTCAGATTGCAAGATAAGCAAATCCTACCAACAGCATACAAACAATCAAAGTTATTATTAGTTATTAAATTTTAATAAAGAATAACACTTGGTGGCCCCATCACAATACAAATTACCCATATAACTGTCTAACATTTGAAACTGTGCATATTTGACCTTTTTCAAAAGAAAGATTTGGAAATCGTGGATTATTTCCTAACAAAGAACTTTTTTTTTCTTTTTTGATGGAGGATTTTATATCATCCACAAAGAACTTTTAGCAACCTGATCTAGAAGCATGAACCTTTAGGCTGAAACATCTTCAGCTATGAGCCAAGGACTCAGATTCATTTACTCTGCCAAATTTGTCCGGGAGGCCTCGTCCCTTATGAAGTCAGAGCCTTGCACTTAGCAAGGCTTGAGCTATGGTGGGCTCATTAAAAACCATTCAATTTCACCAGCAGACCAAAGGCCTATTAAGATTTTAAACTCACTAACTACCAATTTTAAAGCATATAATACCATCAAGTAGGAAAGGGTTACTTTATGCTGATTTTTGTTAGTCACCACTTCCTATTTGTGGCTAAAAATCAACTGATTCCCACAGCTGATTTGGGAAGCACATTCAAAGTTCCTCTTTTCAGTAGAGAATATATAATGGGTGAATAACTCTTCTTTAATAGCTGAACCTCTATGTCTAATCGTTTACAACTTTATAGGTCGATAAAACATTAACATTGAAATGTTCAAAAATAGTTGGAATGCAAATAATTTGCCATTGATTGGGATTGACATCAATCTAAAACATTTCTCGCATAATTTATTTTTTATTATTGGTAAGCAAAGCTTAATTTGGCTGATCCTAATCTCCATTCCCGTTTTGCAATAATTTTCAGTAATTGCCAAAAACTTATGGTCATCCGCTGCCTGTTAAGCTCCAAGTTGAGGGAATTGTAAGCACAGTAACTAAGATTTAAACAACAGGTTCGTTTCCATGCTAATGCAGCTTGGTGTAAGATTGGTGGCAGAGTCGACTTCTCATGATTCGGTGTTCTAATGGAGGTGTGAAAAGATTGCTATAAATTCTCAGCGAAGGATTATTCTATTTAGGTAAAGAGGCCTGCTGACCAATATTTAATAGGCCTTCACCTTATAAAAATAAAAACTAACGGCTGGGATCTGTCATAGCCTACATGATGAAAATACAGCCCAAAAGAATTTAGGCTCAAGAAATTCGGAAACAACTATTAAAGGATAATATACACTACACGAATACAGATACACTCTCCAGATGCTCACAACATAGTTTTCAACCTATGCGATAAAAAATAATGAAAAGCGCACACTATTCGTACTCGTGGCCATCCATTTGAGTCCCATGGACGGAGAGCAGGTGAATTCTCAAAAAAAAGGCCTAGGATTTAACCTATTCCAATCTGGCTAGAGGTATAAGGGTTTCATGAATGCTCCAAAGGACTCAAAAAAAATGTCAAAACGTATAAATATGACTTTATGTATTTGTCAGTTTTGTGTCACAACAGATCCCCTCGGCTTCTTGTGGAATGTCCCATCATTTGGATTTTTAGATTCCGGGGTCAATCACGTCAATTTCAATTTTAAGACTTGTCATTTCCTGGTTTAAAATACAAAAAGAATTGTCCTCCATTGTTACAAAACCAGTATTGTAGCTTCACGTATATTGAGAAAGATTGCTACCTCTTTGTAAATTACTCTTAATTTCAAGAGAGATTCCATCTACGGTGGAGAAATCAAACACTGTTGTTGGGTTTTGTAAAGAACTAAATCCATAAAGAGGCTCAAATTATCCAGCCTTGGATTTGATCATTCTTTCTTTTCAGCTTACAATTAACTAGTTGACGAATGCTAACAAAATGGAAATATAAACTGCAAGGATTAATGATTTAGGATTACCTCTAGCAGTAATCTGTCAAGTAGAAAGCGTACAATTGGGAACATGAGAGCCATGATGGGCACCAGGGCAAGGTCGCCCATGACGGGATAAGCTTCAAATTCCCAATTGATCATGCTTAATGTTCAAAAATTCAATAGGGAAGTTGCAGTCTGAATTTTTTAGGACAGCCGCTCTACGGTGTTTGAAGCACACGGGACATGATTTATGAATTTAATATACAAGTAGGAGACTAAAATTATAGTCTGCCCTCACATCCTTCATTCGGAAAACTAATTTTTTTTAGCGTTTTTACAATGCAGAGAGCCCTCGTCGAAGGCAAGCCGGATATGTTATTGTACGACTTAATAACCTATTATTTTATTGCATGCATCTTAAATGAGTCAATTAAAGAATGTTTTTAATAATGTTGCTAAGGTCAAATAGTTTTATGAATCTATGGATAGTTAGCAATATGGATAAAGTACGAAAATTCAAAACAAATAGTTCAATGATTTAGGAATTTATATTTAGAATCATAGTGTAACTGAGCTGAATATCTTGATAAGTTGGACACTCCACAATGTAATGGTGTTTCATCTCTATCATTTTTGGATAATAATAGTATATTTTATTTGTTTGCTATTTTTTAGGTATCATCCATCCTTTAAAGGTGATGTAAACTAGTTCTTAGTTGAGTCTCTAATATTTTTTCTTTTCATTTTTTTTTTCGCTCTTATATAATTCTTTTGTACATTGTCATATGTAGGATTGAAATGTTTGATATAATATTCCATTTTCCTCTCAAGTTGTATTGTCCATGTGCTTTCTTTGTTTTTTCTTTGCACATACTTTTGGTTACCCATTATTATTCAAGCACTCTTTTATGCTAATGCTCATTTATTCATCCACTTGTCATTTTGTTTCATCCTTATGATCTTCCTTATGTCTATTTTATCTTTTGTTTTCATTTTGGACCAATGAGGCAACTATATGTTCTCTAGCCTCTTTAGATAACTTAGCAATCGGATCACAGTTGATGCCTCCACAAGAAAGAAACCAACTTCAACCAAGGCAGTCTCACAAGGAACAAACAATTTTGATTTGAGGCTACATGCGATTAGATGTTTTTTGTAATCTATTTGTCTATCTCCACTTCAATGTTGATGTTTTGTCACCCCAAACTTTGCACCCATGTAGCGCCTACAATACCATTAGCAACCCAAGAAGAGATTTCTTAGTTTTCCAATCCCATAATTTAATTCTTTTGTGTCTATTTTGTAATGAGTATAAGATTTTTCATCTTCCTTTTATGTTTTTTCCTCTACATCTCTCCCTAATGAGTTTGTTATGGAAACAAAAGCCAAGATATCTATAATCTTCAACCATTGTAAGGGATTGTCTTTGAAGACAAATTCCATGTGAACCTTCTTTCTCTTTAAGGTAGATATCATGGCCTTAGTTTTGTAAGTGTTCACATGCATCCACACCTCTTAGAAAAATAATTCTAGAACTTCCAAGTGTTCCCTCAATTATGTGTTGTTTTTGCCATTAAAATAGGGTCATCTACTGGTAATATGATTTAGAACAATAGAGAGTGGGGGTGAATCAGTTTTTCTCAGGTCCTGATGTATAAAACAATCTCATAAACTTATCCTTCAATCATATCCAAAACCAAAACAAACTCGGTTATCACTGATTCAATAATAGAAACATCTAACAATGCAATCCACTACCTAGCTGTAACTTAACTTGTAAAACATAGTAATGTTTAGATCTAAATATTCACACAAGTATAAACACCAAGTTTTATAGTAGAACCCCAATTTGGGAAAAACCACTTTGTAACATGCTACTATTATTTTCACTCTTCTGAAGTGAGCTCGGTAAAAAGCCAACCCTGTCAAAGGTTACAATACACACTGTCAAATGTGACCTAGTTAAAAGATTTCAATCACCCTGTTAAAAGTGAGCCTAGTCATAGGACTTACATACACTCCATTAGAATGCAACCTTGTTCAAAGGATTTAACATATGATTGTTAGGTCAACCTCTATTAAAAGGATTTTGATTGTTACAATGGTTAGAAAGTAGCAGCAGTATTATCTGAAAAATATACAACTCACTTGGCAAATATCAAATCCGATTCTGTACACTAATGCTGGTTTACTGACTTTGAAACTTTTCCATTTCCATCTCTGATCTGCTCGGAACTTTTCTTCAAGCAATCACCACCATTCTCCTTCAGCCTTTTATGCTTATTCAGTCAATAAAACTTTCCTCTTCTAGCATTCTCTGTTCACCATGTACATACATATCACAATGTTCAGGTTCCCTTATATTTTCCTCAATTAGGTTAACTCATCTTTTGCCACTCAATCTCATTCGTAGATCTTAGGGTTAGGTCAGATTCATTGAATCTACCCGCTTTATGTTCGTCGGCTCCTTTTCTAGAATCATCTCAAATCTCTTAAGAATTTACAATAAAACATTTTACAAAGCATTTAATGCTTCCAAACAATCAATAAATAAAGTCAACATGTTTTACATAATCCAAGAATTTAACAATGTCGGCTCCAAAATTAAATTATCTTCAAATATAAAATTGTTGATGCTCGGTCAATATGTGATTGTTCACTCGGTCTTCATGTAGAATGCTCGGTCAATACTAAAACTGTCTCCTCGACTTGCACTATCTTCCTCGGCAACTTACTGGTGCTCGATCGACACTATAATTTTGCTCGGCATATACTAACTCAGTCGACACTAACATTACTCGACTTAAACATGATTTTTCCATTCTTTGCTCGGTTAAGCCTACCAGTTTAGTCTTCAGTCTTACTAAGATAAATAATACATTATCTCATCATAGTGCAACATAGTCAAGTACACTTTGTAGTATCAAGATAACTCAACCTTTCCTTAGGTGCTATTGTTACCAACCTTGCTTAGCCCTCTTAGCAACACTCAAATAGATATAGTACTTTCCTAAGTAGCAACAGTCTTACCAATTAAGGTTTGACATCAATGACAATACAACAATTGTTTCAATTTAGTTTCCAACAATCTCCCTCTTTGACATTGATGGCAACACCATATGATATCACATGAATAACACATGGATTACCAACCAATCCAAAATCTTATCTGTCCATTAGAAACTTATTTATAATATCCTTAGCTTCATTCTAATTTAGAATCCTGTAAGCCTCACTCATATGACCGTCAGAAGTATACAGATCTCCCTCTATCATGATTCTTCATTTTAGTTCCATCAGCTTTAGTTCCATCAGCTCATCAACTCTTAGTTTTCAGTATCATGTGTTATCATATCTCATGTGTTATCATATCAGTACATTCTCCCTCTTTGACAAAAATGCCAAAGCAGCAACTAAAACTTACATCTATTAGATGTAGATAATATATGTGCAGCTCTGTGTTTCTCCCTCTGTCATCTTGCTTATGACTGATTCCTTGTCTTTGTTTCTCTTCACAACTCTAGGCCAGCCCTAAAGTGTGACAATCCTCTGCATCAATTTGTCAAATGTTCTACTGTAGCACATTTGATGCAATGCTCCTAGCTTGTCTAGGTAGCCTCAGTTAGGGGAAGTACTCCTAATTGACTTCTCAAATACTCATGAGCTTCTCTGGGTAAAGCTTTAGTGAATATGTCTGCTAGTTGTTCTTTTGTATTCACATATTCCATTCGGACTTCTTTGTCTTGTACTAATTCTCTCAAGTAGTGATACTTGATTGCAATGTGTTTGGTCTTAGTGTGCATCACTAAATTCTTAGAAATATTGATAGCACTTGTGTTGTCACAGAAAATAACAACAGGTTCAATGATTTCTTCTTTCATGCCTATCAACAATTGTTTTATCCATACCAAGTTTGAACAATTCACTGCAGCAACAACATCGGCCTTAGCAGTAGATTGGGAAATGCAATTTTGTTTCTTGCTTGTCCAAGAGACTAACCTTTGTCCAAGAAAGAAAGCTCCACCACTTGTACTCTTTCTATCATCTACATTTTCTGCCCAATCAAGATCTGTATAAACTCGGAGTTCAAATTTGTCATCCTTCTTATAATATAGACCATAGTCAACAGTTCCTTTCAAGTATCTCATAATTCTTTTCATGACCATCATATGTGTTTCCTTAGGATTAGCAGAGAATCTTGCCACAATCCCAATAGCTAATGCAATATCTGGTTTTTTGTGTACAGCATATTGCAATTTTCCAATCATAGATCTATACAGAGTTTGATTCACTTCTGCAGCATCATCATTCTTAGATAACTTTTGTCCAGTAACCATAGGAGTTCCTACTGGTTTAGCATCTTCCATCCCAAAAGTTTTTAGTATTTCATTAACATACTTAGACTGTGTAATGAAAATTCCATTCTTCCTCTGATATACTTGTAAACCAACAAAGAATTTGATCTCACCAAACATACTCATTTCAAATTCAGTTTGCATTTCGTTTGAGAAACTTTTGCATAATGCATCTTGTCCACCAAAAATAATGTCATCAACAAAATATTTTGCTAACAAGATACCTTTACCTTCTTCATCCTTCATGTACAGATTGCTTGTGTCATTTGTTCTTGAAAATCCAATCTGTATTAAGTAGTTGTGCAACCTTTCATACCATGCTCTAGGTGCTTGCTTCAATCCATATAATGCTTTGTTCAGTTTGCACACCATGTGTCTTATGTTTGGATCAATAAAACCTTCTAGTTTTTCTATGTAAACTTCTTCTTCTAGTATACCATTCAAAAATGCAGACTTGACATCTATTTGATATACCTTGAAATCTTTATAAGCAGCATATGCAAGCAGAGTTCTTACTCCTTCCAATCTAGCTACAGGGGCAAATGTCTCCCCATAATCTATTCCTTCTTCTTGTGCGTAGCCTTTGCATACTAGCCTATCTTTGTTCCTAGTGATTTCACCATTTTCATTCATCTTATTTCGAAATACCCACTTTGTTCCTATAACATTCTTGTTTTTAGGTCTCGGCACCAGAGTCCAAGTATCATTCTTCTCAATCTGGTCAATTTCTTCATTCATTGCTTGTATCCAGTCTTCATTCTCCAATGCTTCTCTAGTTGTCTTTGATTCAAATTCACATAGTAGACATGTTGGATCCTTAGTCTTACTTCTGGTCTAGATTCCAGTATCTTTGTCTCCAATTATTTGTTCAGGCTTATGGTGTCTTCTCACATATTTTGCCAAAACAGGTTCAGCTGTTCTCTCCTCTATTTCATCATGTTCTTCAATAAGATTGTCAGATTCAACTTCAAAATGCTCGGCAACCTCTTCCTGATACTCAACAATATTTTCTTGTAGCTCAACATGTTCTTGTTCTCTCTCAGCACTATTTTCCTGATGCTCGGCAGCTTCTTTCTGTTGCTCGGCATTGCTTACTCGAGACTCGGCATTAGGTGCAAGTTTGTTACCTCTTCCTCTTCTTCAATGTACACAAAAGATCTATAATCTTCTGGTTCTCTTTTACTGTCAGCTTCATTTCTTTCTGCATACTCATCAATTTTTACATTCACACTTTCCATAATTTTGTTAGTGTTAGAGTTCAAACACTTATAAGCTTTACTTTTGGTGGAGTACCCTAGGAATATGCCTTCATCACTCTTAGCATCAAACTTTCCATTCCTAATGTCTTTTAATATATAGCTCTTACTTCCAAAGATTCTAAAGTATTTAGCACTTGGTGCATGTCCATGCCATAATTCATAAGGTGTCAAATTTGTACCTTTCTTGATTTGTACTCGGTTAAGAGTGTAGACAGCAGTGCTTATAGCTTCTTTCCAATATTTATGTGCCACATTATTTTCAATCATCAATGTCCTTGCACAATCCAAGATAGATTTGTTTCTCCTTTCTGCTATACCATTATGTGGAGGTGTTCTAGGTGTAGACATTTGTCTTTTAATTCCTCTATCATTGCAAAATAGATTAAATTCATTCGATGTAAATTCTCCACCTCGGTTAGATCTAAGACATTTCAAGTTCCTACCTATCTCCTTTTCAACCTTAGCTAAATACCACTTAAAATATTGAAAAGCTTCAGATTTTTCTTTTAAAAATATCACATGCATCATCCTAGTATGATCATCAACAAATAAGATAAAGTATCTAGCACCACAGTAACTTTGTACACCCATAGGTCCACAAAGGTCAGTATGAACCAAATCTAAAATGTTTTCAAAAGTAAAAGATTTTCTCTTGAAACTTGACTTTGTCATTTTTCCTAACTGGCATTCCTTGCACATCACATTCTCAGGTTTCTTCAATCTAGGTAGACCTCTTACCTTTTTCTTCTTACTTATCTCTACCAGATTGTCAAAGTTAACATGACACAGCCTTTTATGCCATAACCAAATATCATCAAGTTGTGCAATCAAACATGTTTCTTCAAATAGGTCAAGATAGAACAAATTACCTCTAGTTTGATCTCCACTTCCAATCAATTCTCTAGCAACATTAAATATTTTAGCTTGCTTGTGATGAAATTCCACTCGGTAACCAGTTTTGTTAAGCTGAGCAACACTTAGCAAATTGTAATTAAGACCTTCAACCCAATATGTATTTTCACAAGATATCTTATCAGTTAATTTAATCAAACCTTTTCCTCTAATAGGACATGGTGCATCATTACCAAATTTTACACTTTTACCTCTGTAATGATGTAAAGTCTCAAACTTATTTTTGTCACTAGTCATGTGATGTGAACAACCACTGTCAATAATCTATTTATCATTCTTGTTCACATAGGATATCAATGCAGTTTTCTCATCCTCATTAGATTCATCTTTCATTGCCACATAAACTACCTCAATTTCACAATCATCACTATCAATGTCAGTCTCTTTTTCAGCAATGTAACAAGATTTCTTACCTTTTCCCTTGTAGTATATGTTCCATCGGTAGCTTCTGTCATCTTTTTTGTCTTTGTGTTTGCTTTTCCTTTCATCATCTTTATCCTTCCTGTCAAGACATCTAGCAGCTATATGACCAACTTTATTACATGCGAAACATATAATAGGGAGTTTACCTTTATAATTTTCCTTTTCCCCTTCTCAGTCTTCTAGCCATAAGAGCTTCTAGATCTTCTAGGTCTTCATCAGAAGTGTCACTATCACTATCACTTTCACTGATGCATCTTTCTTTGGCTTGTTTAGAACTAACTGTGACTTAAAAGTAGATTCAACATTTCCAATACTTCCAACAGTGAAATTATCATAATTAGAGAGTTCAAAAGCAGTCAGCTTACCAACCAAACATTCCAAGGTAAGCACATTAGTAGAGTTACATCTAGATTCCTGAATAGCTAAGATCTTAATAGCATATATAGGACATAGGGTTCTTAATACTTTCCCAATTATAGTTTCATCATCAATAGTCCCATTAGCTCCTCTAATAGCATTCACAACTTCTTTTATTCTACTACAATATTGTGCAATGTTTTCACCTTCTTGCATTCTCATTTCATCAAACTTACCTCTAAGACTCTCAGCCTTTTCTTTCAGCACATTCAAGTCACCACCATAGATCCTTGCAAGAGTCTCCCACATATCTTTTGCAGTTGTGCAATCCTTAATGTCCTCAAATTCTGGATAGCTTAGGGCAGATGCAATTGCTAGCATTTCTTGATTATGTTCTTGCTTAGCTCTCATTTCTTCGGTAGTCAAAGGTGCAACAGATGAGACATAGCTATTCTCAATATAGTACTTTGTAGAGTCACCAATACCGGCTAGATGCATCTTCATCAAGCTTTGCCATGTAGGGAAATTTTCTTTGTTCAACTTCAGTACCTCCTTCTTATACATCCTGATCATTTGCTTCAAGCCCCTTTAAACTTGATATCTGTCAACACTAATAATAAGCAACTTAGCTCCGATACCAATTGTTAATATGATTTAGAACAACAGAGAGGGGGGGTGAATCAGTTGTTCTTAGGTCCTGATGTATAAAACAATCTCATAAACTTATCCTTCAATCAGATCCAAAACCAAAACAAACTCGGTCATCACTGATTCAATAATAGAAACATCTAATAATGCAGTCCACTACCTAGTTGTAACTTAACTTGTAAAACATAGCAATGTTTAGATCTAAACATTCACACAAGTATAAACACAAGGTTTTATAGTGGAAACCCAATTTGGGAAAAACCACTTTGTAACATGCTACTATTATTTTCACTCTTCTAAAGTGAGCTCGGTAAAAAGCCAACCTTGTTAAAGGTTACAATACACACTGTCAAATGTGACCCGGTTAAAGGATTTCAATCACCCTGTTAAAAGTGAGCCTAGTCATAGGACTTACATACACTCCATTAGAATGCAATGTTGTTCAAAGGATTTAACATATGACTGTTAGGTCAACCTTTGTTAAAAGGATTTTGACTGTTACAATGGTTAGAAAGTAGCAGCAGTATTATCTGAAAAATATACAACTCACTTTGCAAATATCAGATCTGATTCCGTACACTAATGCTGGTTTACTGACTTTGAAACTTTGCCATTTCCATCTCTAATCTGCTCGGAACTTTTCTTCAAGAAATCAACACCATTCTCCTTCAGCCTTTTCTGCTTATTCAGTCAATAAAACTTTCCTCTTCCAGCATTCTATGTTCACCATGTACATACATATCACAATGTTCAGGTTCCCTTATATTTTTCTCAATTAGGTTAACTCATCTTTTGCCGCTCAATCTCATTCGTAGATCTTAGGGTTAGGTCAGATTCATTGAATCTACTCACTTTATGTTCTTTGGCTCCTTTTCTAGAATCATCTCAAATCTCTTAAGAATTTACAATAAAACATTTTACAGAGCATTTAATGCTTCCAAACAATCAATAAATAAAGTCAACACATTTTACATAATCCAAGAATTCAACAATGTCGGCTCTAAAATTAAATTCTCTTCAAATATAAAATTGTTGATGCTCGGTCAATACTGTGATTGTTCACTCGGTCTTCATGTAGAACGCTCGGTCAATACTAAAACTATCTCCTCGGCTTGCATTGTCTTCCTCGGCAATTTACTGGTGCTTGGTCGACACTATAATTTTGCTCGGCATATACTAACTCAGTTGACACTAACATTACTCAGCTTAAACATGATTTTTCCATTCTTTACTTGGTTAAGCCTACCAGTTTAGTCTTCAGTCTTACTAAGATAAACAATACATTATCTCATCATGGTGCAACATAGTCAAGTACACTTTGTAGTATCAAGATAACTCAACCTTTCCTTAGGTGCTATTGTTACCAACCTTGCTTAGCCCTCTTAGCAACACTCAAATAGATATAGTACTTTCCTAAGTAGCAACAGTCTTACCAATTAAGGTTTGACATCAATGACAATACAACAATTGTTTCAATTCAATTTCCAACAATCTACATATATCTAAGCACCTTTATTACATAGTTGGTCAAATGAACACCTGCACCACCAAACTTGTCTATCCACTACTCTAATTTGTCATGGTACAACCCAAATAATGTAGGATTTAATGGGCTTTCTTGACTCTAGTTTCACTCTTGAAATATATTAATAACCCTTGCTTGGTCCTAATTTTGGCCTAAACTTGATCATACAACCTATGAACATTATGCCTATACTTTTTTAGAATTCCCAACTCTTTCTTCTACTCCATAATTTTCTTCTAGGTGTATACACCTAAAAATGACTTGAGAAACAAAATTAAATATTGATTATTCAATTAATGTATGTTCTTTTATCATTAAATAAATTATTTAATTAATTTATGTGATTCATGTCTACCTTATTCTCCTAAGTCATGAGTCTTATAAATTCTCTAATAATTAAATAATATTAAATTATTTAATTCCTTGTCATCAAAAGACAATGTCAAATTCCTCTAAATTCCACATCATTTTTCATCTCATCTATCACCTCATCCACATGTGGCTAGGAAAGTTAAATATTAATAACATTATCAAATTTCCACAATCTATTTCTAATGCAAATATTTGTTTATGGATTTGATTGTGTATTTTCTTAGCATCAACATTTCGGATCACACTTTGTGATCCATCATCAGGATGAGAGATAAAATCCTACTCTCTCAACCTAATGATGGATCATGAAGTGTGATCCAAAATGTTGATGCTAAAAAATAATACACAATCAAATCTAGAAACAAATATTTATAAATTAAATATTCTTAATATTCAATTACTTAATTATCATCAACCATCATCCTTAGTCATAAGGAGGGAGAATCTTAAGTGTCACCACAGTCCCTAGTCTTTCTCCATATTCCTTATTATCTAGACTTTGGTCTCTCCAACTCACCTTAGTCAAAGGTGACTCATGAGACACTTTTCTCACGAACCCTATTATCTCTCTCACATTTCATTAACTTGGAATGTTTCTCCCTCGTTTCTCTCACCGTCATGGAGAGGATCATGACAAGTGTTCTCTCCTTCCTTGTATTCCTCCAAATTGTCAATGTGGAACGTCATCCTAACATTTCTCTCATGATCTACCCATCTTCCTAATTTCTCTGTCACCACTCAACTAACTGCATCTTAGTCATCCATTTCTTCAAGACTTATTCTTAGCCGTTGATTCTTTCCACATAGGATCAAAGCCATGAATTACCTATAAAAGGAGATCATTTTCATGCATTTGAGACTAATTAGCAAATTAGATATTTTGAGCCTACTTCTCATTTGTGCAATTTGAGTTCTAATTGTGTGCCTTTTACTTTTTATCATCTTAGCTTCATTTTAGCATCATCTCAGTATCATTTTGGTATCATCTTAACACCATCCTAGCATCATTATCTTAGTTTTATCATTTGCAATCATATTCATCTATCTTATCATATAGCTTGTATCTCATACCATGGTTATCATTATTATCATAGTGTTGCATCTTATGTTTCCATCTAGTTACATGTTGATTACCCCGTCATTCAACCTTCTTAAAGTCATCTTGGAGTAGTAGAAGTTCTAAAAGCAAGAAGCAAAATAACAAGATGTTAGGAAGAAGAATTGCAATGAGACATATGCAATGTAAAAGGTAAAAATGTAAAATTTATGTTTTAACTTGTTTCTTGTAGTTTCATTGGTGTTCTTGATAAAGTAGAATTTTTATAGTATTTTTTGGTATACTTCATTAAATTTTCTTATTAAATTTCAAGTACACACTAGGCATAATGTCAAATGTTTTCTTCAAGTCGGTGAAGCTACAAAAGATCTTTCATCTTTATTTATCCCAAAGCTTCTCAATCAAGTGTCCAAGTGTAATGCAGTGATCAATCGTAGATCATCTCTCTTATATATCCTCACTCCTATACATAAAATGGGGATGAAAATCATGGCTATTTATGTCATGATTTTTATGGTCTAGATGTGTTAACAAAAATTCTTAATATTAAATTTGACAATCATTTATATTGATAAGTAGGAGACATTTTCCACAAATCAAATTGTGATATTGCTACCAAGAATCAACTATGTGGTTTTTTGAGCCAAACTCATTGACCCATATTTCACGAGTAGTGGTTCACAAGAACCCATCTCTCATGAGAATGAATGGAATACTACTCATTCTTGTGAGATGGGGTTCCATTCATTCTCATAAGAAATGGTTTCTTGTGAACCACTACTCGTGAAACATGGGTCAATGAGTTTGGCTCAAAAAACTACATAGTTGAATCTTGATAGCAATATCACAATCATTTATATGTCAAATATATTAATATTTAATAGTGAACATAATATTGTTAAAATAAGAAACATACAACATTTATGTCTAAATAAAATAATTTCAAACTATATAAAATAATCTCAAACTGATATCTCTTGGACTTTTTCAGATATTTATGTTTGTAAGATTAATATGGGTTTCCAAGAGAATGGATTTTCATATTGATAATGCCTATCTTAAAAAGTGGTGATGTTAACACCCCTTCTAATTATTGGTTTATCATAATCAAATAATTTTTTGTGAATTTGTTCAATAGTATGGATAAACATGAGAGAGAGAGAGAGCAATAATTGATTACAAAACTATTTTGAGACATATCATTAAAATTGCATAGAATGAGAAAAATGAAGCTTATTGTTGCTTTGTTGATTTCAAAAAGGCCTCCAACATGGTTCATAGGAAAAATTAATGTAGAATGAATGGTTTTAGTATATTATAGAAATTTAGAGTGGTTGTCCATAAGCTCTATGGAAAGGCTTAGATAAAACTCAAAACTCAAAACCCTTCTTATTATTGGATTTAAGTAAGATTACTTGTTATCTCTTACAAGAATAGTTGAATTTAAAAGGTGAAAATGGTGTTCTTCTAGGGGAATATGTTGTTAGAATTTTGTTGTATGTTAACAATCTTATTTCAATTTCTAAGTTTTTCCAAGTGTTATAAAAGAAATTATTTTTTCTTAAGCACTTTTACAAATATCTGGGCATGCAAGTTGATACTAGTAAGAGCAAAATCATGATATTCACCAATAGAAAGAAAAAGAATTAGATCAAAATTGATTTTGATTGAAGCTTCCTAGAGGAAGGGTATAAATATCTTGGGATTAACTTTAAAGGCAAACTCAGATGGAAAAATTCAAATTGAAAAGAACTTTGGGATTGTGGAGAGCACTCTTTTCCCTTCAAAATAGATGCAAAGAGGTAGAGTTATAGGATTAAAAAAATTTCAAATTATATTTGATCTTTAATAGTTCCAATGATGCTTAATGGATATGAATATGGACTAGCAACACTTTATACACCAAAGTGATGTGGATCCAAATACGTGTGATCATAAGCCAATTCGCGTTAAAAATATTAACTCCTATTTATTTATTTTTAATTGAAGTAAGTGTAGTTCCTCTTAAAAATCCATTCTTATGGTTTATCTTTAAGACATCTAAAAAGATGACAAAATGTAAGAAAATAATTGGTCCAATGTTGTCTTTAAAGGTGTCTTGAGAAAAATATATAAGTCACGGATGAAGCAAAACTAAAGGTAGATTAAAAAATGGTGCATTCACTTGAATGCTAACCCAAATAATAGTAAATTAATAAACAGTTTTTGGAGATAAGTTTCAAAAATTTATGTGAAAATACATTAAGGGGATAAAAGAAATATTACCTTGAGAAAACTAATCCCACTTCTAACCATCAACAAAAGATCTAGATGACCATTTTATCTTTGTATCCATGTTTCTTAAGGTTTTGGAAGCCTCGCTAAAACCCAATGTCCCAGGTAATGAGTGCCTAGAAAAACCCATGGTTTCTTGTTAAAGGTTAAGGGAGCCTTTCTAAAACCTTTGTTTTTTAGGGATTTTGCCTACTGTAGATGCAACTTAAGCTTTGTCTTTTTACTATATTTCAATTTGCTGACATTATGTTGATGGTGGAGTTGTTGCATGCTTTTGTTCTATCCTTTGTAGTTGTTTGTTTGTGGGTTCAAGATCTCGCAATAATCTACTTGTAAAGGGTTACGGGGTCCCTTCAAAACCTCTTCTCCCCTAATTAAAAAAAAGGTCTAGATGACAATATCCTATGGAGTTCAAATATTCTCATTTCCAATTGAGGTATAATTCATATTATTTTTAGTGTAAAATAGGTAGGTAGAAAATACTAAAAATGGTGTGGGAAGAGGTTTTTGTTTTTGCAAAAATGGGATTAGTTGAAATAGAAACAAAAATAGATTATAAAACTTATATAGACATCTAGTTCGAGTATGCAAGTAATTTAATGGAAAATTATTTTCAAAATTTATTTAATGAGGAGATTGTTGAGATAATAGGAATTCATTATCAAATTAAATGGAAAAAGATCAATACTTAAAAATACAAAAAGAGAATGCTATATTGTCCACTAATATCATTCTTGGAATGTTAGTGCAAGATCACAAGTGGTCACATGGAAAGAGAAAGAGCATACATCAAGGATGAGATAAGAAACCATGATCCAACTAGCTAGAAAAGTGTGTTAGGCTATGGTCTCATGGGGATAAGAAAGGAGAGAATAGATTCCACAGGCTAGAAAGTTGTGTTACGCTAGGGTATCCATGAAAGAGAACAAATTCTATGGGACAACAAGTTGGGTTATGTTGTGTGACTCGTGAGAAAAGAGGAGGAAGAGTTGAAATAGACTAGAAAGGTGTCTTATGGTAGTTCCACATATCTTGAGAAATATGTGCAAGGAGAATCAAAGAGTCTAGAAAGTTATGTTATGCTAGTCAACTCATCCTGAAAATTAATCTAGTAGGTTGTTTTATGCTAGTCAACTCCTCTTGAAAATTGGTTCCAAGGTGAGCCAAATAGTCTATAAATTTGTGTTATGCTAGTCTAATTATCCTAAAAATTAATGTCAAGGATAACCAAGAAAAGTATTGTATAAAAGTAAATCCACATATCAATGCCAAGGAGAGTCAAATAGTCTAGCAAGTTGTGTTATCTAGTCAACTCATCCTGAAATATTAGTGCCAAAAATAACCAAGAAAGGCATTATCTACAAGGAAATCTATAAATTAGTGCCAAGGAGAGTCAAATAGTTTAGCAAGTTGTGTTATGCTATTCAAATCATCCTAAAACATTTTGAATAAGGATAACCAAACAAAGCATGTTATTTGTAAGGAAATCCTTCAAATTTTGACTAAGGATAACTAGACAAAGAATGTTGTTCATAAGGAAATATAGCAACATTTGAAATAAGGAGTTCACATATGTGTACCCCTCTTAAGAGGTCAACATAGGATTATGTTTATGTCTTAAGGAAAATAAAAACAAAGATAAACACCTTCATCGCCAAGGAGATATACTTTAAGTAATAATATACACACAATTCAAGCCAAATAGGGCATAAATATTAAAAGGCAATGAAGAGATAGTTGTTGTGTATAAGAAAGAGGGGAGAGATGTGATATGTGTAGTAATTACTTCCCTTTTTCATTAATTACACATTTAGGAAGGGAAATACCCCCAATAGGCTCAAGAGGAGACTCAAGCTCTAAATGGGGACAATCATTTTTCCTTCACTAAAATATGTAATTGAATGAAATAATAATGATTAAGTAATGTAAATGATATATTATAAAAGTCACTAAAAAATTGGTAAAAATAGACTGTAATGGAGAGACGAGGCTGAAACTAATAGAAATAGAAACTAGAAGACAAAACTAACATGTAACAAAAATCTAAGCTTAGAATGGTAGGAACATGATGGCAATGGCGACGTTTTCCTAGAACATGACGATAGTGATGGCATGTTCCTAATGTTTTCAGTTGAATTTTATATAGATTGTCTAAATGTACATGTATTACCTAGATATCATCTGACATCTCTATAACCTATTCTTGCACATAATATAATGGGGAAAAAGGTTAGCTAAAGGGTTTTTCCTTGGTTAAACCCCTATTTAGGAATCAACCTTAAAAATGAAATAAAACTACATAAAGGAAAGTAGATAGAAAGGTAAATAATAGATTCACCTTGCATAAACCCTCGTGGATGGATGTAGAAATTTCTCATACCCATGAAGATTCTTGAATGTTCTTGATATCCAAAGAGTTGACCTTGGAATGAGATGTAGAATTAAGGGTGCCCTCACAAATCCATAGATCTATGAATTGCCACTCCTAGATCTTGGATATGCTTGATAAAGCTTGCAAAGAAGGAAAGAGAAGGTGGACTCAAGGATGGATCTTCTTGCTTGATTGAGAATTCCTCAACTTGTCCATCATGGGAGAGAAAATTTCATAAAATAGAGAAGATTTTACCTTGGATTTGGGTGAAATTGAAGAATTGGAGACTTGGATATCTTGATCTTGGGTGCTTGCCTTCAAATCTTGAATCCAATTGCTCTTGCTTGCTTGAAAACTTGATAGCTTGATTGTCAAAATGCTTACATATGATTGTTGGTTATAAAATTAGGAGAGATAATTGGTTCTTATACTAACTCCATCATTTCAAGATTCAAATTTGATCTAGGCTAACCACGAAAAAAAATCCTTAAAGATAACCCCCACATTAGGCCTCAAGTTAAATTTGGGCCCCAAAACCCAGGGATGAACATGTCACCATTGGCAACATGTACCTGTGGAAATGGGCTCTAATTTAAATAGAGCTTGGGGAGAGTGAAAAGGAGTGGGAAATAGGAAATCAACTTGCCAGTATCAAGCATAACAAACATTTGGACCTCGAAATCACCAAAATAGGGTCTAATAGGTCCTAAAACATCCAATTATGGGTGCTAACTTTAGGAAGGTACATCTAGACCCCACTTCACTAAGATTATGAGATGAATTAATGTTCATGGTAAAGTAGATCAATGCATAAGAACAATCTTATCATGGTTAAGGAGACAAAGAAACATCAAGCCCCCAAGTGACTTAAGTCTTCATCAAATCCAAAACCAAGATAAAAGAGGCATCACTTATAAGACAGAGAAAGAGAGAGAGAAGAGAAGAGAGAGGCATGACTACCAACCTAGTAAGGGATTTCCTTACTATGGATCATAAAAAGGGAAATTTGAGCAAAAGATGGCATTAAAAGGTCTAGCAAGCTGCATTATGCTACTCAACCCATCAAAGAGGACCAGTCCTTAAGGAACACATTGTCTCCATTAAGGGATCCAAAAAAGGAATGATCGGGCCTAAGGAAAGAATCATCTCCAAAGGGGTCAATAAATAAGAAATATCAACCCTTATGGAAAGTATTTTCTCCATTAAGGGATCTAGGCAAACGATCAGGCCTAAGGAAAGCATTGTCTACATAAGAATCAAAGAAGGAGGATCAATCCTTAAGGAAAGAATTTTATCCATTAAGGGATGTAATGAAAGGGTGAAAACAAGGAAAGAATTATCTCCTTGGACATATGAAAGAGATATTTCATTGAATCATTATGTGTGTGTGTGCAAAATGTGAAACTAGGAGAACAGTGTATGCCCCCGCATTAAAGCGATTGCAAACACCTCAATGAGAGAAATGGCTTTAATACAGCATACATGCACCCACAAGAAATGTTTTCGCTATGAAATACCCCCAAGAAAGGAAAATCCAAGGGAAATGAACACATGACAAATGAGAACACGAAAGGGATCTACTAAATTTAGGGTCAATATAATCATATGATAATACATGAGATCTTATATCAAAATGAAATGTCATTATCCCCCAAAGGTAGCATAACTACAAGCATAATGGAAGAATGACATGTAATATTTACAAAGAAGGTTTTTTTTGGGTCGACATCATGGAGACCAAAAATAATAGGTAGCTACCATTTTGCATCATCCCCAATCAAAAAATCTAAAGGCACATTTACAAATAATGGCACATGTATGACATAACATGTAACAACATATAGAAGTGGGATACAAATAGAGGAATGTTACAACATTCCTTTATCACCATGTGCCAATGGAGCAACAAGGGTCATCTAAAGAAATCTAAATAAAACATATATCAAGCAACACATCATAAGGGAAGTACATCATACAAGCAAGCACATATAATCCATCGCACAAGAGAAGCTAGTCAAGCATATTGCCTGTCCCCCCATCTCAATCTGTAGTGCTTAGGGAAGGTGGGAAACATGCAAGAGGATAAAAATAAAGCATGGTAGATGGAAAAATAACCAGTTCCAAACAAGGACCATGCTGTAAAGATGGGTCACTTTGTTTGTCACTAGGACTAAGAGATAATTGTTTTGAAAACAAAATTGGTAAATCATGATTAACATCAATAATCTCATACATATCATCAGAATCACTAGCATGAATATCATTGTTAGTTGCATTAGGAACATCAAAAGCATCATCATCAAGATTATCTTCTTTGTCCAAATTAATTGTAATAGAATCCAAGATACGAATAGAGTTATCATGTTTGTTCAATTTCATCTTTTTCAAATTAACCTCCTCCTTTGGTTCAAGCATAGGTTGTTCAAAGGGGATCAAAGCATCAATACGTGTTTTTGGTGATGAAATATTTTGGGTAGCACATTGACAAGCTCTAGAATGATATTTACAATGATGATCATGAGTACAATGGTTATGTTTGGTTTTGCTAGATGTTTGGTTTGGTTCAAGATCAATCAACATTGGACCCTTTTCTTCTTTAGGAGGAAGAGTGAAAGGAACCACACTAAGTTGAGAGATAGCATTGGTAGAATGTTTATAGGATATGGGAGGTGTAGGTGGTCCAGGGAAAGGAGATGGAACATGCTTAGGATTTCTAAGATCACAAATCTTTTGGATTTTGTAATTGTGATATGATCGAAAGAGATGGTCTTTATGGGCTTGAGTTTTTTAGACTCTTGAGGTATTGAAGGATGGTAGAGACTATGGTTAAAAATCATGATTTCTCCATTATGGGGAAATTTTAAACACTTATGGATATGAGAGGCTACAACTTTCATGGAGGTAAGCCAAGGAAGACCAAGTTTGACTTGAAATTGATCATAAGTTGGGATGACAACAAAGGTAACATCAAAAGTTTTACCACCAACTTCAATGATAAATGTAATGAAACCATAGGTAGAATAAAGAAAACCATTGCAAGTTTGGATCATAGCATCAAATTTATCATAGAAATAACATTGCAATTGTCTATTGAAAAGATATTATTATGTTATCATATTCACCGTGAAAGTAGGGTCAATAAGAACACCACGAGAATAAATATCATTAACCTTTGCAAAAATTTAAAGAGGACCTTCAAGTGCCTTAATTGTCTCAATAGGGTCAAAGGTAATGCAAATCTTAAGCTCAGGTTTAGGTTTAGGTTTAGGTTTGGTTTGATTAATGAGGTTGAAAATTTTATTGGCTTCAGTGCACTTATCATTATAGTCAACAACATGGATAGAAAAAGAAGGCAAAGATTGGGTAGAATCAACATAATTAGTGGAATGAGATGGCAAAGGTTTGGTAGAGATTTGCAAATTTTGGTTGGCAATGGCAATGGTAAAAAGCTTTGTGATCAAAAGACTTAGGCAATAGTTTGGATATGTCAATTGGCTTAACATGAGGAAGAGTTAACACTTTAGCATTAATCAACTTCAACATCATGTTATGCAAATATTTAGATAACTGAGTAAAATTATGAGAAGGTCTAAAATTAGATGACAAAGGAGTCACACCTTTGGATGTTGTGTCCACTTGCTCATCAACGTTATTGGATGAATTATTGATATTAATAAAGTTCTTTGGTTTTGAAACTTGTTAAAGTTATGGGATGCGACATCACTCTTATCAATCAGATCCATTGGAGTAGTGCTCTCAAACTAACTCATTTGAAGATGATAATTATGAAGTACTACACATAATTGAGTAAAAGAGGAAAATTCAGAAAGCATAATATTATCTCTAATGTCTTTTTGTAAATTAGAAATGAAAATACATTGCACATCAATATCAAGCACAAAATAGTAAATTTGAGTATGCAAATTCTTATATCTACCAATGAAATCGGTCACTTTTTCTTTAATTCCTTGTTTACAATGCATTGAATTAGTTAAAGAAATCTTAGGATCGATATTGTTTTGAAATTGTTGGATGAAAGTGTTAGCAAGATTTTGAAAGGAGCCAATGTAATAAGAAGGTAAAGAACAATAACATTACAATGCTTTGTCTTGAAAGGTTCTAGTACATAGCTTAGCCTTGAACCTATGATCATGAGAAAAATCACTACACAATGTTTTAAAGGTTTTGGCATGGGTCAAAGGATTACCCTTACCATTATAAGTCTCAAAATGAGGAATCTGTATGTATTGTGGACTAATGACACAGATGATATATAAGACAAAGGAATAGAAATTTCACAATTAGGAATGTTGAAATTGGATTGAGTCATTGAAGCAATTTGTTGTTGCAAGGAAGACACAATTTGAGCCAAGATACTAATGGTGGAATCAATAGAAAGGGTAGTAGGAGGAGATAAGTTTGAAATGTTTGGAGCATTGTGAGAAATGGAAGGAATGATAGAATATGAGAAAGGAACACTATTGTAAGTGGACATTGGTGAAGGTGAAGAAACACATGGAACACTTGAAGGAATAGTGGAAAAAATAGGATTAGGAACACTCACATGTGTAGGATTAAGATTTTGAATGGATTTTTTTATGATAGGTGGAGCATAGGTAGACACACAAGGAATGGACGTAGAAATAGTCATTGAGGTCTCAACACTAGTAGTTGTTGGAATGAAACCTAGATCTCGAGCACAATCTATAATGAACTTGAAATTGTTGTCAATGATATGAGAGATACTAGATAAGATATTAACACCATGTTCATTATTATGAATTAACTTTCGTAAACCTTCCACAACATAATTGACTTCAGGATTAGAGTTCTCTTGTCCTAACCATTGTTAAAATTTCTCAAAGTCATTGGAAAGTTTTTGAACTTGAATAGGAGGTACCCTTAAGGCCTCATATTCATAATGATAAGAATGGGAAGATTTGTTCTCCATGATAGGATTAATGTCATTAGGATGCATGTTGGTCTCATCAAGATTCCTAGGAAAAATAGAAGGTTCGGGATCAAAGGAACCCATAAGTCTACAACTTCTCCTAATTGAAATGCTATAAGTAGAACTTAAAGTAATAAAAAATGTGCACAAGACAATGAAGGAAAGATAGATCTAATAGCAATTACAATATTTGAAAGAGATGTTCAATTTAGCTTAACCAAAATAACAATTTGTTTAATGAAAAGCACATCAAATTTAAAGATATAATGTAAAGAAGGGAAAGTAGATCTATATCTAATTATCAAAATGAGAATAATGCAATGCATACAATGTAATCTAAACACCAAATTATAATTAAAATGTTGAGTCGGGTTCACCAAAGATGTGCATAAGATAAACCTATACATCTAAATGCATACAATGTAATAAAGATATGATCTAATGTGTTGCATACAAGGATATTTAGACACAAAATCACATTTGAAATGTTATAAGTTGGGTTCATCAAATATGTGCATGAGAAAAAGGAGAGAAATGTGATATATGAGAGTAATTACTTCCCCTTTTCATTAATTGCACATCTAGGAAGGAAAATCCCTCCAATAGGCTCAAGTGGAGACTCAACCTCTAAATAGGGACAAGGTTTTTTCATTCACTAAAATATGTAATTGAAACAAATGAGAATCATTAAGTAATGTAAATGAGAATCATTGAAAAATTTGTAAAAGCATACTGTAATAGATAAACAATGAGATAAAAATGATAGATATGGAAACCAAAAGATGAAACTAACCTATGACAAAAATATGAAATTAGAATGGCAGGAACATGATGGTAGTGGTGGCATGTTCTTAGAACATGGTAGCAGTGGTGATGTTTTCCCAATGTTTTCAGCTAAATTTTTCACAGGTTGTTTAACTATATATGTTTTGCCCAGATATGATCTGACAACTCAATAACACTATTCATGTACACAAAAAATAGGTAAAAAGGTTGGCTAAAGGGGTCTGTCTTGGTCAAACCCCTATTTAGGAATCAACCTTAGAAATGAAATGAAAATGTATAAAGGAAAGTAGATAGAAAGGTAAATAATAGATTTCAGCTTGCATAAATCCTCATGGACGAATGTAAAAATTTCTCATACCAATGAAGATGCTTGAATGTTCTTGAGATCCAAAGAGTTGACTTGGAGATATTGATCTTGGGTGTTTTCCTTAAAATATTGAATCTAATTGCTCTTTCTTTCTTAGAAACTTGATAGCTTGATTGCCAAAATTCTTGCATATGATTGTTGGTTACAAAACGAGGAGAGATAAGGGGTTCTTATACTATTTCCATCATTCTAGGATTCAAATTTGATCCAAGTTGACCACATAAAGAAATCCCTAGAGAAAAACCCAACATCGGGCCCCAAGTTAAATTTGGACCCCAAAACCCAGGGAGACATCACTATTGGTGACCTATCCGAAGAACATGTCATCATCGGTGACATGTACCTAGGGAAATGGGCTCAAATTCAAATTGGAGCTCAGAGGGAGTGGAAAGGAGTGGGAGATAAGAAATCAACTTGTGAGGATCAAGCATAATGGACATTTGGACCTTGAAATCACCAAAATGGGGTCTAATAGCTCCTAAAGCATCCAATTATGGGTGATAAATTTTTAGGGGGTTACAATTGTAAAATGAAATCTTGAAACAAGTGTAAATGGATCCTTTAGAGTATGCATGATGAAAGAAGGGGGAAATATATGCTTAAATTCATCTACCTCAAGAGGATATCTTGAACAAATATAACAACATTAACTAAGAGAGGGGAAGGAGATCAAGGATACACACCTTCCCAATTTCTAGGAAAGGGGATTCTCAGTAAAGGATAACACACTTTTTTCTTTGAGAAATCATTTATAATATACACATGCTTTCAAGAAAGGAAGAGGTTATAATAAAAGATGTAAACCTCATGAAAAGAGAAAAAACATCATGCAAAATAAATAATTCTATGCTAAAAGAACATAAAGTTATAAAAGATACAACTCTACAAAGGGAAAGTGGATCTTTAGGAAGGATGAAAGATTGAAACACTATTCTATCCACCCAAGCATGGAGACAAGGATACAAAAGGTTGTTATATATCTCACAAAGTAATGGTATATGAAATTGTACCACCATACATGACAAAGAGCCCCCAACAAGGTAAGATACCAATCTCACCTAGTGTGGAGAAACATAATAGGCAAAAGGAGTGCTAAGACACTACTTTTATAGTACCATTATTAATAAGTTGAATTTTTATTTTAAAGTTAGGATGCTCATTTGTTGTGTGGCCTTGGACTTGATGATGTGTTCAAAAAGGATAATTATTTGTATTTTTTTATGTTTTATTCTTTGTTTAGAGAAGAAATGACTGATCAAGTTGTCTTGAAAAAGGTTTTGAATAATATTTTCTTGAGACATGAATCTTAAACCTTCTATAGTTTGTTGTGAAAGAAGAGGCTCTATAGGAATTTTATTCCTTGTTCTATCTTTCCAATACCTTGTCCACCATAGTGTTTCTTAGAGATCATGTTATAGCTTTTACTATCCTAAAAAGTTAGTACTCATAATTAGATTCTCTATTAGGCCCCATTTTGGTGATTTTGAGATCAAATGTCTGTTATGCTTGATCTTGGCAACTTGATTCCTCTTTTATCACTTTTTATCTACCATCCCAATACCCATTTTGAATTTGATTCTGACATCCTAGGTATAGGTTATCCCAAATGACCTATACCCAAGTATAGGTAATCTCAACCAACCTATACCCTTGGATTTTGTCCTAGATTTGGCTTGGAGCCCCATGTCGATGTGTTAATGGAAAAAAATAATCTAGTGGTCAGCCTGGATCAATTTTTAATCTCAAAATGATGGAGTAAGTATAAAAAAACCATATATCACCTCATTTTAACATCCATTACCATAATCAAGCATTTGCAATCAATTTTTCAAGAGTAATCAAGCAATCCAAAGCAATTGAGCAATTGGATTCAATACTTGAAGGAAAGCATCCAAGATCTAGTTTCTCCAATTCATTCAAGTTAGTTCCAATATGGTCTTCCTCATTGAATCAAGTTTCTCTCCCATGATGGCCAAGTAGAGGAATTCTCAATCAAGCAAGAAGATCCTTCCATTCATCTAGATTTATCTCTCATTCATTACAAGCGATTATCAAGCATATCTACATTGAATATCTAAGAGTGGCATTCATAGATCCATGCATTTTTTAGGGCATCATTGACTCATATTCTAAAAATCAAGATCAAATCCTTGATTCCAAGTACATTCAAGAATCTTCATGGGTATGAACAATTTCTACATCAGTCCATGAGGGTTTATGCAAGGTGAATCTAACATTTACCTTTTTACATGCTTTCCTTTATGCAATTTCAATTTAATTTCAAATTTGATTCTTAAATAGGGGTTTAACCAAGGCAACCCCCTTTTACCCAAACTTTTCCCCAATTTTCTATATGTAGGAACAAGCTACAAAGCCTTTAGATCTTTTCTAGGTTGATTGGGAACAATCAGATTGATCCTAAAAGTTTCAAGTAAAAACAAAGGGTAGAGGTCATTCCAAATGACCTATACCTAGGTGTAGGTCATTCTAGATGACCTATACCCTCAAAAATAGACTCAAATTTGATGTGTAGGCAAGTTACAGTGTCAGGATCTTAGAAAATTTGTTATAAGTATTTCTGGTATTTCATCTATTAATTATTTCAAATTTGAAGTTACTAATTTCCTATTTAATTTTCATTTTTAGATGCAATTAAATATTTCCTAATTTTCATTTCTATGTTTATTATAATTTCTATTTCAAAATTACATATTTAGTGAAGGAAACATTGTCCTCATTCAGCGCTTGAGTCACCTCTTGAGCCTATTGAGGGCATCTTCCTTTCAAAGTTTTAATGTTGAAAATGGAGGCAATCTATCCTATCATATTTGCATTGCTTCCCTTTTCTACATGTGCATCTTAGTGAACCCAAATCATCCTACATACATTTGATTTTGGGTGTTAGATTCCCTTTTTGTGCTTGTAGTTTCACATTTTGGTGAACTTGACTCTTCTTGCATACTTTTGAATCGGTGTCTAGATCTACTTTGTATGTATTGCATTAATCATTATTTACATTACATATTTTCTACATTGTATGCTTTAGATCTTCATATTTGACTTAATATATAATGTGCTTTTCATTATTTGTACTTAGTTTTTTGCATATATCTTTCAAATTACATTAGATCTATCCCTTTTTAATATCTTAGTGTATGTTCTATTACATTGATTCCTACAAATAGCATTCTAGTTAGGATAAGTCATAGACTTATGGGTTCCTTTCATCCTGAGTCCTATTTGTTTCCTAAGAATCTTGATGAGACCAACATACATACTAATGAAATTCCTCCTTTTATTGAGAAATGTTCTTCCCACTCTTCTCATGATGAAGATGAGACCTTAATAGTTCCTCTAATGTAAGTCCAAAATCTTTCTCATGATTTTGAAAAATTTGAGCATTGGTTAGGACAAGAAAACTCCAATCTCGAGGTCATCTTCGTAGTAGAGGTTTTGAGGGAGATATTTCATTATGATGAACATGGTGTTAACATCTTGTGTAGTATCTTTAATCTCATTAATAACAATGTCAAGCCTATTATAGATTATGACCAAGAGTTAGGTTTCATTCCACCTACCACTAGTGTTGAGACCTCTATTCCTAATCCTACCTCTAGACCTAGTGTGTCTACTTATTCTCCACCTATTATAACCACTTAAATTCAAACACCAATCCTACACATGTTAGCATTCCTAATCCTATTGTTCCTCCTTCTTCAAGTGTTCCACGTGTGTCTTTACCTTCATCCATGCCCACTTACAATATTCACACATATCTCCTACCACTCTTTCTACCAAATCTACTATCAATAGCTTGGCCCAAACCATTTCATCCTTGCAACAATTTTTTTTCTATGATTCAATCCAAATTCAACATTCCTACTTGTGATATTGCTAGTCCTTAATCCTTAGATTTCATTCATGTCATCATTCCTTAATACATGGAAATTCCTCATTTAGAGACTTATAATGGTAAGGGTCATAATTTAACTCATATTAAACCCTTACAAACATTGTATAGTGATTTTTCTCATGAGCATAGGTTCATGGCTAAACTATTTACTAAAACCTTTTGAGATAAAGCCTTGCAATAGTATTTTTATTTGCCTCTTTATTCCATTGATTCTTTTCAAAAACTTGATAATTATTTTATTCAATAGTTTGAAAACAATAATGGCCCTAAGATTTATTTGAATGATTTTATGCATTGTAAATAAGTTGTTAAATAAAAATGATTGATTTCATTGGTAGATTTAAGCATTTACGTGCTCAAATTTCTTATCATGTGCCTGATGTGGATGTAAAATGTATTTTCATTTCTAATTTTAAAAAATACATTACGGATAATATATTGTTGTCTAAATTTTCCTTTTTTACACAATTATGTTCAATGCTTCATAATTATCAACTTCGAGTGAGTCAGTTTGAGACAACTCCTCAAATGGCTTTGATTGATAAAAATGATGTTGTATTTTATCAAAAAAATTAGAAACCTAAGAGCTTCATCAAAATCAACAATTCATTATATCATGCTAATGAGAAAGTGGCAGTAACATCCAAAGGTGTGGTTCCTTTGTCATATATTTTTAAACCTTCTCATAATTTTACATCACTTTTTGAATCATTACATAATGTGAAGTTAAAGTTAATTAATGCTAATGTGATACAACTTCCTCCTATTAAACCAATTGACACATCCAAACCTTTGCCTGAATCCTTTGATCACAAAGCTTTTTGCCAATACCATCATCAACTTGGTCATGATACTGAGAACTATTTTTAGTTTAAAATTTGTTATTCAAGACCTCATTGATTCTAATACTATATCTATTGATGTGTTAATGATCAAGGAAATAAATCCATAGCACCTCCCAACCAAAACTTGAAAATTTACACCAATCCTTTGCGTTCTCATTCAACCAATGTCATTTAGTCTACTCAATATTACCTTCTTCTTCCACCCATGTTGTTGACTGTGATGTTGAATGTACTGAAGCAAATAATGTTGTCAACCTTATTAGTCAATATGAACCTAAACCTA
Organism: Chamaecyparis obtusa; assembly: GCA_027943335.1. Taxonomy (NCBI): domain Eukaryota; kingdom Viridiplantae; phylum Streptophyta; class Pinopsida; order Cupressales; family Cupressaceae; genus Chamaecyparis; species Chamaecyparis obtusa. Next base: position 98,850 of record BSBK01001050.1, on the reverse strand, counting down.
AACCTAAACTTAAAACTAAGCTTTGCATTACATTTGATCCAACATCTGATGGTCCTCTTTACATTATAGCAAGGGTTAATGGTCTTATTTCTCATGGTGTCCTTATATATCTCACTTGTATGGTGAATGTTATAACTAAAGAACATCTTTATTAGATAGTTGCAACATGAGTTCTATGATAAATCTGATATTATGATCCAAAATTGTAGTGGTTTTACCTATCCTACCCATGGTTCCATTACTTTTCCCATAGAAGTTGGTTGTAAAACTTTAGATGTCACCTTTGTTGTCATCGCAACTTCCCATCAATTTCAAGTTAGGCTTGGCATTCCTTGGCTCACTTCCATGAAATTTGTAGTCTCTCCCATTCTCAAATGTTTGAAATTTCCTCACGATGGAGAAAAAATAATGATTAATCATAGTCTCTATTAGCCTTTATCACCTAGAGGTTACTTTTACCTTGACTTATTTTCACCTTCTATTCCTTGACCAACTCAATCTTGTAAAGAAATTCTATTTTGATGCCATCAGAAATTAAAAACCCAAAAGATTTGTGACATTAACAACCCTAAGGATATTCCATCTCCCTACCCTAGACTTGGACTTCTTCTTAAACCTTTAATACCCCAAAAATGGGCTATAAGTTCATTAATCTCCTACATCGACAATTCGAACGAAATCGACATCAAAGTCCTAATCTAAGGCACATCTAAACATCATCGAATCATAATTGATTATCTTAAATTCTGCATCGGGGAATATTCCTAGTAATATTCCTAATCATCTTAATTATCTCTAATTTAATGATTATTTGGCAATAAATCACATTTATCCTAAGTTTGATTAATTGAATATTTTCATATTTAATTAATTAGATTTAATATTTGCCACTTAATTGTTTAATTAAATTTAATTCTATCTATTATTAATTGTATTATTTAATTTTGACAATAAATCAAAATTCCTATCTTTAATTGATTAAATTCTTATTTAATTAATTAAAGCATGTTGTCATTATTTAATAATATAATTTTTAATAAAAGTTTGGTAAAATAGTTAATTAACCCATAAATTAATTATTTTATTTCAAAAATCAGTTGAGTTGAGGATAAATCACTTTATTTATTTATTTAATTCTTAATTATTATGCATATTCAAAAGAAACAGTTAAACTCCCAATCAGAAAATCAATGCAAGTTATTGACTTTTTGGAACTCAACATCCTTTTGGAGTTCAAAAAGCTGATCTAAACTCTAATTTGGGTTAAAAGGCTATTTTTGCATGATTTTGAAAATTAACTATCTTTCATGATCAGATAACTCAAAAATCAAGATGAGTTAATTTGAGTGATTTATGGCTTTTATCCATGCACCTCCAAAGCCCTGGATTTCTATAAAACAAGGTTTTAGCTCTTCACAAATCATCTCATATTTTGCACAATCACGCTGGAGAATTGGAATTGAAGAATCAAAGCTCTTGCGAATCGACATGTTTGTGAGATCAATCTTATTTTTGCATTCATATTACATATCATTGTTAGATTCATAGCATATCAATTTCATCTAGCATAGATTCATATCGGTTTTTATCATTCTTATTGCATAGAAAATATCAAAAAAATAGATTAATTGCATTCATATTTCATATCTAGATCAATTGCATTCAAATCTTTCATTTAGGTGTCGTCTAGGTCACTGATCTCGATTACAATCTGAGAACATTAATCTCGCACCTACTAGAAGGCAGTAAATCGCTTGGTTAGATTAGATTTCAATTTTGCACGATTTTGATTATAGCTAACCTCTAATGTTTTACTGAGTGTTGTGTCTACAGATCAGGTACAATTTTCACACACACATTTCTAGCGCCCACCGTGGGGCAACCCACCTTTGCATGCTAGTTTTGATTTTTTTGGGAGCTAAAACCCCAAAGTTTCAAAGATTTAATTTTATCTCCCAAACGGCTTGGAATTTTGGTCTAAATTTTTTTTTTCAAGTTAGTGACATGTCAGGGAAGCTACAATAAAAAATTTAAAATTTTTTGAGATGTTTTGAATTTTTAATAATTTTTTCTTAAAATTCCAGAAAAAATTAATATCTGACGCAAATCAGCATATTTTTTGAAAATTTTTATATTTTTAGAAAGCTCTTTAAATTTTATAGGGGGTCCATTCTTTGTGTTTTAAATTTGGACATGATATCATAGCTCAAATAGTCAATTTACAAAAACTGGTCTATTTTGATAAAATGGGTCTCTAGGGCACAAATGAAGAGATTTTTCTAAAATTTTTGCATTTTTGGAAAGCTCTCTATTTTTTAGTAGGGGTCTCTATTCTGAATTTCTATTTTTGTGACCAAAATCATATCAAAAAAATTAGATCTTGTTGACTAGGTCAAATGCAGCAAAAAAAATAAAGTTTTGTGATGGGTATGCACTTATTTTTTTTACATGGTTCAATGAATGATATGAGTTGTCATTTGGGTTAATTGCTGGTTATTATTACTGATAATAATTGATTTTTAGAGCTAACCCTATGGTTTTCATAAGTTGAATATATTTTGCATATTTTATTTACTTGTTTGCTTGTTGGAGAGTTCGTCACTTGCTTGCATGGAAAAGCTCAACAAAAATTGCTAAAAATCAAGTAAAATCTACTAAGTGCGTTGCGAGGATCCCAGGTATTCTCCTTCATCTAATAATATTTTGATTTGGGATTTAAAATAAATCTCTTATGTGTCAAGCTTGTGTGCATCTTTTCATGCTTTTGATCTATTTCTACACACTTGCATAATTGATACTAGGTTGTGAACCCTTAAGGATTCATTAAGTAGTCTTAGAATACTTGTGATTGATCTTGATTGCTATCTTGGGTTATTGGACTTGCTAATCCGCCGGCCCCTCATTTTCGCCCCGTGGTTGCAATCTCAGCGCCATAAAGGGGAGGGGTCAACAGGACAGAAGCGTTAAGTGTTCCACTTGGCAACCCTTTTGTGCTTTTAGGAACTCACTTATTTTCTAAGTTGGGGAATCATTTTCAGCTTGTGTGAGGTGTTAAGTGTTCCACCTTGTGGACTCATCTCATATTCGCTTTAAGTGTTAAGTGTTCCTCTTTCTACTTTTTGGGTACTTTTGGTAGATTTACTTTCGGGAATATATCTGTGCTCACATAGTAATTAGGCCCTATGAACACTATTCATGATTCTTGAAAGATTAGATTCCCAGTGAAATCCTTCTTGACGACAAAATCCTTGTAGGTAGGGAGGATACTTAGTGCGTTTCACATTCAACTTGGTTAGTGCATCTTCTCTTATTGATCGACACATTCTCTCTCTGGAGAGGTTGATAGATCACGTAGGGTCGATATCACGAGCTTTGGTGAATCAAAATTGGTTAGTGTGTCTTCTCTTATTGATTGATACATTCTCTCCCCGGAGAGGTTGATAGATCACGTGGAGTTGATATCACAGACCTTGGTGGAACAAAACTTTGTCTTAGCATGTCAGATTAATGTGCTTGCTTTGTTTGGGTTAAAAGTGAAGAGGTGTCAAAACCTTGAATCTGGAGCCAAGTCCCCTTGTGGTATACTATTGTGAGTCATCTTTAGAGAGGGTTAACCGTAGCAGACAATCCCTTCATAGGGAAAATTGCGTTGATGAAACCTCAAGTGGTAATAGCCATTTTCGCCATGGTAGTGACAGCCGCTATATAAATATCCTTGTGGAAGAAATCTCCACGAGTATGGTTCATTGTTGGGTTGTCAGATCTCCCTAGCAGCTCTTGAAGATTAAGTTCTCAAACTGTGTCAAAACCCTGGTGCATCGGGATTGGAGTTCACCCCTTTGAATCATAAAAGTTGCAGAGTCAAACCATTACTAAAAACCCTAAAGAGGCCAATTTTTCATTCTCAGGTATATGTGTGTTATTGCAAAACTTTTTAGAACATACACAATTAGTACTCTCAGGGATTAGCACAATTTGGTCACTTGATTGTTCATGCGCAAGGTTGCTTTTGCCCTTGTTCATTATTTTCAGACGTGCTTGGAATCACTTGCTTGTTGTTCTGCGTGCTTATTTATCTACTTGGCTATTAAAAATGATCAAATCTGGTATAACCTTCAAAATCTAGACAATACAATTTACAAACAATCCAAAATTGAAGACCTTACATTTTGCAAAAATTGACGTAAAATCTTTTCTGGAGTCAAAAGTCATTTCAGGAAGTCAAAAGTCGTACGAGTTTTGTCAAGTGTCATTTCAGTATTACCCAACTATCGTATGAGTTTAGCAACTGTCGTTTCATAGACTACTCAGTGTCGTACGATTCTGTAAAGTGTCATTTGGAAAAATTTGAGAGAGTTGTCAGAAATTGTCAAATTGCAAGATATCCAATGTTTCCAGCCTAGTTCCAAAATCTGTCAAAAATATCATTGTGTCAGGAATAGAGCAATAGCTATTGAGAATCAGTACACATGTCTCAAAGAATTAGTACACAAGAGGAAGAAGCTATAATCACCGCTATGATGAAGCAGCTGCAAGCTATGCAAGTCCAACTTGACAAACTTGAGAAAGAGAAGGAATCTAAAAAGTTCTCCATGGAATCTCTATACTCTTTTCCATTTGATAAAGACTTGTACATGTCACCATGCCCCCAGAAAAAAATTGAGCAATATGATACCTCTTCCACGGAGAGTGACACATCTAGCTTTGAAGACTATGATGACTATGACAACAGACAATGTAATGATACCTATGACACCTCTGTTCCTAAGAGTCCTCCTCATCGTCCATTCCTACTTACTACAAATGGGCCGTCACATTGGATAGATCGTGAGGGTGATCCATATGATTCTAATTATGAAAGAGACTTTGATGATTTCTATGCACAATACCTAGATGATCCATCTATTTCACTTGAGGAAGAGAAAGTTTACCACGCTGATTATAAATATGCATACCATAAGGATCTCTCCTCTAAGAACTCTCAGGCTGAAAATAAAGATTACACTCTCAAGCAAGATCATGTTAATGTTGGACCTTTGTCTTGTGATGGTTCCCTTCCATCCCCTACTTCCTCCAATACCCATACATTTCTTAAAGCTTCCGAGTCTTTCAAATCTTTCACAGAACCTTCATCTGACACAAGCCCTGATACTTTTCATGTGGTTCCCTATAGTTATCCCCTAGGGCTACCTCTTAAAGAAACTCAAGATAACCTTCACTTGGCTGCAAAGACTTTCAATAATGATAAATCTAAAGAGCCTAAGCCTTCATATGCTATAATCCCTACTTCAGCTAGTCCTCCACCATCTCTTCCAAAGTCATCCATACAATGCCAACATGCTTCCTTGTCTTTAGAAGTGGCTCCATGTCAAGAGGACTCTAAAAATGATAAAGAGAAGAACATAAAGAAAGATCACGATCAAGAACCCTCCATGTCATCCACTCCTTTTCCCGATGTCTCTTATCCGCTTCATGGTTCTTTTGATCCTATACACCCTTTTTCATGCATTCCACCATGTCTTAAGTCTTCTCTTAAGCAAGATCAGGCTACTACTTACACTAATGAGCTTATTGACAATCAAAATGACCTTACTACACTTGCGCTTTCCAAAGATGATACTTCCATTAAGGTTGGTAAAAATGGTGTTCCTTCCAATGTTAAGCCTATTGAAAAATAAGAGAAAAATTATGCGCTTATGCTATCCGAAGATCCTTGTCAAGATCAAAGTCTTTCATCTTCTTGTTCTACCACTCCATGTTCACTTCCACTTTCTACTCTTCCTAAGTCTTCGCAAGCTTTGAATGATCCTATCAAAGAAAATGCTCTTATTCAAGATGTCCATGATTTTATTGAAAATTCTAGTGCTCACTCTAAAGATGCTGATATCCTTGGTTGTCATATAGATGATGATGAACTTATTGATTATCCTTTTGCATCTTCCACTTCCATCCTTGGACCTCTTCCACCACTACTAAGGGCTTCATGCCTTCCTTCCATCTTGGGTCCTTATGTCCCTTCACTTTCCCCTCCTAGCTCTCCTAATTTTCCATCCATCTTAGGTCCTTACATACCTCCATCTCCCATCTTTCCTCAAGATCAACATAGATGCATATCCTTGAATCCTTTTCATCCACCCACCCATCTAAACCAGTCATATCCTCCTCCTTCTTCCACAAGTCCCAAGTCCTTTGGAAGTAACTTGAATGTTCAATACAAGAAAAAGAAGCAATACAAGAATCCATCAAAAAAAGATCACCATGTCTCCTCTAATAGACATGGAAACATAAAGTCAAAAGAGATATCTAAGAAAAAAATTACAAGACAAGTATGGGTTCCAAAATCCATCATTGAAGATATTATCTCTAAATCATCAAAAGGAAATAAAAAGCCTACAACTATATGGATTCCAAAGTCTCTCTTGAAAGAGTCTGGTGTTGAACAAAAAGTGAAATTGACATTCAAGCTTCCAAAGGCTTCCACTACATCTCCTTCCAAAAATATTCTTCCATTTCATGCGCCCAAACCTCAACCTCTGCTATCCATTCACCATATTCCTTCACGTATTCCTTCATTCATGTTTCCTCCACCCTCTCACCACCCTTCAGAGTGTGTGTTTACATTGATCTTGCCTTCCTTTCCATCTACCCTGTCACAATCCTTCCATTCATTAACCTTCTACCTTCTATCCTTTTTCCTCATTTGCCTATTCCTCCTATCTTCCAACCTCACTCGCTTTACATAAAACCCTATCCTCGATTTTTCTCTTCCATGTTTCTTTCCCTATCAGCATCTTTGAGCATATCATTTTGAATCCTTGACATATCATGGTTTATCCTTTCAAGGAGCATTATCTAAAAAGCTTGCCTTCTTCTAAAAAAATTAAAATAAAAAAATAAAAAAATTGAAAATGTGCCTTGGTGAAAACCTGGAAACAGGCACCTTGGTAGCAAAAGTAAAGAGAAATAAAGTCTTCCTATGGTGAAAACCACTCCCTTATGGTGCCTTGGATAAGTACCGTGATGAAAATCTGGTAATCAGACATCATGCGTAGTTCTTCTACATATTTCATCCATTCCATCTTCTATCTTTGATCTTGACAATGTTGATCTATACATGAACATTTGGCTATTTTGTGAGCTATTTTACGATGATCTTGCTTTCATTCCTTCCTGTTTAGCCTTCATATCCATCTTCCTCCATTCATTTTCACCTGTCGCTATCCTTTTCCCCTTTGGTCTTGATCTAATAAATAAAGAGTAAAACACGGTGTTGTGAAGTCTCTTGACATGTCTACTCCTTTGGACTACATCCTATCCTGCTCTTGCATTATGATTTTGTGACTTATCCTATGCTAGCCTTTCATTGCTTGTCCAAATGTGCTTTACATGACAATTTTTCCCTAGCTTGGGTATTCTTGAGGAGTTTCCCCTTGAGGATTTCTTCCCTTCATTTTCCTTCATTCTCTTATCTTCCATCTCTTCCACCAGCTTGCTAATCCCTCTTGTTCTCCACCTTGCTAGACATTGGGACTGCACGATATGATCTTGCTTGGGAGTTTGCAAATGGAAAAAGATGCTATCAAGTATACCAAGTATCAGAACAATTATCAGAACAAGTATCAGAACCAGTATCAGAACAATTATCAGAATTAGTATCAGAATTAGTATCAGAACCAGTATCAGAACAATTATCAGAATTAGTATCAGAATCAGTATCAGAACCAGTATCAGAACCAGTATCAGAATTAGTATCAGAACTAGTATCAGAACAAGTATCAGAACCAAGTATCAGAACAATTATCAGAACAAGTATCAGAAACAAGTATCAGAACAATTATCAGAACTAGTATCAGAACCAATATCAGAACAAGTATCAGAACCAGTATCAGAACCAATATCAGAACCAGTATCAGAACAAGTATCAGAATCAGTATCAGAACAAGTATCAGATCAAGTATCAGAACACCTACTGGGCCTACACCTTTTTCTTTCATTTATGGATCTGAAGCGGTACTACCTATTGAGGTCGAAATCCCATCACTAAGAATCATAATGCATGGTCTAGTAACTGATGATGACTACAGAGTGTCTAGGTTGCAAGAACTTGAACTACTAGATGAGCGCAGATAGGCAGCATATGATCATCTTAGAGTATATCAGAAGAGAATATCTAGAGGCTACAACAAGAAAGTCAGACACAGAGAATTTCAAGTTGGTGATCTAGTCTTGAGAGAAAATCCTAAAAATCAATCACATCGAGAATGCAAGGGGAAGTTCAAACCTAATTGGCTGGGTCCCTTTGTTATCACTACTACTTTTGGCTCTAGTGCCTATCAACTCTCAACGACTGAAGGAGAACAGCTCCGAGAACCAATCAATGTTCTCCATCTAAAGAAATTCTACACCTAAGGCATTCAGTGCTTGGTAAATGTCCTGAAAAAAATCTTAAAAATTAGAAAAAGTCTTGAAAAAATGAACATCTTGGTGAAAACCTGGCAATAGGCGCCTTGATGATTCACAAAAAAATCAAAAAATATCAAAAATTCAAAAAAATTGAAAAAATGAAAAAATACAAAAAAAAAATGAAAAAGAAGAAAAAGTGCCTTGGTGAAAAATTGGAAACAGGCGCCTTGGTAGCAAAAATAGAATCTCTACCAAGATGGTGAAAACCTGGCAAACAGGTGCCACTTGTTCCAAAATGCTCCATCTATCAGCACAATCTTGGTCTTTCCCAGCTTTCAGTCTTGCTTTAGTTTGTACATATCTCCCGGTTTGTTTCTGCATATCTTGGTTTCAATAAGTCGGTCTGTACACCTATCAGCTCAAGCGTCTGTATCCTATCAATGTTCAAATTTGGGGGTAATCAATGTCATATCCTATGGTCTCCCATGTATCTTAGACATTTCCTATCCAGTCAGAGTCCTTTGAAGCTTCCTGTTGAGTCAGTCGGTCGGTCTCGTCTCCAGAAAGGATTTTGCATCTACAACAATCAAACATCAAAACTCAACTGAAAACAATTTGTGCTTTTCATGCTTTTATCTCCTTGTAGGCTTACTGATTCGCATTGAGATTTTTGCATATTGTGTCCCTTCGAGCTCTTCGATGATGTCTTTTATAGGATTTAGAGAGTGATGACTGGGAGCATAATCTTTTCTTTGTTTTCTACTCGTATGTGAAATCTAATAACTTTGGAAATTCTGGATTGAAATGGTGTCCGATTGTAAGAGCCTCTATCTCGAATTGGATGGCCATGCATACCTCGACCATTGATACTTGGAAAATTCAAGGACATTTGATCTAACTATTATCTTTTTGAGTAAGTTCTTTCTCCTACTGCAGAACACGATCTTGCCTAAGGATGTGAATGATAAAGGGTCACTACGGGTAATTCACATTGGATTTAGAATGATCTCTTGACTGTTTGATGTGTTTGCAACGCAAGGCATACTCAGGTCATCATGACATTTATGTTTTGATGCTTGTACAAATTGCTATATCAAAATGGACATGATATTCAGGTCATCCTAGCGTTTGTGCCTTGGTGCTTATATCTAATCCAACATTCCGAATACAAATCAATATTCATATGTCCATGGTTGTATAACCAGTGGGTGTTGTATTGATTCTTGCGCATACAAATCAATATTCATATGTCTATGGTTTCATGGCTAGTGGGCATTGTATTGATTTATCCAGTTACCTAAAAGTTCAATGATGATAACAAATCGACATATGATCAGTGACTAGGTCCTAGGTCTTAGGTTGCATTTCATATTGCATGCTTCTTTGCATTTTTCATCTTTGCATGATCTCACAATGGCTAAACAAACTTCAATGCTTACACAATTCTCCACTTGTCTCTTCAAATCTAACAAGAGCTAAATCTCACATGAAGGTTCCTCCAATAAAATAGCAAGTAGAATCCTTTTTCGGGATCAAAATTCAAATCTGAGATCATTTATCTTATTCACTGCTTGCATAATCAACCTTCAATCATCACAGAAATCTAGTATTCAACTTAACTGATTATCTTACATCACACTATCAAAATTTCAACTTGGTCAACCATGGTCAAACTCATGGTCAAACCTAGTCAAATTCAGTCTCCAGGACCTCCAAACGATGCAGAATGCATTCTTGGACGTGTTTAACCACTTCTCAAATCAATTAACATGCTTCTAAACTATCAACACTGGCTTTTCTTGTCAGATTTCAATTTTAATCCTGAAGGGGGCATGGTATTGCACATCATTCAAAGTCTGTAAACCAAATTCTATCAATCAAATCTATCAATATCTTTCATCAGTGATCAAGACAACAATCACGTCTAGTTACTGATTCATCAAAAAAATCCTCATCGCTCGGGGCAAATCTATCATCACTTGGGGCATATTAGATTCATCAAGATCCATATCAATTTGGTATTCTCCTAATCTTGTAAACTGTATCAGTTTTTGCAACCATCAGATCATAGTGTTCTTTCCTTGGTTCTTCAACAACTGAAGGATTCAGATGTGATACCTGCTAGTTCTGCTAAGACAATCGAGTCTAGAACAGGTCACTCACTTCTTATCAATCCTAAGGTTCAGAATCAGGCATTTTGACACTTTTTCACAATCATAGGTTCATTTGCTGCTACAGTGAACATTATCTTTGGTCATTCAAGACCTATTATCTCCATCTTAATTCAATATCAATCAACTCCAATCTCAATATCTTTCAATCGGTTTCTATCTTGAGATCGGTTTATCTTTTGAATCAGTTTCATATCTTTATCAAACACAGACTATCTTTGAACCACTGCGCTTCGCACAGTAATTCAAAGAGGGGCAAAATGTAATACCCCCAAAATGGGCTATAAGTTCATTAATCTCCTACATCGACAATTCGAATGAAATCGACTTCAAAGTCCTAATCTAAGGCACATCTAAACATCATCGAATCATAATTGATTATCTTAAATTCTGCATTGGGGAATATTCCTAGTAATATTCCTAATCATCTTAATTATCTTTAATTTAATGATTATTTGGCAATAAATCACATTTATCCTAAGTTTGATTAATTAAATATTTTCATATTTAATTAATTAGATTTAATATTTGCCACTTAATTGTTTAATTAAATTTAATTCTATCTATTATTAATTGTATTATTTAATTTTGACAATAGATCAAAATTCCTATCTTTAATTGATTAAATTCTTATTTAATTAATTAAAACATGTTGTCATTATTTAATAATATAATTTTTAATAAAAGTTTGGTAAAATAGTTAATTAACCCATAAATTAATTGTTTTATTTCAAAAATCAGTTGAGTTGAGGATAAATCACTTTATTTATTTATTTAATTCTTAATTATTATGCATATTCAAAAGAAATAGTTAAACTCCAAATCAGAAAATCAATGCAAGTTATTGACTTTTTGGAACTCAACATCCTTTTGGAGTTTAAAAAGCTGATCTAAACTCTAATTTGAGTTAAAAAGCTATTTTTGCATGTTTTTGCATGATTTTAAGAATTAACTATCTTTCATGATCAGATAACTCAAAAATCAAGATGAGTTAATTTGAGTGATTTATGGCTTTTATCCATGCACCTCCAAAGCCCTGGATTTCTATAAATTAAAGGCTTCAGCTCTTCACAAATCATCTCATATTTTGCACAATCACGTTGGAGAATTGGAATTGAAGAAATCAAAGCTCTTGCGAATCGACATCTTTGTGAGATCAATCTTATTTTTGCATTCATATTGCATATCATTGTTAGATTAGCATTGCATATCAATTTTCAATAGCATTTATAGCATATCAATTTCATCTAGCATAGATTCATATCAGTTTTTATCATTCTTATTGCATAGAAAATATCAAAAATATAGATTAATTGCATTCAATTTCATATCCATCTTTTGCATTCAAATCCTTCATTTAGGTGTCTTCTAGGTCACTGATCTCGATAATAATCTGAGAACATTAATCTCGCACCTACTAGAAGGCAGTAAATCGATTGGTTAGATAGCTTTCAATTTTGCACGATTTTGATTTTAAGCTAACCTCTAATGTTTTACTGAGTGTTGTGTCTACAGATTAGGTACATATCTCCCAGTTTGTTTCAACATTTCCAGTTTTCAATAAGTCAGTTTGTACACCAATCAGCTTGCGCATCTGTATCCTATCAATGTTCAAACTTGGAGGCAATCAATGTCATATCCTATGGCCTCCAATGTATCTTAGACGTGTCATATCTAGCCAGAGTCCTTTGAAGCTTCATGTGAGTCAGTCAGTCAGTCTTGTCTCCAGAAAGGATTTTGCATCTATAACAACGCAATCAAACATCAAACTCAAACTGAAAACAATTTATGCTTTTCATGCTTTTATCTCCTTGTAGGCTTACTGATTCGCATTGAGATTTTTGCATATTGTGTCCCTTCGAGCTCTTCGATGATGTCCTTTATAGGATTTAAAGAGTGATGACTGGGGGCATAATCTTTTCTTTGTCTTCTGCTTGTATGTGAAAATCTAACATCTTTGGAACTTCTGGATTGAAATGGTGTCCGACTATAAGAGCCTCTATCTCGAATTGGATGGCCATGCGTACCTCGACCATTGATACCCAGACAATTCAAGGAAGTTTGATCTAACTATTATCTTTTTGAGTAAGTTCTTTCTCCTACTGTGGAACACAATCTTGCCTAAGGATGTGAATGATAAAGGGTCACTACGGGTAATTCACATTGGATTTAGAATGATCTCTTGATTGTTTGATGTGTTTGTAATGCAAGGCGTACTCAGGTCATCACAACGTTTATGTTTTGATGCTTGTACAAATTGCTATATCAAAATGGACATGATATTCAGGTCATCCTAGCGTTTATGCTTTGATGCTTATATCTAATCTGACATTCCGAAAACAAAATCAATATTCATATGTCCATGGTTGCCTAGCCAGTGGGTGTTGTATTAATTCTTGCGCATACAAATCGATATTCATATGTCTATGGTTTCATGGCTAGTGGGCATTTTATTGATTTATTCGGTTACCTAAAAGTTCAATGATGATAACAAATCGACATATGATCAGTGACTAGGTCCTCGGTCTTAGGTTGCGTTTCATTTTGCATGTCTCATTTCATTTTGCATGTTGCATGAACTCACAATGATTAAACGAACTCCAACGCTTAAACGATTCTTCAAATCACATCTTCTAGTCTAACAAGAGCTAAATCTCACATGAAGGTTCCTCCAATGAAATAGCAAGTAGAATCCTTTTTCGGGATCAAAATTCAAATCTGAGATCATTTATCTTATTCACTGCTTGCATAATCAACCTTCAATCATCACAGAAATTCAGTATTCAACTCAACTGATTATCTTTCATCAAACTATCAAAATTTCAACTTGGTCAACCATGGTCAACTCATGGTCAAACCTAGTCAAATTCGGTCTCCAGGACCTCCAAATGATGCAGAATGCATTCTCAGACGTAAATAACCACTTCTCAAATCAATTAACATGCTTCTAAACTATCAACGCTGACTTTTCTTGTCAGATTTCAATTTTAATCCCGAAGGGGGCATGGTATTGCATATCATTCAAAGTTTGTAATCAAATTTGAAATCATATCTTTATGACAATCATATCTCCCTCAATAATCAAGACAACAATCACGTCTAGTCGCTGATTCATCAAAAGTCCTCATCGCTCGGGGCAAATCTATCATCACTTGGGGCATATCAGATTCATCAAGATCCATATCAATCTGGTATTCTCCTAATCTTGTAAACTGTATCAGTTTTTGCAACCATCAGATCATAGTGTTCTTTCCTTGGTTCTTCGGCAACTGAAGGGTTTGCATGTGATACCTGTTAGTTCTGCTAAGACAATCGAGTCTAGAACAGGTCACTCACTTCTTATCAATCCTAAGGTTCAGAATCAGGCATTTTGACACTTTTTCGCAATCAATGGTTCATCGCTGCTATAGTGAACATTATCTCTGGTCATTCAGGACCTATTATCTCCATATCAATTCAATATCAATCAGCTTGTATCTCATATCAATTATCAAGTTCAAACATCAGTTTCATATCTTTATCAAACACAGACTATCTTTGAACCACTGCGCTTCGCACAGTAATTCAAAGAGGGGCAAAATGTAATACCCCAAAAATGGGCTATAAGTTCATTAATCTCCTACATCGACAATTCGAACGAAATCGACATCAAAGTCCTAATCTAAGGCACATCTAAACATCATCGAATCATAATTGATTATCTTAAATTCTACATCGGGGAATATTCCTAGTAATATTCCTAATCATCTTAATTATCTTTAATTTAATGATTATTTGGCAATAAATCACATTTATCCTAAGTTTGATTAATTAAATATTTTCATATTTAATTAATTAGATTTAATATTTGCCACTTAATTGTTTAATTAAATTTAATTCTATCTATTATTAATTGTATTATTTAATTTTGACAATAAATCAAAATTCCTATCTTTAATTGATTAAATTCTTATTTAATTAATTAAAGCATGTTGTCATTATTTAATAATATAATTTTTAATAAAAGTTTGGTAAAATAGTTAATTAACCCATAAATTAATTATTTTATTTCAAAAATCAGTTGAGTTGAGGATAAATCACTTTATTTATTTATTTAATTCTTAATTATTATGCATATTCAAAAGAAACAGTTAAACTCCCAATCAGAAAATCAATGCAAGTTATTGACTTTTTGGAACTCAACATCCTTTTGGAGTTCAAAAAGCTGATCTAAACTCTAATTTGGGTTAAAAAGCTATTTTTGCATGATTTTGAGAATTAACTATCTTTCATGATCAGATAACTCAAAAATCAAGATGAGTTAATTTGAGTGATTTATGGCTTTTATCCATGCACCTCCAAAGCCCTGGATTTCTATAAAACAAGGCTTTAGCTCTTCACAAATCATCTCATATTTTGCACAATCACGCTGGAGAATTGGAATTGAAGAATCAAAGCTCTTGTGAATCGACATGTTTGTGAGATCAATCTTATTTTTGCATTCATATTACATATCATTGTTAGATTCATAGCATATCAATTTCATCTAGCATAGATTCATATCAGTTTTTATCATTCTTATTGCATAGAAAATATCAAAAAAATAGATTAATTGCATTCATATTTCATATCTAGATCAATTGCATTCAAATCTTTCATTTAGGTGTCGTCTAGGTCACTGATCTCGATTACAATCTGAGAACATTAATCTCGCACCTACTAGAAGGCAGTAAATCGCTTGGTTAGATTAGATTTCAATTTTGCACGATTTTGATTATAGCTAACCTCTAATGTTTTACTGAGTGTTGTGTCTACAGATCAGGTACAATTTTCACACACACAAAACCTTCCACACCTCCTTTATATGATTTCATTCTACCTCCTATGTCCTATAAATATTCTATTGTTGTGATATCTCAACCTACTATGGTGCCTTTTGTTCTACCTCCAAAAGAATAAAAAGACCTGATGTTGATTGATCCTAAACGAATGGAAATATCAATAAAAACCAAAAGTAACCATTGTTCTCATGATCGTCATAAACAATTCCATGCTAGATCTTGTGAGAATGCTTCACAAAATATTTTCTCCCCTAAAACACCCATTGATGCTTTGGTTCCCTTTGACCAACCTATGCATAGCCCAAGGGAAGAAGTCAAATTGAAAAAGATAAAATTGAACAAACATGATGATTCTATTCATATATTAGATCCTATTACAATTAATTTGGATGAGGAAGATACTCTCGATGATGATTATTTTAATGTTACTGATGCAAATGACAATATTCATGTTACTAATTATGATGATATTTATGAGTTTATTGATGTTAATCATAATTTACTAGCTATGTTTTCTAAGAAATTATCTTTTAGTCCTAGTGGTGAACAAAGTGACCCATATTTACAACATGGTCCTTGTTTGGAACTAGCTATTGTTCCATCTACCATGCTTGATGTTACTTCTCTTGTGTGTTTCCCACCTTCCCTAAACAATACACACCAAGATGGGGGGGAGGCTTGGGTAGGTGATACACTTGACTAGCTCCTCTTGTATGGTGTATTCTCTGTGTTTTATTGTTGTAATTTTCTTCTTCCTAGATGTTATACTTATTATATGTTTTGTTTAGATTTCTCTAGATGACCCTTGTTTCTCTATTGGTGCAAGGTGATAAAGGAATCAACATGTGACATTCCTTTATTTGTCTCTTATTTCTTCTATACGTTGTTACATGTTATGTCGTGCATGTGCCAATATTTGTAAGTGTGCCTTTGTATTGTAAAAATGGGATGATGCA